>LR738553.1:9930446-10545981 GCA_902685375.1 Neostethus bicornis | reverse complement strand
GGAGGCACAGCGCTGCACATGCTGGAGGAGGTGTTGGCGTTTGAGCGCAAACTGACAGTTTTAGCCAGAGATTTACAGAGAGGCACACTGTCTCACTTCCCCTCTTTAAGGGAGTTCCAACAAGCTCACGGAGTGATCAATTCAGAGTATTTGCAGTCTACAATCACCACAATGCAAGCGTCGTTTGGTAAACGATTCCGTGAGTTCAGAGAGGAAAAAACCACATTGTCCTTCCCCGTCACTCTCCTGACCATTGATCCATCCCTGCTAAACGTGACTGCATTTGCAGGTGTAAGTCAACCTGCTCTGGAGCTGGAGCTGGCTGACATAGCTGACAAAGACATTTGGGTGTCCAAATTCAAACGCTTGACAGAGGACCTTGAAGATGTTGCCCGTCAGAAGGCCACTCTTGCTCAGAATCACAAATGGAGTGATATTGAGAACCTCCCGAGACCGGACAAACTCATATTTGAAACATGGAATGCCATCCCGACACCTACACGAACATGAAGAAATATGCCTTTGGAGTCCTGTCGATCTTCGGATCCACATATGTATGTGAGCAGCTATTCTCCACCATGAACTGCATTAAAAACAAACACCGCTTACGGCTCACAGATGACAGCTTACAGTCCTGCGTAAAGATTAAAGTGACTTCGTACAGCCCCGATTTGCAGAAGCTGTGCGCAGAGGTTCAGGAGCAGAAGTCCCATTAACCAGGTAAAATAAATATTTATGCAGATATTTTGCAAATATTTAATTTTCATTGTTTAGTGACACAGTGCTTTTTTTCCCCCAATTTATTTTATATATTCAAGTCAAGGCTCCGCTGCATACTTTGAAAGCCCAAGGGCCTTGGGCCAAGGCGATATAAGGATGACGGCTCACGGATTTTTCCCTTTTGTTTGCTGCATGCACAATTTAAATTCAGCTTTTTAATTTATTTGAAAGAGACATTCATTGTTATTATTTTTCAAGAATTCAAAATGTTCAAAATGTGTTCATTAAATGAATAAAATATAATTTTCTCTGTAGCGCGTGGATTTCATAAGAAAACATGCTGCGGTAAAGTAGTAGAAGTTTTTTTTTTTTTTTCATTTTAGATGTGCGGCTCCCAGTGTTTTCTTTTCCGTGGAAACCGGGTTCAAATGGCTCTTTCGGTGTAAAAGGTTGCCGACCGCTGGCCCAGTGCTTCTCAAATAGTGAGACGATGCCAGGATGGGTGCGTGTGACCCTGTGGAACATTTTTTTTTTTTTTTCTTTTTGCCGTACTATAATAAAGTGTAGTTGCACATCACTACAGTAGTTCTAGTTTAAAGTTGAAATAGGAATTTAATTATTTTGGATTTCAAGTTAATTGATGCACTTTAAATCTTTTTTGTTTCAGACTAAAAAAACAATCTTAAGAAAGGTGTTCTTTGTTGTACGTTGCTTTTTCTTTTTTTCTTTAATGTTAATGAGGATACAATGTTACGCAGAGGTGCACTTATAGCCAAGGGTCCCCAACCTTTTCTGCGCACGGACCGGTTTAGTGTCTGATAATATTTTCACGGACCGGTCTAAATGGTTCCGTTTAAGACCAGCCGGAAAAAAATGGCTTTTTTAATCAATAATAATAATAAACTTAAATCCACTTTGTCTTCACGAGAAAATTTATTAGCAGTGTCTTTATAACACAGTAACATTCTCTCTGCTCGAACACACTCTCGTCGCTGTGGTAACGCACTCTGGTTGCTAAGGTAACGGTAAACATACTTTCAAAATAAAAGACATCACAAAGTCAAAGTGAATAAAAATACTAGTTAGGCTCCTTCACAGTAAGACCCAGACCCAGTGGTAAGACCACTGCTTATAACAATTTCATAGACAAATGATACTAATTATAGTCACGACGGAGAGGGCCGCGGACAAGGGGGCCGCGGAATATTTTCTTCTTCCTAGGGGGGGCGCAACAGGAAATAATCCAGAAGCACTGCGTTAGCCAATGTCACCACTAAGTTAGCATTTAGCTTAGCATTTAGCTAAACCATTTTGTAATGAAAAACAAGATATTGGATTGTAGTTGATTGTAAATGTCATGTTAGTTTTTGGGTAGGTCAAAGTCACCCAGTTTCTTCAAACTGTTGAATAATGTTATTAGAAATGATGAAGTTTTGTTCCAAGAGCTCTGTATTAAATGCATCACTGGCAGCTGTTAATTACAACAGGCAAATCACCACTAATCAGCCTCAGCTATTAAAACATAATTCACACAACTAACAAGGAGGCAATTTCGTCAGTTCTGACAACACAGTGAATGTAAGACTTGTTCTAGAGGAGAAAAGGGGACAACTACTAATGATGGAGTGTAGCAGTCGGTGCCACATTACGGTTCAACTCATTTGCCTATTAACGAGTGACACGCGCCCGAATGCACCAGAAGTTGTATTTTTTGAGGAAACCAGATGTTTAGAAACTGCAAGACCAAATGTACTTGTCCTTGTAAAATGTTTGGCTATTTTATTTTTTATCAAAAAGGAAGGAAAAAAAATCTTTTTTCGCAACTACACTGAATCTCAAGAAAAATCAGAAAAACAAAAACAGAGTAGCCAACAAGAATACCAAGTAAGACTATTTTCAGAAAAAGGAAACTATTAATGTTAAAGTGTGTATTTTATTGTGTTTGTCTTTTTTTTTTTTTTTTTTTTTAGTCATAAATTCAATTGTAAAAGAAAACAAAAACATAGTTTCCTCTCATTACAATTGGAAGGAAGACGGTCAGGGTCAGTCCTGAGGTCAGTCCTGAGTTGGGACGAGCCTTGAAACACTGACCTTTCTGTGTGGAGTTTGCATGTTCTCCCAGTGTATGCGTTGGCTTTCTCCAGGTACTCCAGATTTCTCCCAATCTCCAAAAACATGCATTTTAGGTCAATTGGCCACTATGAAATTTCCTCTTGGAATGAGTTTGTGGCCCCACGACAGACCGGCGACCTGTTTGGGGTGTACCCTGCGTCCCACCTTGAATTAGCAGTGATAGGTTATGGCACCCTCTGCAACCAGTTAGGGATGGACGGTTCCGAAGTTGAACGAATAAACTTAAAAAATTTACAATTGACCGTCACTAAGTTTTATCTTTTGACGATTTAACAAAAAATATGCTTCTTTTTTTTTTCTTTACAGATAAATGTTTTAGCGGGTCATATCTAACATTCTTGCTCAAATCTTTCACAATGCAATAGAATCGTTTGTAAATAAATAGGTTTTATTTTGATGTTTGGTGATTAGCATCTCTAACAAATGCAATAAATGCAAGACGCGTTTTGCAGGACTTAAAGATGTCTTATCTTGCAAATAAACAGAAAAAAGTAATGTTGAAAAGGTCTCCATTATGGAAAACAATTTTATTTTGTTCTTTTTTTTTTTTTTTTTTTTTTTTTTTGTCTCAAATGCAAATAGAAATATCAGAATCAGAATATACTTTAATGATCCCACACATGGGAAATTTGTGTGTCAACAACTTCCTATCTGCTAAGTGAGTCGTTGTAGAGCCCAATCCCGTATTGAAAGAAAGACCTCCGGTAACGAGATGTTCTCGAGCGGAGTTGTCTGAGCCTCTTGGAGAAGGAGCTCCGCTGTTCGTCCAGGAGTGGGTAGAGAGGATGGTCATGATTGTCCATGATGGACAAAAGTTTGTTCAACGGAGACTCTATATTTTGCCTTACTAGATGACAGATATTTATCACTTTTTTGTCATCTGTTTTATTTTGTAGCTTAGTTTAGACCGCTCTCATACCACTCTTTGTCCAAATATTACCGTGAAAACTGAGTATGCTAAGAATTTAAATTACTTGCAGTAAATATTATTTGTCACAAAATAATGCATGCCCACCAAACGTGTCGATATGAATTCCTTCCAAAGTACTCTATTTAATTCACACCAAAATGTCTACACAAGAAGTTTCTGTGAAGCAATGAGCGCAAGAACAAAAGGGAAATATACTATTTGTACCTGTTCTATTTTAGCTTCTTGAATGCTAAATTATCCCTTTTTGTGTTTTGCCACTTGCATAAAAATGTCTGCTGTATTTGCATTTCTGCTGATTTAGCTGCTATAATTGCTAAACAAAGACTTGCTTATGCCAAGACTTTCATAGTGTTAATGTATGCAAGCTAATTTAAGGAGTGGATCTCTCAGCTTAAGAAAATTACTCTCAGCGCTAATGTATTCAAAAGATGCCTACCCTCAGACAAAAAGAAGTTGAGTTGATAAGTAAAAAACTAAATGAGGACGTCCTTCGAGCACTAATGTAAACTTTGTCTACAAATGACGAGATGTGTCATATACTGTTTAATTAGTTTTGCGGAATCGTCTATCTTTGTATTCAATCTTTGCAGTTTTTTGCAAGTGTTTTTATTGTATTCTTGTATTCAAAAAACATGCTCAACTGATTGGGTCGATATGCAGAACTACAGTTGAGTCAAGTATGTTGAAGCAGCAGCACATTAAAAACATTTTGGAGCCCTGGCCAAGACAAGTCAAGTTTGACACCCTTAGTTACAAGCGGGCGAAATGAGCTGACTCCACTGGATGGCTGGGCTCTCACTCAGAGATAGAGTGAAGAACTCTGCCATCCAGGAGAAGCTCGGAGTAGAGCCGTTGCTCCTCCTGGTCAATAGAAACCAGAAAGGGTGGTTCTGGCATCTGTTTAGGATGCCTCCCTGTCATGAAGGGGTGTGCAGGTGGAAAGAGGAGGACCCAATTGCAGACGAGAACATGTTTTATTTGAATTTGGCAGTCCATTAATACCATGAAAAGAAAAAAAAACTAAGTTCTAGTGGCATGGCAAGAGGTTATTGTCAGAATATGTACTTGGTCTGGCAACCAGGGAGACCTGGCTGGAAGGGATTGTATGACCCGACAGGAAAGTCCAGGGTGATTGCCCTTAAATAGATGGGAGGGTCCACAGATGTATGGCATCAGGAATCAATCTCAGATGTCCCCAATCAAATTGATGATGAACATCCAGGGCTCTCTCTGGTGGCAGGAGAGGGCCTCATGACACTCCCTAACGCCTTGCTGATGTCCCCACTGAGGGACATACCCAAAGCCAGAGGATCCGGGGCCTGCAAGAAGCTTAGCACTTCTTGCAGCTTGCCGGGGAACGCCTCAGGAACTTCCCGGGTGAGCTGGAGGATGCAGTCGGGGTGAGAGAAATCTGGGTTTCTTATCCAGGGCTATCAGCGCCCTGGATAAGCGGAAGACAACAGAACGGAACAGAATCCTCAGAAAATTTGAACTTAGTTTAGAAACGTATTGTCCTTTCTAAATTCATTTGAATTTCATTAGAGGAAATGCAAAAGTTCACCATTATTCATTAGTAGAATTACAAGACAGTTTTAAGTTACAAGACAGTATTAAAACTACAAGACAGTATTAAAACACACATTAAATTCATTCGGGAGTAAATTATACCTTCCTGAATCAAGTTCATACGTGACTTTTTAAAACATTATCGAGTACAAAGAATGTGTCAAGCTCCAATGTGTTATTCTTTTTTCTTACATACAAGTCAATATGCCATTTTCTTTTCTCTGGAAAGGCAGTTGTTTCCCCCGCAACTCGTTCATTTCTTTTGCTTCCTGCCTGACAAGAAATGCCTATTTTATTGATAGCTTGGCATTCAAGTCCCACTCAACACCTGAGATTTATTACCGATTTGGGGTCTACCGTTTAATCTTTTGATGATCACTCATAAGAGGCACATATAAACCTTTTCAAGAAGACTTATACAGCAGGCTCAACAAGGAAAAAAACGTACCATGTGCCCGTAGGAAATTTACAATCCTTGCTTTTGATAGTGTTCTACATTGTTAAGCATGGTTCCGTTTAAAGGTTTTGGAATTTGGCTATAAAGCTAAAACCGGATGAGTCAAATATAAAAACAGCAATCGTGTTTACATGGCACGATAACGGCAACCGGTGCAGTAAAATCATTCAGAGGGATTGTCGGACTAGCAGCTAATTAACTTCTACTCCAAAATCACAAGCTTTAGAACTTAATTGCTTTGCACTGAGCATCGCACATGTTTATTCATTGACCTGTAGCAAAATGAGACTAGAAGATTCAAATTCAAAAGAGGGCTTTAAACAATAATCTTGTTTAATCTTGCTAATTATGCGCTGCATCCTCAGAAATGTCTGAGGCATTAGTCTGATTACAGCAATTGGGATAAAGGGACACATGCGTAAGCAAAAAAAAAAATCTAATTTTGTTTTTCTAACTTGTCCCGTCGTCTATAGTATCTTCTGAACATGGTCTGAGAAACAAATTAGTTTTTCCAAGGGAAGCACTGGGAGAATCCTAAACTCAATCACAAACAAAAGAATCCTTGGCTCTTGATTGTAGTTTCAGTCCAAAAGATTTGAAGTAATTCTTTTCTTTTTTATGTTTGTTGGAATCGAAAGAACGACTGCTAGATGAACTATACCTTGGAACAGTCAATCAGTCATCTTCTTATCCATCTATCCCTTTCAGAATTGTAAGGGGTGCCGAAGCCTATCCCGGCCAATTTAAGGCAAAGGGCAGAGTACATCCCGAACAGGTTGCTGGTCTGTCGTGGGGCGACACACATACAACCATCCACACACTCACTCATTCCTAGGGGCAATTTGGCACCGGACAATCAACCTAGCATGCATGTCTTTGGAGGGTGGGAGGAAACCGGAGTACCCGGAGAAAACCCACGCAAATACGGGGAGAACATGCAAACTCCAGACAGAAAGGACAGTGTTCCAAGCCTCGTCCCCATCCGGGACTTGAAGCCACGACCTTCTTGCTGTGAGGCCACTGTGCTACCCACTGCACCACCGTGCCGCCTACCTTGCAACGTATTTGTCATAATTAGTTCTTTGTAAATAACAAGAAGAAGACATCGTCCTGACATCAAACAACAGGCCTCCAGCTGCCCAATATTACAAACTTTATTAACATTGAATGGTTGAAGAAACTGGTATAAGGTGTTGAAAACTAGGTTGATCATTTTGACCCTAGTGTTTTGTTCCTTGCTACCACAAAACTAATAATTTCATCTGTATTTTTTACTGAGTAACTGTTGGCAGTTTTACTGAAAGCCCTTTACAAGTTTGGAAGACATTGCGTTTACAAGAATTTAAAACATCAACTTTTGTGGCTTTAAACTTTGGTCGACAAACAGATTGGTACAGTGTATGCAAAACTCAGGACACTGTATTTGTCGAGGTAAAGAAAGAGCTGAGCCGAAAAGAAAAGCTCTCAATTTACATGTTGATTTGCGTTCCCACACTCACTTATAGTCACCAGCAGTGGGTGGTGACCGAAAGAACGAGATTGCAGATACAAGTGGCTAAAATGAGCATCCTCCCCAGGGTGGCTGGGCTCTTACTCAGAGATAGATGGAGGAGCTCTGCCATCTAGGAGGACTTCGGAGTAGAGCCGTTGCTCCTTTGGATCGAGAGAAGCCAGAAAGTGTAGTTAGAGCATCTGGTTAAGATGTCTCCCGAACGTTTTGCTGGTGAAGTTTTTCGGGCATGTTCCATCGGGTGAAGACCCAGAGGCAGACCTCGGACGAGGTGGAGGGACTATCTCTCGCAGCTGGGGCTGGGGCACGCCTCAGGATCTTCCGAGGTGAGCTGGAGGATTCAGCTAGCGTGAGAGAAGCCTGGACTAACCTGTGAAGTCCCTGGCGGTCCACTGCGACCCGGCCCCAGATAAGCGGAAGATGATGGAATGGAACTTTGGTCGCATAATTCTGAAAATCTAATTGGTCGGTTCTGACTTTCACTGATTCAGGAGTTCACGAAAGTGTTAAGGAAGCATCAATGGACGCACAAAAATTTCCAAGTCTTTAATGCTTCATTTCCATTCTGTGAGTGGGTGTACTATAAATAGTAAAACAAAAAAAAATGGTCTGGGTTTTATATGTCTTAATAGTGCTACATAGACCAAACATTATTTAAATTTATACATTTTTGTTTTTCCTTCATAAATATGCTGCCTGCGTCATTCCGTACACTTTACAATATGTATTTGTTTTTAAAAAAGCTCTTCTAAAGAATATGCATGTCTGATGTCAGTGATTCAGCAGCTCGTTAGAACATATTAAGAGGTTGCGAGCATTTACAATTGGAATATATGCTGATGATAAATGTTGCTGAGAATTCCGAGAATAGCAGAAGTAAAAGCTAATGACGCCATTCATCTGTCCTGCCAAAATAATATATTTTATATATTTCGTCCTCATGGTTAATGGACTTTTCTTCTGAATTGCCTGAATCATATTTCCAAATGGTCTCCTAATGTCCCAATCAGTATCACTTACAACCACGGTCAACGTTTCATGACACTGATGGGCAATGCTGCTCTGCACCTGCATAAAAAATTTGCTCTCAGAATTTTGTATTAATATCACTAGGCTGTTTGATCATGTGTGTAATGAAATAAGGTCATCCTTTGACCCTAGTCTTGGAAATCAAAATCTATTATCTTTGCGCAAAAAAATGCAATTAAATGATCGTTTTTCAAAAGTTTTTGCTTTCGCCTTCTCATCAGTTCCTTATTTTTCTTTTTTAGCTAACATTGTTACCGCCGCACCCTTAGACATAGTAAATCTTTTCATGACGACTACTCATTTTTTTTGCAGTGTAAACTGCGTCAGGGAACAGTAAAACTCGGTGAAATCTGTCTACATATAGAGAGCCTTATCTCCTGTTTTTACACAATCATACGTGCTCTGTAGTTGCATATTTGCCGGTAGAAACCTACGTGTGTTTTTTCCACTATATCCTCATTACCTGACTGTAGCATGACACAATCCAGATAGGAAGCTCGGAGCTGTCAACAGTAAAGAAATGGCTCACAAGCCAATATCGATCAGCTATAATAAGCTTGCAGGATTTGACATACTGTTTTCTTCCCATCACCTGCTCACCAGTGCAGCAACAGCCTTAAAAATGTCAAAATTCATCCAAGAGTCATGATGAGGGTAGAAATGACACTGGCCTGACAATACATGAGCATGGTGCTAGCTGCAACATAGCAACATGTCAACACACTGTCAACACGTACTCATACAATAAGGCGGGGGTTCAACAAAAGTTGGACTGAACAATGGGTCAGGCCTTGTAATGGATATGAACATCTGAATTAATTCAATACAAATATATGTGAAAAATGCCAACAAAGCCATTTTGACAAGGCCATACCAGCCTGTCAATGCCTGATCCCGTCAGACATCAAAACCTAAGCATGCTGGGCCTGGCCAGTACTTGGATGGGAGACCATCGGAACCCCAGGTACCATGGTGGGACGGCCATTGAGATTAAATTGCCGTTGTGGCCCTGTTTTGTCAAAAAGGTGACAAAACATATCTTCATCCCATCTGAGGATCGCCTTTTCAAGCTCCAGGAGTGCCATACTTGGAGTGCAGTACTTGGATGGGAGACCAACGGAACCCCAGGTACTACGGTGGGACGGCTGTTGAGATTAAATTGCCGTTATGTCCTTGGGCAAGATACGTCACCCACGTTGCCTAGTCTGAATGGTGTGTGTGTGATTGGCTGGAAATGGTCAGAAGGGCTGATGGCAGCCTCGCGTTTGTCAGTTTGCGCTAGGGCACATGTGGCTACGGCAGTAGCTTACCATTAACTGGTGTGGTGTTAATGAATAATGTTTAGCATCTTTGAGAGTCCCAAAAAGTGCTATATAAACACAATGCATTAACAAAGCAAGCGATGACTCACTCACGTTACCGATAGTAGAGGACATTTGGGCTGTGAGGTATTTTGCTAACAGCAAGATCCAATTTAATTAGCATTAATTTCCAAAATTTGATCAAATGTTCAAAAAGAACAGTTGGAGGTTATTTTTTTACACCAACAACTTCAAAGAAAAAATGTCAATTTTGGGAAAGAAATATGCTCCAAACAAACAGAGTGTTTACAGATTTGTTTGCTGGTGCAAGATTGCTGGACCCTTCAAAGAACAATGTTGGCCAGCGATCAGCACGGAGCTGCCGCTTTGATATGCATTCTTGAAGAGCTCCCCATAATCCTGGCTGCAGAAATCCAATTCCAGCCTTTTCTACAGAGGATGGCTGTTAAAATCACTCGAATTAATCAATATGCAGGTTTATTGCCGAAGCAATGAAGGACAATGGGCTGCAAATCCCGACAGCAACAAAGAAAACCGCCCTCTATGAGAGTTAAAGGCACTATGGAAGATCTCATAGGACTGACAGCACAGCCACTCTGTGGATACTCTGCCAGCTTTAGTACCCTTCTTGTTTTGGATTTTTAAAATTTTATATTACTGTCCCATTCGTCCCTCATGAGGAAATTACTTTTGCTGCATTGCACCTCTGCAGGTGGCCATGACGGTGCCAGTGGTGGCAGTAACTGGGGGTTAGGTGTCTTCATCAAGGACACTTAGACATGGATCCAGTGGGAATCGAACTGGCTTCTCCGATCCAAGGACGGACATCCTACCACAGAGCTAGAATAGCATCCCCTATGGCTTGCTATAGGTTTCCATCTTAGTTGTTGCCAAAACCAGGAAGTTGGAATGATTTGTTGTCTCAAGGCCAAAGGTTTTTACATACGCTACAAAAATGATTGGCTGAGGATTTTAATATTCCACATGATTCATTCATTCATTCATTCATTGTCAAAACCACCCGACACGAACAGGGTGACGGGGGTGCCTTAAGCTATACCGGGAGATTCAAGGCGAGAGGTAGAGTACTCCACAAACAGATCGCCAGTCTTTCTCAGGGCCCCACGGGATTCAGTTTATTGATATCCATTTGTATAAATACACTGTATATGTAAATTATATATTCTTTTAAACCTATTTATAAATACAACTCTAACCAGTGATAGATTCAAATAATATGACAAAAAATATATTTATAGCACGTATAGTGAGCGATGCCTTCCTCGACTCACCAGAAGGAAGTACAATCGGCGTTTTTTTTTCCTCTATGCCACTGAAAATTGGATGAATAATGGAATTGCCAATATTGACAACCTTACCAATAGACCTGCTCCCTATCTGCTCCGCCTCAGACACTCGAGTGAACAAAAAGGTTAAAGAAAGCATGTCAAGAAAAAGAACAGTCAAAAGCCTTTTTCTTATCACTGACTACTTGAATTGGATGGATGAAAGTAAATAAAACTTAAAGAACCCAAATTTTATCTTCGACCGATAGTCACAAACATAATATGTAGATGTTAAATGATCAATTTGAACAAGAATGCAATGGCATGTATTTACGTAAAAATACATAAAAAAAAAAAAAACTATTCCTCTGGAGAGGTGGAGGTTTGCACTAGAAAGAAGAGGAATGAAGATTAGTCAGAGTAAGAGAGAGTACATGTGTGTGAATGAGAGGGATCCAAATGGAAAAGTGAGGTTACAGGGAGAAGAGATAAAGAAGGTCGAAGATTTTAAGTATCTGGGATCAACAGCCCAGAGCAATGGAGAGTGTGGAAAAGAGGTGAAGAAACGTGTGCTGGCAGGCTGGAACGAGTGGAGAAAAGTACCAGGTGTGATGTGTGACAGAAGAGTTTCAGCTAAAATGAAAGGGAAAGTGTACAAAACTGTGGTGAGACCAGCCATGCTGTTTGGTCCAGAGCAGGGCTTCTCAAATAATGGGGTGCGCCCCCCCCTGGGGGTTGCGGCGCAATGCCAGGGGCGGCGCGAGTGACCCTGTGGAACATGTTTTTCTTTTTTTCCTACTAGAATAAAATGTAATTGCACATCCACAACAGTAGTTGGCGCTCTCATTGTCAGAGTGTGCGCAGGGAGTATTAACTCTATGGTGTAGAGCAGGGGTCCCAACCTTTTCCGCGCCACGGACCGGTTTGGTGTCTGACTATATTTTAATAGACCGGTCTAAAGGTGATGAGCCTGAAAAACTGGCTTTTTAAAATCCATAATGATAAACTTAAATCCACTTTGTTTTCACGAGATAATTTATTAGCAGCGTTTTTATAACGTGGAATCGTTCTCTCTGCTCGAACGCGCTCTTGTTGCCATGGTAACAGTAAACATCTACCTTCAAAATAAAAGTCATCCCTAAAACAAAGTGAATAAAAATAACAGTTCTGTGCAGAGGGTATGCACAGAATGTTATGCAGAGGTGTACTTACAACAATTTCATAGACAAATGATACTAATTACAGTCACGGTGGAGAGTGGGGGGGGTGCGAAATATTTTCTTCATCCTAGGGGGGTCGCAACCGGAAATAATTGAGAAGCACTGGTGTAGAGACAGTGACATTGAGGAAAAGACAGGAAACAGAGATGGAGGTAGCAGAGATGAAGATCCTGAGGTTCTCTCTGTGTTAGAGGTTTTGGAAATAAAGTCAGGGAGGCCAGACTGAGATGGTTTGGACATGTGTAAACGAGCGAGAGAGAGGACATCAGAAGAAGGATGCTGGATTTGGAACCACCAGGAAAGAGGACTAGAGGAAGACCAAAGAGGAGGTTCATGGATACAGTGAAGAAAGACATGAAGATAGTTGGCGTGACCAAAGAAGATGCAGCAGATAGGGTTAGATGAAAGAAACTGACTTGCTGTGGCGACCCCTGAAGGGAAATTCCAAAAGAAGAAGATTCCTGTGTCAATCCGTCGTTCTTGTTCCTGACATCTCAACCGTCTCTGAACGTCTTATCTAATTATACTCATTGAGGGAAATAGGAAGGAAAGGTCATTTCATCAGTCCGTCTTTCCACACATGGTGATTCATTTAAAATTATTAGTAATTTAATCATTTGGATTCTGCACATAATCAGAAGTTGGTTTGCACAATAGGAACTGGTCCCAGTCATATTCGGAGAGTTCATTTGATCCACTTTTTGTCGCCATTGCGGTTACACTTCTGATTCTGCTTCATGTCGATGAAATGCTTTGTTACTTCAACAAAGCCATTGTCTTCATCGTAGGAAACTCTTTTTTTTTTTTTTTTAATAGAATTGATTGCTATTGTTAGGGAAATGAAATTTTTAATTAATATCAGCAAACATTGGGTTCTAATTAATGAGCAAATGTGCTGGTTGTTTTATTTCAAATTAAATTGACATATATTTTATCTTCTCCACTGCCAGGTTTTTTTAATTGATGAACCTCAAACCTCTCTTGAGTGATTGCTGGAAAATCAGATTTTTTTTTTTATTTTTTATTACAAAACCTAAAAGAAACAGTGTTTTTCTTTTTTTTGTCTATCAAATAAATTAAAAATACTAAAAAAAAAAAAAAAAAAATGTTGTATTTAAATTCCAATGTGACTTAATCTTGTTCTCAGCCTTTTACTAAAATTAAGTAAAAAAAAAATAAAAAAATTGGTATTGTCTTAATTATTGAGGATGCTGCACCAATCCGGATAACAATAAGATTTGTTGATACAGAGTCATGGAATGTCAAATTATGAATGAAACAAGCGTTAGTTCCAAATAATTTTTTTTATTTTATTTTTTTAAACTTTTTACTCATTCTATTCATCCCTCACCGGAAAATCTGTGTGCTGCACTCCTACACCGCAGCAGGCTGCCACGACGGCACTAATGGTGGAAGCAATGGGGTGTTAGTTGTCTTCTCAAAGGACCATAGACGTCCACTCAGTGGGATGCAAACCCACGAACTTCCGGGTGACTTCCGGTCCTTGGGCGAACACTCTAAGCCCCTCCCCACCGTCTCCCTTCCCCATCGTCTCCCCTCCCCATTGTCTCCCCTCACCTTCATTTATTTGGGAGTCAAAGTGTGTTTAATGCACATTTAAAAAAAGCTTTAACGCTTGTTTTCCGAAAACTTAGGTCTCCGTTCACAATAGGTGAAACAAATTCAGGGATTTGGTTCATACGAATGTCGTCTTGCAAAAACGAATAGGTTAATATAGTTGATTTAGCAGGTCAGTGCACATCAAGGACCCCCTAAAAAGAAGAAAATGAATGTGGTCATGCCTTCAGTCATGCAGTAAACAGAATGCTAGAATTTGACATTCAAAGTGTAATTAGTTGTAAAACTTAAAATATCACCAAGAGTGGATGAGATTTGTTTTCTACCACCGTATGTAACTTATATTTACATAGGGATGCCATAGTACACCCCAAACAGGTCGCCAGTCTGTCGCGGAGCCAAACACACATACAACCACACACACATTCCTTGGGGCAATCATGTTGTGGCCAATCCAAGTCTGGTGTTTTAATCATTAAAAACATAAGTATCTACAAATAATGTACCATATGTTTTTTGGGGTTTTTTTTTGGTACAGGGCTGCACAGTGTCGCAGTGATTATCATTGTTGCAACACAGCAAGAAGGTCAGGGATTTAAGTCCCGAAATTGAATGAGACTTGAATCACTGGCCTTTCTTTGTGGAGTTTACATGATCTCCCCGTGTATGTGTGGATTTTTTTTTGTGTACTCTGGCACCCCCTGATGCTCCAAAAGTGTGAATGTTAGGTTGAATGGCCGCAAGGAAATTTTCCCCTAGGTATGAGTGTGTGGGTGCCAGGAATACAGTTGACTGTGTTCTATCGAGATCTGTGGCCTCGTCAAGACCTGCGACCGGTCGCAAAACTCGGTAGATCAGAGTTCCAAAAACTTACCCTAACGCTAATTCCAATAGAAATATGGCAGGTCGCAAATATCGATGGTTAGATCATCTGGAAGGGAGGGGGAGCGCTGTGGGCATGCGCGAAGGCGTAAAGTTTCAGATCTGGATGGTCGCAGATCTCGATGGTCGCATATCTCGTCAGGACACCTGTGTTAATGTGTGGCCCTGCATCAGACTGGCAACTTTTTCGGGGGGTACCTTTCCTCTTGTGTCTAACTTTTTGGGATATACTCTGGAACCCCGCCCCCTTAACTGCAGCAAGGAAAACCAGTTCAAAAGATGAACGGATTTTTTTGGTACGCGTATAAAAAAACATTTGCATTTTGTTTTTGGCAAAACTTTTTTTCGAAGACAAGTTGATTGAAGTTTTGGAGAATAGTTGCTGAAAATTTATCATTTTATTCACGGAACTACAATCATTTAAAAATAATAATGGAAAAATCAATGCAATAAAAGTTATTAAAACAGCTAAATGTTAGAAAAGTGGCCATAAACTCGTTGATCAAATTTAATAAGATTTTAGGATTTAATCAAATTTTTATGGGAAGATTAAAAATGTTTTGATTCATTGTCTTTGAAGATGACTCAAGAATCACAATGGGGGATAAAATCATGACAACCTCAAGTCTTCACTTCAGTGTTTCCAAAGATAAATGTTCTTATAGTTTTAAAAAGTTAGTGTACATAGTTACCCTGTTAGCAGAGATGAAGATGCTGAGGATCTCTCTGGGAGTGACCAAGATGGACAGGATTAGAAATGAGTACATCAGCGGAACAGCACATGTTAGAGGTTTTGGGGATAAAGTCAGAGAGGCCAGACGGAGATGTGCAGAGGAGAGAGACTACATTGGAAGAAGGATGCTGGGTTTGGAACCACCAGGAAAGAGGCCTAGAGCAGTGGTCCCCAACCACCAGGCCGCGGACCGGTACCGAGGCATGGGTTATGTGGTACCGGGACGCATGGAATGACTAAATAACTTCCATTATTTCCATTTGGTTTATTATTTGAGCCTTTGTTATAAAAATTTTCTTGATAAAAATGTTTTAATTTGAAAATTGACCAGACAGAAAGTTACGAAGCAGACAGAGCCTTAGAAACACTTTTCATGTTTCAGGTCAAGATGGGACTGTCTGGTTCCAGCAAAACAAACTGGAACCAGACAGTCTGATTGATCTAGTCTTACTGTGATGTTTTTGTGATGTCCTTTACTATGAAGGTATGTTTACCGTTACCGTGGCAACCAGATTACGTTCGAGCAGAGAGAATGTTTCCGTGTTATAAAGACGCTGCAAATAAATTTTCTCATGAGGACAGAAAGAATTTAAGTTTATTATTTATTTAATAAAAAACTTTTTTTCAGGCTTTTTTTTCTGCTACACCTTTAGACCTGTCTGTGGAAATATTATCAGACACTAAACCGGTCCGTAGCGCAGGAAAAGTTGGTGACCTCGAGGCCATAAAGGAAGACCAAAGAGGAGGTTCGTGGATACAGTGAAGGAAGACATGAAGATAGTTGACGTGACCAAAAAAGATGCAGCAGATAGGATTAGATGGAAGAAACTGACTTGCTGTGGCGCCCCCTAAAGGAAATGCCAAAAGAAAAAAAAGTCTTCCATGCTAACTCAATAATCATGAGGGGGGAAAAAGTCATCACAACCATGCATCTTGACTTCAGTGTTTCCGAAGATAAATGTCCTATTCATAAATAAATAACTTTAACAAGCTAGTGTACGTTGTTATCCCTCGTTTTAATGCAAACATATTCACTATTTCGGGTGCCATGTTTATTACCATCCATGTGCATTTTCTAAATCCAGATACAATGAGAGATTTTTTGAGTCATAAATTGAGCTGTAGGCAAAAACGTGTGCGGTTTTAATGATGTGCACGTATGTAACTATTTTCCTACATTAACCTTTCCTTGCTACTCTGCAGTGTGAAGCACATGTAATGAAACCTATCCTTAAAAAAAAAAAAAGAGACAGTCTTATGCAATCCAAAACAACTGCTCTGCAACACATACACACATACACTTCTGCCGTGCTTGCACTGCTCATTTTCCGGGTGTGTGCATAAAAAATAGAAAAAAAAAGTTGATTCAGCTCCATAAAGCTCAAACAGTCCTGAATTGAATATAAAGTTTTTGTCAGGAAGTCCACCAGGACAGAGAGACAGTGACATGAATAGCCTAAAAAAAGGAGAATATCAAGGTTTATAAACTCTGGCATGAAACATGTTCAATTTAAATCAATGTTTCTGGATGTCATCATGTCTAGGGTTGAAACAGTTAATCGATTTAATCGATTATAATTGATTATAAAAGGTTTTTGCTATCAACTGCACTTAAATTGGTCTCCAAGTGGGGCAGTAGAGAGCAAATTGAAGATACGAGCTACCAAATAGGAGGAGAAGAAGATAGCAGCCAATCATTGGCCTTCATTTCGCCCCGCCTCACCTGATCAGCCAGATTCAACAAGATGGTGGAAAGAAAAACACACACAAAATCATCAGAAGTTTGGATCATTTTCCGCTAAATTTGAAAAAAGACTTGCGTTAATATGCAAAGTTTGCGAAACGGACACGTTTTGGCACAGAAGCATAACGACGCTGCACAAACATCTGAAAAAAACAAAACATGTCGGGTAGCGAGAGACGGCAAACCGGAGCAATACACAATGTTATTTCTAATAAAAACAATTTTACAGGTCGCGAAATACACTTTTTGTTATCTGCAAAAAAACAAAAACAACCCAATATGGACTATTTTCTGTGGAAAACGGTTGCACTCCGCAGCAGAGCGCTTCTCTCAGGGACTCTTATTTTGGAAATGATGGTGTCCGATATTAGGCCGCTGTCAATAGGAAGACGAGGGGTTTAAAAAAAAAAAAAGATTGCTAAATTCAATCCAGGATACAAGACCCCCTCCTCTACACCGCAAAGCACATTTTTCCCTCAAAAAAATGAGTGCTGTTAGTTGGGCACCCCTTTGCCGATTAGTAGATCCGTGTTTGTAATATTATAAGTGGTAAAGATGGTCATTTTATTTATTAAAGTTACTATTTTTAAGTAAAAATGGTGGTTTTTTGTTGTTGTTGTTGTTGTTTTTTTTTTTTTTGCACTAATACTTCACAACTTGAATGTTTTTGTATATTTTTTATTCATGTTAATTTGGGGCCTTCTTTTTGTACGATACTTCTGAACAAGGTTAAATTTGCGAGTCCAGAAGTGTTAAAGGTTTCTTGTTTTCAAATGTGATCCAACAGTTTACATTTGATGTTTTATTAGCCAGTACTACCAAAGCACATTTTATGGGTGCTTATGATTTACTTTTACTGTATACAGTGAGTAGATTTATTATTTTCTAGAAATGATAATATTCTACCTCTTTATTTGACAGAAAGATTAACATTTGCTCTTACTGTAATAAACCCAACGTGTTGTTTAAGTGGTTATAAGTTGTGTTTTACACAATTACATTCTATAATATGCCGAAAAAGTAATATTTATTAAATTGTCATTGTTATCCAATTAATCGAATAATCGATCCAATAATCAACAGATTAATCGATTACCAAAATAATCGTTAGTTGCAGCCCTAATTATGTCCATTCTGTAGTTGTGGAGTTGTGGGTGTCCATTTGACAGAATAACAAATGTTGTATTTTATTACTGAAGATAAAAAATTGTGCTGTATGTAACAAACAAGTCAATCTGTAGAACGAATAGATGGATCACAAGGCATAATGATCTTATTTTACGGTGGGTTAGCTTCTAACTAAACTCTGATTGTTCCGTTTGGTTCCGTTGTCTTCCACTTATCCAGGGCCGGGTCGCTGGGGCAACAGTTTCAAATGAAAAACTAGCTGCATTCTCTAGGTTCCCTGGCAGGATCTCAAGGCATTCCCTGGCCAGCTTTGAGACTTTCTCTCTCCAGCAGGTCCGGGGTCTGCCTCTGGGTTTCCTCCCGGTGGGGCGTGCCCAAAACACCTCACTATGGAGGCAATAGGGAGCATCCTAACCAGACGCCCAAAATCCCCCAAACCTCCCATCCAGATTCTTTTGACCCAGAAGACTAACGGCTCTACTCCGAGCTCCTCCCAAATGGCAGAGCTCCTCGCTCTATCTCTAAATGAGTGTCCAGTCATCCTGCAGAGGCGGCTAATTTTGTCTGCTTGTTTCTGTGATCTTGTTTTTTTGGTCACCACCCACAGCTGGTGGCCATAGGTGAGGTTAGTAACCTCCTTATGTGTTTTGGTGAGGGAAACGAACTATTAATAGAGTAACCATATAAAGTGATGGGGGCAGAGGGAACCCAAAAACCACTTCAGCTAACAGACTTAAACTTGGTCCACGGGTTTGTGCCGCGCACGATGGCGATGGCGATCGACTGGTAAATCAAGAGCTTTTTCTTTTCGGCTAAGCTCTTTCTTCACCAAGATGGTCCAATCCAGTGTCCCGAAGTTTGCGAATGCCTCACCGGTCCTTCTTCATTTGATCTCTCGCTTCGCCCTTTCCCTTTGTGAACAATACCTCGAGAAACTTAAATTCCTCCGCTTGGGGGAAGACTCTGTTCCTAAAATGCAGAAAGCATTTCACCCTTTTCCGGGCATGGGTGATAGTCTTTGATTTGGAGTCGCTGAAAGCACTGGTCGATCCCGGCCACTCAGACTGTCAGGACACTGTAGAGTCTGACTGTATTTTATATCATTACAAAATAAAAGGGGGAGACGGTGGCTCAGTGGTTAGAGTGTTTGCCCTAACTGGAAGTTTGCGGGTTCGCATCCCACTGATAACTTGTACTCTAGCTTTCTCTTTCCCATCTTTTTTCTGCTTCTTTGTCTGTGTAATTTCTAACTTTAAGTGTCTCTGTAACTTCAGAACTTCTGAACTGACTAGTTTCCCTGCGAAACCATGTTTTTTACTCCATTTCAAACTTACTACTCCTACACCTTCTCTGTAGTGTTCCATAAACTTTCTGTCTCCTTTGAGATCAGATTTACTCTGTCCTTTTCCCATTTTGCACTCACAAACAATACACATACACACACACGGTTGTTTACGGTCAACAACCGGTCAACCAAACGGTTGATTTTGGCCAACACTAGCCAACGGTTGATTTCGGCCAACTCTAACCTAGCGCTGTTAATACAGCAAAATATTATCAACTTTGTTCTCACCTACTTCAATCAGCACTTCTCCAGGAATCTAGGGCATTTCAGCCATGGACATTTGGGCCAAAAACTGCAACCTAGGATATTTGAGTCATGTGGGCCATGGATCTAGGACATTTCAGCCACAGACCTTCTCCAGGTCCGGGCTTCGTCTGGTCACCACCACCGTCGAAGACCATTCTGTAATGCCGGCCTGATCACGTCTCAGGGCTTTCTGCTCTGCTCCTAAGGTCTGGAGGCGATTGACGTAGCTTGCTTCGGGTTGGCGGTGTCCCATCCGGAACCGGTCCAGGCTTCGAAGGACCAAATTTATGTTGGATAGAAAAGCCGTGCTGATTGGAGAACAACTCAGAGACTCTCATATACTTGTACAAAGTTACGTTACAACAAAAGAGAGAGAATCTCAATCACATGTACAAGGGTAAAAGTTTATTAAAACTAGTTACAAAAGAAAAGCATCTCTGTCTGCTGTATTTATACAGTCAGAACAAAGAGGTGTGTTTTAAGTGGTGAACGGTCTTTTCAGCCACGGAGATTTCAACCACGGACATTTGACCCAAAAAACTGCAACCTAGGATATTTGAGCCACGGTGACTCGGCTATTTGAGCCATGGGATAAAAATGTTTATTTACGATAAAATTTTTACATAAAATATCAATTTTTTAAAAAAATATCAGAATTTTATCAGAATTTTTTAAAAATATCAGAATTTTTTATTTGTAAAATATCAGAATTTTTTAAAAATATCAGAATTTTTTATTTGTAAAATATCAGAATTTTTAAAAAATATCAGAATTTTTTATTTGAGCCATGGGATAAAAATGACTAAAAGCCATGGGATAAAAATGACTAAAAGCAATTATTTTCCGTAGTGCAACTGTTTATTTACGATAAGATTTTTACATAAAATATCAGAATTTTTTAAAAATATCAGAATATCTTCATGCCCTTTTGTGTTAGGTGTGAATACCACATATTGAGATACGCTCAGAATATATCTACTTCACACGTAACACAAAGGGTTACATAACTGTCCTAGTGGGTGAACGGTCATGTCAGCCACAGACATTTGGGCCAAGAAACTGCAACCTAGGCTATTTACAAAATATCACAATGTTTTACATAAAATATCACAATTTTCTACATAAAATAGGTTTTGGCCCAAATGTCCGTGGCTGAAATGTCCGAGGCTGAAATGTCCTAAATTCGTGGCTCACATGGCTCAAATATCCTAGGTTGCAGTTTTTTGGCCCAAATGTCCGTGGCTGAAATGTCCTAGAACCGTTTTAAGCAGGGAGGAGTGATGGCAACCTGAAAACCACTTAAAGATAGGTAGAGACAGAATTGTGTGATCGTCTGCCCCTCCTTTAGTTACCATAACACTATGTGTTCAATGATCTGGGCCTGATGGAGTTGAGTGATTGCGTTAACTAGAGACACTTTTGAATGATAAGAACAAAAGAATTCATGTCAAAAGAATTATTTACATTTCCTCCCTAACAGATATAAAAATGCATTTTGAAGGATAGAACACAACAAAACAGCCCGTTGAAAGCTTTCTATAAGTTTCATTTGCTTCATTAAAGAGATTTAAACCCAAGTATCCAAGCTAGTCTTACCATTAGGGCAAGCATGGAGATCCAAAAATCAAGATTTAAAAGTGAATGTTTTGAGAAAGAGACCAGACAGATCTAAAAATGAACAAAAATGAAATCTTATAGGGTTTGATTTAGGTATCAAAGCCAGAGAAAAAATTACCCTGAAACTCTGCCTGTAAGATTATTTTCTCTACAGAAGATAGCATTTTATGTTTTCTCAAGAAAATAATTAAAATCCAGACTAACGTGGATAAGTTCGAATTTAGCATCATTTTTTTGTACATTTTCTTTTTATCAATTTTAAACAAGAGCTTCAAGCCTTCATGAGTCTTGCAGAAGAAATAAAATCATGTCCTAGTTGAATCAATCTTCTGAGCAGTGATAGTGTGATGAACTTTCCTTGGACCTGTGACAGGCTGCAGAGAGGTACATACTTTCACCACGGTGAGAAACTCGTTTTCAGTAGCTGGAGCTTTTATATGTGGACTTTTTGCTGCCTATGATCAAACGTTATGGTAATTCATGTTAATTAGTCAACTTATATTGACCCTTAGAGTGAATGTGAACAGCCCTAAACACAGTCATGAACTGTAGATTTTACTGCCAGACCTTTGGTAGCGTTCCATCTGAATTATTCCGCCCCTCGATGATTACTTTATGGTTATACAACCATATTATTATGCAGAAAACAGTGTGAGAAGCTGTTCGATCGTATAGAAGAACCTTTACACAACTAACAAACCAGCCACATCACACATGGACAAAACGAGAGGGCTGAACAAAACGAGACAAAAAAAAAAAGACTTCTTCTTCTGCTTTCGGCATTTCCCTTCAGGGGTCGCCACAGCAAGTCAGTTTTTTCCATCTAACCCTATCTGCTGAATCCTCTTTGGTCACACCAACTATCTTCATGTCTTCCTTCACTGTATTCATGAACCTCCTCTTTGGTCTTCCTCTGGGCCCCCTTCCTGGTGGTTCCAAATCCAGCATACCTCTGCCGATGTACTCGGTCTCTCTCCTCTGCACATGTCCAAACTATCTCAGTCTGGCCTCTCGAAATTTATCCCCAAAACCTTTAACATGTGCTGTTCCCCTGAAGTACTCATTTCTAATCCTGTCCATCCTGATCACTCCCAGAGAGATCCTCAGCATCTTCATCTCTGCTACCTCCATCTCTGCTTCCTGTCTTTTCTTTAGTGCTACTGTTTCTAGACCAAACAGCATGGCCGGTCTCTCCACGGTTTTGTACACTTTCCCTTTCATTCTAGCACAGGGGTGTCCAAACTTTTTCACTCGCGGGCCACATTGAGTTCTAATGTTTGACAAGCGGGCCGGATCCGAGGGGGCAGGGGGTAGGAGCGTCCGGGAGGAAGGGCGCGTACAAGTGGGGGGGGGGGGGGGGGGGGGGCGCGTGAGGTCATAGACAAAAAGCCCTATAGAAAATCCTGAAGTCGCCCCTGAGAACAGGATCAGATGGATGGCATGCTTTGATAACCACTACTTTAGACTTGTTAAATGGCATGCTAGATTCTTTTTTTCCTCCTTTTATTAATTGCCGTCATTTTAGAAAATTGGGGGGCTCACATATTAATTTGCTGTACCTATTTTTTAGCCTCTAGATGGCAGCATTTAAAACACGCAGGTAAATGCGCTGCTGCCCAATGTATTACGTAATTCTACATGCGGGCCCGGTGCTATTGATTTTATGACAGAGGCTGCGGGCCGGATGAAAATGACAACAGGCCGCATTTGGCCCCCGGGCCGGACTTTGGACATGTCTGTTCTAGCAGAAACTCTTCTGTCAGACATCACACCTGATACTTTCCTCCACCCATTCCAGCCTGCCTGAACACGCTTCACTTGACAAAAGTTAGAATTATTTGTGGATTAAACTATTTCTCCTTGCATTCTTTTTCCGCCATGTTTTTTCACTCTTCTCAGAAATATTCACTGCTGAACAAACAGATGTAAGCAGCCGCCCCAGGTTTTTCTCTCAGACCGCTCAACTCTGTCCGGTATTTTTTGAAAACTCCATTTTGAAAATGGCTTTGAGACCGTTCAATCTTCAAGTGCAAATCTAGTGATATGAGTATGATAGCTCGAATGCGTGATGACATTTTTTTATATTTCAGAGGGCCTGTTAATGGATTTTGAAAGCCTCTTGGTAGATTCCCTTCCACTTTAAACTATACTTTATACTGAGGCGATAGCTCAGTGGTAGAACGTTCACCATTGGATCGGAAGTTCTCTGGAAGTTCGTGGAATCAAATCCAACTGAGCCAATGCCTAAGTCTCCTTGGGGAAGACACCCAACTCCTTGTTTCTGCCACTATTGGTGCCGTTGTGGCAGTGCGTAAAGTTCTCTATTGAGGGATGAATAAAGTATATTTCTATTTCTTTCTGAACTTGTCACGGACTGAGTTATTCTTGATGGTTAAGTACTGTACCATCTTGATATGTCTTCAAGCTAAATGATCAATTGAAAAGAACTGGACAAGCAATTTGAACATTTTTGTGGTGAGTCTTTCTGTTTCGTTCCATCCTCTTCGCTTATCTGGGGCCGGGTCACAGGGGCAACAGCCTGAGACGGAAAGTCTAGGCTTCTCTCAACCCAGCTGCATACTCCAGCTATCCCTGGTAGATCTCAAGATGTTCCCTGTCCAGCTGTGGGACATAGCCTATCCAGGAGGTCTGGGGCCTGCGTCTGGGTCTCTTCCCAGTGGGATGTGCCCAAAACACCTCATCAGGAAGGCACTCGGGAACCACCCCATATGGCATCTCTCGACCCGGAGAAGCAACGGCTCAACTCCGAGCTCCTTCTGGAAGGATGAATTCCTCACTCTATCTCTGAGTGAGAGTCCAGCCACCCTACGGAGGAAGCTCATTTCGGATGCTTGTATCCACGATCTTGTTCTTTTGGTCACCACATACTGTAAGTGAGGGTAATGTAGATCGACTTGTAACTCGAGAGCTATGCTTTTTGGCTCAGTTATTTCATCACCACAACAGATCAAAGCAGCGTCCTATACATTAAATCTTGATGGGCAAAAACACGAGGATATAAATACATATCAAGATAAATAAACATGTCTGTAAAACGTCTAACAATTGGAACTACATGCATTCCATTTGCATTGTGAGAGCTTTCGAGAAACCATGTAATTATAATGTAATGTACTCATTAAAAATAAATGAGCATTATTTAAAGGGAACACTTTGTATTATTTCTGGTGAGTCATAACCAAAAGTGGGCACGCGGTGTGGTCCTATGTCATGGAATTAAAACACTCTTCATTGGTTTTGCAATTTCATCTGCCTAATGGGAACACAAACCTCATGACATAATCTATGGCAACTGATGCATCGGAAGATTATGGAATTATATAATAGAAAAACAAGATTGATGACGGATGAACAGATGTTTCGTATTAATTAAATAATGCATCTCATTTAGTCTTACAGCACTATGGCTTAATAAATAGAAAGAGAAAGAATAACAAGTCCCATGATGCGGGTAGTGTAAGAGGGAAAATTAATGTCCAATTTGATTTGCTGTAAAATATTGTCTTTAAAGTATTTATTTACATAAAACAACCAACAATAAAAATTATTTCACAAAAAAAAAAAAAAAGTATAGCAAACAAAAATGGTTTGGCGTATTTGGCGTATATTTAGTGGGGAGATGATGACTCAGTGGTTAGAGCGTTCGCCCGTGGACTGGAAGTTAACCGGAAGTTCATGGGTTCGCATCCCACAGAGTGCACGTTTAGGGACTCTGGAGAAGACGCTAAACCCCCTGTTTCTCCCACCAGTAGTGCTGTTGTGGCAGCCTGCTGCGGTGTATGAGTGCTGCACACAAATTTCCCTGGTGAGGGATGAATAGAGTGAGTAAATATTTCATTTAACAAAAATTGTAATATCACGCACTAATAGGGGAGAGGCGGCCGCTCAGTGGTTAGAGCGTTCGCGCGCGGACCGGAAGTTCGCGTCCCACAGATAGCACGTCTAGGGTCCTTGGAGAAGACACCTAACCCCCGCTTCTCCCACCATTGGTGCTGTTGAAGGGCAGCCTGCTGCGGTGTAAGGAGTGCAGCACACAAATTTCCCCGGTGAGGGATGAATAGAGTAATTAAGTTGTTTATTTATTTATTTAATACATTTTTATCATTTCTTAGTCAGATTTCAAACTTAACCTTAAAAGCCTAAAAGTTTTGAAGTAACACTTGAAAATTCACTTTCATAGTTTGGGAAATATGGGCAGTCACAAAATGAACATTTTGTAACCCTAAAATGTGTTAAATTTCTCAACACACATTCACATACATACACAAACATGTTTTGATACATGTTTTTCTGTGGTGATAGAAAACGAGGAGGACCAAATTACAGGACTCAAAGTAGGATTTCTTAACAAATTGTAACTGAAGGTGTCTGCAGCAATGCTGGTAGGGAAAAACTCAAGAAGTAGTTCAGGTGATCTGGGTGAAAGATGTAGTTTTAAAGCTCCCTCCAATCAAAGAACTATCGAACCATATTTAATTGTCTGTTTCTTGGTCTGTTTCACATGTCTTAGTTGTATGTTCTGCTGTTGTACTTTTTCATAAGTTGTCGAGTTTTTTTTAGCAACTGCTTATTTTTATTCTGCAGGGGTTTGAATCCATATTCAGCCTGTGTATGGTTTCATTGCCTTTGAGACATAGAAACAGATTATGTCAAATAAAATTAAAACATTTACTTAATGATATTGTGCATGACAAATGTATTTAAAAAAAATAGTTGTAATTGTTCTGTTTGGTTTACAATCAGTAGCATTAAAGAAAACCCAAACTATTCTCTATTATTGTTTACTCAAATCCCCTTGTTCTGTTTTTGTATGTCCTTGTAGCAATGACCGTACGCGTCGCCATCACCATTAATTAACTCCACCTTTGACCCTAAAATCATAAAACACACATTTAGGGAGCCTGTTTCCATCAAAATATATTTTACATTGTCAGTGCAAAACAGATGTTTCGGAATTAGCCCTTTCATTTTTATTTTGAACAAGAAAAAGATTGCAATAAAAAAGTAAAATCAGCCTACAGCTATTTTATTCTTTTAATTTAGGACCTTTGAGGGGTGAAAAAAAAACCCCAAACTAAAGCATAAGGTCTAATTAATTATCATGAAAGACGTACTGATTGAAAATGCTCAAGCATGACTGGAACATAGTATGTTGTTGCTTTAGGGCATTATTTTTTTCTCTCTGTTTTTTTTTTTATATTCGTTTGAAGCAGTTGCAGCTTTATTATCTGTTTAAATTCATGGCATCACTTTTGGCTGAACCCCTATTTTTTTGCTCAGATATTCTTTGGCTTGCACACTACATCATTAATATCATCATTATTGGGTTCAGTAAAGGGAGAAAATTGCCATGACCTTGTTTTTTGGCACTTGACGTTTGCATTTTTATTCTCCATAATGAATCAACAAACCGTCCTCCATCACTGTTCCTTGATCTACGACCAAGAAACACAACCGCCATCTAAGAAATTGTGTTTGGGGTGTTTGTAAATGAGCTCTCAGATTAATCTTTGATTTCTAGCGAACATTTTTTTCAAACACTTATTTTCTTTCAGATTGTTTTGTGTCGTCAGCAAACTTTGTTTGTTGTAAAAATGTCAACATACTTCGTGACTGAGGCATAGCTCAGTGGGAAAACTGCCATCTTTGAACCGAAGTGTTGCCGGTGTTCTATCAAGATTTGCGGCCCCATAAATAACCGAACGTGAACGACCAATCGCAGAATCTAAAGTAAATACACAATAAACAAATAAAAACAATTACTTGTACGTTTTTAAATAGTAGACTTTTCTTTGAAAAGTGCAGACAAGTTGCGA
This sequence comes from Neostethus bicornis, assembly GCA_902685375.1. Lineage (NCBI taxonomy): Eukaryota > Metazoa > Chordata > Actinopteri > Atheriniformes > Phallostethidae > Neostethus > Neostethus bicornis. The sequence continues at coordinate 10,518,697 of LR738553.1, read as the reverse complement.
AGAAACACTAACTACGACCGGAGGTAAGATCTTAAGCTCGAGCCTGACCTGAGCCCGATCCGAAATTTGGGTCAGGTCGGGCTCAAAAAGTCAATCATTATTTCGTGTCAGGCTCGGGCTTCTCTCTCGCTGACTTCTTTATTTTTTAAATAAATATATGTTTATAAAATGTAAACTAAAACGAGGTGTGGGTACTAAACTAAGGAATACTTGTTATAAAATTAATAATTTGGATAAAACAGAGAAGTAATGTTTAACTACTAAACAGGATCCGCAGAGCGAGAGCATGCTCTGCGCATGTGAACGCCTCCTCTTAATTTGGTAATCCTCTCCTGCGCACGTCTTTATTTTTTTTGAACTGGTATCCCCGATATGAAGGAGTAAGAAGTTAAAGATAAACTAAAGGCAGGAGAACTGAAAAGACAAACACGCACCAGTAAGAGTGAGGTGTGGAAAAGTTTCAAATTTATTGTTCAAATGCTACAGAAACTTGCGTTGGATTCACTGGATGTAGTCAATGTGGCGCTTTGCTTTCATACGACACCAAAAAGACTGGCACCTCGACGCTGAGCTGGCATTTAAACAGCTGGACTGGTAAAAGTGATGATCGTTAAAGATCTATTTTATCATTTGTTTTAAAGATCGTCCCTCCTCTTCGCGCTAAGCAAGACAAGTGCGTTAGGGGTCCTGTAGTGTGATTTTTTTTATTTCAAAAGCGTGTTCCTGAAAAAGTTCCTATTTATAAATGACCCTCGCCCTCACGAGTCCTCACAAATAAAATATGACATTTCGGGTTTGTTTCGAGCTCGGGCCGCAAACCAAGTTGATTGGTCTGGCTTGGGTCAGGTCGGGTTTTAATATCCACGGGCTCGGGTCGGATCGGGCTGGATTTTTTAGGCCCGATCTCACCTCTGACTACAATAGAAGTTAGCATCATGCCAGGTCGCACATCTCGATGGTTAGATCATCTGGAAGGGAGAGGGAGGTTAATGACACATTCTGGGTATGCACAGAGGCGCAGTCTCAGATCTCGAAGGTCGCAGATCTCGGTAGAACACCAGTTTGAATCCTGCTGTGCTCATGCCCGAGTGTCCCTGGAGAAGATATCTACCCCAAGTTTTTCCTACCATTGACATCGTCATTGGTTGGCTGCCTTCTGCAGTGCAATTCAAAGGCAATTTCGCATTCGAATACAGTTGAAAGATTCAACTCATGTTACCATTTTATTGGTTCCCCACTATAATGCATTTTACCCTAAACATCCTCACTGTTTTGCGAGGTACCGTCTTTGTTCAAGTACAACGCACAAAATTGTCTACCTAAAAAAGAACTCAAAGTTTGGCTGCACATTATATACGGAGGGCTGGGATGAGATGCTTAAATGTATTAGTATATTATTTGTGTAATGACTCATTAGTCGAACATATCGCTGAGCACAATCTCAAAACTTTGAATGCAACCACATCTCTCGACCCACAAAACGCCTAGCGGTCCATTTTTAGTAATAGTATCCAAATCACTTGCGTTGACAATCTAGTTGTCTTTTTACCTTACTCTATTTGTGTGCTGCTCTCCTACACCGCAGCAGGCTACCATCAACAGCACCAATGGTGGGAGAAATAGGAGGTTAGGTGTCTTCTCCAAGGAATGCTCAGTGGGATGCGAACCCGCAAACTTCCGGTTGACTTCCGGTTCGCGGGCAAACGCTCCAACCACTGAGCTACCGTCTCCCCTTGAAGGGAAGATGTGGAGGGTTTAAACCCCTAAAGGGGAAATGCCGAAAGAAGAAGAAAACCTTTACTTTTATTTATTTATTTTTTTTTACATATTTTTGGGTATTAAATGAATGTTTCTTTATACACGTATTCCAAATATTTATTGAAGTTTTGGAAATTTTTATCAGCGTGTGTTGGTTTGTTATTTTTTTGGGGGAGATTTTTTAATGAAATTATGTCAACGTGAGAAATGGAACAAGATTTAATTTTATTGTTGTTTATTTATTAACAACATATTAAAACAAATTACACTTGCACTATGTTTTTGGTTTTGGGTTAAACAGAAAAGCAAGCAGAATTATTACCTGCGTAGTTTCAAATGTTAATTAGGTTTCAAGTTAAAACAAATAGCGTCGCGTTTACCGTCTTTTCTTTTGTCAAATGATGTAGTTTGTGGAGGAGGAATAGATCAACCATTATTCATATGGCGAATGCATAATTTACATCATAGACTTCTTTCTCGTCGCAGAAGACAGAGGATTTTGTGGTCTAGTGAAAACCTAACATCGGTCATGTTACCAAAAATAATTCCCATTCATTTGAATAGCAATGAGCAATGCACCATGGGTGACGGAAATATAATGCCTCTCCATGCCTGTGTGAACTTTGCAATTTATACAGAATCACCAATTACTCAGAGTGTGTACGTGTTTGTGCATTGTGTGTGTTTGAACTTTTACCTACCCTAATCTACGGCAGGATTTCATATTTCTTTATGTCTCCATGACTGGTGCTGCCATGGCACCAACCAAGAGGTGAATGCATCGTCTCATTAAAAACTGCACACGTAGAGAGCTGTTGTCAGGGCAGCAACAAGCTCACAAAATACAATGAAAAGAGCAAATAAAGAACTGTACCTCTAATTAACAACCAAAAAAACGATAATAAATGGAGTTTTTTTTCCTCAAGGCTGCCACGTTTCCAACTGTTTAGACGTGAAAGAGGAAAACATTATTGTGGAAAAAAGAGGTTAAGTAGTCAGTAGGCTTGTTGCATTCTGTCTTATCAACAAAAAAGAAAAGCAACAAAAAAACATTAGCTATACCCATTTATAGACTCCATTAGTAGAAAAAAAAACCCTCTGTCCATCTCAAGGTTTATAATTACGTATAAGCAAATCAACATAGACGACGCGATTCTTTTCCCTTGTTAAAATAAACCTTGTTGCCATGTGCTAACACCGAGTCAACTTCAGATTTCCAAGTATTTACATTTGTTAGCTAAAAATAAAACTTCTGCCAAGGAAAACCATTAAAACTCGTCAATGATTGATGATAATGCAAAAAAAAATCCCAACTATTACCCTCTATGCTGATGATTACCCACTATTATTTTGTTTCGTTTCATCTTCTGAACCGCTTATCCCTAGTGGGGTCGTGGAGGTGCTGTAGCCTACCCCGGTTACGCCTCAGTGGTAGAGCCGTAGAGTCGGACTCTCGCTGATAATTCTCGCTGATAACACGTCAACAGTCCTTGGAGAAGACACTTGACCCTCACTTCCCCCCACCATAGGCACCGTTGTGGCAGCCTGCTGCGGTGCAGTGCAGCACACAAATGTCCCCGGTGAGGGATCAATAAAGTACATATTGTAATTATTATTGATTTCAAGCTAGAGGTAGGATACACCTAGCCCATTTGTCACGATACAGGTTGCCAGTTTGTCGTGGGGCCACACACACAACAATCATCAAAACACACACTCACTTTTGGGGGCAAATTTATAGCGGCCAATTGACCTAACATGCTGTTTTTGGAGAGTGGGAGGAAACCGGAGTACCCAGTGAAAACCAAGACATACACGGGAAAAACATGCAAACTCAACATTGGAAGACCAGTGTTCCAAAGCCTTGTCCTCCGGCCTAAATATTTTGAAGGTTACAAACATTGTGGCTCTTTTATGAAACAAAATATGAACATTGAATATTTTGGTATGCATAGAGACCCTAGTCAACATCAAGAAATCTTTTCTCCGCCAGCAGTTGCAACATTAAAAACTTTGATTTGAGTCCAATCACATACCTACTTCCTATCTGGAGTGAGAACAGAAAAGTCTTCTTCTGATAAGTGCTTATCTACGTCATGCTTTTAAAGTGTAAATTTTCTATTTATACTTCAATTCTCATCCGTTATCTCACACATGAGAAGAATTTTGAATTATGCTTGAATAGTAGTAGATCCACAACGATGAAGAGTTGTCACCGTGGCGTAATTGCACTGAGAAAATACATTATTTATGAAAGATTTAGCCCCATTAATCTGTGAAATGTTCTGAAAGCACAACCATTTTTTTCATCTTTTTTTTTTTTTTTCCTGACTTGGTGTTTTGCGGTTCTTTTGCAGAGAAAGGAATTCGCTCTTTGATGTGCAGTCACTTTCCTTGACTGTCTTTGTGAAACAGTCGTCTATGACAGCTCTTCCCCAGTGTTTTCAGTGAATCATTATCTGTGCCAATGTTTGCACTCAACCTGTCTTTTTCCTCTTTTGTCTCGCAGCTCCACACTGACCTCGATAAGGGGGACAGTTCGGTGAAGTACACCCTCTCGGGGGAAGGTGCTGGTTCCATTTTCACAATTGACCAGACAACAGGGGACATCCACGCCTTAAGGAGTCTTGACAGGGAGGAGAAGCCTTACTACACCTTGCGCGCCCAAGCTGTGGACCTCAACACCGATATCCCCCTGGAGCCTGAATCTGAATTTGTTATCAAGGTCCAAGATATCAACGACAATGAGCCAAAGTTCTTGGAAGGACCGTACATGGCCAGTGTTCCCGAGATGTCGCCGGTTGGTAAGTACAAAGTTTTGAGAAGTAAGATAAAACTTTTGCACCGCATCTTTCAAACGAGAGTTCACAACAAATGCACTTTTTGCAGCATAGGTGCAACCAGAGGGGTAATGCTGCTCTCCCTAACAGATTTTGACATCTCAGAGTTCCATTTTATTCTTAGTGTGCCCTGAGAATATTTTACAGCTTTGTCTTTACACATTCCCCCCAGGGAGGACAGATCAAGGTAATTCACCGGTAGAAGGGTTTCTCTTGATGTGAATCACAATGAAGCCCTCAAAACTTCAAATTTAGCAGCCCCGAGAGGATAGGTAGAAAGCAGGAAAAACACAGCGTAGCCTCAGTGAGCACCCGGAATCAAAAGCAGGACTGTTCTGTTTACTGTGAAAGAGAGAGGCTTTCAAGTTTATCAGAAAAAAAACATCTGCCGTGGTCAGGAATGCCATGAAAGCAACACGAGAGATCGACTTTACACATCACCCTTAACTGATCAATTACACTACTGACAAGTTTAATTTGGATCATCACGGTATGCTTGCTTTAGAAAAAAAAAATCATCAAAAGCTTGGGAAGAATGAATTTAAATGAGGGTGCCTCCTGACTGTCTTTATTTAATTTTTTTTAAATATTAAAATCCACAAGTTACTCGAAAGCAGTCGTTCAAATCTCTGGAAGAGGTTCTTCACCCCTTCCAATCCAACATTTTACCATGCTGATACAATGTTTGAGATGAACTTCAGGATGACTCTTATTTTTAACAAAACTTCCGTTCTGTCATCTTCCGCTTATCCGGGGCCGGGTCACAGGGGCAACAGGCTCAGACGGGACACTCAGGGTTCTCTCACCCCGGCTACAACTTCCAGCTCACCCAGAACAATCCCGAGTCGTTCCCCGGCCAGTTTGAAACATAGTCTCTCCAGCGGGTCCGGGGTCTGCCCCTCGGTCTCGCCTTGGTGGGATGTGCCCAAAACACCTCACCAGCGAGGCACTGGTGATTTTTTTGTTTAAAGTTAAAAATTAATGGAGAGAAAATATACTTGTTTTGTCTTTTGAACTGCTTTTTCCTTGACTTGGTTGTGGGAGTTGCTGGAGCCCATTCAAGGCGAAAAGCAGGGTATGCCCCAAGCAGGTCCCCAATCTGTTGCGGTAACACACACTAACACTCAATTGGCAATTTGGTACTGGCCAGTCAACATGTGACATACATGTTTTTGGGGAGTAGGAGGAAACTCAAACAACTCCACACAGAAAAGCAAGAGTTGCAAGCCTCATGGCCACTTCGGGACTTGAACCCGGACTTTCTTGCTGTGAGCATATTGTGCTAACCACTGCACCACCATGCTGCCCGGAAAATATCGTAGAAAATTCAATATAGGAGAGTAAATCAATGTCAAACTTGCCAAATGTGTGATATCTTCATAAGATTTTGTCTTACTGGTGGTTCATACGTTACTTGCCTTATGTGTTACTGACCCGTTCTAGGGGTGTGCGATACCGCAAGTTTTGGTATCGATCCGATACCAAGTAAACACCAGACCAATATTGCGATACAGATATCGATACCGATATTTACATTTTTTAAATGACTATTTTTGCATCAAGGGTTAGGGTCATATATATAATATGACCAAGTATATGTATATACACAGGTTGGTAGGTAGATCCATAGAAGTGCCCAGTTGCAAACAAATGTTAACTAATGTTGAAGATGATTATGTTGTACTTTTACAATTAGTATCTACCTGGGTGTTCTCTGGAAAATTGGAGCATCGCTGTTAATGAGCTCTGCCTCTGGGAAACAGAAGGGGTCAGGGTTTTCTCCTCCACTCGCCGTTTCTGAAGTTTTTCTTTGGGGTGATTCTTTAATTTGTAGTGTTACCACTATATTTAACAGACTTTCTGCAAATGGTGCTCAAAGTACAGCCACACGCTACTTCTCTTTTTTCCTTCCATCTTTCTCTACTTTTGCAGATTTTTTTTTTCTGGCCCCGAGTTGCTGAGTCATGTGACAAGTCAAAGCGAAAGAGAGGAGAAAGGGGATGGGCCACCTCGCTTTAGCATACAGGCGCATCACACAGCATTTACACATATTTTGCAGACAGATAAGTTAGGCTTTCTTTTTGAAAAAAAAAGGAAACAAAGTGCGAGGGGGAAAACTTCAACCAAAGTATCGATATTGTAGTTGGAGTGTTGATCACCCCACCCCTAACCTGTACCAAAAGTGGCACTTTATTTCAATGATAGCATCCTTATTTGTTTTTTGTTTTTTTCAATTACGAAGGATTATTTCAACCTTTGTTGGATATTTTAAGATTTTAAAAGATTGTAGCATTGACTAAAATAAGTTTTTTTTTTAATTATTTTTATTCCAACGTATGCTGTATTTTTCTTGTTTTGCATTTAAAAAATGCTTCTAACCAAGTAGTAGTAATAATGGCCAAGCTTTGCAATAATTTCTTTATCTTTTCTTGTCAGCAAATAGCTAATCCCTGAATCATTCATGGGTAAAACAGATTTAAAATACAATTCCAGGGAGTTCTATTTATCTCTAAGTCTTAATATAGTTTTACAGTTTGCTGACTAATGGACGTATAAATTTGTATTTTTTTTTCTTAAGTCTTATTGGGAACAGCCTTGAGACTGTGCATATTTTAATCTTCTATTTAATTACTTAGCTTGTGACCATTTTTCTTCTTTCCTTCACATTAAATTCAATTGAATTTTTGCATCTTACGTTTCAAATCTCAGGTTATTAGGTACAGTACGTGTTCTTCTTTTGAAGACTAAGAGAATTTTTAAGCCGTACTCACACAAGTATTTGGATAGCCCTAAACACCTAAATAGCATTTATTTGAATTGTTTTTAGCCTCCAGCTTATGTAAAAGCTGTTATCTCTGCAGCCTGGCAATGCGTAGGAGTCTGTGGTGCTTGAAGGATTTCAAACTTGCAGCACATCTGAGCTCTCCTGGTTCCAACAGCTCCACTCTTTGCATGAGCAGGGAAGTTATTCATGTGTTATCTCATCTGTTGTATTTACATGTTTAACACGATGCTTCGATGTCTAATCTGGCATGTGTGAGAGAGGATTGGGACTCTAATCTCCCTTGTCCTAATGTTTTAATTCCATTGTTAACACCCGCTCAGACTGAAAAGCCTGTTTAATATACAGTATTTTTTTTTTATGGGCAAAAAGCTTTCAATGCAATTCCTCTGTTTGGTATTTTTCCACCCCGCACAAACCATGTGAGTGGTCCGCCTATGGAAAAAAAAATGAAGAGTTAAACAAGCATAAACTTTATCCAGTCTTTTTTAATTTCATTTTGTAATAAGTTTTGAATTAGTTTAAAATAGTTTTTTCATTGCCAGGAATTTGAAGAAGATGAGCCAAACCTCCCGACAAGTAATTATTTTTTCCACCGTACCGCAGGCCGTTGGACAACGGCCATCGTTGTAATGTTCCTCCATGTCCCTTTGTTTTAATAAAATACTATGATTCAGTTGATATACGTTCGCAATTTCTGAATTTTTTTTTGTTAGATGTTCATTCGGGTAGATTTCCGATCCTTTCAATTTTCGACCTTAGTCGACAAGTTCCGTTTTCTGTTTTTGGTTTATCAAACACGTAATGATGGTAGGTGGTCTTCCTCGTCCAGTCAGTAGTGGGTGACAGACCTCGTTATCCACCAGGTCGAATTCTAACCCCTTGTCAGGAGAGTAGTCTGTTCCCCCTCCGTGTCCTGTTTCCCGCCCTCCCTCTTGTCTGTGTGTGTGCAACTAGTCACACCTGAAACTCATCTACTCATCTGCTGCAGCATAAATGGAACAGTTTTTGAGACACTCTTCGCAAGATTGTTTCTTTATCATGCTTGATCTGTTATCCAGTTTTTGGCTCCAGCTCCTAAATTAGAACATGCCTAGTCTCTGTTTTCTGTTTTTGTCTGCTTTATTTGGACTTTTTATCACTCTAATAAATCTGCATGTGATTTTTTCATCTGAGCCTGTATGTTGTGTCAAGGGTATATTTTGGCCTTAGCTCCACATCATGACACCCCTTACTTTGGAGATGAGCTGCAACCTGTTGATCCTCCAAGTGTGCATCTTCCTCACTTTGCTCTTCTTTTCCTCCGACGTTGGGCATGGATTGATTTTAACGGCGGTAACAATCAAATCATTCATGCGCGACTATTGCTACAGCGCATTCACGCGTCTCTCCAAACCCAAAATAGGCATTTCCTCATTGGCGATCTGAATACGTAACAATCTTACTTCCTCCATTAAGTCTAAATGTTTGTTTTCTCGCTTCTTGATTGTTGGGACGGTAGTGATTAGGAAGTCAAAAGCGTTTTTTAGGTCTTCTTTTTCTTCGCTCCTGAATTCCTCCTTGGTCCCATGTTGTTTGACACAAACCCTGGACACAATCGAGCTGTGCTGGGCTCCGTTGCCGCAACAGCTCCCAACAGCGACACTTCCTTCAGCTTTGCTGCTACAGGCCACGGCGAAGGGCAAAGATGGGCAGAAAGCAGCTAGTTAGCGTGTTAGGGAGCTAGCTAAACAGCGAACAAGAAAAAGCAGCAGCAAACAGGAAGCAGCTTCAACCACTTTTTTCCCCAATGTCCTTTCCATGTCATCTTCTATTGAGAAGTTTTGCTTTCAGTACTAGCCACCATTTTTACTCACCTGTTTTGCCAGGTGCGGCTATTTGGTAAACCAATGAACTTTGTTTTGGTTTCTGTCCTACAAGAAAACAGATAAACTCTAATTAAATATGTCTTCCCACTCTTTTCCACAGGTACCTATGTGACGCAAGTAACGGCCACAGACGCCGATGACCCTACATATGGAAACAGTGCTAGAGTAGTTTACAGCATCCTCCATGGCCAACCATATTTCTCTGTCGACCCTAAAACAGGTGATTTGGTCATTTCTATTGATATTTTTTTATCAAAATGGCAATATATTTCAAAATGCATGATGATATTGTGTTGAATAACCACTACGATAACTTTTGTAACACATATTCTATTCGCTAAAGATAGCACGAGTTAGCTGTAATGGCATGAACACTACACTTCTATAAATGTTATGTGTTACATGAACACAGTTTGTATAGTTCACAGAAGATGACTCCTACATGTGTGAAGTGCCTCCAGTGAAGTAAAATTTATTTGCACTGCCTGAGTTGGTGTTAAAAATATGGCAGAGTGTCTGACCAAGCTGATTTGGATCATACAGTATCTTTTCTCCAACATGCTTTTTAGCCAACAAATGGTACATCTTTGAAGCTGTGAAGCATGCAAGAGCTTATGTACAAATTTTGCCATTTATATGAGTGTACATACAACAGGAAATGTCATTAAAAAGGTTCGATCAAGAATCAAAAGACAATGGTAGTGATTTGACCTTTTTTATTGGTAACTCCACAATATCAAAAAGCACTGTTTGCACTTACCGTATTTTCCGCAGCATAAGGCGCACCGCATTATAAGACGCTACAGTAAAGGCTGGGGTTACGTTATGCATTCACTAAATGGTGCTGCGCTAAAGGGAATGTAAAAAATAAAAAAAAAAAAACAGTCAGATAGGTCAGTCAAACTTTATTAACAATTACAAAACAGCTTTCTGTTTTTACTCCCAAAATGAATAAACAGCTGTTTTGTTATTTTCTCCGAGATAAAGTATTAGTATTTTTGTGACACAGTTTATCTTCCATTGGATATATGTAAACTCTGTTTAGTCTTACTTGGCGCAGTGCATCCTCTTGCTTCCTCCACTTCCTCACCATTGATTCATTGATGTTAAACTCTCTCGCTGCGGCTCTATTCCCGTGTTCTACTGCGTGACCGATCGCCTTGAGTTTAAACTCTGCGGTGTAACAGTGTCTCTTGGTAGGAGCCATTTCCGGGTCTTTACACAAACACACAAATGGAAATAGGTGCGTTCGAGATGATGCCTAATGAGATGCCCTTTCATGTATCCCAGCATGCACTACTTCTTCTATGGGGGAAATGGAGTCGGTGGCTGCTTACCGCAGTTGCGACACCTGTTGTAGCTCAATATTAATCCATATACATATAAGGCGCTCCGGGTTAAAAGGCGCATCATGGACTTTAGAGAAAATTTAAGGTTTTCAGGTGCGCCCTATAGTGCGGAAAATACAGTACTTAAAAAAATTACACAAGTGCTACGTTGCGTCACAGCAGGCAGTCACGACAGCGCCAATGGCGCCAAAGACACTTAGGTATCGGACCAAGGATCAAACCGGCTTTTCCCAGTTGAAGAGTAGACATTAGACCTGGACAGTTAGACCACTGCTGCCTACATCGTCTGCCAGCGCAGACAATGTAGGACGGCCAAGAAGACTACGGGTCTTTCAATAGGCCAAAATTCAAATGCGCAAGCATTGGCTCGCCACCGTTAATACGTCATAATTGATCGCGTTAAATTTTTAACACGTTAAAATGCGGCGTAATTAAATAATCAAATTAACGCGTTAAAATGACAGTACTAGTACCACATACGTATATATGCACTCATGGAAGTACAGTAGAGAGAAAAACTTTCCCGGTCAATTTAAGCAATGTAAGAAGATCGGAAGTATTTTCCAATAAATATGATGCTGAGCTTGCAGCTCACTCTTATTCTTACTATAAGTCTATAAAAAAGAAAAGTGAATAAATAACATTGAGTTGATAAAACAGGTCATAAATATATATTCTTAGTCAACTACTATTGGGCAGTCCACAAAACGTAATATACATTTGCTTATGAATGAGTTCTTTGGTCAAATTTTATTAGCATTTGCAACCAGATCAGAGTTTACCCAACGTTACGCTACGGCTAAAATTCCGGGATGAGCAAGTAATCAACACGCTCAGTAGGCGGTTGTCAAAGCTCTTTAAAGAAAAAAAGAAAACCAACATTATATATGTTTCTTTTCTGCTTATACCAGCACTGTAAAAGGTGCATGTCATAAAAAAAAAAAACAGAAAAATAATGATGACAATAAGGGGTAGGAGAAGAGAGACGGGAGTGTAACAGATGACTGCTCTAAATCTGAAATAGCTTCCTACCGGCAGTGTTTGCTGGTACTGTGTTGCCACTGGCTTACTATCTAGGACATTTCAAAGCATATGAAAATAGGTTCATACATATCACACAGCCAGATACGGTGGAATCTGTTGCTGATTGTGCCGCTCATCCCAGAGCTTTGCAGTGCGCCTACTGCGACTGTATTTCAAACTGATGCCGTTGGAAAAAAAAAAAAAAATCACACTGCTGAAGCAAATGTTTGCCCTGCTGGGTTTGCCATTATCTCTGAATGTGCACGAAAAAAAGTAGAGGAAACATCAGGAGGTAGAAGGTGAACAAGGCAACAGGGGAGGCAACAGGGGACAACAGTAACACGGACAAATCAGTGGATATGCCGCAAAGAGACGAAGGTCTTTGGGAAAAAAAAAAAAAAATGATGACAATAATTTCAAAGCTAATCAGCAGTGGTGGATGAAGTACTCACTTGTTTTACTTAAGTAAAAGTACAGATAATTAGGCAAAAAAATTACTTAAGTAAAAGTAAAAAGTACCAATAGAAAAAATCTACTTAAGTAAAAGTAAAAAAGTAATTGGTGTAAATTTTACTTTTTAAGTAAAAAGTAAAAGTATTCGACCGTTATTGAAATGTTATTTTTTTGTGATGTAGGGTCACAAATAAAACTCTGCAGGGGTGTGATCCTGCCCCCCTCTCCAGCCTCTTTTGGTCCACAAATAAAAAAAAAAATAGAAAGGAAACGGGACAAGGCAAGCTATCCCCCAGAAGGGCCAGCGAACGGGCCACCAAAATGCAGGAAAATGACTCTTATTTTTCAAAACGTTCTTGGGGAGGCCCCCAGTCACCCTATTTTGGCTTTGTCAATGACCTCACGTCCCCTCCCCCCACCCCTATTTTTAGAAAATCCTAGAACCGCCCCTGCTCTGCGTCATGATGGCTCAACTTTTTATTTAGAAGTAAACACAACAAACAACAATCTTCTGACTCTTTTTAATTTGTGCTAGATTTAATGTTAGTTTTTTGTCTTGTTTTTTTTGGCGCTGAATAAATGCGGAAAATGTTTAATCTCGAATCCTATTGGTCCTCAATTCATTACTTATTCTCCCGATCAACTGCTCCTTTTGATTTTAGCGATGCCGCTTCAAGATACGCTGAAAAAAAACAAAAAAAAAACAGTATATTTTTCAAATTCCTGAACGAAAATGTAACAAAAAATGTAAAACGCACTTTTAAAAAGTAGCGAAGTAAAAGTACAGATATTTGCTCTAAAAATGTAGTGAAGTAAAAGTAAAAGTACCGGTCTTAAATTTTACTTAAGTAAAGTACAGATACATCATTTTTTTACTTAAGTACAGTAACAAAGTACATTTACTTTGTTACGTTCCACCACTGTGTATGATGGTTGGATCGAATGGGACATCCTCACCACAGTAAATAGAATAATACCAAAGGAAAGTGAAGAGCAAACTATGCGGCGTGCTTCTTTTTTAGCCTGCCAACCTCTCAGTGACCTAGCTATTAATCTGCAGTATAAACGCTCTCTGATCTCAGGGTCTCTGATCCTCAAGTGAATCATTATATGGCTTCACCAGTCTTCCCTATTGAATGTCAAGTGCTTCCAGTAGGTAAGATGACCTCTATTTCAGCTGTGGTCAGAGGCACTTCTGCAGCTCCGTGCAGCACTCAGAAGTAAACTCCTTGGATGGAAAATTATCGTGCATTTTGAAGTAAATTGTGCATGTGGCGTCAAAACGTATTGCTTGGAAGCTTATGTTTACCTCTCTCTCCCTCTTTTATCTCCAATTCTGTCTTCCTTTCCCACTGAATTTTCCTCCCTCTGATTCTCTCCTCTCTTTTTTTATCTGTGTCTCTCATCAATCTTGCTGCACACTAGGGGTTATAAAGACAGCCTTGCCCAATATGGACAGGGAGGTGAAGGAACAGTACCAGGTATTAATCCAGGCCAAGGACATGGGAGGCCAGTTGGGAGGACTGGCTGGGACCACCCTTGTCAACATCACCCTCAGCGATGTCAACGATAATCCACCGAGATTCTCCAAAAGTGAGTAGACTTGGTTTTAGAGACTATTAAAGCAAAGAAACTTGAGTTCTTTATATTAAAAATAATTATTCAAATGATCCTTTTGGGGCGTCGTACACACTTAGATAATGTAATAAACATGGTGCAATTAAGAACAGGGCAGGGGGCATTTATCATTTCTTCTTTTTTTTAATTGCTTTTCATTATTTGTCATTATGAGCCGTCGTTGGCGACAAACTGTTTATTTAACGTGATTGCATCTCGAGCTACAACTCCTCGCAAATAAACAGGGGTTGATGTTATTTTGCTCATGGGTATACTTCTATATTTAGACCAGACTAGAGCATGTTGGTTTAGCATCGGGGGATTCGGTGTATTTAAACTCCACAAATATTTCACATAAGCCGCTAAAGCAGATTACTTTGATTTTGCCGTTTATCAGGTCACGTAAAAAACGAAAAAAAAAAAATAGCACAATAATAACATTGAAAAGTCATTGATCTGAAAAAAAAATCTCCTCTAAACTCTAAGCACTTTTATATCAAAGGTGTGTGGAATGCATTCCTGTCCTAAACATTACGTTTCTGACTGGAAAGCAAAACCACTCGTCTGTTGTGAAGTGACTTCTTTGTGTATTTTGAGCCAGCACTGACTGGTCTCCTTTGAATGGAAATCCAGGCAGGCAGACGGTCATGCTCCTCTGACAGTGAGGAAAAGATTATATTTCCATAATGCTGGCACAGCATAGAGGTTCGGGCCAAGCATGGTGGCTCATCTGCCCTGTCCCATCCTCTTTTTGTCTTCTGCTCTGTTCCTTCTGCAGATGAATTTCAGGTTAGAGCAGTGTTTCTCAATTATTTCCTATTTTCTTCTTCCCCCCTAGGAAGAAGAAAATATTCCGCCCCCCACCAATCTCCGCTGTGACTATAATTAGTATCATTTGTCTATGATATGGTATATTGTTATAAGCAGTGGTCCCCAACCACCAGGCCGCAGACCGGTGACGGTCCATGGGTCATGTCGTACCGGGCCGCACAGAAAGAAGAAATAACTTCCAATATTTCCATTTGGTTTATTATTTGAGCCATAATGATGTTTTAATTTGAAAAGTCACCGGATTTTCTTCCTTACATCCATCAATGACTCACCAATGATGCATCATTCCATCAAATTTAAACCCCTAAACTAGTAAAATGAGTTAAAAAAAAAAATAGGAAGCTTCTTTGCTAAGTGGGGTTCCAGAGTTACGAAGCAGACTGGACCTTAGAAACACTCTTCAGGTCAAGATGGATCTGTCTGGTTCCAGCAAAACAAACTCAGAACTTCGATTGATGTAGTCTTACTGTGAAAAATCTAACTTCCGTTCCATTCCGTCATCGTCCACTTGTTCCGGGGTCGGGTCGCGGGGGCAACAGCCTCAAACGGGCAGCCCAGGCCTCTCTTTCTCCGGCTGCATCCTCTAGCTCACCTGGAAGGATCCCAAGTCGTTCCCCGGCCAGCTGTGAGACATAGTCCCTCCAGCGGGTCCGGAGTCTGCCCCTTGCTCTCCTCCCGGTGGGACGCGCCCGAAACGCCTCGCCCGCAAGGCGCTCGGGGGGTATCCTGACCAGATGCCCGAACCACCCCATCTGGCTCCTCTCGACCTGGATGATGAGCGGCTCGACACCGAGCTCCTCCCGGATGGCAGAGCTCCTCACCCGATCTCTGAGTGAGAGCCCAGCCACCCTGCGGAGGAAGCTCATTTCGGCCACTTGTACCCACGATCTCATTCTTTCGGTCACCACCCACAGCTGGTGACCATAGGTGAGGGTTGGAACGTAGATCGACTTGTAAATCAAGAGCTTTGCTTTTCGGCTCAGCTCTCTCTTTACCACGACAGGCCGATGCAGCATCCTACCAAAATCTCACTAGTATTTTTTATTCCCCTTGTTTTTGTGATGTCTTTTATTTTGAAGGTTTGTTTACCATTATCATAGCAACCAGAGTGCGTTACCACAGCGACGACAGTCGTTCGAGCAGAGAGAAGGTTTCCATGTTATAAAGACGCTACAAATACATTTTCTCATGAGAACAAAGTGGATTTAACTTTATTATTATTGATGAAAAAGCCAGTTTTTCTGGCTGGTCTTATCATCTTTAGACCGGTCCGTGAAAATTTTATCAGACACTAAACCGGTCCGTGCGCAGAAAAGGTTGGGGACCCCTGGTTATAAGTACACCTCTGCATAACAATGTATCCTCATTAACATTAAAGAAAACAAAAAAAAATACAATTACACTTTATTCTAGTACGGCAAAAAAAAAAAAAATGTTCCACAGGGTCACACGTGCCCCGCCTGGCATCACGCCCCATTATTTGAGAAGCACTGGGTTAGAGGAATGAACGACGCTCCCATTGGCGACATTTCCTCAAAAATTCTGCTTTACCTTATTACTGCTATGGCTGCTTTCTTGTTCTACCTTTTGTTTTCTTTCAAACCGTGACATCTCTGATCTTCACATGAAAAGATTCCTGTTGTCTCATATATTTAGCATCTAGCACTCTTTCTAACCCGCCAACGCTGTCATTTATAGAAACAGATGTTTGTCATTCCCTAATGAACTGCAGCTTCCAAAGTTTCCAGGAGGTAGAAAGTAAGAAGAATTTGTCCTGTCCTTGAAAAACATGAATCCTGATATACTTTGAGTGCTGAAAAAAAAAAAAAAAAAATTCTAGTTATTTAAAATATTCAAGAGGTTGAGAGTTTCTTTTTTGAAACATCCAGAAAGTTTTTCTCAAAAAATTAATTGTAAATTAGAATGAAAACAACTGTCAACTTATTTAAAATTTCGTCTTTAGAACGGATTATTCCAAACGGGGTCAATGGAGTGCCAGAGCCTATCCTGGCTAATTGCAGGAGAGAGGCAGGGTACATCTCGAACATGTCACCCGTCTGATGCCGGGTCACAGGTGTTTTCTATTAACAAACATAATAAAGATAACACAAATCATGAAAAAAATGTATTAGGATTCAGACTTTGGATTTTATTAAAGAAAACTACAAAAGAGGGCCATACCGTCTTTTTTTGCTTTCCAAGGGTTTGGGGAATAAGGGGCAGCAACCTTGGAAAGGAAGCCAGACTGATGTGATGTGGAAGGAGGAGGACCCAATGCAGGACATCAAAATTGGATTTATTCAACATAATTCGAGTAAATCTGTAAAGGAAAGGACATAGGATTAACTCAGGGTTTCAAAAGTTCAGATAATACCAGAGTCCAATCATGGTCAGGCAACCAGGGTGACCGGGCTGGAGGAGGATGGTAATGACCCAACCTGGAAGTCCGGGGTGATTGCCCTTAAATGGATGGCAGGGTTCACAGATGTGTGACATCAAGAATTAATCTCAAGTGTCTCTAATCAGGATGATAAGGGACACCCAGGGCTACCTCTGGCGGCAGGTGAGGGGATCAAAACACAGACTTCCTCCACCAAGGCTAAATAATTCGCCTCATCCAAAGAATCCCAAGGTGTTTCCAAGTGAGACATAGTCCCCACAACAATTCAACGTTTGTCAATGGGTTTCATCCCGATTTAATGTGCCCCGACACCCTCACCAGCAAGGCACCATGTAATGCCCAAACGGGGTGCATCTGGCTTCTCTTTACTCAAAGGTGCAAGGGCTCAAATTCGAACCCCTCATGAATGGCAGAACTACTCATCCTGTCTGTGAGCGAGAGGCCAGCCGCCATGCGGAGGTAGCTCACCTCCGCTAATTGTATTCTGGATCTTGCTTTAGAACGTAGATCTTCTAGTTAAACGAGAGTTTCACTTTTTTGACTCAGCTCTTTCTTCACTTCATGAATCCTTTCACCCATTTTCCTATCAAATAAAACAAATTATTTAAAATCAAAAATTTCAAAATAGACTGCTTTAAAAACAAGTTCTCATTGGTTTATCTAATCATAAAAGCTTACAGAAATATACGTATATAATTCAATCAACTGACTTTTGCTAACAGGCCTGCTTGTGCCTGAGAGTTACGATTGGTCACCTCTGGTTCTTCAGAAGCACCATTTTTTTTAAACACAGTTTAAACAGTTTTTGAAACTATGCACGCTTCAATACACTTCCCTCTACTAATGGGCCGATTGTGCAGAACGTCTGAGGTTTTTTTTGGATCAACGTAATTCTAACCTGGTATTTTGAAGCAAGAACATTGCAAACATAAAAGAGACTATGCCCTGCAAGGACTGACTTTGGACACCCCGGGACTGCACATATCTCTATTTATAGTCTGAAATAGCTTTCAAGTTAACAGTTATTTTATTTATTGAATCCTATTATTCTTGTTTCCACACAGATCTCATTATGAGATACCGGCGTTGACTTTTAAAGTTATTGTTTGGATTTGTACAGCTTCCTTCTTAGGGTTGAGGTCAGTGAGTGAACTATGAGTTATTCTAGCGGTATACCAAACAACTGAATATTATAAAGTGTGAGGTTTTGGGGTGGGAGGTGTCAGCTTGGTAGAGAGTGCACTGTATAATATAATGTAAATCACATAAAAACAAAAACTTGCCGGAATGCAAGGTTCTTGTTTTGGACAAAAACACAAAGTTGATAGAAACAACGTACGTTTGCAGAAATTTAGACTCATAGATACACTCATAGATACCTCATAGAGGTCTGAAGTAAGAATTTGTGAGCAGCAGTATGGTTTTATGCCTAAAAAGAGCACTACAGATGCAACATTTGCCTTGAGGATGCTGATGGAGAAGTACAGGGAAGGTCAGAGGGAGCTGCACTGTGTCTTCGTAGATCTGGAGAAAGCGTATGACAGGGTACCTAGAGAAGAACTATGGTATTGTATGAGGAAGTCTGGTGTGACAGAGAAGTATGTTAGAGTGGTCCAGGACATGTATGAGGGCTGTAAGGCAGTAGTTGAGACAGAGGAGTTCAGTGTGGGGGTGGGACTGCACCAAGGATCTGCTCTGAGCCCTTTGCTGTTTGCTATTGTGATGGACAGGCTGACAGACGAGGTCAGACAGGAATCCCCATGGACAATGATGTTTGCAGATGACATTGTGATCTGTAGTGAGAGGAGGGAAGAGGTGGAGGAAAAGCTGGAGAGGTGGAGGTTTGCATTAGAAAGAAGAAGAATGAAGATTAGTCAGAGCAAGACAGAGTAAATGTGTGTGAATGAGAGGGATCCAAATGGAAAGGTGAGGTTACAGGGAGAAGAAATAAAGAAGGTGGAAGATTTTAAGTATCTAGGATCAACAGTCCAGAGCAATGGAGAGTGTGGCAAAGAGGTGAAGAAGCGTCTGCAGGCAGGCTGGAACGGGTGGAGGAAAGTATCAGGTGTGATGTGTGACAAAAGAGTTTCAGCTAAAATGAAAGGGAAAGTGTACAAAACCGTGGTGAGACCCGCCATGCTGTTTGGTCTAGAAACAGTAGCACTGAAGAAAAGACAGGAAGCAGAGATGGAGGTAACAGAGATGAAGATGCTGAGGATCTCTCTGGGAGTGACCAGGATGGACAGGATCAGAAATGAGTACATCAGGGGAACAGCACATGTTAGAGGCTCTGGAGATAAAGTCCGAGAGGCAAGACTGAGATGGTTTGGGCATGTACAGAGAGAGAGAGAGAGAGTACATAGGAAGAAGGATGCTGGATTTGGAACCACCAGAAAAGAGGACTAGATGAAGACCAAAGAGGAGGTTCATGGATACAGTGAAGGAAGACATGAAGATTGTTGGCGTGACCAAAGAGGATGCAGGAGATAGGGTTAGATGGAAGAAACTGACTTGCTGTGGCGACCCCTGAAGGGAAATGCCGAAAGAAGAAGAAGAAGACACACATATCGGTAATTGAAATGACTTGTGCTTTTGATGTCCAAAACATCTTTATATCTGGAAGTTCTTAGTTTTTCATTTTTTGAGGTTTTGTTTTGTACATGGTACACAGAGAGAAGGCTTGGACACATTGGGATTTGAACCAGGCTGCTCCCAATTTGAAGACGGAAATTCTACCACTGGGCCACCCTTTATTTTGAAAGTTAGAGATAACTGTTTTATGCATGAAATCTTCCCCATCCATGGGTTCTTTGACAGTAAAAACCTCCTGAAAGTTATTATAGTTTTTATGTCACTTATACGTAAGTGGCCTTAAGTTTAAAAAATTATCCACACAACCTGAAGGGCGTTTGTTCAATTGAACTGGATCTTTGGAATAATTGTGATGATGAACTTAAATTTTGTTCCAATCTTTTCTGTTTAAAAAAGAAATTTAAGTTATTATTGCTTAAAAAATATGCAAGTCTTGATGTTTAAATTCAAGCTTATATACAATAAATTTAAAGTAACAGTTGTATTACTTTTTCATTTGATGTTCTAAGTTTCATTTCATGTATTATGGATTTCTGAATATTTACTTATATGTTTTTGCTTTCATGGTTATTTGGAAAAACGGTCGGCGTAATAAGCGTTTGCTTCAGCCGATACCTTTTCGGTCCCTTGGTAAAATACAATTTTTCTTTCTTTAATGTGAAATTACAATGTGACCGAAATAAATAAATAAATAACTACTTTTGAAAAGCACTGAATTCTCTAAAGTTAAGTGCCTAAATTTAATTAAAACATAATTTGCGTTCTACTTTTTTACAACTTTTATATGAATATAGAAGGACAGTAATATTATGAAGCAGAAAAGCCATTTTTCATGTGATGAAATTGTATTGTACATATTTTCAACATCATTTAATAAAATTCCATCAGTAACCTACAAGGTAAAAACTAAATGTGTTAACAACAAACTTAAATTTAAAAAGAATATTTCTTTTTAATGGCCATGATTGGTTGGGGAACATTCTTTAACCAAAGCATTTCAAGGTCTTTAAATGTAAATTCTGTAACATTAATTTGTAAAACACTCTAATGCTTTGAGTGTGTGATTAGTGGTTTAAGAGGTTTGCCTAGCCAGTCTCCATGTGTTAAGTGAACAGAAAAAGCGTTACCATTGTGCCTTTTGATGCTTTCCGTGTGAGTGGGTTTAGAAATGTAGGGTACTGGGCCCTTTGCTACGGACCACTTAATCTTTGTACACCCAGAGCAAGAGCTCTGGTTAGGATTGCTGGCAGGAAGTGAAGCGTGTTTTCCAGTGTGTGTTGAACTCCGGTAGGAATACTCTTTGTCAATGGCTCCTTTTCATTGGCTTACAAGCTGATCTTTACGTTTTGTGAATGATGTGGGGCTTTTGGCTTCATTGAACAGAGATCCTCATTAGACACAAGAGGAGTTTGTACCCTAATTCAAAGCAAGATGAAATGTACTTCTTTCGGTCCGCAGTGATACTCTTCAACAGAAAAAACGATGCACTTTGCCGGTTAGGTTTGGTACTTTAGAGTATCACAAGATTTTTTTTGAGGATAGATGAGATTCAGTAATAAATTCACACAATCACTAACCCAGATTTTATGAACAGGAAAGTTTACAATTGAAAAAAGAGCAAGTTCAACTGTTGTGATGAGTTCTGACAATATTTCGAGGATTCAAAATTGCTCAAACCTCTGACATGGTGTCATGTTGTGAAGGCTACAGATTTGTAATGCAACCAAGAAGCTGTCATTTCTCAACCTCAAGCAGAAACTAATCTTTGAACTGATCTTAGAGAATGAAGTCAGGCACAAAAAAGATCAATTTCCTTCCACTCCAGGTGTAAGTGATAATCAGTCAATCCGCTGTTGGCTTTTCGCTGATTTCTTCTCAAATCTTCAACAATTTATGCTGCCGGTAACGTCAGAGTCCATAAATTCTTGGGTTTATTGGTCTCACAGATTGAGTCAGCCAATTACTAGTTGTTGAGAAACCTTGATGTCCAAACACTTCAAACCGAGCGAAGTCGTGCTTGTAGCTTATTGGCCTGACATCAGAGAGACTATCAGCCTCTTTGCCTATGGGTGACATCCTTTGTTGAGTAGAAGGATACATAACGGCCAAGAGATGTGAAGAACTCATTGTTTCCATTTGATGTCAGAAGATGATAAAAGCTGAACTCAACTCCTTATGTTCTTTGACAGGTTTCTTTCACCTGAGAGTTCCTGAATCTTCTGCGGTGGGGTCGCCTGTCGGCAGAATCAAAGCCCACGACTTAGACATCGGAAGGAATGCTGAAGTAGAGTACACCATTGTGCCAGGTGATGGAGGCGCCATGTTTGATATCGCCACTAATGAGCACAACCAGGAGGGGATAATTATTCTCAAAAGGGTACGTAATTGCACAACAAAAGATCGACTATAAATGCTTTTCGTATCTTTATGGAGGATGATGACTGGTATACTTGTTCTAGTCCAGGGGTGGGCAAACTTTTTGACTCGCGCGGCACGTTGAGTTCTCACATCTGACAAGCGGGCCGCACCGAGGAGGGGGTGGGGGAGCGTGCCCCTCCACCTCCCTCTAGGTCAACAAAAAAAATTGTTCTTACTACTTTAATTATTGTAAACTTTGGTTAATATACGCACCAAAATGCAGAAAAATTATTTATTTTTCAAAAAGGTTCTGGGAGGGATGCCCCAAGACCCCTCTATACTGGCGAGCACCAAAGGTGCTCGTTTTGTGACACCCCCTCCTTTAGAAAATCCTGTATTCGCCCCTGGGAACAGGAGCAGATGGATGGCATGCTTTGGTAACTGCTAGATTAGAGCGATAGAATGGCGCGCTAGAATTTGAACAAGCGCGTTAAAATGCTACATCAAGAAAGTTAAATTTCAAATCTAGAGGCGCTATGTCTGAAATCCAGTGCCATAGCGCTAAAAAACGTGCATTTAGTGGCGCTAGGTTTGAAATCTAAGTGCTCGATGTAACATTTTACTTGTTTTAACATATAACACGCTTGTTTATGTGCGTGTATTGGGCCCGATGGCTTTCCATATCTGTGCACACTGTTTTATTTTGAAAGTGTGCGCATTACGGAGACACAAACATTTTAATGGAAGCAGTGTTGTTGTATTTTTGGCGCCATCTATTGATGAACATTAAAAAAATCAAGAAAATCAAGAAAAATCAAACTAACATGGTTTATTTTTTTATTTTTTCTAGTTCAACCTTTAACGGGCCGCATGTGGCCCGCGGGCCGTACTTTGTCCATGCTTGTTCTAGTCAGTTTAGCCACTCAATGAAAGCTATCCAAAGATACGGAAAATAATTTGGTCTTTAGTGTCCAGTTTTTACAAATGACTGCTTACGAAAAGCGAAGGAATGATATTGTGGCATTAGATAAGCTAATATTTGATTCCCAGTTCTTGGCGAGTTCTACCTACAAATCTTGGTAGAGGCTCTTTCCTTCACGAGTAGTTGATCTTTCATCTTAGAACTTGTTTTTTTTTTAAAAAAAGAAGTTTTTCCGCATCACAAAAAGGGCTCTAGGGACAGAAATGCTGTGAGTCTATTCAGTTTTACTTATTACTTGTGTTGAATGCGTGTTTGATTAACTGTAAGCAAAGCCCTTTGAGACAACTCGATTGTGATAGAAGACAATATGAATCCATTTAAATTGAATTGGTTGACAGAATTAATATAGCACCTCACAAAAAAGCTGAAAATGTTTTCTTTTTTTCCCCCCAAAAGTGAAAGTTGATTGGCACCGTGTGTTTTCTTCCGTCGTGTATTGTGTACCAAAGCTCAATATTTAGGATTCAAACAGCATGTCACGCTAGTTTTCTTCTCCAATGGGTCAACAAATATATATCCCTTAACAGTTTTAACGCATTGAGAGCTTCGGCTCTTCGATGTCAGCTAGCGTTATTATAATTTCACATTTCTCCAATAATAAAAGACAACAGAAAAACAATGTCATTCCCAAGCACTTCCTTATCAACAACTAACACAAATCAATTAATTAAGTCAGATATTAGGACGGGGAGAACATTTTTCTACTTTACCAAAGTGATGTGTCCCTGAGCTGAGTCACTGGCTTTGTTAAAGTGAAGCTTTGTGTAAACCCTCGATTTTTCAAACTAGATTAAACTGTCACCTTCGGATGGACAGAGAGGGAGAAAATGCTAGTTACAAATTGGATGGTTTGACAGGGATGAAATAGCATAAAGTTACATATTTTTTACTTGGCACCCTTCCAATGCCATGCTACCACATGAAAAACAAAGATACATGTATGCTCGGTAACCTAGTAAACATAGTAAAAGTGTAACCTGAGGTTCTCACGTTTCCATTTTCCAAATGGAAAAGTGGACTTTTCCAAATGGACTTTTCCAAATGGACTTTTCCAAATGGAAAAGTGAGGTTACAGGGAGAAGAGATAAAGAAGGTGGAAGATTTTAAGTATCAAGGATCAACAGTGCGGAGCAATGAAGAGTGTGGAAAAGAGGTGAAGAAGCGTGTTCAGGCAGGCTGGAATGGGTGGGGGAAAGTATCAAGTGTGATGTGCGACAGAAGAGTTTCAGCTAGAATGAAAGGAAAAGCGTACAAAACCGTGGTGAGACCGGCCATGCTGTTTGTCTAGAAACAGTAGCACTGAAGAAAAGACAGGAAGCAGAGATGGAGGTAGCAGAGATGAAGATGCTGAGGATCTCTCTGGGAGTGACCAGGATGGACAGGATCAGAGGAACAGCACATGTTAGCGGTTTTGGAGATAAAGTTCGAGAGGCAAGACTGAGATGGTTTGGACGTGCAGAGGAGAGAGAGTACATAGGAAGAAGGATGCTAAATTTGGAACCACGAGGAAAGAGGACTAGAGGAAGGCCAAAGAGGAGGTTCATGGACGCAGTGAAGGAAGACATGAAGATAGTTGGTGTGACCAAAGAGGATGCAGCGGATAGGATTCGATGGAAGAAACTGACTTGCTGTGGCGACCCCTAAAGGGAAATGCCAAAAGAAAAAGAATGCTAGGTGTGACTGGGTTACTTGGGAACACAAGCAACACAATTTCTTCAAACGTATAACTTTTTTTTGGATGCTGTTAACTTAAATTAATTCCTAATTTTTTGATTGATTCATAAAAAGCAATTGCTTTATTTCTATTTCAGCACACTCACTGTGAGTAGGACCCAACCGACACTTCACACTTTCTTTCTAATATGCTGCTGTTTACTTAACAGTGTATTTGAACTCCAGCATTTCTTTCATGTTCGAGACGCTGTCTAAATCCTGTCCAAAACTTTACGCTTCGACACATCAACAAAGAGACAGACATACCAACGGGAAACATCAACCTGCCCTCCTCGCGAGACTTTAAAAATAAAAACGTTATCACACCTGACAGGGAACAGGAGAAGTGAAATATGACACCACGCGTTTTAAATATCTCACAACTGTGTTTGCATATAAACACACTGGAATCTCGGATGTGCACTGTTATGCTAGTAAAGTGATTTTTTTTTTTTTTTTTTTTCAAATGTTTAGTCATATTTAGAGGCTATTATTTTAGTATTATGTCCAAAAATCAAAATGCAAATTTAAATGTTTAGTTTATCTTACTTATATAAATTTATGTGATTAGGTTTAAGTCTTCGGTCCTGCCCCAAGTGGAGGAGTTTAAGTATCTCGGGGTCTTGTTCACGAGTGGGGGAAGGACGGAGCTGGAGATTCACAGGCGGATCTGTGCGGCGTCAGCAATAACTATGACGCTGCATCGGTCCGTTGTGGTAAAGAGAGAGCTGAGCCGAAAAGCAAAGCTCTCGATTTACAGGTCTATCTACGTTCCGACCCTCACCTATGGTCACCAGCTGTGGGTGGTGACCGAAAGAATGAGATCGCGGGTACAAGCGGCCGAAATGAGCTTCCTCCGCAGGGTGGCTGGGCTCTCACTCAGAGATCGGGTGAGGAGCTCTGCCATCCGGGAGGAGCTCGGTGTTGAGCCGCTCCTCCTTTAGGTCAAGAGGAGCAAGATGGGGTGGTTTGGGCATCTAGTCAGGATGACCCCCAAGCACCTCACGAAGCCAGTCTGCTTCTTAACTCTGTAACTCCACTTAGCAAAGAAGCTTCCTATTTTTTTTAAGTGATTTTGCTAGTTTAGGTGTTTAAATTTGATGGGATGATACGTCATTGGTGAGTCGTTCATGGATGTATGGAAGAAAGTCCAGTGACATTTCAAATTAAAACAGCATAATGGCTCGAATAATAAACCAAATGGATATAATGGAAGTTATTTCTTCTTTCTGTGCGGACCGGTAATACATGACCCACAGACCGGTACCAGTCTGCGGCCTGGTGATTGGGGACCATTGCTTATAACAATTTCATGGGAAATGATACTAATTATAGGCACGGTGCAGAGTGGGCAGGGTGGCGGGGGGCGCGGAATATTTTCTTCTTCCTAGGGGGGTTCATGGTGGGTGTAACACATCAGTTAATAAATGACTGCTTTGTGGAGGACAACTGATTCAAGATATTTAACACGAAGCTGAGCCAGAAGCTGGGGAGAGTATGGTGCACAGAAACCCTGTCCTTTGGTCTCATGTACTTCTCTGTTATTTTCTTTCTTCTATTCATTGAATACAACTTTCTAAGACCTTAAATTAGCACAGCAGTATTCACATACTGTCCCTCTCTTCCACTTCCGTGCTCCTTCCTGGGGGTAAGACATTAGGCAGATGCCAGACTGCAACTTGTGATCTTCCACTTGTGTGGGGTTGCTCTCTGCTTGAGTCCTTGCAGCTTGTTAGACCGTAAAACAGACTACTGATATAACTCTTCCTGAGCACCCATGCAATATAAAGTATTCACTTAGCATGTCAGGGCTCATTTATTATGCCGTATGCGCCTATGGATTAATACATCTGCTGCCCGATGACCCACAGCAAGGGGTCTGGCCAAAGTGCCTCATTTAATACAAACTCTTTTTATATCACATAAAGCACTTGCAGTGTCATGATATCACTTAACAAAATGGCAAGTGATGTATGAAAATGTGCACGCTAGAAAAAAATGCACGAACCATTCGATATCCATCATCTTGTTTTGACACAACTGAAATAAATGAAGAAAAAAACATAGCAGTGGTGAATCTGATGTTCCGGAAAGCGTGATGGAGACAGAATGTATGAAAAAGGCAGTGGTGGAACGTAACGAAGTAAATGTACTTTGTTACTATACTTAAGTAAAAAAATTGTTAATCTGTACTTTACTTAAGTCAAATTTTAGACGTTTACTTTTACTTTTACTTCACTTTATTTTTAGTGTAAATATCTGTAGTTTTACTTCGCTATTTTTTAAAAGTCTGTTTATAGTTTTTCGTTACATTTTCGGTCAGGAATTTAAAAAATATACAGTTTTTTTTTTAGCGCATTTTGAAGCCGCATCGCCAAAATCAACCTGAGGAGGGAGCAGTTGGTCGCCTGCGGTTTCCCAGAGGGAGAAGAAGTATTGAATCGAGGACCAATCAGAATCCAGAGTAAACATTTTCCGCATTCATTCACCGCCAAAAAACTAACATGAAATAGAGCAAAAATTAAAAAGAGTCAGAAGATCGTTGTCCGTTGTGTTTACTTTTAAATAAAAAAGTTGAGCTATCATTACATGGAGCAGGGGCGGCTCCAAGGATTTTCTAAAGGGGGCGAGGTGGGGCGTGATGTCATTGACAAAGCTGGTATAGGAGGACTTGGGGCCTCCCTCCCAGAACATTTTGAAAAATAAGAGTTTTTTTCCTGCATTTTGGTGCCCATTCGCTGGCCCGGCTAGGGGATAGCTTGACTAGCCCCCTTTCCTTTCTTCTTTGTTTTTTTTCCCTGTGGACCAAAGGAGGGACTGGGGTGAGAGGGCAGAGTGTGGGGGGCACGGCCCCCCGCCCCCTCTAGTTGGGTCCGCCCCTGGAGAGTATTTATTTTGTGACCCTACAGCACAAAAAATACCATTTTAATTATGGTCGAATACTTTTACTTTTTACTTAAAAAGTACAATTTACACCAATTACTTTTGTACTTTTACTTAAGTAGATATTTTTATTGGTACTTTTACTTAAGTATTTTTTTTTGCCTAATTATCTGTACTTTTACTTAAGTACAAAAAGTGAGTACTTCATCCACCACTGGCAAAAGGGAAATGATGTGTTGAGAAACATGTATTATTTTGGTTGAAGTTCCCCTAAAAATTCAGCTTACGTATCAGAAACATCATCATCATCACTTGACTTGTTTACCTTGGGGGCAAATTACCAATGGAGACATATTTCATTTAGACCCAAAGATGCCATAATGGAGTGCTCCAAACAATTTCATCAATAATCATAACAACTCTGAGTAATAGAGCTAGAGCTCTTCTGCTGCACTGCAGAGTCAGTCATCGACTTCCTCCATCGGTCTTAATGTCAGCTTTCATAATGTGTTCATGTTCCTTTGGTTCATAAAAACTTCCCCATTAAAAAGTATCTCCTCATCTGTGTACACGCCCCCCTCTGTTATAATCCTTTCCTAAGGGGATGTAGAGTTAAAGACTTGAAGATCCATCATGTCCAAACACTCTAATAGAATTAATGTCTTCTCCTACAGGCATGACTTTACAAAGTGAAAGCTTGATATTAGGCCTCTTTAGACTCTAAAAGAATCCTGCTTGATGACAGTGGGTGGGTAATGGGCATTTATGAGTGCTGCATGGGCAGAGAATAAAAGAGTCTCAGAATGGGCTCATTAAGGTTCAGTGGCCAACTCTTAAAAAGTACACCTACTCTTACAATTATGGCAAGCACAAACAGAAAAGTCGTTAATACAATCATGCATAAAATGAACCAACCGTAGGATGGATTTTTTGCTTCCAATTTCCGATAATCATCCAAAATCAGAGTGAGAGTCCGGACTCCCTGTTGTTACTTTGATTGAATCTGTATTACCTTCGCTGTGCTGACGTATCAACCAACACAGGCCACAGACCATACCACACTCTGTTGTTTTTTGGAAGTTTTTGTCCTGATTTAACCACTTTGTTTTGGTCATGGTAGGTGTAGGCCAGTGTTGTTTTCCTCAACGATGATGACAACGAAACGATTTTGTTGACGGAGCATTTTTTTATGACGTAACAATAACAAAATAAATGCAACATTTCTGTGACGAAAATGTGACGAGACGTTTGCAAGTTTCTGTTGACGAGACGAAAATGTAACGAAATAGGCGTCGGACTTTCACTTTTCTGTTTGTGAAAAGAAAAAACACAGCAGCCTGCCCCCCACAATGCTGCACGTTCACACCTCCAGCCACGAGAAAGTCACACGCCATTGTGAAAACAGCAACAAAGAGGCTTGATGATCAGAAACTTAAAGTTTTCCACATAATTTGCGCAAACAGCATGCTAACTTCAAGCTAATGCTAGCTTGTTGGCGCTGCTAACTTCTTTAGTTAGCTCGGTTGCGCTAGCGACTGCTTCAAAGACACAATGCAAAGTTTACTATTTAAGTTAACTTCTTAAATATGCATAAGTTACAAAGTTTGTTACTCACTGAAGAATTTGTATTCATTTTACGTTGTTTTCCAATGTTTGCTGTTTTCGCGCAAGTTAAAGCTCGGCAGAGTTTGTTGGGTTTTTTTTTACAAATAACCCGCATCATTCTCAATAATAAAGCCACGATTGTTTAAGTAAGTCGAGTTGTTTGGGTTTTTTAACACTAAACCTAGACTAAAAATGTTCTTAGTCTTCTCTGATTAAAACTAGATGAAAACTCTTGTTTTTTTTTTTACTAAAACGAAAATATAAAGAGATGACAAAAATGTGACTAAAACTTCAATTAATTTTCGTTCCAAAGACGAAGACTAAAACAAAAACTTAGGTGGCTGCCAAAAACAGCAATGGTGTAGGCAAACCATAGTCCGAGAACCATTCTAGTTCGCTAAGCTTTTTAGCTAGTATAAATAATAGAAATACATTTTTTCGGGGGGAGGGTTGTGTTGTAATTCTGTTGTTCCTCAATAGGGGGAACTTGGTACATATCATGCTGTTTGAGTGCGGTATCAGAAGATCAGATTTCTTGAGTTATTTTTACAAACAAAAATGGCTGTTCATTTGTCGAAAAGTCGTTTTTCCGTTTATTCTGACCTTCTGTAAAGATGTGGAAAAGCAATGTCAAGGAAAGCTCTACCCATGGCTCATTGGGTAGAGGAGCCATCTCGTAACCGGGATGGTGCGGGTTTGATTCCTTGCTTGGAGCTCATGCCGATATGCTTTTGAGTGAGATAACAAGCCCCTAATTGCTCCTGATGGGTCGTGGCAGCTTCTGTTGTCAGGAGTAAATGGGCGAATGTGAGCCACGATGTAAAGAGCTTCGAGTGCTGTCGCAGGTGAAAAAGCACCATTTAAGTACAGACTATTGACCATGAATAAGATTTAGTTTCAATGCACTTTTCTAGACATCCATGTTATCTTGTTCCCTTATCTGCTGGTTTAATAAAACCCTTTATGGGTCAGCTCCTCATACTGTTACAATTTAGGACCATTTGTGGCCCGCTAACGTAAATCAAATCATACCAAACTTGAGGCCGGAGTCAGATCCCCACCAGGGCCCCGGAGCCAAGGACCAGCAGTCATCAATGACCGCAGGCTCCCGCTGCGGAGGCCCCCCCCAGAGGAAACACTGGGGATTATAAAAGATTAAATGACATTAAAAAAGTAACTGAAGCTAATAAATAATAAGAAATGTTCAGGTAAAAATATCAATTAAGATCAACTAAAAGTAAGAATAAAATGACAAATAAAACTAAGAATAAAACTACAATTAAAACTAAGAATAAAACTACAAATAAAACTAAGATAAAACTACAGATAAAACTACAAATAAAACTACGAATAAAACTACAAATAAAACTAAGAATAAAACTACAAATAAAACAACAAATAAAACAACAAATAAAACTAAAAATAAAACTACAAATAAAACTAAAAATAAAACTACAAATAAAACTAAGAATAAAACTACAAATAAAACTACAAATAAAACTATGAATAAAACTACAAATAAAACTAAGAATAAAACTACAAATAAAACTAAGAATAAAACTACAAATAAAACTAAGAATAAAACTACAAATAAAACTAAGAATAAAACTACAAATAAAACTAAGAATAAAACTAAGAATAAAACTACAAATAAAACTAAGAATAAAACTACAAAATAAAACTAAGAATAAAACTACAAATAAAACTAAGAATAAAACTACAAATAAAACTAAGAATAAAACTAAGAATAAAACTACAAATAAAACTAAGAATAAAACTACAAATAAAACTAAGAATAAAACTACAAATAAAACTAAGAATAAAACTACAAATAAAACTAAGAATAAAACTAAATATGAGAAACTTAGTTAAAAGCGAGATTAAAAAGATGTGTCTTGAGCCTCTTTTTAAAAATGTGAATGTTCTCTGCGGCCCTGAGCTCCTCTGGCAGGCTGTTCCACAAACGGGGGCCGTAGAATCTGAAATCCCTCTCACCGTGAGTGTGTATTCTGACTTTAGGAATTGCTAAGAGTCTACTGCCGGAGGAGCGCAGGGTCCGTAAGGGTTCGTATGGTAAAAGCAGTTCTGATTGATAAGAAGGCCCAAGATCATTTATACATTTAAACACAAGTAAAATAACTTTAAAATCAATCCTAAAGTTCTTTTAGGATGTTTGTCCTTCCCGGGCATAATGCCTCTGATGAAATAAAAAAGGGAGGTATGTTATATTTATCATTCTTTTGCCATGAAGCAGTTAAAAAAAATGTAACATAAAAATGTTTAAGCAAGTGTTGCTCACACTAAAACCTGCGCAGAGAAATTTCCCACTCCATCAAACACGTCTGCATTTGTGCACAAATCTAAGCTTTCAAGCTGCTCTTGTTGCTCACAGTATGACTTTCTCACACAAGACCTAGCACATTGATACCTTCCGAGTCGGTTCGGTATTTCCTTTTGGCAGGATGCGGCAGACCCCCACGGTGAGTTTAAATGCCATTTGTTGTCAGTGCCATTGAAATTCAAGAGAAGAAAAAGCAAAGGAATGCCACGCTTGCATAATGCAAAAGCCCCGAACAATCTGTGTGATATGGAAAAGGAGAGAAATGTAAATGTCAGAGGGTGACGCTATTTGTGTGCAATGCTGTTATGCATGAATGAGATGGCTCTGAATCCTGCAATTAATTTTGTTGTCAAATGATTGGAATCGGTTTTAGATTATTTTCGTTTGATGATTTTATGTATTATTTCATCATTTCAAAAGCTAATTGAAAAATACATACAAGTCTTCTTGTCCTTAGCTGAATCGTTTTCACATGTACCAAAGATCCAAAAAAAGTATAGAATCAAAGGTAAAATTTGGTTAAAAAAACAAACAAAAATACCCCCAAAAATTATGTTAGAATGCAATAATTTGGGACGCTGCATCGGTCCGTCTTGGTAAAGAGAGAGCTGAGCCAAAAATTAAAGCTCTCGATTTACAAGTCGATCTACGTTCCTGCCCTCACCTATGGTCACCAGCTGTGGGTGGTGACTGAAAGAATGAGATCGCGGATACAAGCGGCTGAAATGAGCTTCCTCCGCAGGGTGGCTGGTATCTCACTCAGAGATCGGGTGAGGAGCTCTGCCATCCGGGAGGAGCTCGGTGTCGAGCCGCTCCTCCTCCAGGTCGAGAAGAGCCAGATGGGGTGGTTCGGGCATCTGGTCAGGATGGCCCCCTGAGCGCCTCACGGGCAAGGTGTTTTGGGCACGTCCCGGTCCCCCACTCCTCTAGGTCTTGTAAACTTTGGTTAAAATATGCACCAAAATATAGAAAAATTACTTATTTTTCGTTTGGTGCCCCCGCGCCCTGCTACCCGCTCCTTTTCAAAATCCTATATTCTCCCCTGGGAACAGAATCAGATGGGTGGCATTCTTTGTTAACCTCTAGATTAGATCAATAGAATAGCACGCTAGATTTTAAACAAACACGTTAAATGTTACATCAAGAGTGTTAAATTTCAAATCTAGCACGCTAGGTCTGAAATCTAGTGCGATAGCGCTTAAAAACGTGCATTTAGCGGCGCTAGGTTTGAAATCTAAGCGCTTGATGTAAGATTTTGCTCGTTTTAACATCTAACGCGCTTGTTTACATGCGTGTATTGGGCCCAATGGCTTTCCATATCAGAGCACACTGTTTATTTTGACAACGTGGGCATCACGGACACACACACATTTTAATGGGAGCAGTGTTGTTGTATTTTTGGTGCCATGTAGTGAAAAAAAACATTTAAAAAAATCAAGAAAATCAAGAGAAATCAAACTAACATGGTTTGTCGTTTTAGTTTTTTCTAGTTCGGTGAGCCGGATTAAAATATTTAACGGGCCACATGTGGCGGGCCGTAGTTTGCCCATGCCTGATCTAGAACAGTCCTTGCTCTCTTACGTAAATATGGGAAAGAGAAACAGAAGATTAGCTCTATAGTGATTAGATATATGGAACATTATATTTAATTAATATTTAAATTTAGTCTTCTTAATCTTCTTAAAATAAAAGATAAGTAGATAAAACCAGACTACACGGGAGCAGTGCACCAGAGGTTCTGGCTTCTACCGGCTTAATAGCAACTATATGGTTGACTTTTTTACACATGTCTATTAAAGTATTATACCCTTTGGGATGTTTCCAGTCTGGAAGGAATTGGATTATATATAGGCCATCCCAGAACTAATAAAAAAAGATGTAGAATGAACTGCATCCCTACGGAAACGTGTTGCTTTGAAAGTTTACTTCACAGTAGATGGTCGGTTTTCAAATATGGGCTTTTAGAACAATTCTGTCAGGTAGTTGCATAGATGGAACATAAGCAGCACAAGTACTTTGATTGAATATGGTCTTATATTGTATGTTTTAAACACTGTAATGGATTCTGATATACAGTAGCTTTGCTCCAATTTAAATTAGCAGAGTTTTGTACAGTTGTTTTTTTCTTGTTGGGATACTAGTGACATTTACTCTGCGTTGGTGGCCTTTTAGGTGAGTTTTTTGGCACCATGTCAAACATGCTAAAACTACTCAACTACTACCATAAAACTACTCAACCTCAGCTGAACAGTGTCGACATCTCACCTTCGTCTTATCAACCTGACTTTATCCCTTCAATACTTAACCAGGAAATCCTAGTGTTCCCAAAAGGAGACTTGGACAACTTTAAGCTCTGGTAGCCATTATTGCACAGGTAGTTCAGGGTGGGGTTAGGTCTCTTTGATATTTGAAACCTGTTTGTGATTGGTTTATGTTGTTGCATTTATACCTTAAATATTTTACACACTTCTCACTTGCCTTCAGTAATAAACTATCTCTGTTTGTGTAACAAAAAATCGCCTGTATGCTATTGCCTGGTTCACATGAGAAAACTTTTCTTAGGGCCCATGAAATAGCCTGCTTCTTGCAATCACTGGTCTCGCACCTGTGCCAACTGTGCGCACGTAGTGATAGGTTCTATCTATTAGTGAATAGCTCTGCACCAAACCGAATACTCTGACTGAAATGTTCAGGTACTACAATTCAGGATACAGGTATAGGAAGCACCTGCAAACATGGTCAGGCAACCAGGGTGACCTGGCTGGGAGGGATGGTAAGACCCAACAGGGAGGTCCAGGGTGATTCCCCTTAAATAGATGGCAGGGTGCACAGATGTGTGGAATCAGGAATCATCCTCAGGTGATCCTAATCAAATTTATTAGGAACATCCAGGGTTTCCTATGGCAGCATGTGAGGGATTCTTACAACTTCAACCTAATTATTTATCTATCTGTCTTTCTTCTTGATTTGACTTAGTTAAGATAAACCAGAGCACAACCAAACTGGAAGAGAAGCAAATAAGAAATTATTCCGTTTCGTTCCGTCATCTTCCGCATGTTCCGGGGTCAGGTCGCGGGGGCAACAGCCTCAAACGGGCAGCCCAGGCCTCTCTCACCCCGGCTGCATCCTCCAGCTCACCCGGAAGGATCCCAAGTCGTTCCCCGGCCAACTGTGAGACATAGTCTGTCCAGCGGGTCCGAGGTCTGCCCCTTGGTCTCCTCCTGGTAAAAAGGTGTCCAAAACACGTCGCCCGCGAGGCGCTCGGGGGGACATCTTGACCAGATGCCCGAACCTCCCCATCTGGCTCCTCTCGACCTGGAGGAGGAGCGTCTTGACACCGAGCTCCTCCCAGATGGCAGAGCTCCTCACCCGATTTCTGAGTGAGAGCCCAGCCACCCTGCTTAGGAAGCTCATTTCGGCCGCTTGTACCCGCGATCACCACCCACAGCTGGTGATCATAGGTGAGGGTTGGAATGTAGATCGACTTGTAAATCGAGAGCTTTGCTTTTCGGCTCAGCTCTCTCTTTACCACTACGGACCGATGCAGCGTCCTAGTTAGCGTCCTAGCTGATGCCGCACCGATTCGCCTGTCGATCTCCCGCTTCATCTTTCCCCCACTCGTGAACAAGACCCCGAGATACTTCAACTCCTCTTAAACTCGTAAAGAAATTATATCAGTTTAAAAAAACAATATAAACGCAAGAGAGCAAAAAGCACGGGCAACAAAACCTGAACAATTTAAATAAAACAATCTTAAAAAATCACACTGAATAACTTAGTTTCATTTGTTCGGAATTTCTCAGTGATGTTGTATTGTTTTGACGCAATGTGTCAAAGCTAGCATTTCACGAGATGAAGCAAAATCCGAGTTTTATGTTGACAAAGTGTTTGAGCATAAAAGTGTCAGTGTTTTTTTACCTCCAGACCTCAAACTTCTTTAATAACGACAGTCTTCCACGGTATTGCAACTTCTCATGCAAATTTCCGACAAAAAAGATCAAAAAAGCCGACTTCTCATTAAAATCACTCCTAACAAAATAAAGGAGTTCCAACAAATCTGCTTTTGTCTTTTTTTTTTTTTTTGCTTCAATCAGGAGTTGCCGCACATACATTTCACCTGATTGCAGAAGTATTTTGAAAAATAAAAAAAAGTGCAGCCACCTCTCAGTTTTTTTTTTACTGCCTTTCAGGGTATTTCTGATGTAAGTGTCTAAAATGTTCTTTGGGGGGATGCAAATCTACGTTTGTTTTTTCTGATGCATCAGACTCTGCTCGTCGTTAACGGGTACATTTTTAGTACATGCCCCAGCACACGAGTACACAAAAGGTGCGTGATCCTTTGATCCACAAAAATAATATGCAGCTGAGTGAGTAATTGATTCCCTGCTTGGTGTAAGATAGTGCCTCGGTACACTCCGCGTCTGACTATGCCTGAATCGTACATGTACGCTCAATGTGTGAGACGCTGATACTTGGAGCTATAAATCATTGTACGCTGACCTTCTCATTGACAGTAATGGAATAACAGAAAGAGACACTATGTAATTCGGATGTAAATGGAGACATTTACTTGTGTACATCGTGTATATACGAAAAAAAAAAACCAAGCCAAGCTTTTTATCCATTGTTCCATTTTGTTTCACGTGCTTCCAAAAAAAAAAAAAAAAGAGGCTTTGTACTGTGTAGGTTCCTCTTTACAAAGCCATTGTTGATGGGTGGGCATCCTGATCCCCTTTAATTGACTAAGCCCTCCCCCACAGTGTAATATACCAAACATGTGCTCCTCCCCATGAGGGATTGGGATATTACCAGGACATGGACACAGTAAGAAGACAATGGGAAGGTGTGAAAGTAGGTTGCTTAAAATGAAACCTCTTTGAGATGTTTCCTGTGTTCCCAGAGCACTGACCCACCCACAGACATGTCTTATTCCTGAGTGGTAGAACCCCCCCAGAGACAGGTGTGCAAATGTGTGCAGACAACTCGATTCTACTCTTTCTGTCACTTTATTTCTTTTTTGACACCCTCCCGCGCCCTCGTCCGTTTGAGAAAAAAAAAAAAAACACACACACACACATTGCACAGTGGGACGGAGACGAAAGCCACATTGTGCGCGGAGCAGACGTTTGGCAGACCCCAAATTAGAGACTCTGGAAGGTTGGTTATGATAAGAGGATCAGGCTGAGTAATGGGTTCAAAGGATGATCATCTGTTCCCCAGTCTGCCGATACAACGAGAGAGGAAAAAAAAGGAGACGCAGAGGCATAGAGGGGGTTTGCATACCCCATCTGCAAAACATAAGATTATAGGAGACAATAGGTAAAGCCACCAGTGAATTCCCAGACAAATGTGGGTGTACATAGTGACATACTTAACAAGGGAAAGCACAGGCAAGGACAGAGCTGCTTTAAAATCCCACTACAGATAAATGGAGACGAGTACTCCCACACTCCGGTCGCTTGTGTGAAATAACCTCGAGTCGAGGTAGTAAAATAGTTCTCATTTTGATTGAACAGTTAGCGCTAGGATGTTTACTTATCTTCACTGGAAAGAAGGAAAAATGGCGGATACATCTAATTAAAATGTACCATCTTAAGCCTTGATGGCATACCAATGTTTAATGATGGTTTATGTACTAGATTATTTGCAAGCTCTTTCTTGGGGGATTCGTTTTAATATCTCCTTTCAGTAAATTCGAATGCGCCCAGTGAGAAGTCCCAACTAGCACGGGGCTTTGAATGAAGGATGTTAGCAGCAGACCTTTGGCAACACTTCCAGATTAATTAGCAATCCAAATAAAAAGTAGGAGGTGGCTAAAATTATTCTGGATGGACACTAAATTTAAATGAATAACAAAATCTATTGCAAATCCTTATTTTGGCAATCGATTAATCTGCCGATTATTGGCTCGATTATTCGATTAATCGGAAAAGACCATTTAAGTAGTACTGGCTAATAAAACATCAAATGTAAATTGTTGGATCACAGTTGAAAACAAGAAACCTTTAACACTTCTGGATTCGCAAATTTAACCTTGTTCAGAAGTATCGTACAAAAAAAGGCCCCAGATTAAGATGAGTAAAAAATATACAAAAACATTCACGTTGTGAAGTATTAGTGCAAAAAAAATAACAAAAATCACTATCTCTACTGTAAAAATAGTAACTTTAATAAATAAAATGACCTGGGTCCATTTTTACCATGATATTACAAACACAGATCTACTAATCGGTAAAGGGGTGCCCAACTAACAGCACTCATTTTTTGTGGGAAAAAATGTGCTTTGCGGTGTAGAGGAGGGGGTCTTGTATCCTGGATTGAATTTCGCGATCCGTTTTTAAAACCCCTCGTCTTCCTACTGACAGCGGCCTCATATCGGACACGATCATTTCCAAAATAAGAGTCCCTGAAGCGCTCTTCAGCTGCGGAGTGCAACAGTTTTCCACAGAAAATAGTCCATGTTGGGTAGTTTTTGTTTTTTTGCAGACAATAAAAAGTATATTAAGCGACCTGCAAAATTGTTCTTATTAGGAATAACATTGTGTATCGCACTGGTTTGCTGTCTCCTGCTTCGAGTCCGTCGTGTTTTTTTTCAAATGTTCCTTATGCGTCCGTGCCAAAACGTGTCCGTTTCGCAAACTTTGCATATTAACGCGAGTCTTTTTCAAATTTAGCGGAAAATTATCCAGACTTTGGATGATTTTGTATGAGTTTTTTTTTCCGCCATCTTGTTGAATCTGACTGATCATGTGAGGCGGGGTGAAATGAAGGCCAATGATTGGCTGTTATCTTCTTCTCCTCCTATTTTGGTAGCTCGCATCGTCAATTTGCTCTCTACTGCCCCACTTGGAGACCAATTTAAGTGCAGTTGACAGCAAAACTTTTTAGACGATTAATGACGATTAATCAATGACCAAATTAGTTGACAACTGTTTTGAAAATCGATTATAATCGATTAAATCGATTAACTGTTTTCAGCCATACTTCAGACCTTAACTAGGGCATTGTTCAATGGTGGGCGCTAGGTTTAAAATGTTGGTTTGAAATACCCTGGCAATCAATTTTGAAAACGTGCGTATCACGGGAAACACACACATTTTGATGGGATCAGTGTTGTTGTTTTTGCAACAAAGCCAATATATCTAGAGTGCACCATCTAGTGAGGAAATATCAGCATTGCAGGAAAAATGAAACATTAACGGTTTAACATTAATGGTTTACTTATTTAATTTTTAATTTAATTTTTTTCGGGTTGGATTAAAATGTTTAACGGGCCACATGTGGCCCGTATGTGGCCCGCATGTGGCCCACGCCTGGCATTGTTAGTTAAGCTTCCAGGGTGTTCGGAAGGGTTTCTTGTTGGATTTCTGGTTTGACAGAATTGACAAAAAAAAGTTAAGCGGTTCAGAAGAGAAAACGAAAGTTAAATCAATAGCTAATCAAATTTGGAACAACGACTCAGCGAGTCACTTGCATGTGAATAAGAGAAATTTAGAAGGAACAGTAAAGAGAAAAAGAAGGTGAAGGATTTTAGGTATTTAGGATCTGTATTTCTCTGCAATGGCCAGTGTGGAAAATAGGTGATAGAAGCACTGCAACTGCAACAAACGGAAACATCTTGAGCCTGTCCATTCTTGGTTTACATTAGGGCTTCAGCTTCTTCTTAACAGTTAGTTTCTTTGAGTAATATTTCCTTACCAAAAAGTAGGGTAAGACATTTACTCCAATGTGTACCATATTATACCTAATAGAAGCACACCCCTGTTTTTTTTCTAAAACTTGAATACAGCAAAGTTTAGTCCAACGGCAACAAGCCTTCTATATGCAACTTTAGCTCAAGTCCTAGTCTCAAGTCCCTAACTCATGTCCTAGTCCTCTTATGTAAATAGCCCTACCGCCCATCTGCAGCTTGCGCTGGTACTAGTGACGTACTGAGCCAATTTTTTTTGCCCTGTAAATATCTTTTTTGTAAATAGCTTATTTATAGACGAACACGTCATCAGTATGGCCACGCATGTGTTTTGGGAATAATATGATATGCAAAAGGACAGTAACACCAAATTGGTCATTAAGCTTCCTAAAGCTGAGCTGTTGCTTAGCATCATGTTGGCTGGTTTTCATGTTAATTATGTTAGTTGCCATGGCATTCCATAGCTCTCCTCGGCCATGACTCCGGAACATGATCCGGCTCATTCATCGGAAACTAACCCTGTTAGATGTCAAATGCTTCTAATGGTGGGAACAATAGCGTGCATGATGCAGCTGTCAATAGCCAGATGATGGTTTATCATACGGTAATTAGGCCCTCTAAGGCTTTTGTGCTATGGAGGTTAAATTGCTCTCCAGGGAATTGACGGTGATTGTTAGTCTTATCATGTTCTCTCTAGAGGTGAAATCTTTTTTCTTTTTCAACTCGGTTCCATTTTTCTTTATATCCTTAGTATTGATGTAAATTATTGACAGGCAAAAGCAAAAGAACCTGGTTGGCAATTGCTAAATGGTTGCAAACACACACGAAAGACAAAGTTAGGGATTGTATTCGCTTACGGGCTTGGAGCGTTATTAAAAGTGTCTGACAACATTATGGAAAGAATGTGGCCACAGAAGCAATCTTTTTTCTCTTTGTTTCTTTCCTCCAGTCTCCGTTGAGCTATCCATTTTAATGTTTGTGGCTGCACATATTATGCATACCTTGCAGAGAGAGAGGCAGGGCTCTGATTCTACCTCCAACCTGTCATTTGCTATGGCAATTATCATCAGACACATTGCCGTTTCTACCATAAACTATTTTCTTGTGAAACAAGTGAAAATTATGTTTGATTTTTCTGTATGTGGTGCAAGAAATGGAACAAGTGAAAGTTAGAGTGAAACTGTAGGAAGAATGATACATATTTTTCCAAATATATATAAAAAAAATTCTTTAATCTATATTACAAGCTCTATGTTTTTTAAAAACACCACATATACATATTGATAAGCATTGATTGTGATATATCAAGAATTGTTTATATCAATATAAATCTATTCATAAGACAAGATGAATTTGACTTGTGGTTTATACACATTGGATGCTCCTCCCAGGGGAGAGATCCCTCTTTTGTGTGGATCCCCATGAGGTTTCTAATTTTTCCCCACTGATGGGTTTTTCAGGCGGTTTTCCTCACCATGAAGGAGAGTCTTAGGTCAGGAATGTGCTAATATTGTCTAGCTAGTATTTGTGTTTATACGTTCCTTTTTTTCTTGTTTTTTGTCTTTCTGAATCTGCAATGTGAAGCCCATTGAGACAAATTCTGTGATTTTGGGCTATACAAATAAAATTGAATTGAATTGATTAACATAGTGGCCTCACAGCAAGAAGGCAAAGGTTTTAGTCCCAGGCGGGGCAAGACTTAGAACACTGGCCTTTACGTGTGGAGTTTGCATGTTCACCCTGTGTATGGGATTTTTTTTCCAGGTACTCCATTTTCCTCCCACACTCCAATAATGCAGGTTGATTGGTCACTATGAAATTG
This sequence comes from Neostethus bicornis, assembly GCA_902685375.1. Classification (NCBI taxonomy): domain Eukaryota; kingdom Metazoa; phylum Chordata; class Actinopteri; order Atheriniformes; family Phallostethidae; genus Neostethus; species Neostethus bicornis. Next base: position 10,477,789 of record LR738553.1, on the reverse strand, counting down.
CCCCGAGGAATGAATGAGTGTGTGTGTGTGGCCCCACAACAGACTGGCGACCTGTTGGGGGGGTACCCTGCCTCTCACCTTGAATTAGCCGGCATAGGCTCCGGCGCCTCCCGCAACTCCATCAGGGTATAAACGGTTCAAAAAAAGAAATGAATGAAAAAATTAAATAACAAAAAAGCTGTGGAAGAAAATGTATTAGTAAAAACAAAAAATAAAGAATTATTATTTACTGAAAATTATTAAAATGGAATTGCAACTGAGATTTATGACAACAAAAAAACAACTTTTCAATATTCAGAATACATTTTCTTTTCCAGCAAATAAACAGAAAAAGAAACATTTCCATGACATGCTGATACCCTTTGTTATATTTATAATGCAGAAAGCCGAGCTTCGCATTGTCTGTGGACAACTCGCTATTAATAGATGATGTGATTTTTAAGAAAAAAAAAAAACAGTGCTGATTTACGTACAATGTTTCTGAGTAGAAAATAGTGTCCAAAACCATGTTTGACGAATTCACATTTAATTTAACACAAAAAAAAAATTCCATCAAGCTTGAGTCAAATCAATTTTCAGACATAGACGTAAATTTATATCAAGCTTTAGAATTCTTCAGATACAACTGAAAAGGGCAAATGAATCACCCGGCACACATAAGATGGAATTTTTTAATCCCAAATGAGCGAGTGTCCTCAGACATGACAGCAGTAAACTTGACTATTAAAAGATTTTATTATTTTGAGGGAAAAAAATAGAATCAATGGACTGAAGTGGACATGTTTCAGCTGCGTGGACAGTGGCAGAAAGCAGCTGCTGGGATGTTTTCAGAAGCACCGTGCCGCCAAGATGCCTGACAAGCTCAGCATGAATTAAATTAGCACCTTAGACAGAGATTTATTTTAAGATTCCACATTCTTCAGATCACACTAAAAAGGGCAAATGAGTCATCCAGCTTGCATAAGATGACATTTTTTAACTCCCAAAAGAGCCGATATCCTCAGGTGAGTTGTTTCACCGAGAATAAGGAGCAAAACTGTCACAGGTTCTTACTTGAAAAAGCCTCACATTTGGACTGGTTCGGAGTCCTTTGACATAATGGAGACACGACTTCGTTTTCATCAGACCTGCCATCAATTATGAACTGAACTTAACTACAGCAGACACATTAGCAAGTAGTTTGACTAACCATTGTGTGAATTCTACTGAACGGTGAGTTTTCAATGGTTTAACACTAGGACTACCAGAATTCTAGAACTACTAGAACTCCCAGGGCTGTTAATTTGACGATTAGCGCTATGGCGATGACGTCAAATACTGTAGTGCCTCAGTGACTGGCAAACGTCTTCTCAAATCCATTTTTGCTTTTTTAGATTTCCCCTGAGTGGTGCCACAACTATTACTCGACAAAAGAAACCGCGCTATTGTCGGGTGCGGGAAATAGTTACAATGTATTTAATAGTGGTGTCAAAATCGTTCCAGTTCCTCTATGTTTCTCACCAGTAACACTCTTGCTTCCTCTGGTGTGGGAGTTAGAGGATGAATCAATGATAGTGTTTTGTTTCAGTTAAATTGCAACATAGGAACAATATACAAAAAAATGTATAAAAAAAAAGTCAAAGACCCAGGAACGTCAAAGATGAATAGAACTACAGTAATTAGACGTCAATTTCTGAAAACCGTCAAATTGACGGGTGCGGGAGTTACAGGATAAATTGCTCTGAACTTGTTTTTAGTGTTTTATTTCAGTTAAATTGCAACATAGGAACAATGTATAAAAAAATGTATAAAAAAAAAGTCAAAGACCCTGGAACGCCAAAGATGAACGGAACTACATCAATTAGACGTCAATTTCTGAAAAACGTCATATTGACGGCTTTGGTAGTTCTAGTGTTAATTGAGTTTTTTTATTCTAAGTATTATAAACATGGATATACAGTACATATATAAATTTATTTAAAATATAAAACAGATGTGCTGCAAAGTGACCCAGTGGTTAACAATCTGTTCTCACAGCAAGAAGATCAGGGTTCGAGTCCTTGGTTAGAATACTTGCCTTTCTGTTTGGAGTTTGCATGTTCTGCCTGTGTATCTGTGGGTTTACTCTAGGTGCTCTGGATCCTCCCACCCGCCAAAGACACCCATGTTAAGTTGATTGGCCACTACAAGATTGCCCGTAGGTGTGGGTGGATGTGTGTATGTTTATGTGTGGCCTCGCAAAAGACTGGTGTCCGGTTTAGGGTGTGCCCTCCCTCTTGCACTCAATCAGTTGGGATAGGCTCCGGCACCCCCCGTGGTCCTGTTAGGGAATAAGCGGTTCAGAAGATGAAACTGATGTTCATAAGCATGGGTGGAACCTACTCTCACACTTGATGAAACATACAAAGTAAAATTGTGTTCAAAAAGAAGGTTTTCGACACAATAATTTACTGTACGTGTTCTAAAAAGTCATTAATGTCAATAAGAGTTCCTAATTAGTACCTTCAGCCTACATGAATTTGAAGCTAATTCAGGCGGAAATAATCAAGTGTCAAGTTGATCTGTAACTAATTCAAATTTTTGAAAATTGAATCCAAAAATTGGCCAAAAAACAAATGGCACTCATATATGCATTTATTCTGAGCGGCTACGCCAAGTAAACAAGTCTTTTTCAGTCTGTCGGGAGTGACATAATTTGTCTGGCTTTTTCCTAATATGTGGCTTTAAAGTTGTGTTTCCAAAGTTAACAAAAAAAAACTTGTGAGAATTTTAGTATGCAGGTGGTGTTGGTCTCCCTGAAAATAAAGTTATGTTATTTCCCAAGAGAACACTTCAGACAGAGTTTACGTTCCCCCAGTGGATCCGACTCCATTTATGAGTCTTTGTGTGTGTACTTTGCTCATGATACAGTCTGATACAAGATCAAATGACAAGCAGGAGTTTTTAATTTCTACCTGGTCTGCCAAGGAGAGCTAAACACTCAGTGTGTATATGATCCACAAATTTGTGCTACTAAGATGTGAGACACCTCGTCCTGTTCACAGTCCCATCAGTGTTTCATTAAATCGTTGGACACAGTCACACAACAGGACACCAGAAATAATGTTTGTGATGTAAAAAATGACACAGTTTTGGTTTTTTTTTCAATTGGTTAAATTGCTTATACAGTACATTTCTTCTAATAACTTTTCCCGCTATTTCCATGGAAATGGCAGGACTTTTTTCTTCGGGCATATACACGAAATTGCTAATGCTTCTTCTTTTGGCATTTCCCTTCAGGGGTCGCCATAGCAAGTCAGTTTCTTCCATCTAATCCTATCTGCTGCATCCTCTTCGTTCACACCAACTATCTTCATGTTTTCCTTCACTGTATCCATGAACCTCCTCTTTGGTCTTCCTCTAGTCCTCTTTCCTGGTGGTTCCAAATCCAGCATCCTTCTTCCTATGTACTCTCTCTCTCTCTCTCCTCTGCACATGTCCAAACCCTCTCGAACTTTATCACCAAAACCTCTAACATGTGCTGTTCCCCTGATGTACTCATTTCTAATCCTGTCCATCCTGGTCACTCCCAGAGAGATCCTCAGCATCCTCATCTCTGCTACCTCCATCTCTGTTTCCTGTTTTTTCCTCAGTGCCACTGTCTCTAAACCAAACAGCATGGCCCAAGAAATTGCTAATGCTTATCGTGCTAAGGAAGTGCCGTCATGGCCAAGTGATGCTAAAAGGATCACAAAACTGACTTGAAGTGTCTGTTTTATTTAAAGACGTTGAGAGACATTCTGTGTTTGAACAGAGTTGCAAATCAGAGCAACTCTGCAAAGTTTGGTTGATTTTGTATGATAGTTTGCAACTTCATGGATGGCAATTGCAACTTCATGGATACAGTGAAGGAAGACATGAAGATAATTGGCGTGACCAAGGAAGATCCAGCAGATCTTCCAAGCCCCAAAACTTGGAAAATTTTGTTCAGACAAAAGAAAACGAGTTTTTCTATGATTTGTTTCTGAAACGTTAGCACTCGTTGCTGTAAGGATTGTACTCAGCTTCCAGGAGCATGTCTCAGGGAACCGGTGTGTGCTGCTTCTTGGGAAGGATCTGTACCTGTACATGCTGTGTTCTGATCAAAGATAAAGCTTGCTGAATTTAAGGAGCAGAAGTTTGGCCCCTGGCATGGAGAGTGCACAGACACAAGTGTGTTTTCTTCAGAATCCATGCCCGAAGAAAACTAAGAATGGAAAAGATTTGGGGGCTTTTGTTTGAGAATTTATTGAAGTGCAGTTTCTAAACCTCTACCTTAGCTACCAGTAAGGCTGGAGGGTTTTTGCAGAAGTATCTGATGTTATTCCTGCGGTCTTGTTGTCGGAGCCACATGCTCAGTTTGAAGGTCACTGCCCTGAATGTTTCAGCTGTCACTGGCATCACCGTTCTTTTCACCTTCCATGTGTTCTTTTTCTCACTTCCCTTTTCAGACAATAGTACTTACTTGTCGAGTTTTTATATTGAGTCTTCTCGGTCTATTGTACGGGGACTGTCAGCGCTATAAGATCTTCTGTAGTGCCTTTTATTTTCAAAGATAGGACTCTCTCTTTCATTTCCTCCTTTCTTTTATACTTTATGCATTTGATTGCTTACTGGAGAGTAATCATGATGTCTTGGTGTCTCCAAGAATTCTTCCAATGCTCTGAAAGCAGCTGTGTCCTACTCAAAGACAAGAGCTGAAACTAATCTATCGATTTTGGTGCTGAATGTTCCAGTGGGAGGTGAAATGAGTTATTTTAGTCCCTGTGTGACACGGACTGAAAGGGAGAAGAGGAGGAAACAATACCTTTGAACAGCATGGTATTCAGATACCAAACACAGATGAATAACACCTCACCGAGGAACCACACAGATCCTTGCATGTGCATCTGTCTATGTAGGCGCAGGGTGTGAGAGAGCAAATGACTTAGTACAAAGAAAGGAAAAAAAGGTGGCGAAACTGACAAAGAGGTGGCTGAGGTGGCGCTACAAGTCGATGAAGTGCCCTCTCCCTGGTGGCTTGCAGAGGCGTGGGTGTAATAGATTAAACTAGAGTCTCGGGGCGCATCCCATGGCTAACCCTGTCCTATTAAGAGTGGCGTTGCAAGTCTTTCACAGTCACTCCACTCCGCTGCGGTGTGGACAGAGCTGCCGGCAAGGCACTCAAATGGCACTCTGGTGTTGTGAGCACTGAGGGGACGGAGATGCTCGAAGGCAGTCAAGGACACAAACCGATGTGACTGATGGCAGCACAATAAAGTGAGCATCTCTTCTCCACAGTGTTAAGACCCCCTGGTATTCAGGGGGACATGAAATGGCTCTCTGGGGCATGTAAGCTTTTCTCTGCTGATGATAAGCTGATTTTGCTCTGTGGTCAGTCGTCTGCCGACGGCACAATAGCAGTTAGCGGTCTTTTGGATTTTCCTGCATGACAGAGTTTAACAAGAAGTGTCAACTGAAGACCGTGGAGATTGCTCAGCCTCAACAATAATTGTGTTTTTCACCAACTTTGTGGAATTTTAGTCATGTGTGACTAAATTTGTGTTTATTCTGCTTTATTTAGCCAGAATGGCACCACCTAGTGCCTCTGCTCAAACTTTTCTTAGCTACCAAGCTTTTAACAACTGTTTGTGAGACCCCAAAAAAAACAGATGGGAACAAGTCACTAGACATGGCACTGTTATGTCAGACATGGCAGTGTCCGGTTACTAAGCATGGTGATAGAACAAATTAGTTTATATCCACAGCAATTCCTAAAAGTCACTCTTTAAAGCCAGAACAAAGAGCATGTTTAGATGTCTGTCCGAAAATGCGCAATGCATTTTTTAAATTTTTTATTATAAATATACATTTGAGCTCCTGTTTCTAGTCTGTGTCGTCTTATTTTCTCACAGGTGTTATTTTGTCAGAAAACATGACAGGCTGAGACACGCATCAGTGTTCGCGGCAGTGTCACAACCATGAATGGTCACAACTGTGCAACGCTTACCCATATTTTTTTGTGATAGAACGCTAGCAAATTAGCGACAAAAAAAACCCTAACAAAATTAATTGATTTGCTTTTTGAATTAAAAAGCAGGACAAAACATAGTCTGCTGGTACAAAAGACTGAATGAACAACTGAGAATGTGATTACAGATGAAACACAAAACAGCAATCCACAGGAAGGCCCGGCTAAGGGAACAAGTGAGCAAAATGCAGATAAACTGGGGGAAAAGAAGAAAAGTAAGAGCATTGGTCCGGGATCCAAAAATCTAAAAACTTGATTTAAGAACGCACAAATATTAGTTGTGGTTTTATTTTAAAGCAGTTTAAGATTCCACAGAACTCTATTTTTCTCGGTGATATCTTGCAACTGAGCGGCACGGAGGGGCAGTGGTTAGCACAGAGGCCTCACAGCAAAAAGATCGGGGGTTTGAGTCCCGGGTGGGCACGAGGCTTGGAACACTGACCTTTCTGTGTGGAGTTTGCATGTTGTCCTGTGTATGGGTGAGTTTTCTCAGTGTACTCACCCTTACACAGGTGCAGTGTATGGGTGCACCTGTATGCCTGTAGACTGGAGTACCGCCTCCGGGTACTCTCGGTTCCTCCTACCCTCCGAAAAAAAGGAAGCGAGGTTAATTGGCCAATACATGATTGCCCCCAGGAATGTGTGTGTATGGTTGTATGTGTGCAGACTGGCAATCTGTTTGGTGTGTACCCTGCCCTTGTCTAGAATTAGCAAGAATTGCCCCACAACCCCGAAAGGGATAAAAATGACTGACTGACTGATGTCTTGAAACTCTCCCTTCCTTTTTTGGTTCGTTAATGCGTCTTGTCTCTAAAAAAAAAAATAGTACGATGTTATTGCCCTGGTGCCAACGGGATCGGAAAAGTTTTAATGTTACAATCTGCTTAATGGACTACACAGGCTCTTTGGGTGTGTTCCCTTTGTCCCGTTCAGTCCCGATCATAAAGCAGTGATTGGTTTAAGCAAAAAAAAATACCCACATTGCGTGGACTGAACAAATCCCAATAGGTGCGATGTCCGACTAAATTGTCTGATGCATCTGAATCGGCTTTAATTGCATCAACTGCCAATAAATGAAAATCTCTTCCAATTCTAGGTACTTGTTTATGGTTTGAAAAAGCTGTGGTTTTGCAATATTTCAGCATCTAAAAAACTCTGCTGTTATAATTTCAGAAATGCATTGGCTGCAATTAGTCGTGTGTAAATTTCCAGACATGTTTTGCTTCGCTTTGATTTACTCTCGGAGGATAAATCACAGGAGGGGGGTGTTAATGATTCATAATTACTATTGAAAATATTTCATATTGTGGTGAAAACGATGTGAAGCTGCTCTGCTTGCCCTAGATAAAACAGTACTGAAGATTTTCTCCAGGTCATGTCTGTGCATGGGCGGTCACACGGAGTTAGCTTACCATGGGTTAGCTTCGCACAAAAACAAGTTTGAATGGCAAAAAAGGAGATTTTCTAATGCCCCAGAAAGCTATTGCTGAGGTTTTAGATTATTGATCGCTACGATTGTAACACTAAACTGAACATTGAAAAGAAAGAGAACCCATTAAATATACATGGTCTTCTTTTCCATTCCCGAAATAAACCAAGCGAGAAAAAACAGCGGGACAATGACTTGAAATTGAGATCATTCTAACAAAAGTTTGTTTTTGTTTTTTGTGGCCTTGTATCAAATTACAATGCCACAAGTGGCCAATTCGATCCTCAAATTACCAGTTGTCAACAAGATCGTTCATTCTGGTCCGTGTGTGACAACATAGGGTCCTTCTAACGTGCATGCACTGTACACGTGAAACTTTGATGCCTTGATTAGTCCCTTGTTTTAAATGAACAAATTCTCTTGGAATATAACAGGTTCAATTGGCAAAAAAAGGGAGGAAAAAAATCCTTCATTCAGTGCCGCTGCCAGTGCAATGAAGGTGCACATTTACATATCAAAGGGTGAACCACCATGTCTAGAATTTCAAGTGTGTTCTGTTGTGATGTTGAAGAGCAGCAGCACTGACATGAGAGGAACTCGGTCTGTCCTCCTTACAAATTCCTCTGTTGATACGCTTCCTTGTTGTGTCCACAGTAACCCGTAAAGGCTGCATAATGGCAGAAGCTGTAATGAGCCACTTCAAACGTGCAGCAGAACATACAGAGGTGTAGGCAACTTGTTTCAGGATAATGTATGTATGGGTAGGAGTATCACTTAGTCATACAGCCCTGCTTGTGAGTGTGTAAGTAGGTCATCTGCAAGGAAAGGGGAAAACGTTAAGTGATTCCTGCAGTCTAAGAAGGAATGGTTTTCTTTTTTTTTTCTTTTGGAAAATTTCCCTAGTGGCCTGCAGATCAGATTTGATTTCCACTACATTAAGTATTGCCATGTTGGAACATCTTGTCTGTCTCTTCATAGTTCCCTTTTATTCTGTATTTCAAACCTAAAATCCAGACAGATATAGATCATTAGAGCTTTTAAAGCTTTTCATGTTCTTAGCATCTTTTTTTTTTTTTTTTAGGTCCAAGCAGAATATGCAAATTAATCTTCGGAATTTCTTTGACAGACGATGTTAATTTGATAGTTCATGAATAAAGTCTCCTTTTTTTCATATTTACAGGAAATTAGTTGCACTTTGTTCCAATGACGTCATTTTCGTTTTATGATTAAAATATTTCAATTCTGCTCAAATTGAGTAAGAACGTACTCATCATTGGAAAGAAACTTTCCATATAGGTGCTACTGGATCTGTGATACTATTGCAGTTAACACCTTTGCCTCACAACAAGAAGGTTCATGGCTCAGATCTTGTCCTTGGGGAAGGGTTATGGCCTTTCGGTGTAGTAAATGTTCCCTGTGTATACACACATTCCCTCTGGGTGCTTTCTATCTCCTGCAGCTCAAAAAGCCTTTGTGTCAGGTTAACTGGTCACTCAAAATTGATGCCGGAAGATCGATTTGCTGTGATGGTGACAGACTAGTGAATAATAGTGGTCGCCTAATGGTGGTGATGTTGTACTCATTTTAGAAATCTGCGTAATTTGCAAATTGCCTGCAAGCATTTTTTTCTATGCTAACCCGAACCAACACCTAACTATAACACTTCTCGCTTGATGTTAAATCTTTACCATGTTTTACCGCATACTTCACGTCCACCACACAATTGCTTGCACAATTTGCTAATTGTGCCGATTTCTTAAAGGATTGCAACAGCGACACCTTAGAGATTTTTGAGTGTACAATTGTTGAAAATTTTGAGCCAAAGCAATTGATTAGAATCCAAATAATTGACTTGAACGAGCTTCAACATAACTTCATACTAAATATATAGCCTACACTCATAAATGTTTTTAGAACATTTAAATACAAGAATGAATTATGGATAATTAGGTTTTTCAATTAGGTGAAATTATGAAAGCATTTTTATACCCAATTTACTCAATGGACTTCTTTTTAAAGTGTTTAATGTTTTCCAAAAAGCTTCTTTTGTACCCAAAACATGACAATACGCTGAAAAGTTGTCCTCAAGCTGTTTTCATCCACAATAATTAAGGACCACAGAAAAGTTGTTGTATTAAGTTGTATTACAACTTTTCTAAGTTGTAAATTAAGTTGTATACAACAACTAATTAAGTTTTTTTTAAACTAAATATTAGCACATTGTTGGATCATCGAGCAAACCAACATTTTGGTCATTGAGGGCAAAAATGAAGCAGTTTGGTTAACACTACGACCGCCGCGTTCTAAATCTACCTGCAAGCGCCATGACCATCAACGTGACTGCTTATGTAATTATTCATGTTTTGCGGTACTATGTTGCATAAATAAACTGTTACACCACTCATTTTTCAAAGTAATAATAATGATAAAATGTTAAATAGTTTTAAAACTTAGAATAAGAAAGCAAAAATTGAAGTAAAAGGATCTAATTTGTCAATAGCCTATTTTTTTTTTACATTTTGCGCTGCTGGGGATAGGCTATGTTCCAATATGTTAACCTTAATTTTTCAGACTTATCTTGAAAACATGGCATACTTTATTCAGACAACAATTTTCCTAATCTTCCTTAATGGTATCTCTTCAATTCAATTATCTCACTCAACCTTTTTAAAATGTTTCTCTAATGGCGTCGGAGCCCTCCTCGTCTTGCTCCAAAAATATAAACACACACTCACATATGGACGCACACACACGTTTGTTTGTCTTTGTTGCCATAGCAACAACTTCCAATGCGCGTTTCCTCCCAGCTGCTGCGCCCCGGTTAGAGAAGATAAATGCTTTAAAATTTTGAAATGTTCATTTTTTTTCATTTCAACACAAAAATACATGAAAAATAGAAAACATGTTTATATTAAAAGTCATAAAAGGTCAGCCTCCTAGGTTGTTTTATTTATTCCAATTAGCATATTAAAGTGACGTGCAGTCAAACTGACTGATACGGCGGTCCTAGTGTTAATCAAAAAGAAAAATATAACTTTGATTTCACATTTTTTTTCCATTAATCAGCCTTTGTTGGGTCTTAACTCCTCACACACCAGTGTTGAAACCGTTAACTCAGTGACATGTTGACAGGAAAGGTGGCAATAATCCTATTGACCCACAAAATGAATGGGCAGGTCAACGACGTATGCATGATTACAATAATCCTTTGGTTTTAAATGGCTACATAACAGCTTTGAAACGTGGGACGAACCAGACAGTTTAGAAATAGAAAACCCTGTCGAGTGAGAAGCACAACGTTCAACAGAGACAAAAAGTAGTCTTCACACATTAGATTCACATTAAAATAATTAGCAGGCTCCCGTGGGATAATAAATTACACAATTACGACGTTTTACTTGCTCGTCTTGGTTAGAGAGACACCTGAATTTGTCAATGAGTCACACGTCAGTTCTTTGGGATGTCAAACGTGTTCCTTGCTGCTTCTACTCCCCACGTCTAGCTATTTAGTATTCATTTGTAAATAATAATGATGGAGAAAGAGGGGGGTAATTTAGGGTGCTAATCCAGCCATCGCTCATGTAGAAGATCATTATTAGAATTGCTGACAACCAAACTGCCTTCTCCACAGTCGTTATATGTCCGCCATTGCCTATTACTTTTAATTCTCCGCCTCTGTTTAGGGGTGTCTTGTTCTCCATTTGTAATCGTCAAGAGTTTGGTGACTATTAGTATTGGTCGATGATAAAATTGAAGTTCTGTCAGGTCAATAAGTTAAGACATTTGTTGTTAGTTCCGTTCCGTCATCTTCCGCTTGTTCCTCCGCATCCTCCAGCTCACCCAGAAAGGATCCCAAGTCGTTCCCCGGCCAGCTGTGAGACATAGTCTCTCCAGTGGGTCCGGGGTCTGCCCCTTGGTCTCCTTTCGATGAAACGTGCCCCAGACACCTCGCCCGCGAGGCTCTCGGCGGGGCATCCTAACCAGATGCCCGAACCAACCCATCTGGCTCCTCTCGACCTGGAGGAGGAGCGGCTCAACACCGAGCTCCTCCCGTATAGCAGAGCTCCTCACCCGATCTCTGAGTGAGAGTCCAGTTACCCTGCAGAGGAAGCTCATTTCGGCCGCTTATACTGAAATCTCATTCTTTCGGTCACCACCCACAGCTGGTGACCATAGGTGAGGGTCGGAAAGTAGATCGACTTGTAAATCGAGAGCTTTGCTTTTCGGCTCAGCTCTCGCTTTACCACGACGGACCGATGCAGCGTCCTAGTTATTGCTGACACCGCCTGTCGATCTCCCGCTCCATCCTTCCCCCACTCGTGAACAAGACCTCGAGATACTAAAACTCTTCCTTTTGGGGCAGAACCCTGTCCCTGACCCGCAAGAGGCATTCCACCCTTTTCCAGGCGAGGACCATGGTCTCAGATTTGGAGGCGCTAATTCCCATCCCGGCCGCTTCACACTCGGCACCAAATCGATCCAGTGAGAGCTGGAGATCGCGGTCCGATGAAGCCAATAGGATCACTTCATCCGCAAAAAGCAGAGATCCGATCCTGAGGTCACCAAACTGGATCCCTCCAACGCCTCGGCTGTGCCTAGACATTCTGTCCATAAAGGTGATGAACAGAATCAGTGACAAAGGGCAGCCTTGGCGGAGTCCAACTCTCACTGGAAATGAAATCGACATAGTGCCGGCTATACGGACCAAGCTCTGGCTCTGGCCGTACAAAGATCGGACAGTTGTTAGTTTAAAAAGTAAATTGAGTTTTTATTTCACACGTTTTACTTTCCGTGAGGGTACCTTCATTGTTCCGTGGAAACGCTGCTTAATAAAGTTTTCACATGTGTGCAAATGAGTATCGTCATGTGAGTTCAGTGATGTGGACCTAAATATTGAGCAGCAACACAGCCAGGCAAGATGATGAACTACCCAACCTTAATAAAGCTCAGTGAAAACGAAGGAGAAAAAGAGACCGCAGGGTACAGGTAATCACAGTTCATTAGAATTCACCAAGAGTAAGGACCCAAGGGAAAATAGAATAATTTAAAAGGAACAAATAAAGCCCCCAAACTAAGAAAGTACGAAAAGACACATCAACGTGTGCGTGAACAAGCAAAGAAAACAGATGATCAGGGATAGGGCTTGGGGAAGATGGGTAACAAAACACAGATTGGAGCAATCAAGGTAACAAGGGAGCGGCAGGAGACGTACACAAGAGGAAAATCAGGCCCTGAAGAAACTAAAGATTATCACAAAATATCCTCAGAGCATGTTTACAACCTAATTCCAAAGAAAGTAAAAAATAGTCCTGGTCCACTTCATTGTCCTCGTTTTTTTCAGCAGTTTCAAGCAGCTTTTGTAAGCCGATAAAAAGTCGAGGTCATTTCAGGAAACTTTTTGCTAAAACAAAAATATGCTTAAAGACAAAAACTAGCAAAATTCACAGCTAAGCTAAATTAGACACAAAAATGACACTTATTTACGGAAAAAGTCTAGAGTTTATTATAAACTTTAAATTTTATGTCATGAACTAATATGAAAAAGAATGGGCAAAGAGTTTACTTTCGTCGGAATTGAACTCGCACATGGCAAGTTTTGTTGAGTTTATTTTGTTAATGAATGGAATCAGAATAGTGTAAAAACAAATAACATGTTTTACATATTGTACTAATTACTCACCCCCCAAACGATTAAATTCTTTTTACATTTTACTATACTTCATTCATCCCTCACCGAGAAATTTGTGTGCTGCACTACACCACAGCAGGCTGCCACCAATGAAGGCGCCAATGGTGGGAAAAACAGGGGTTAGATCTCTTCTCCAAGCACCAAATTGTCGTTGACCTAGTACGGCAAAAAAAAAAAAAAAAATTTCCACAGGGTTACAAGCGCCCCCTCTGGCGCACCTCACTATTTGAGAAGCCCTTAATTAAGGTAACTTAACACAGAAGAAGGTTTTTAGAGAAACCAAACTTTTTATGGCATTGCTCGTAAATTGCTCGTCAAAATAAAGACCTAGACGTGAACTCGGTTTGATGCAAACCCTCGAACTTCCATTCAACTTCTGATTTGCGAGCAAACGTTCGAACCACTGAGCCACCATTTCCCTCTGGTAAAACTGACCTGAACGTGAAACGGTTAGGCGGCACGGTGGCCCAGTGGTTAGCATAGTGGCCTCACATCAAGAAGGTTGGGGATTTTAGTCTCAGGTGAAGGCCAGGCTTGGAACACTGGACTTTCTGTGTGGAGTTTGCATATTCTCCCTGTGTCTGCGTGGGTTTTCTTTGGGTACTCTGGTTTTCTCCAACTTTCCAAAAAACATGTGAGTAAGGTTAATTGGCCACTGTAAAATTGGAACACTAGGAATTTGTGTGTGGCCCCACAGACTGGTAACCTGTTTGGGGTATACCCTTCTTTTTGCTTTGAGTTAGCTGGGATAGGCTCCGGCAACTCTGTTAAAGATAGACGGTTCAGAGGATGAATGTAGTGCTTAGATTATTCCAATTTTCAAAAGTTCATTAGTACTCCTATTCTTACGATATGTTCTTAAAATCGACATTTAGTAAAAAAGAAAGTTCTCAATTGCCATAGTTTTAAAGTGCCTTATCAAACCAATCAGTGTAAATATTTCTGGCCCCACCTGCACCTAAATGACATTTTTCATGCTGTTTTCAGGCATCATTTACGCAAACTAATTTGTCAGCTGGAATTCTAAGACACCAGCTGTGCTTACCGCAAGATTTGTGTCAAAACTAGAGCAAAGTCTACATGTGAAACGTGCATTTCCCTAAACACACTAAAAAGACTATCTTCAGCTTGCTGAGGATTACATGAAAATTAGACGGTTATTAAGGGTGAGATTTTCGGCCCCGCATCCTAATTGTGGCGATGCAGCATGTTGAGATGGAGAGCAGAGTTTCTCCTGATCCCTGGTGAGATCCTGGCTAATGAGGCCTGGTGTACACCTCCTGCTGTCCACCTCCCTTGCAATGCTCTCCCTCCTTCTTTCTCCACCTGTGCACAGTTTCAGCTGAGCTATGCACGACTGTCCAAAGGCCCAGGTTTAGGCACAGCATGATAAATGTTTGATGCAAAAAGCAATCTACAACGCAAGAGTGCATATTATTTAGCTTTCTGCTGTATGCTAATTGCTAATTGTTCTGGGTTTACACAAAATCTTAATAAAGTTGACTTCATTGTAGGGCTGCAACTAACGATTATTTTGTTAATCAATTAATCTGTCGATTATTCGATCGATTATTCGATTAATCGGATAACATGGCAGATTTATAGATATTGCTTTTTCGGTATAATATACAATATAATTGTGTAAAACACAACTCATAACCACATAAACAACACGCTGGGTTTTTTTTACAGTGAGAGCAAATGGTAATCTTTCTGTCAAATAAAGATGTAAAATTTTACCATTTCTAGAAAATAATAAATCTACTTACTGTATACAGTAAAAGTAAATCATAAGCAACTATAAAATGTGCTTTAGTAGTACTGGCTAGTAAAACATCAAATGTAAACTGTTGGATCACATTTGAAAACAAGAAACCTTTAACACTTCTGGATTCGCAAATTTAACCTTGTTCAGAAGTAACATACAAAAAAAAGGGTGCGGATTATCATGAGTAAAAAATATACAAAAACATTCAAGTTGTGAAGTATTAGTGCAAAAAAAAAAAAAACTACAAAAAAACACCATCTCTACTGTAAAAATGGTATCTTTAATAAATAAAATTGTCAATTTGCTCTCTACTGCCCCACTTGGAGACCAGTTGACAGTAAAAACTTTTTAGACAATTAATCGATGACCAAATTAGTTGACAACTATTTTGATAATCGATTATAATCGATTAACTGTTTCAGTCCTAGTTCATTGTAATATTTTGATTGTTTCTTGTGTGAATTTCTGAGATAAAAAAAAAACAAAACAAAAAATCCAGCTGGAGATTTATGCAAACCGACATAATCACTGCTGATCACTCCAAACCCACTCCATTGATGCTTCTTGATTGTTCCAATCAGTTTTTGATCGACACTCCCGATGAATTCGGTTTACCCTGGAGGTTTTTGTTATGTCTCCTTCCTCAGAGTTGTCACCTCTTGAAAGAGATTGAAAGGGACAGCGTGTATTTCCTGTTAAAGGATCTTATAGCTGTGCCTGAACTCTTACATCTGGTGCGCTGCAATCAAACCAATCATGGCAGTTGATGGTCAATGATTGCTTTCAGATTGGGTTGCCTTCACGTACTTCTTTTTTTCTGACACCTGCTGTAGCTTTGAGGCCGTTAAACCGTGTCGGTGAAGAGACAGAAGGCTTCGAAAGCATCTGCTATCACAACTTCACAGACTCGGTTCATTTCCATTAGTTGAAATGTAATTAGCTCCCTAATCAATTCACATGTAAATTGAGCTGATAATTGGTCATACTCGTGTACATTGTGAAAAAACATATCTAAAATTTTTCTAGCGTTTCCACCTCCTTTTTTGTTTGTCGCTACCTCTCCTGAAAAGCATTTCCTCAGTCTTGTAACCAGCTGTTTTCGCTTGGTGTTGTCTATAACAACATGCCAGAAAGGCCCAGGTCCTGGGGCAGTGAGATAGCATGGCTGCCATAGTGGTTACATGTTAGTCAATTTGAAATACACAGAAAGGAATGTCTCTCATGTGACTCTGGGCCAGCAGAGCGTGACCGGCTGCAAGCTCGCCAAGTATGGTTGGTCACACATGAGAGGGCAGGAGACAGGCGGCAGCATGAATGGGGGCGTCATTGCTGTCAGAAGTGTGCACCTCAGCCAGAGACAAGCTGAGGATGCTGATTCCTGCCCTTGCTTTGACTAATTGACCCTGAGCTGACATGTCAGAAGCCTGAGGAAGAACAACATATGAACTCCTACGATGTTGTTCGAAGAACTCTTGTTAGTAAGGTGAAGTTCTACTGAACCAGGAAACGGCTGGTTGATTTTCCGTCTCCGAAAGGAAAGAAACACTGAGCCGTTTAAAACCAGAGGCATACCTATGAAATGGGCACCAATTTACCGTAACAAGTGGAATGTACAACTCTTTATTTTATTGCGTTCTTGAGGCATGTCCTGCAAAAAATTTATGAAAAATAACAAAGCTATTTCAGTGTGTTCTCAAATAATGAGTTTCAAGAAAGTGATAGAATAACAAATGGGAACTGAGGGCAAACTGCTGTCATTACCAACACTCGTAATAACTCAGCATTCGCTCAAGAGCTCTTAGCATGTACATAATGAACTCCACATGGAGTCCAAATCAGGGAGGAAGTGTGAGCACATGCACCAACTAAGCTGTGATTAAATTGTCTCTAACAGTTGAACTTTCTGTTTTATTTCTTAGCCTCTGGACTACGAAACCAAGAAGGCATACACCTTTAAGGTAGATGCCTCCAATGCTCATCTGGATCCAAGGTTTCAGAGCTTTGGGGCCTTCAAAGACACAGCAACGGTGAAGATTAACGTTTTGGATGTGGATGAGCCTCCGGTGTTCAATAAGCACTCGTATGTGATGGATGTGTACGAGGATACACCCGCGGGCACCATCATTGGCGCAGTGACTGCACAGGATTTAGATGCCAGCAGCAGCCCAGTCAGGTAAAGTTAGAGTGCTACTACTTTGAAAGTGTACACAGTGCAACACAATGATGTAAAACCAAATTCTGTAAATCCAATACCTTAGTTCTTTGACTTTGCAATATTTTATAAGTTTGTTCATGGTGGGAAAACAATGTACTTTAAAGTCTAGGTCTCCTACAGACTTAAAAGGACAAAGAAAAGGGTGGGATTAACATATGTTTTATAAAGTGAGCTCAATCCCTTTTGAAGTTGTTTGAACAAAAATCAATATGGTTGTTTGTTTGATGTTGGGTTTCTTTTTTTTTTCTATCTGATTGTAACAATATCATGCATTATGAAGAACAAACTCTTGGATCACAAATGCAGTCAAGCAGGAGTACTTGTTAAGATCAAGTCAAACATTGAACCCAACATGTACACTCATGAGTTTTTCTCAACTCTTGACGTGAGGGTCGTGTGGAATACAAACAATATTTTAAAACCATTCAAATTAATACGGAGACGCATATTTCACTTTGGAATGTTATCATTATGCTTTATAAAAAATGTTATTTAGTGGGTGCAAAGATGTTTTTACAACCTTCGAAATCAAGTAGGTCTACGCCAGGAAGGCACAGTTTTGGAGCACAATGTATTGTCTAGGTAAGGGGTGTCAAACTCGGGTTATTCAGGGCTGGTTATTATTGTTCCCTCACCCACCACCAGAGGGAGCCATAGACCATCTCACCTCTTCCCCAATCCTACCTGATCTGGATCACCTGTGCATCATTCACCCTGCAGGCTATTTAAAGGCAGCCTCACCAGCATTCCTTGTCGGGTCTTCATGCCTTCCTGCCTTGGCTGACTCCCGACCCAACGCATATCCTTTTGAAACTGAGAAAAACTTCTTGAAAACTTTACTGATCCTTTTGACTCTTGTTCCTTTGCTTACAGCCGTGCTGATATCTTGGTTAAATAAATCTTGTTTGATGTCCTGCATTTGGGTCCTCCTCCTTCCACATCACAACACTGGTGTCCAGAAGGTTTTTCGTATGTTCCTGCTTCAATGCAGCTGATGCGCATAAAGTGAAATCAACAGCCAATAAAATTTGGCACATTGACTTAATAACCTGGATCAGGTATATATACAGTAGATGCAAGAACACATGAAAAACCTGCAGGGACACTGACCCTCTTGGAACGGAGTTTGACACCCCTTGTCTAGGTTTTATTTCTAATTATTATATTTACTTTTACACCTACTAATACCACATTTAAGGATCAATGTACATACATGACTTACAGTAGATTTTAAAGGACAAATCAGTGATTTAACGAAAGTTTAGGTTGAAGCAACAACTGGATAACAATAGTAACATTAGCAACATTTCACAGGTTGTACTGTTGCACCCAACGTGACCCCGTGTCCTAGTTGGGATTTGCAGCCAGCTAAACTCTCCTTTCCATAAACTCATCCAAAGAACAGTCCGTTGTAGTCATATTGCCGCTCAAAGGGCTCGAAAAGTGTGGATGGTTGATGATTAGAAATAAACTAGGATGGTCTTCTTCTTCTTCTTCTTTAGTTTGCGGCATGAAGCACCAACCTGGGTGCATTACCGCCACCTACTGACTGTCACGAACCTCAAATCCTCCTCAATAACCCTGTACACCTAACTAGGATGTTCTCTGGCACTGCTAGCTTAACACGTTGTCTTCTTCTCTCTGACTACTTACTTCCTGAACACGAATAAACATTAGATCGCTAGCGCCCTCTACTGGCCCGGCGGAACAATAAATTGTTCCAATACACAGGTTTAAAAGAGAAAAAACAACTATTAAAAGACAAAAGTTATTTCAGAGATAAAGTAGTTTTTATAAAAAAAAAAGAAAAAAGACATATTTGTCAAACATTTTCAAACGGGTTAAGACTAAACCAGACACATACTTTTTGGAAATGGCCGTACAGAACAAAAGTCGAAAGTTTCATTTTTTGGTTAACTAAGTTATGATATTTAATCTTGATTTTGACGAACACTTCACGAGTTGTGCCATAAAAAGTTTGGTTTCTCTCAGAGCCTTCTTCTGTGTTCATTTACCTTAATTGGATTTTCTTTTCTTGCAAATTTTCAAATACTGAGTGATTAACGGCGTACTAACCTCCAGCGCTAATAGGTTTGAGGTAATGTTTTTCCCACATTTTTCATACAATTAAAATCAACTTCCTCCATCTCTCTTTTTCTCTGTGTTTCTGACCTGTAACATTGGATTGGCTTTTTAAAATGTCTAAATGGTGGCAAGAAATAATTTAGAGCTGTGGTCACATTGTGCAGAGCTCCTACACACAGCTTAAAATTGGAAACTAGACCACAGTAGGTGTCCTGCGTTTTCTGGCTGTAGACGATTTGTGCTCATTTTAAAATTTTGGTCATTGTGCATCATGTTTTAGGTTTGCTGTAATATATTCTGTATTCTGCAGAATAGTCTTTCTCTGTTCCAACAAATAATTCTCAAAGTAATAAGTCATATCCTTAAACCTCACCAAAGGAGATTTGTGGGAATGCGGTTGGTTACATTATGTTGGCCGTATCAGGAGGCCTCATTTATCAAAAATGTGTACGCCCAAATCTGTGCAGACACCGACTTCTAAGCAAATTGAGCAATTTATGAAAGTAGGTGCATGGACTATTGTGTAACTTTAAAGCAACTCAGGAGAATACCAACACATGTTGATAGAACCCGAAGAACCATCTGAGAACAGTGAAATGAAACAGCAAGTAGCTAGAAATATAAAAGCAAAGATTGAGCCACAAAAAGTTTTGTGTCATTTTCTCCCAAAATTGGAACATCCATCATCTTTTTTTCAAAAGGGAATATTAATTTATGTACAGTACTTTTAACTAAAAGTAAAAGGGCACAGGGTTACCACATATTCTTAATTTTTTTATTCACAATAAATAATAATATTAACATTGTGTGGTAATATTATTTGGGGTATAATTAACCCAAATTATAAAATTAGTTACGTTCAGTTAGAACTGTGTCCCAAAAAGATAGTTTAATAAAGTTTGTCATACATTTGTGACACCAGAAAATTATTATTATTATCACCACCAACAAAATCACCGGCAAAGAAAGTATGAAGGAAACTCAAGCGATGCCAAGAAACTGGCAAAACTGGCAAAAAAGCAAAGTGCTGTTGTTTGGATTTGATTTTGATTCTAAATACAGGTTATACTTTTGTAAAAGAAAACTGTGAACACATGATATTCAGAGGCTTTTGAACCAGTCACATTTAAAGTAAATTATCTTAGTTCTAGACTTTTCAAATGTATATTTCAACTAAAAAAAGTCTTACAAATGTGGCAGTTTTTCTCCAAGCTATCAAAAATCAATATTTTCCAAGGTGTTGTATTGAAGTTAAAAATCCCAATATTGTTACAACACAAATACACACATTGTCACATTACCAAAAATTAACTCATTTTGAACTTGTGTTCTTTTTCCCATCCATCACTAGCTAGCAATGACTTAAACCACCTTTACGTGTGTGGTTATCCTGTCTTTGTCATCACAATTAGTTTGTAATAATTCTTTTTTTTTTTTTTTTTTTTTTAATTCACCGACAGATCAATGACAGAGATACCAGGGTTGCCGTTTTCCACTCTATTTCACCTGTGGGAGATGTCACCACGGCTGCGCATTACAGAACCCCTCCCTCCTCCCCCAATTGTTAATGAGTAGTTTTTGTGATAGAAACTTTTGCTGCATTGCATCATTTGCATGATCCATATATGGCATTTTAGAGGCGTGGTTAGGGTGGGATGGATTTTGAATTGGCTTACATCTGACAGTTGTCGTAGATGGGATTTTGAAGCTTACATTGGGTAAATAAGGTTACGGTTCCGTTCCATCGTCTTCCGCTCATCCGGGAGCCAGGTCGCGGGGGCAACAGCCTCAGATGGGAAGCCCAGGCTTCTTCTCTGCATCCTCCATCTCACTCGGAAGGATCCCAAGTCATTCCCAGACCCGGTGTTTGACATAGTCTCTCCAGCAGGTCTGGGGTCTGTCCCTTGGTCTCCTCCCGGTGGGACGTGCCCGAAACACCTCACCCGCGAGGCACTCGGGGGCATCTTGACTATATGCCCGAACCACCCCATCTGGCTCCTCTCGACCTGGAGGAGGATCGGCTCGACACCGAGCTTCTCCCGGATGGCAGAGCTCCTCACCCGATCTCTGAGTGAGAGCCCAGCCACCCTGCGGAGGAATCTCATTTCAGTCGCTTGTATCCGCTATCTCATTCTTTCAGTCACCACCCACAATTGGTGACCATAGGTGAGGGTGGGAACTTAGATCGACTTGTAAATCAAGAGCTTTGCTTTTCGGCTCAGCTCTCTCTTTACCACAACAGACTGATGCTGCTTCCTAATTATACCTGGCGCCGCACCAATCCACCTGTCGATCTCCCACTCCATCCTTCCCCCACTCGTGAAAAAGACCCCGAGATACTTAAACTCCTCCACTTGGGGCAGGACCATGTCCCTGACCCGCAGCGGGCATTCCACCCTTTTGCGGGCGAGGCCTCTGGTCTCAGATTTGGAGACGTAGATTCCCATCCCGGCGGCTTCACACTCGGCAGCAAATCGATCCAGTGAGAGCTGGAGATGACGGTCCAATGAAGCCAACAGGTTTTGATAAATTTCAAGTGTGCTTGACATAAGCCTCAACGTAGTGCTGAGCAAAAATGCTTACTCAGCTTAAGATGTTTTCATTTCTTAGTAAATTAGGCCGCGTATCTTAATGCATACTACTCATTTTAAAAATGAGTCCTTTTGGGATAGCATAACTAAAGAGGAGAATACTACATGAGCATGTCCAGTGATTGAAGCTTTTAGATCTCTAATACATCCATCAACCTCTCCAGTCTCCGTTAATCAATGTCATCATGGCTTTAATCGTCAGACTCTTGTCAGCTTAAATCATCAGTTTGAGGTCGAATCAATCTATGTAGATCATTTGAGCCTGTCTTGTAAGATCTTGCTAGTATCGTGTGTGCAGTTCAGCGTTTTTTGTGACGCTGCTACACGGAGGTGATATTTTACTTTTATTACTGACCTCATTAAACATGTTTACACCTAATGTGTTTGTTCAACAAATTGTGGGCTCTAGGAAATGAGGCAATTTTTTCTGTAGAGTATAACTTCTGACATGGTTGAAACTTTTGCTTTTCAATATTTTAACATAGAATTTTATTTTGATTTCTTTTAACAGACTGTAACAGAGTTTTTGCTATATTGATTATGATTGAGAAACATTTAGGCTAAAACCAAAACCACAATACCAAAAGTCTAAAAATAAAATGGGATTCCAAACTAGTTAGCTTAAATCAAATTGATTGTCGTGAGGTTAGTTTCATGAGTTTAACTGTATTATTTGTGGCATTCTCAAGGGTGTTGTGATGTGGAAGGAGGAGGACCCAAATGCAGGACATCAAACAAGATTTATTAAATCAAGGATCAGCAAAGCTCTAAGCAAAAAAAAAAGGATCAAAATGGTTATCAAAAGAGTCAAGGCTGCCTTTAAATAGGCAGCAGAGAGATTAGGTGCAGGTGGTAATATCAGGCGCAGGTGGTCCAATCAGGTAGAATTGGGGGAAAGGTGAGATGGTCCCTGGCTCCCTCTGGTGGTGGTTGAGGGAACCACAACAAAGGGTCTGTACTCAAACCGTTTTTTTTCCCAAATGTTAAACAGACACAGACAAACAAATGGAAAAAAATCTCAATAATCTGATATCTTAAGGAGCAAAGTCACAAAGCCTTATTTTCCCATGTTTTATTGTAATTTACCACTTTGTTATTTGAATTAATGATGTTTCTCTTAAAAAAAAAAAAAAAAAAGTTTTACAATGATCATATTTTGCTTAACATTTGCTTTGCACAACATTATATCACACAACTAAAACTTTTTCACACAATTGTGTGTATAAATAATTTATCACTATAAAATTTGTATAAACTACAATTGACTTGTCAAACTTTATCCCCAAAGGGAAATTTGAGTGCTGCAGTGCAAAAGCCTTGATGCCCCCTCACCCTTATCCACCGGCGTCCCAGTTCAGTCGCACTGTGTCCAACCTGGCGACCCAAAAGCTGGAGTCCGAATGGGTTCTCAAAGCCAGGCCGCAACGAGGAACACCAAAATGGCCTCTCTGTATTTCACTGGGTCCGAGTGTGCACCTCCAGTTCCTCAAGCAAGCAACCGGACTTTTCCATGGAACCGCAAATACACATGGCCTGAAGCTCCTCCTCTAGACCATTTCCTTCTCCGCCCCTTCCTCCAGATCGTATCCTTCTCCTAATCTCCCTAGCGACTAAACCGACTCCTACAGCCAAGAAGAATGTGGCTCCAAGAGCCAGCAGCTGGTCGCACATGTTAACTTATATGTCAACAGCAGATTGACTCCATACCCAGCTAGCTGTTGGGAGCTAGCCAGACGATTTCTAAAAAACAAACAGCTGTCCAACACAAAACAACAAATTTCAAAATGACGTCTAAAGTGCGCTCAAAATTAACTATCCAGAATGAGACAAAACCTAGCCAGAAGAGTTACCAAGTGTTAAAATTAAGATGTCAAACAGCATGTCCTCACTAATACAATTTTTCTTTCTTATTGTCAATACAATCAACTAATCAAATATTGTTAATACAATCAACTAATCAAATATTGTTAAAATGACACATTCTTACCATATAGTGGGTCCGCAAACTGCACACAACCTTAATTTAAAAAAAAAAAAAGTTGTTAGCGCAATGCATTAATATCCAGTTGAGTTTCAAAGAGTCTCGGTATTAACAGCATGTCTCTTTCTATTTCAGCCTAAGATATACTAGTACTTTTTTAAAGCTCAAAGAAAAATTAAATGTGGCTAATAGTTTTCGACATCCGATTGTTGTGAAAGGGTCGTTAGTTGTCACTGTGTCATTTTATCTTCACTTTCATTCCTCCTGGTCCCATCAATTTAAATAAATTTGTTTTTGCTATCACACTTATATTAGGTGTAAAGTGTGCTAAATTATTCATTAAAACATCACAATGTTCTTGCATTACTCCGGGGAGTACTGTACCACCGAATTTAACCCAATTTGCAATTCAGTTGACTATTATTCTGTTATTTTGAAGCCTGAATAATATAGATTTTTAAAAAGTGGAAGTTTTTAGGTAATGCTGTTTATAGAAAGGTAATGAATATGGAGATCTATTGTCATTGAACACCCCTTGGTTGAGATATTTGGTACAAAGTTTACTTCTGCATCTTTATACCAAGCTATCAAACTTTATGTCAAAGTACATAAAGGTTGATAAATTGTCCTGCAAAAGACTGGTGTCCTGTCCGCTTCTTGCCTGTGGCCAGTTGTCTTAGTTGGGCGTTGCAGTTTAGAAGATGACTTTAGGCCCCGTCCACACGTAGACGAGTATTTTTGAAAACACATATATTTTTATCCGTTTTGGCCTGCCGTCCACATGAAAATGGAGGTTTTTTTTCACTGAAGACCAGCGCTTTTGAAAACTCTGGCCACATGGAGATTTTGAAAAACTCTGTCTTTGCATTTGCGTGTGGACGTGCGAAAACGGAGATTTGCGTTTTTATGCGTCACTACCTGCAACAAGTAATGCACATACGTCATTCGTGTGCGTCCTTGTTTGGGCAGCATGGACCCAATCTATATTTTTCTGTGTTTTATTAACTTTATAGTCGATGACGACTTTTAAAAGCAATCCCACCTCCTTGTCGGTCCACACAAACAAGATGCCTGGCACCATGTTTCAGGTTTTGCGGAAATGACAACGGAGGTGCTCTGATTGGATAGCTCAGAACTTACGTTTACTTTAAATACTGCCAACTACTGGTCTGGCATGCTCATAATCACACTCAGCAGCGTATACATACGGCTCCGTGTGGACGCAGATATTTTGAAAACGATGGACTCTTGATTTGCAAGTCGATCTACGTTCCAACCCTCACCTATGGTCACCAGCTGTGGGTGGTGACCGAAAGAAATGAACTTCCTCCGCAGGGTGACTGGGCTCTCACTCAGAGATCGGGTGAGGAGCTCTGCCATCCGGGAGGAGCTCGGTGTGGAGCCGCTCCTCCTCAAGGTCGAGAGGAGCCAGATGGGGTGGTTCGGGCATCTGGTCAGGATGTCCCCCGAGCGCCTCGCGGGCGAGGTGTTTCGGGCTTGTCCCACCGGGACCCGCTTGACCCCGGACCCGCTGGAGAGACTATGTCTCACAGCTGGCCGGGGAACGACTTGAGATCCTTCCGGGTGAGCTGGAGGATTCAGCCGGGGTGAGAGAGGCCTGGGCTACCCGTTTGAGGCTTTTGCCCCCGCGACCCGACCCCGTAACAAGCAGAAGATGACGGAACGGAAAGTTACGTGTGGACGCGAGCATTTTTTCTAAAATGGAGGACATCAGATGAGCGTTTTCGAAAATACCCGGCTACGTGTGGACGGGGCCTAACCAAAAGTTGAACTCCTGTCTTGATTGAGAAGACAAACGAGATATTTACTTTCATAGCTTCCATGTTCTAAAACATTCTTTGAAGTTATTTTTCTAGTTATTTTTTTTTTTTATGTTTAACGATTTCTTTTATTTATGTTTGTGTCGGGGATATGCAGTTCAAAGGATGAAATACAATGTTTGTGTTGTTTTGACTTAGTTTTGGCACCTGCACCTTGTTCAATGCCTTGTTTCATTTTGATTTGGATTTTTATGTGAGGCACTTCATATCCACGGCAACGGTTGGTGCAACATAAATAAGAATTCCCTTACTTACTGATTATCGACTGAAATCCTCATGAATATGTCTCATAGCTAAATAAGGCTCGGTGGTAATTATCAGGAGAGACTTTCAACATCACAACTCAGTTTCATAGGTCTGGCATGCTTCGCTAAACCCCTGATTTATACCCTTAGCAAGTCCCTTCATTTTCTCTCACTGTCTCTCCAACTTTGTACGTACAGATTCCTTGCATGCACACTGAAGCGTTGCCTCCCTGTTTTTAACCATAAAACATCTACTAGAGATAACAATAGACTGTCCTTTGCAAAGACAAAAGAAAGTGCATCTTTAAAAATGCATGAAGGGTCTTTTTAAAAAAATCTTTTAGCCACCTTGACTTTGGCGGATTGCTTTAGAGTGATGCTTCTGTGACTATAAATCACTTACGTTACGTAAAAATGGCAATAAAATCCATCTGTTGCATGGACAATGGTTGTTTTAGAATGAATATTTTATTCTAGAGGAAACAAAGGAACAACTAGAAGCAGAGATTTGTTCAATAAAAAGCTAATGCCCTTTGCTCTGTGGCTCTCCAATTTGTTTCCAGTACTTTAAATATTCATCAGAACCACCGATGACATTGTTCATTTGCACAGCTACAGAGAGCCTAGCATTTTTCGCTTCGTAACAATAGGCCCAATGACCCATCATGCATAGGGAATTATGCTTTTAGACTTCGGAATCAAATGAATACGCTATTTAGTACTATAGTGTTGCCGGGAGAAGAAGAGAGCGGCATCATGAATTCTTTATGGTACACTGATTCTAAAGAGCTTCCTAAAGTTTGAATGAGTTTTAAAGACAGAAACTTTGGCTCCGTATTTTATCAAGATGGCAATATTACAACTCAGAAGGCACTGAATGGTCGCCCCGGTCATGGATATTAAACCGTCACTACATCTGAGCCATAAACTCTAAATAAGAATCAATGAGTGAAGAAAATCAACTAAAATAAGCCTGCACTTTCTATGAAACCTCTCAGATTGTGTGCAATGCTCACAAAAATATAATAACATCAAATCACTTCAGAGCAGCAGATAAGACTTGATTAATTTTTTATTTCTAAAGCTGTCAGTAATGAGTGAGGTAGATGGGTTGGATCTGTTATTTCTTTCACACTGCCGTTGATGAGGTTAGTTAAATTCAAATGTAGCAAGGTCCAAGTAGCGACTTTAACAATCTCTAAAACAAGGCTACCGAAACATTTTCAGCCTGTGAGCCCGTAGGTGACATAGTCTCTCCAGCGAGTCCAGGGCCTATGCCTAGGTCTCCTCCCGGTGAGACGTACCTGAAACATCTCACCAGTGAGGCATTCGGGAAGCATCCTGTCAAGATGCCTGAACCATCCCATACGGCTTCTTTTGACTCGGAGAAGCAACGGCTCAACTCCAAGCTCCTCTTGGATGACAGAGCTCCTCCCTCTATCTCTGAGTCAGAGCCCAGCCACCCTGTGGAGGATGCTCATTTCAGCGACTTGTATTCGCAATCTCGTACTTTCGGTCACCATCCGCAGCTGGTATCCATAGGTCGGGCTAGGAACGTAGATTGACTGGTAAATCGAGAGCTTTGCTTTTCAGTCCAGCTCTTTTTTTCACCACGACGGCTCGATACAGCATCCTGATTATTGCAGACGTTACACCAATCCGTTTGTCTTGTTCCTTGCCCAACTTGTTGATTCTAAATTGTTTTAATATTTAAATATAAAGCCCTGTAAGAGACTGCAGCCTTTTCAGGATGTACCCTGCCTCAATCTTAAAACCATCAGGAATAGGCTCCTGCAAACCCCTTCGCATCCCAGCAGAAATATGAGTTTCAGAAGATGTATTAACTTAAATGTATGCAAGTATTTGTATGCAGGTGTTATGGTCGAGATGATAGCTCAGAAGTAGAATGTTAGCCTTGGACCAGATGTTCGCAGGGTCAAATCGCACTAAGCTCATGTCTAGGTGTCCTTGGGGAAGACACCTAACGCCTATTTCTCCCACCAATGGAGCCGTTCTGGCAGTCCGCTGCGGTCCAATGCAGGACAGAAATTCGCCCATTTAGGGATGAATAAAGTATTTAAAAATGTTTAATGTAAGTCTTTTATATTGAACACCTAGTTACTATCACTTTACAATGTTTGTATGTTTATATAAATGTACCAACTTATACTCGGCTGGTGCGACTTATAGTCCAAAAAATATGGCATGCATAAAACATATATAAGTTTTGATTAACTGAATCCTGTATGTCATATTGATATGTTTGGTTGTAAGGGATGGGCCAGCACCTTTCAGAGGTTTTATTAAGAATGCCAATAACATTTTTTCTCTCATTTGATGTCTGGAAAATGTGAGAACTAATATTAGATCCGGTTTGTTTCTGTTGGGTAACAAACCTTAATTTTCTCCTCGTATTTCAAAAATGTGTATAAAATATAAGCATCAAGCTCTGCACGTTTTTTTTCAGAGGGCAGCGCAGCTCACGGACAGTGCAGAAGAAGAATGGTTGCTGTTTGGTTTCTACGGCAACAGTATTTGTTTTTCTCACCTGTAAATACAATTACCGAATTCTAGAGTCAAGATTCTTTATTGTCACCATTCTCAAAGGGAAATTTCGAAAGATGTCAGGCTAAGAAAACATACTATTTTAAATAATAATAAGAAAAAAAAGTAGGAATAACAAAAAAGCATAAAAGACACAAAAACAGTATAAATAGGTAACTGGATTTTTTTTTTTTTACAAAATATCACATTGTGAATGAAGCCCGTTTTTTTTTTTTTTTTTTTTTTTTTTTTTTACATCTAATATTTGGAAAGCAATCAAAACTGTTCCTGAGAACTATCGGATGATTGCGATTGACGTTATGGGCACTCGTGCTCTAAATCGTTTGTTGTCTCGCATAAAAACCATTTTAATCTTCCTCTGCAGCATTAAGTGTTGGAAAATCTCACAACTGAGCTGATAAAAGTTCAATATCTTGCCAAAGGGAGCTGTAATACTCATTTAACCCTTGACATACCAACATCAGCATGGTTCCTAGTGTATCTGAAGTCCACCGAGGGCAAAACATCTGCTTCAGTTGTAGTTTCGTTTTAATAATACCCCCCTCCTATTTTGCCCCGAGGAGAAAATAATGCAACCATTGTTCTTACGAACTCTTGATCGTAGTTTTTGGATGCAGTATTTATCAAAGCGACTCAGACTAAACTGTTTTGACAAAATTGTGTTCATTTTAAGACTGCTAGCTTCACAAAGTAAAAAAAAAAGAGGATGTGGGCAAATCAAAAGTGAAACCAAAAGCTTGTAAGAAGTGCTTTCATTGTTATTCTCATTACTGTGAAAGACTGCGGGGAGTGAAAATGTATCGGGTCTGTTCTTTCTTATGACTTAGTCAAGTCCGGTTTCAGGTTCTGTGGCACAGAAAACAAGCGTTATAAATATTCATACCAAACTGGCTTTAATGATCAAATAGCTTGCCACAAGAAAGAAAAAAGTAGCAGAGTGATTGTACAGAAAGGCTATCCTTCACAAGGAAAAGTCCAGTTCAACCCCATGAGAAATTAAGCATCTGCTCTGTGGAAGTGCCGAGGGGCAAAACATTGGAAACCCTACCCTTTGACCTCGTGGTGAAGGGGAATAAAACATAATTTTCTCCTGATGAAATTCCATTGACGATTGTAAAATTATTAATGAAAAATGGTCTTTTAAGATCAAATGGCATGGAGTGATGAATGGTGCTGTCACTGACACGCAGTTTGGTTTCAGATCTCTTTTTTTTTCCTGGTTTGTAGTTTGCATTCAGAGCAGCTGGATGAGATGCATTACACAGCAAGAAGACTAGACCTGGTGTTCTCAGACACCAAGCAAAGACTTTTTCTAGCTTTTGTTGTTCATTGGCCATGAGAGATTGATACGCTTTCAACAGTGCCTAAAATTCATTTATGTTCCCAAGAAAACCATTAGCTCAGCATGGCCAAACGTGAGCTCCATTACTAGATTGGAATGTGTGTGCAATCCTCAGCACATTTTCTGGAAATGACCATTCAGAATGAATAATGAAGGCTACTCCAACATCGCATTACACCTAACTTGTGTACAAGCACCTCAAGGGGGCACCAATACGGTTTGATCCAAAATTTTAGGTTAAAAATGGATGCCATTGAACAAACATTTGTTTTTTTCTAGGTATTCCATCGACTGGAGGAGCGATATGGACAGCTACTTTGACATTGATCCAGTGGAAGGAACGATTTCCACAAATGAGCTTCTTGACCGAGAAAGTATCGCCCAACACAACATCTCCATCGTAGCAACCAAACTTAGTAAGTATGACAGTGGGATCAGCTGTGATTCATTCAGGTGCTGTTGACCTTCCCCCCCTCACCATAATCTGTGTGAAGGATTTAACGCACTTTTACTCAAGTCAATACTCAATACCATTCTCTTGGAAAGGTTTATAGATGATCGTAAACCATGATGGCTGTCCTAGAGGGATGTATCTCCAGGACATTGTCTCCTTTCACGTTCTTCTTATGGTTTAAAATTTAACAGCCAAGTTGTTTAACACATTTGATGACATTGTGGTTTTTAGAAGGGTGCTTATCTTTCCAAAGTCAACTTTTACTTACACCTCGATGAAAAAAAAAAAAAAGGATCCTTTCAGAGTTTTACAGCGAGTGGACGTGTCGCGCCGAGAGCCGAGCTTTGCATTTGCAGGGCTTTAAGACATGCCATCAAGCTAATTACGTTTTTATGAAGGAACTAGAGCAAATTTCCGGATAAATAAGCAAATCCATCGTCATCAAGTCATCAAATCTGCTAAGAACCGTCAAAGCTATTATCCCAGAGGCAGGCTGGTGCTCAATCAAAATTACACACGCCGTATATTCATTAGGACAGACTGTGAAATATGGGCTGGTAAAACTTGACTCATTGTCGCCTTGGAAACTGATATTACTCACTTCCCCTCAAGGTCATGTCAGTGGCATTCTAATTCTCAGAGTGTGTGTTTGTGTGCGTGGCTTTTGTGGATTAAGTGCCACCAAATTACAAAATGAGGGATCCGGAATTAGACAGAATGTGAACGAAGGAGGATAAACAGGAAACAGGAGGAGCAAAAGGGGACTTTTATAAGACCGTCGCTGATTCGCTGTCAAAAGACAGATTTCTTTTGTTTCCCCCTCACCGCTCCTGTCTTATTACCTCCATGCTGGCCTCTCGGGTGGAAGTTCCCATGGGACCAATATTTGGAACCTTTTTTTTTTTCCCGTCAAGAGACCAGAGAGGAAGCAAAGAAAATAGTCTTTGGAACTAATTGCTAGCTTAGTAAAAAGAAGAAAGATAACTCCAACAGCTTGGACTTTGTGTCCCAGCTTCAGTTCAAATCTGTCACTGACCTTGAGTTAGTTTTGGCAGAACTTTGCACTCTGGGTATTGGATGGCTCCAGTACGCTTCACTCCACCGCCACTACCCTGATGGTCTCTGTCTGTTATTCTGCTTTTTAAACCATGAAGTGCAACAATAAACAGTGAAGCAGATAGCATCAGCGCCCGTACATATAATGCATTTGCTAAGGAGAGGTCATGCGCAAAAAGTGCCATATTTTGACTTATCAGCTCTCTCAAGCAGCTTCGGTGAGGCAGTAAATCATGAATTTCCTCACCTCCTCATCTACAGAGTGTCCTTGCTTCACTTTAACAATTATCCAGCGAAATGTGTTGTTTGCCAACTCTCCTTGAATTCTTCTTTCCAACAATGATCTACGTCGGACCTTTCTCTTCGCAAACCTTGAGGATCAGTTCATTCGTGTCAAGACTCTGCAGCCATGCAGCAAAAAACGGAAGAGAAAGTACAAACCTATTCATGTCCCATAGAAAGCAAGCAATGTGTAGATTTACAACTAAAAGGAGCTGGTTTACTGTCTTATTGTTTGCTGGTGTATAAAGCCTAAAAAAAAACACAAACTCAAAGCAAGATGGCACCCGTAGAGATTGGAAACTCCTTGTCTTGTTCAGTCAGAGGAAATGAATTTAGTCGCGTATTTGTCACGCAGTTTTGCGTCCGCAGTTTACTCAATTATTCTGCTTGCATCTGTATTTTTGAGAAATTAACATCAACAAGAAATTTCTTGTAAAACTGAAGATTATTCAATTAAAAAGGGTTCAATTAAAAAAGGGACATGCACTGCACCAAAGCGGGGCACATTGAGAACTTCATTACTAACCGCTGAAGCATTTTACGGCTGTAGATTATTCAGATTAATCCGTTTGAATAAATACAACATGTTTTGTTGTGTTTCAAAACTGATGCAAGTAAAGTTTTTTATTTTGAAAATCACTACTGTACCATTGCTCCATCTACTGGAAATGATGGGGTATTACCCCTAACAACAAAAATCACTGTGGTAATAATTGAAAATTTGATTTAGAACGCATGAGGGGTAAACTTTAGATTACTTTTTAATAGTGTACGTTTGAATGGCTGAGCTGTGGAAACAGAACATTCCTGCTGCGTGAGCAGAAATGTTAGTAGTTGGGTCAGTGCGAAACGAAAATCCCCTGCTTCGTGTCATAACGTGGTGGGAAGATTGCTTTTTCCATCAAGGTCAGAGACAGGTTACCTACTGAGCCGTGGCTGCTTCTGCAATCCCTCTGAGATGACTGCACAGATCCCCCACCTACTGTTTCCCTGACGTTCTCCTCAAGCACCCACCTACATTCCAACTCACACAGCTACTGTGTACATTGTACACAACCAAACACACACCGAACCTCCTGCTGCACAGTAAAGCCCATTCCCACATCAAATCCATAAAGTTTACCTTCCTCGCAAGGAGAACATTTCCCCATTGTGTTCCTGCCGAGAGGCAATACTGGAACAAACAACCCTGAACACAAGTTAGTCCCACTCTGAGGGGTTTTCACACTGTGATTACAGACGCCTGCACATCTTGGAGCTGAAAACCAGAGTGAAAAAATCCCTCCAAAGTGCTCAATTTGATCAAAGAATGCATAACTATTTATATTTTTCTGATTTTGATGAGGGTGGCACATTAGCCTCACAGGTCGAGGTTCGAGTCCGAGATGGGGAAAAGGCTTAAAAAAATTGGTTTTTCTGTGTGAAGTTTGCATATTCTCCCCATGTGTATGTGGGTTTTCTTTGTGTACTCCGTTTTTCTCCCACCCTCATAAAAAACGTATGTTATATTGATTGGTCGCTATGAAATTACCCCTAGGAATAAGTGTGTGAGTGTATGGTTGTGTGTGAGTGTGGCCCCGCCACAGACTGGCGACCTGTTCGGGATGTGCCCTTGCTCTTGTCTTGAATCAGCCAGGATAGGCTGCAGCACCCCGACAACCCTTTTAAAAATGGACGGTTCAGTTGATGAATGAATGATTTTAATGATTTATAAAACACTTCATACGACCATCCTCATCTCTTATTTCAACGTACTAAGTATGTTTCCCCACTAGGGGATTAATAAACTTGTTTTGAATTGTATTCTACATTGTATTTGGTTGTTTCTGATGGACTCAATATCCATACGAATTGACTCATGATGTAAAAAAATATGTTTACGTAACATTTATGGCTTTTTTAACCACTTTCAAACTGTTCCCAAATGTGTGCAATATAGTTGCAGTTCTCTAATTATCCACGTGGCGTCACTGTTGGTGCCAGATTAACTTTAATTTTATTTTTTGCTTTTCTATAAATGTCCACATGATGTCACTGTTGCTAAAAAGACAAATGACTCATATTTTCTTTGTATTTTATTCTTCTAATCTAGACAGTCCAGTTCTGACTAGCCGGGTGGCCGTCACTGTCCATGTGCTGGATATCAACGAGTTCCCTCCAGAGCTAGCCAGCCCATATGAGACGTTTGTGTGTGAAAATGCCAAAGCAGGACAGGTATGTTGGTAATAACTCACTTCCTGTACACATCAGGTTGCTATGTTGAAAAATAGAGCTGATTTTTATCCCTCAAAGTCATGTTGATTTTTTTCATTTTGACAGATGACAGACTTTTTTTTTTTTGGAGTGTTCACGCTCCAACAGAGCTCACATAGCTCTGGGTTGTTTGCTTAAATTTATGAAAATAATTATTCCATTAAAAATGAAAGGCGTTAACTTAGAATAACGTGCAAATTGTGGCACTTTTCGCATATTTGCAGAGTAAACTGAAACGAGTATTCGAATTCAGTATAACAAATTCAGTATTTGGTATAACGATTTCAGTATTCGATATACTGAATTGAAATTAAATGACAATTTGCTGCTTGTTATTGCCTTGTATGAATAAATTCAGATGTCTCGTCTTTTTCAGGGTCACTTGAATAAAACTCTTTTTTTTTTCCTTTGAAACTTTTTTAGCAAAAGCTATAAATCAAAATCTTTAACCGATTGTGTCAGAGAGTTCAATTCAAAAGGAGAAGCAATCATAACAGTAGCAGTGCTTTGCATATGTTGAACCACTGATACATTTCCGATGATGCGTTTTAGATGCAGCGGAGAATTTGCCCGTGCACGTTGTAAACCACCTGCGCCTGTAAATTAGCCCATTAACTGGAATCTATATGCAGTTAGCGTTGTGAGGGGAACGGATTCTTTGGCAGTCGATCAAATCGCTGCGGACGCCTCATCACAAGGAGGATGTTTGCCCGCTCCTCGGGTCCATTGCAATCAAAACAGCGGCCCTGCCCTTCATTTGTGAAGGCATCTTTGGCACGTCCTGCATGAGAATTACACCTTTTCCTTCAAAATGATTGAGTAAAGTCGTTTTGATGCTCAAAAGCTTTGACATTAACCTCACTGTTGATGCAAGATAGGTTAATAAATGTTAAAATTTGTGTTTTTGGGTAAAAAAAAAAAACACTTCAAACAAAAGGAGCTTCAGGTTTTATGGTACGTGATGCTAAGTCAGTGCTTCTCAATTATTTTCTGTGACCCCCATCTTTAAGAAGAAGAAAATATCTCCCATGCCCCGACCGGCTATAAATAGTGTAATTTGTCTATAAAATCGTCATAACTTCACGTCTGCATATTGTATCCTTATTAATGTATAAGAGAATAAATAAGAAAGAAATATTGGTCAATTTACAACAAAGAACAGCTTTATTAACTCTAACACCAAGTGAATGCTCCCTACACACACTCTGCCTTTGAGAGTGCCACTGCCCCTTAATGTAGTGGAGTGGTATTGCACTTCATTCGAGAACAGTAAATAGAAAAAAATAAATAAAAAGAGAAAAATAAAAAGCATGTCCCTGAGGTACACTCCTCAGGGACATGCACACACACACATGCACACACACACACACTATTTAGGAATCACTATGCAAAGTGGACAAATACTATTTTGACAAACTGTTCAAGTATTTTCCGTTGAAAAAAATACTTCTTTTTATCAGCATGAACAGTCCTGATTCAAAAAATACTGATAGACAGTTACCATTAAAATCAGAGAACAGCCGATCGATCTTTAAGGCAGACAACTCAAAACACCACCGCAATAATCAAATCTACTAAAAATAAATCCACAAAAGGGCATGTTTAAAGTAATCTGAGGCTTGCATGTGATAGTAGACCTAGTTAATAGAAGGAATGAGATCTAAGTGAGTGCTCTGATGAGCTACAGTATAAATTCCTTGATGTGGATTTGTGGTGCAGACATATGATGATATCGTTTGATTGGTTTGGTTGGTCGGTCGGTTTCCTAGCAACACCTGGTTGAACAACCATAGGTTATATGAACTTTTTCCTCATCGTTTAAGCAACTCTTTTGACTTGTTATACTATGTCCCACTATTCCATGTGCAGGGTATTTGTTGTTACTCTTTTTTTTTTTTTCTATCTTTGTTTTTAACATTTGAATACATTTTTCAATAAATTCAAGAATGATCCAAGACCAGACCAAAAGGGAGTGCCTTGTACAGGTCAAGAACAAGGTCCTATCTCAAGTGGACACTATACTTTAAGGCTCTCTGGTTATTGTTTACGAGGGAGGAATTGAATCAGAGATCTACGGGCGGATCAGTGCGGTGTTCTTATCTGTTAAGATCATCATTGATCCTAGCCTAACGCAGGCGACTAAGGAGGCTACTACTGCCCCTGCTACGGCTCTCACTACGACGCCTCCGGATGTATCAGGAAAAGCCCGGCACCCCTCGAACCAGGAGGTGCCTTACTATGAATTCCCAGATGATGATACGGTCGTGGTGAGTTAACCCGGGCCCAATTATTCCCCTCCCTGCGCCGTGCAAACTTCCTGTTAACTTATCTCCATGTCTGGGCGAATCAATAAAGATCATTAATTTCAATATTTTTGTGGGACAATATCTAATTTACTTACTTTTGACGACTGCATCTTCACTTGACAGTTGGATGATAAGTATGAGGCTGCTCTGAAAATTAAAAATACATTTGTTTTGGTGATAATATGTCCTCTATGTTCTAGAAGTGAGTGTTTGATGTTTGGTTCCATTTTAAATGCTGTGTTGAAATTATACACACTGCTCTTTAGTTCAATTTCTCCTTTAATAAAAACTGAACACACAAAAAATGTCTGATAAAATCATCCACAATGTTTCAGAAAAGGCTTGAAAGTAAAAAGAAAAAGGCTATTCATCAAGCAAAAAGCACCCTATAATTAAAATTAATCTCTGATCCTCTCTTTCACCTCACACACACATTTTCAGTCTTTCTTTTTATTCTTTAGAATCTCGTCTTTTCATCTCTCCTTTCAGCCTTTCTTCCTCGTACCCGACGACTCTACCAGAATGCATTCCTTCCCGCTGTGTTTCCACCAGGTGCTGCTCACAGCTGGCCTACGATAAAGAATTGCAGATCTTTCTCTCTTGTAAAAAAAAAAAATCCATCCCACGTCTCCCCTGATGATTATCTACGCTCGCACAGCTGAAAAACATGCAAACGGCTTGTTTTGGAGTGCTTTACACTGTGACACCTCTGATGGAAAATAATCTGTAACCAGGATGAAACCGAGCGAATGAAGCAGCTGATTATTTTCATGTAAATGTGCAGTGGAAGCAGAGAGGCCAACAGAGACTTTTTACAGATGGAAAACCAGCAAAGATGCAGAAAAGTTGAAAAAAAAAAAATCAAGAATCTTGCTTTTTCCATACATTTAGATTTCATTGGTCAAGTCGTACATAAGAAAAAAGAGATTGTTCAAACAAATTGTTTCAACTTTTTAAACACAAACAAATTGTTTAGTTGTTTTTTTATTTCACCGCTATAAAACATGCAATAGCTATCTATTTATCTATAAGTATTTTAATTTCTAATATATAACTTATGGAGGGGTGTTAGCTCAGTGGTAGAATGTCCATCCTTGGACCAGGAGAAGCTCTTTCGAATCCCACAAGGCCCATGCCTAAATCTCCCTGGAGCAGACAACGAATCCGGAGTTGCTCCAACCGCTGGCACCATCATGACTGCCTGCTGTGGTGCAATGCAACACAGTATTCTCCCCTTTAGGGATGAATATAGTTCATCCCTAATGGGGATAGTTGGCTGCTTTGTTATGTCATTCTTGCAGCTGCTTTCTTATTCCTGCACATTTGTCCGGCAGATTTCTTCCTCATTGTGTCTTTATCTGCCTGACACAGTGTGGACAAATCTCTTCAAATGCTTAAGTTTCTGTGAAACATGCAGTATTTACATTCACATGTTTCCTGTTTTCCAGCAGCAGAGATCATTGTTATTTCTCGGATTGTTGGGAATATTTTTCTGCTTAATTATATGGAACAGCTTGTGCAAGAAAAGAAATTGGTGAACCGGAAACTGTTTGATAAGGATATATCAGTTTGAACATTTTAGCAAAGCTGAAGTGTGGACAATTTTGTGATTGTGTCTGGCCAAGATGGCCGCTTCACCAAGGTTGTAGACATTTTGGCATCTTTTTTCAGTACTGGATGACACACAGCTGTGATGAGATTTTATAGTGACAGCACTCTAAATTTTTAAGTTAGCAAACTTTGCTTTTCAATAACGTTGGTCAAATACTTTGCTGAGCTTAATACAAATTTTGATAAACTCTGGAATTAAAGTGTCAACAAATGTTGATACATGTAGTGAAAATATTAATCTGGTTATAAAATTGTACCTTTTTTTCTCCTCGAAGGGTATCTCTTGAAGAATGTTCCGGTTGTAAAAGAAAGAGACCAAAGTATAACTTACATGTGCAGATAATCCTTCGAATTATATCGACATGGCAAAAACCAGTTTTGTTCTTTTAAATGCACATTTGTCACAACCTCTTTTTATCAGCTGGTTGGGTGATGAGATTGCTTGAACTCAAAAAACGATGGCATAGGCCCTTATATTTTGAAAGTTGTTACTAAAAACAGATAAAGCTATTACAATATGGCAACTTATAATGAAAAACAGATATCCTATGGTTCAATTCAATTGGTCGAATTTTAAAACTCAATTCAGCATAAAATTTGTTTCTAGTGACAAGTCAAAGGAAGGACTCATAAATTTTTTTAGCATAGGCAGCTGTCAGTTTGACTGTTTATGAATACTCGGTAAGCATTGACGACTCACATTGATCTTGTCTGGCTTTTTGAAGATTCAATAGAAATACTCATTTGTCACCGAAACCAGATAATTGGAGTGATACACAGGCTGTCGGTCCAAAATTTTTGCTTACCATAAAAGGATAAATAAATAAATTAACTAATTAAAAAAAATGATGATTTACTGAAATTTTTATGGGTGCAGCAGTTTATGGCGAAAACTCTGCACTGTCTCATACAGAGGATGGAGGGTCTTTATAAAGATCTTCAATGGCACTTTTATTATCATCTCAACCATTTTGACCAGGGGCGGATTCATAGGGTGGGGGTTGGCGTGGCCCTCAACCCACCCCTTTTAGTCCACAAAAAAAGTGTTCCTACTACTTTAATTATTATAAACTTTGGGAAAAATATGCACCAAAATGCAGAAAAATGACTTTTTTTTTCAAAATGATCTGGGGGGAAAAACCCCATACTGGCGAACACCACAGATGCTCATTTTGTCTATGACCTCAGGCCCCACCCTCCCCTTTGGAAATGATGACTTCCTCAAAAGGTTAAATATTTTGCTACCATTAGGGATGTAATTTTCTTTCTTTGGAATTTAAAACTGGTCTACTAGTTTAAAAACGTACAATTAAAATTGATGAAGTCAAGATTTGTTGCTAGATTTATTCATCACACTGCTAATTTAATTGTAGCAAATCAACAGTGTAAAGTGTACATCTGCTGCAGGGAGCCCAGCAGAACCCTCATCACACCTGGTGTCACGTTTAATACCCTGCAGAGAACTTTATTCAAATACCGCGAGGGCAAACAGTGAGAGGAACACAGGCA
Organism: Neostethus bicornis; assembly: GCA_902685375.1. NCBI lineage: Eukaryota > Metazoa > Chordata > Actinopteri > Atheriniformes > Phallostethidae > Neostethus > Neostethus bicornis. The sequence goes on along the minus strand of LR738553.1, from coordinate 10,438,560 downwards.
GGGTGATGTAACAAGACAGGAGGCCTGATTAGTGCATTCTGCATGGGGATCCAGAGCTGGGGCATGAGGTCTCCAGCAGGTCAAGCCCAGAGAGTGAGAAAGAACAGGCTGGTTGCACAGCTGTGTCGCTGGCATTGCCAGTTCAAAGCAGAGCCAAGAGACTGTTGGGGAAGCAAAAATCTGTCTACACACTGGATTGTTTGCCCAAATTTTCTGTTTCTCGTAATGGTGAAGTGTGGAAAAAATAGTGATTAAGTGAAGAGGGATTTGAGTAAATTAGCATGCAGTCTCACACGAAGACGTCTTGTTATGCTGAAGTGCATGCTAAATGGCACTTTGAATTTTGGTTTTGCTATCGGAATTATAAGTGAAGCATTCACATGCGCTCACTCCAAACCACTGGGTAAGCTTCTGTGAATTTCGTTCAAGTCAATCTATCCGACTATTTGTTGAGTAGACGTCGACATTTCAACATGGTCTCAATCAAATGCTCAGTAGGTGTATCCAATCTGACAGCAAGAACAATCTACCGCATGATTTCAGCCTCGATGTGTCAGCAATCATTCGCCTAACCTTCTAACTCTCTTCTCTTCTGGATTTTTTTTCCAATTCAGACTTTTAAAATCAATTGTTTTTCTTGTCAATAGTGTTGGAAAGGTTACCATGTTAACACCAGCTATTTTAGAAATCTAAACTTCTGAAAAATGCTGTAGAACGTTCATATACTTGGGACTCTACTGACCATCTTTTACTTTTAATCTCAACAGGTGATCCAAACGTTCAGCGCTAAAGACGAAGATCTACCGAGTGCTGGGCAACAGTTTTCCTACAGAACATCAAAGGAAGACGTGAAAAATAAAAATTTCACGATCCGAGACTTTGGAAGTAAGCATATTTCAGTTTCTTCAACAATTCAATATGGCTATGTAATTAAAGCAATTGGAGATAGTGCTCATTCTTATCCTAGCATGGAGGCACGGTACAACTTGGACGGGTCATGAGTGTGTTTTAGGGGCTGTGCAGTAATAGCTGAACCCAGAATATTTACCGTATTTTCACGACTAAAAGGCGCACGGTATTAAAAGGCGCAGTCCCATTTTTGTGTGCTCTGTATTTAACACACACATAAGGCACACCTGATGATACTGCAGAAATTTATATACACATCTATTACTATGTACATCCGCCTTACAACAACACACACATAAGCAGACAAGTGTGCATATTTAAAAATAGATCGGGAGTAAAACTGATTTTGGTTTGCTTTATTTAAATATTAGTTACAGTCGTTATATAGTCATTAACCAAATCCATCCAAGTCCTCATCCTCTGTTTCGGAATCTAACAGGTGCACTAAATTCAACATAGCAGGTTCACTTTCCTCGCTGTCAGCGTCACTTTCTGTAATGTGCAGCTCCTCGGAAATGATGTCTGCTTTTGCGAAAGCTCGGACTACAGTGCCAGCAGACACGTTAGCCCAAGCATCTACAATCTACTGGCAAAATGTGGCGTAACTCGCTCGGTGCGGTCTTCCACCCTATGTGATGGTGTGGTTTCCTCTGGTCATCCATCACTCCAACGCTGCTCGCAGCCTTACTTTGAACGTTCGTTCACACCGATGTCCAGCGGTTGGAGTTCCTTTGTCAGACCTCCCGGAATCACAGCAATTGTAGTGTTCATCTGCTTCACTTTTTTTTCACGTAGGCGGTGAGATGAGCACGTATAGAGTCATAAATCAAGCCATTGTGATGCTGGTCTCCTTACGTACACCTGCCTCAGCCACTCTTTCATCATTTCCTCGTCTATCCAGACCTTTTCATTTGCCTTAATAATGATGCTTGCTGGAAACGTCTCTTTAGGCAAAGTCTTTCTCTTAAAAATCACAACACACATCATGTTGCGCCGCACAATAGGGCGCACCACTCATTTTGAAGAAAATTTGAGACTTTTTTATCCACCTTATGGTCGGGAAAATACGGTTTATGAAATGTAAAAACTAACAAACAAACAAAAATTTATGGTCAAGCTTTCACACTGATAGCAAAAGTTATAGAAAGAGATAAGTTTCTGCCTCAATGTGCAGAAAAATTGCTCTTTTTTCTAACCAGCTGGAGCTGAAATACCAGCCGAGACACAAAGAAAACAAGACCTGCAATGTACAGAATATCAATTTGAGGAGAGTAAAAGTGAACAAAGTTCCTTTGACCTTCCCCTGCTGCACCGAATGTGACATAGATGAAAAAATGAACAGTTACTAAGTGTCTATTTTCCAGCGCAGTGGGATGTACGTGCAATACGCCCCACTGATGGGACTATCTTGATAGACGAAGATTCACACAAGCTGGCTCAATAGATTGTGCCAAGGTTCCCAGAGACAATTGGTTAGAAAAGACTGTAGATGGAGAAAATTTATTTGCTGCTGTAAATAACATAAAATGCTAGAAGTTTAGCTACATGTTCCATTAAAAAAAGGGGTTTCATGTGAAATCAGTTTTTCCCATTTCAAAAATATACTGGACGTAAATTTCTATTTCATTCATGAATGTATGAGTGATTTGCTGTTGCTCCCAACCAGTATCTGGCTATTACTCAAATACCAGGTTGTGCTTAACCCCTCAACAGCGAGTGCCTCAACAAGGTACAATCCAAATTCCAGATGAACCTGGACAAATATAGCCTAACACTACTGCGTACAACCTACTGTATTTCAAACAACATTGCAAACACAAAAGTGTATGAATCTAGTTTAAGTTCATTATTAACAGCCGTCACAAAATTAGAGTCCATGTATGGGCCATGCCAAAACACTAAAAGACTATTGGGGAATTTGTAGTTTTAAAGTCACATGGACTATAGCCTAAAATACCTTTAGACTAGCTCAGTTTGGTCATCATCCGCTTATCCGGGGACGAGTCGCAGGGCCAAAAGCCTCAGAGGGGAAGCCCAGGCTTCTCTCACCCCAGCTACATCTTCCAGCTCACCCGGAAGGATCCCGAGTTGTCTCCCCTGGCCAGCTGTGAAACATTGTCTCTCCAGCAGGTCAGGGGTCTGCTTGTTGGTCTCCTCCCGGTGGGACATCCCCAGAACACTTCACCAGCGAGGCGGTCGGGAGGCATCCTGACCAGCTTCAATTGGTATTTAGTATAGCTTTCTGGGGCAAATATAACTACAATGAGGACCAAGTTTGGTTCTTGGCAGAGTAGTATGCTATGACGTCACATTAATCCCCGTAGCGTCATATATGTATGCTGTATCCACCAAAATAAATTAAAACCATGCGCTGAACAAAACATTGTGTGCGTGTAAAAGTCTGCTTTACCGTGAAAACAGCGTGGGTGAAATGCAACTACAGTAGCAATGGCGAGTTGTAATCATGCGTGCTCCGTCGTGAACCAAAAGTAACGTCCTATATTGAAACTGTTTGGTACAAATTCTGTACATGTACCCTTACACTCCAAATATTTATGTATTTTTGCTATGAGATAGTGATGATTACCCTGTCGACGTACAATACCCCCACTGAAGTTAGGTAGACGCTAGTTTACAATCCAGAAACTCATGGAATGATCAAAAAATTCACTCATCCTAAAAGGAATCATTTCAGAATAGCAGCTCGGTGGGCTAAAAATAGTTTTAGAACACACTCATGAGCTATGACGCTTTCCTTCATGGATTCATCGGCTCCTTTGAAGTCTAACTAGGAAGACATGCAGTGAGAAGTGGAACATGGCAGGATGAGGCCAGAGAAACGAATGCATTCACCATCCTTTGACAAGCCTCGCTCCGACCCTCTGATCCACTTTTACCTTTTGGACACACTGTCTTGCAGCTTCCTGACTTCTCAGGGACAGGAAGTCCAAACACCACAGGCACTACAGACAGGTTCAACAGGAGTTTGGGGAGGCAGCGCACAAACAAAATCATAGTTGTGCACAACATGCGAGGTGTGTTAAAATGCTCGACCTCCTGTCAGGGAAAAGTGCCGGGTTTCGTCAGGGCAACAAACAGAACCTGACAGAGGTCAGACAGCATGGCGAGAGCAGACAGGAGCGGGCAGGTTCGACCTGACACATCCCTTCTCTCTTGTATGTGTTGTCGCCCTCTATTCAACCTACCATCCTTACACCCCGGGCTGTCTTCTCAAGTTTGTCCACAGTGTGCCTCTATGTTATTTTTTTTTTTGGGTCTGTTATCTATCATAGCTTATATGTTCTTCCTCCTGTTCTGTAAGATTATGAACGAATGGATCGCAACTACCATAGACACACTATAGACATAGACATGGGTGTGTTGTTGGCATTTAAACCTTATTTAAACTTTAATATAGTAGGTGGTTTTTTTTTTTTACTCATTCTGTGAGCAACAAACGGAGGGTTTTTATATCAAACTCGGATTTGTAAGACAGTTTAAAGAAATCTATATCCCTCTGGTTGATGCGCCCCAAGACTTGGATTAAGCTCAAAGTACAAGTGTTTTATTACTTCATTGGAACATTTTCCAGCTTCTAGAGGTCAATCAATAGACGGCGGCTGCTTCACTACTTTTGGAAATTCCCAACAAATTTAAACATTTCTATTTTCTCTCTGTCTTAGACAACACCGCTGGAATCGTGACAAAACGAAGCGGCTTCAGGAGACGCCTCCAAGAGATTTATTTCCTCCCAGTTGTAATTGATGACAACGGATACCCTCCCAAAAGCAGCACGGGTACCCTGACTATCCGCGTTTGTGGGTGCGAACTGGATGGATCCCTGCTAACGTGCAGTGCGGAGGCCTTATTTCTTCCCGTGGGCCTCAGTACGGGAGCCTTGATCGCCATTCTCCTTTGTATCGTCATTCTATTAGGTGAGAATTTTAAAAAGAAAGACATTGTCCAAGTGGGTTGTGGTAGTTTCAAAGAAAACTAAAGATAATTATTAGCATTTGAATTTGTTTTGATCTTTTGGGTTCAATCATTTTCTTAATAGTATTTATCCTATTCTATGGATTGTTTGGAAATATGTTCTTTTTTTTCTCAAACAAGAGAAATTCTTTTATCGTTTACTAAGACAAATATGGAAGGCCATGAGTTAGCTTGCTAGCAAACTCCCGGCAAAGTTCTATCCACAGGCAAACAAATTAGCTTTGAAGCATCACAATTGGAGTTAAGAGCAAATATTTTGTTTATTTAAAGATCCCATTGAGAAAAGAACTACTCATTACAATATGCACAATTTGGGTTTTGGAACATCAATTAAACAGTAGTTATGAAATTGGACTGCTACGTGTAGTTTTATCCCGGACCAGGTACTGTGAAAATCCGACGGTCTAACAAGAAAAAGCCTCTGAAGTTCAACGCAGGTACTGAGTGAACCATACGCTAAATTATTCTGATTTGTAATTGCAACCAAATATGCAACTTCCCCCCGAGGACACCTTTATAAAAGCATGTTTTTGGCAAAAAATAAATCAAAGTGCCTTCGTCAGAAATGTGTAGACTGCTGACGCAGGACATGCCACAGGGCGGAGGCAAGGAGGAGTCGGTAGAATTTGGGGGATGCTCCAAACTTTGTAAAAAGTGCCATCGCTGTAGCGAGCATTTGCTTGCTGTAACGCAGGACAGGAGAGAAATTCCAAATAATATGTTCGAAACTGCTGAATCATTCTCAAAAGCACTTTGATAACAAATATGAGGTCGACACATCACCGTTCCAAGATAAAAGGCTCTGAAAAGTTGATTTAGCAAGAATAGGATTTAATCTGGTGAAATGACTTTATTTTGCAATTTTATCAGCACAATATCTTTTTGCTGATCTGGTTCACGGTCATGGGTGGAGGTGTTTCCCTCATTCTTCAATGGTTGCCAAGCAATTTCATGCTGGCAACAAGACTTGAGAAGAGTGGTATTGATCTTTCTGTCTAACTCTTGTCAAAAAGAGAAGACTTGACATTTTACAAAATGTCAAACTACTGACATTTCTTCTCTACCACCATTCCACTATTGGTAATTTTAACTGTCTTTAAAAGCAATGTTTTTTTATCCTTCGATGTGGATTGTCTGTCCAGTGAGGTAAACCAAACTGAGTTCTGGAAAGCATGGGGGAGACCCTCTATTGAGTCAGCTCCTAAAGAGACTATATTCACTGTAGGGGTTTTTTCAGGTGTCCGTTCTAAACTCACACAGTTAGGACTTTTATAAAATGAGTTTCTTCCACTGTGTGGTTTGATGAGAAGCTTGAGGGGATCAAAGGCACATCTCCACGGAATTAAAAATGAGGTGTTTAGTACATCTCTTGGGTATTTTTTAATTGAGATATTTTGAGTGCACCCTACCAGGAGAAGACCAAATGAAAACCGTACAGTAAGAGATGTTGGAGACTGCAGCTGGCTTAGGAATAGCCTTAAATTCTTCAGCTTAGCTTGGCATTAGAGGAGGAGGTTTGTATCTTTCTACGAGGTATATGTTCCTGTGAAAGCAGAAAATGATGGATGGATTCATGGAGGATTCCAATCAATACAAGGGTAATTCTAGTACATACTGCTTTCTATGGGTATCTCTTAAGATTTAATTTGATTCTTTTTTTCAGCATTTCAATGTGCAAACAAGGCTCTCTTCTTGCACTTTGCCTGACACATCTGGATTTACTTGAAAGAGTTAGAGTAGATTGGGTTATTTGGTGTTTTATTTTAGATTTGATAGCTACAGGTACCTCGTCCTATTTTTCAGCACCACAGCCGCTTGAAAAGCCACGTTTTTCTGTTTTCACAAGGTTGATAGTTTATAAGTTCCACAATGTCCTTTTGTTGATGTCTGAAGTAATCTGCATTGTGAGAAAAATGCTAATATAATTTTACAGTGTTCCATTTTTTTTTTTTTTTCAGTAATAAATGTGGAAGAAAATTGACTGCCACAAATAATAGGGTTAGCGATGACATATGCATTAAAATCTATAGGGGTTTATTTTGTTTCAAATTGATTTATTTGTTCATCTTTTGAACCACATATCCATAAAAATGTGGTTCAAATTTGAACCGCCTCAAATTCAGCCTATTCTGGCTGAATTCGAGGCAAGGGGCAGAGTACAACTCGGACTGCTCACCAGTCTTTTGTAGGGCCACTCATAGAAACAGACAACCATCTATACACACTGGTTCCAAGAGAAAATTTAGCAGTGGCCAATCAACCTAACACTTGTGTTTTTGGAGAGTGGGAGGAAACCAGAATACCTAGCAAAAACCCACATATACATGGGGGAAAATGCAAACTCCACACAGACTGGCCAGTGTTTCAAGCCTGGCCCCCATTCTGGGACTCAAATTCTCAACCTTCTAGCTCTGAGGCGTCTGTGCTAACTACTGTGCCACTGTGCAGCCCTTTTTAAAATTATGTTCCAAATAGGAATCAACCAATACTTTTTGTGAGTGCTCATAATTAAAGAGGTGGTATCCTGACTCATATAATAAACAGGTAAGCATGGCACCTTTTACTGGCTCAGAAATTGATTATTTCTCCAAAAGAGCTTATAAATACATGAGTTTCTTTCACTTCCATTTTTGACATTGTGATTTCCTCCTCCTCTCGCTTCCTGTTTAGTCCTACCACCTGGGCACATGTAGAACACAGTAAAAAAAAATCTTGGAGCCCAAATAAAGTGCCTCAAGGCACATGTAGAACACAGTAAAAAAAAATCTTGGAGCCCAAATAAAGTGCCTCAAGTTAGCAAAGCTAGTACATGTTCTTTTTACATCCTTAATTTGCAGAATTCTTTTTATAAAATGCCTCTCCCGAGAAAAACAATATAAAAGTTTCTGTACTTGGTAAAGAAATGTGCCATGATTGAAACCTCCAAAAAGTTTGTCTTCACAAAATACTCTTTACCTTTAAAAATCTTCAGAATGCTTTGATGTTATTTGTTTGTTTTTGGTTTATTTTATGTTTTTGAACAAAAAGTGTAGACAAGGAATTGTTGTGGAGTTTTGTTTCATTTGAAGACTGGCTTCAAAGCTGTTAGTTGGCTTCCACCATCGTTACAGAGCCTGAGACCAAACTGAGACGTTTCAAAAGGAAAGTGGAACAGTCAGAATTCAGAATGCACTCATTGCCACCAAACTATGCTTCATCATTTGCCAGCATGACCTAGTTTTTTCTGCAAATGAAAAAAAAAGTGTATATTTTTTAACTAAAATAAAATAATATTCACTAAATTCTCTTAAAGCTTATGTAGACTGAAATATGAGGTGCCATAACACTTTGTTTTTAAAAATACACCGAGACACCATTAGGAGGCGCTGACACACTACACAACATTTGTTGTGTTTACATGTGAGTGAAACCATAGAGGAAGTTATATAAGAAATGGTTGAAAAGAAGAACCCTTTTCTGGCCATTTTTTCCTTATATTTATTGAACTCTTTCATTTCACTGACTGATTTCAGAGTTATTCTGGCCATTGCTCCTCCTCTGAGGTGAGGTTGTAGATCACAAAACGTAGAGGACAAACACATATTTTACTGCATTATTCAGTAAATAGACAGAGAAAGCGACACAGGGGCAGATAGGCACAAAAAGACAGATTGCACTGACAAGCGAGAAAGGATGAGCTGGAAATTTACTGCAACATCACCAACTGAAAACATCATAGTCCCAGCTTACCACGCTGTCTAAGATATAGAGAACCCCAGGCTATCTTTACAGGGTTGTGTTGAGAATAATAAACTGTTGCTTTGGGAATATAGAAAGCTAACTTCTCATAATGTGTACACAAGAAAATGAACCTAATAAGCCAATCAAAAGAGCGATTTAAGCAAAAAAAATCTTCAAAATGGGTTATGAGTCAACTAGTTTTTAAACAAAACTCATGTTGTTTTTAATCATTGATTAAAATGATTTTGAACCAAGTTTATGCTGTGTAATTTAAACAAGAACCACTTTAACGTTCCGTTCCGTCATCTTCCGCTTGTTCCGGGGTCGGGTCGCTGGGGCAACAGCCTCAAACGGGTAGCCCAGGCCTCTCTCGTTCCGGCTGTATCCTCCAGCTCACCCGGAAGGATCCCAAGTCGCTCCCCGGCCAGCTGTGAGATATAGTATCTCCAGCGGGTGCGGGGTCTGCCCCTTGGTCTCCTCCCGGTGGGACATGCCCAAAACACCTCGCCTGCGAGGCGCTCGGGGGGCATCCTGACCAGATGCCTGAACCACCCCATCTGGCTCCTCTCGATCTGGAGGAGGAGCGGCTCGACACCGAACTAATCCCGGATGGCAGAGCTCCTAATTTGATCTCTGAGTGAGAGCCCAGCCGCCCTGCGGAGAAAGCTCATTTCAGCCGTTTGTAACTGCAATCTCGTTCCTTCAGTCACTACCCACAGCTGGTGACCATAGGTGAGGGTAGGAACGTAGATCGACTTGTAAATCGAGAGCTTTGCTTTTCGGCTCAGCTCTCTCTTTACCACAACGGACCGATGCAGCGTCCTAGTTATTACTGATGCCGCACCGATTCGCCTGTCGATCTCCCGCTCCCCCCAATCGTGAACAAGACCCCGAGATACTTAAACTCCTCCACTTGGGGCAGGACCCTGTCCCTGACCCGCAGGTTGCTTTCCACCCTTTTCCGGGTGAGGACCATGGTCTCAGATTTGGAGGCGCTGATTCCCATCCCGGCCGCTTCACACTCGGCAGCAAATCGATCCAGTGAGAGCTGGAGATCACGACCCGATGAAGTTTTAACGTAATACCTGGATATAGAAAACAGTAATTTTGGAGGAGACGTTGGTTCAGTCGTCAAATAACTGCTCTTGGACTGGGAGAAACCGGTTTGATATCCACTGGGCCCATGCGCAAGTGCCCTTGGGGAAGTGCCCTTGTTTTTCTCTCACCTTTGGCGCTGCCTGCTGCTGTGCAATGCAGCACAGAAATGTTTCCATTCGAGGGTTCAAATATAATATTTTTTTCAGTGTTTACAGTTGTATGACCCACTCTGGAAGCATGTACTGAAATACTATTTGGTTAATTGAAAATATCAACATGCTAACATGATCGGTGGTAGGAGGCAAATTTCAATCTTTCACAGCATAAGTAAGTAGCTTCAAAAGTGGTGGAATCGGTGTTGTTTACTAGTAGTGTTTTTTCTATGCTTTCAAAAAGATGATAATTTGACATCTTGTATGAAGACGTAGTGAAAGGAAAGTTTGTGAGATTATTTTAGGATAAACATAATTGGGATAATTGCTGCTTAGATGCTCAAATATGGTATGTCCTTAGTATGGCTAATAGAGACCTTAGAAAGATCTTTGCAACTTCAAAATTAATAACATTTCATTTTAAAGAAGTTTGTCATTAACTGCTTATAGTTTTACTCCAGAATTGAATTTGAAATTTAAATATTAAATTAAAGAAATTACTCTAGTCATCCCTCACCGGGGAAAATTTGTGTGCTGCACTTCTTACACCGCAGCAGGCTACCCTTCAACGGTGCCAATGGAGGGAGAAGCGGGGGTTAGGTGTCTTCTCCAAGGACCCTAGACATGCTCCCTGTGGGACGTGAACCCGCGAACTTCCGGTCCGCACACGAACCCTCTAACCACTGAGTTGCCGTCCCCACCCTTTGATTAAATTTGATCAAACATGTGAATTTAATTTCAAATCTAAAGAATTTAATGTCAAGAAGAATGCTAGACTATAAGACCCTTTTGGTGCATAGTGTTTATCAAAAATCCTTTTTAAGAATAAGAGCTAAAGAAATGAGAGAATACCACCCATCATCTTGTAAACAAACCTTTTAATGACTCTCAGTTTCTACAAGTCAAAAACTCAATTTTCTACTGGCCAACTTTGCAAAGGCATTCAAAACATCCTCAGCCTTAAATTTGCTCTTACTGATGTTAGTGGTGAACTTTCCTGCAACCATGCTGCTAGGGCATCTCTTGGCATTTCTATCTTAGAGACGTTCTGCCAAACCAAAGCCGACTTTAAGCTGAAAGTCTCCCCATATTCTGTGATAAACTTCATACAAATTCTTCTAATTTGTTTTACGAGTTGTTTCACCATCATGATGTTCAACGCTCAATCGAATGAATCTGTGTGGTTCTAACATCATTCCCTGTTTTGTTTCCTCAGTCATCGTGGTGCTATACGTCGGCCTGAGACGGCAAAAGAAAAAGGAAACCCTCATGTCATCTAAAGAGGACATTCGAGATAATGTGATCCACTACGATGATGAAGGAGGAGGAGAAGAGGACACGCACGCTTTTGACATGGGGACTCTACGCAATCCCAAGGTTGTTAAGGAGAATCTGTTCCGCAGGGATGTCAAACCAGAGATGAAAAGAGGCCCCAGGCCACCTTTCACTCAGGACAACGCTGACATCCGAGACTTCATCAACCAGCGTCTGAAGGAGCATGATGTGGACAACGCAGCTCCACCGTATGACTCTTTGGCTACATATGCGTATGAGGGCGATGGCTCTGTAGCAGAGTCTCTGAGCTCCATCGAGTCCTTCATAGTAGACCCAGAGGAGGACTATGATTACCTAAGTGACTGGGGACCCCGCTTTAAGACACTAGCAGGGATTTTTGGAGAACAGCCAGAGACTCAGTTGGACTCAGCAACCACCGAGGACACGCATTGACGCTTTTCAACTAAACATGTGGGGGAAAAAAAAACAAACTTCTTTTTCGTGGCTTCACACTATGTTTTCCCATCGTTTTCCTCCAACGCCGTTTTTTTTTTTTTTCTCCAACCACCTAGTTTTTATTTCAAGTGGTACTTTACCATGCCCAGTCCCAAAATTGTAAAAAAAGAAAAAAAAAGGTAAAAAAATGAGGGAACACATGGTATCGTGATTAGATGAGCAGCCATTCAATTTCTTTTCAATTGAATGTTGGTTCTCGTCTTATACGATTTGTTTCCTCTTGGGAAATACATCTGAAAATGTTGACATTTCTTGCAACATCCTTTAAAGTGCCTCAATATAATTGTTCTGTCACTTGCTCGTTATCGGCACATATCCAGTTTTATGTTGTTTTTTTTAAATGAGGTGGCCCCATTTTTGGCCAAAGATGTTTTGAATGTTATTTATTGCTCTATTTATTTATTGACCGATTGAGTCTGATTTGGGTGTTTGTGTATTTATCTATTTATCTCACAGTCATCACTCTGTATTTTTTATTTTTTGGAAACACATGTTGATTTTGTAATTATTATTATTATTATTAAAGGCCCAGATGAAAATGTATGTTTCTGTTAAGTGGGTCATGTGAATAGACTTGTACTAGAGTTGTAAAAAGATAATTTAGGGCTACATACTGCAGTTCGGTCATGTAATAAGCACTGTTTTCTTAAATAAACGACACTTGGACAAAACTTTTCACTTTCTTTTAAATGCTTATCAAAACTAATTAATCACAAAATTAATATACCGTAATTTCACGACCACTAGGCGCACCGTACGAAAAAGCGCAGCCTAGGTTATGTGCGCCATTGCTGTATTTAACGCACATAAAGCGCACCGTACGAAAAGGTGCAGTCTCAGTCACACACCGCCTTACAACAACGCACACGCAAGCATGCAAATGTGCGTATTAAAAAATAGATCGGGAGCAAACCTGAGTTTGGTTGTACTTTATTTAAGCAGTATAAACAAGCACATTACCGATAATAGTCTTTATTCAAATCCGTCACCCTCTGTTTCGGAATCGAACAGCTGCGCAAAATCCAACAGAGCAGGTCCACTACGCTCCTCGCTGTCAAAGTCACTGTCTGTACTGTGCGGCTCCTCAGAAAGGATACCGTACCAGCTTTTGCGAAAGCTTGAATAACAGTACCAGCAGACACGTTAGTCCAAGCATCTACAATTCATTGGCAAACTGTAGCGTAACTCGCCCGGCACTGCCTTCCACCCTTTGTGAAACTGTGGTCTCCTTCGGTCATTCATCGCTCCCACGCCGCTCACACTTCACTTTTTAACGTTCTCATGCCTTTTCTTTCAGGTCCGCCTTGCGGGCACCGCGTTTTCTTTTAGGTCCGCCTTTTCTCACGAGCACAGCGTTTTCTTTTAGGTCCGCCTTTTCTCACACAGAAGGCGCAACGCACGAAAAGGCGCACCACTCATTTTGAAGAAAATCTAAGACTTTTATATGCGCCCTATAGCCGTGGAATTACAGTATTTGTGTCCATTAAATGAAACCATAAAGTGAAATGCCAAAAGGAGAAGAGGATATATGTGTACAAGTCAGTCAGTCACCGTCTTAACTGTCTATCTCTTACGCGGTTACGGGGGAGTGCCAGAGCCCATCCCTGCTGATTCGAGGGGCAGTGTTGCCAGTCTGTCAAGAGACTACACACATACAACTATACACACATCCTCATTCCTAAGGACAATCATGTAGTGTCCAACCAACTTAGCGTGCATGTTTTTGGAGGAGGGGAGGAATGCAGCTGGGGGGAGAGAAGTCCGGGCTTCCCATATGAGGTTGTTGCCCCCGCGACCCGTCCCCGAATAAGCGAAAGACGACGAAAAGGAACGGGAGGAAACTGCGGTACCTGGAGAAAACCCACGCATATACGGGGAGAACATGCAAACTCAACGCAGAAAGGCCAGTGTTCCAAGCCTAAACTTCTAAATTTACATAAAGTGCACTTGCAATGTCTGACTAATTTTTTTCTGGATGCAACACGACAATTGTGTAACATTGCAATTCCATGGGTAATCAGAAAATAATCTAAAATGAGTTAAAGATAGCTATTGTTGGTCCAACACAACCACAAACTGAATCCAAACTTTGTAAGAGTCCATGTTGGGACCAAACTGTAGTTAACTTACACAATTTGTCCTTTTGGGTTACTTTTCTTCCTGAGTTTATTTTAACCTATAGTTTTCATTAGAAATCAAAAACTCGATCATGACACATTCTGTTACTTTTTAAGGATATGGTTGGACTGCAAAAATACCCAGAATGTTTTATGGGTAGAGTAGAAAAACTATTTGTTCTCCAAAACCAGATCAACCTACAAGTATGGGAATTTACACGGGATTCTAAATAAACGGGTGTGAAGGTACAAGTACTCATGCATTACTGTTTTGGAAAGTGACGTTCATTTCATTTTTTTGCATTTTTTAGGTGAAATTGACTTTTTGTTGAGAATAAAAACCAAAACAATGATGTCATATTCTATAGATACTTCAGAAGTAATAGGAATATATAAGAAACACAGCCGATTGGCATTCAAGCAGCCTGTTCTCGGTAAGTAAGACCAAGGAGGCCATCATGTTTGATCTACTATCCCGTTTCCATCAGGATGAAGTTCATCTACTGAATTCATAGAATATAAAGCTGTAGAGTAGAATAAGCTAGTATTTAATTAACAGTCTTAGAAACACTGCTTCTCGTTTTGGGGGAGGGATCCCGTCTTCATATGGATCCTCATAAGGTTTCTTCTTTCTTTTTTTTCCCCCACTGCTGAATTTTTTTGGCAGGGGACTTTTTCTTCATAGAGACAGAAGGTCATAGCAAAAAAATTGCCAAAATTGTTTAGTTAGTTTTTCTGTTTATTTGCGTAGGTACATTGTAGTTCCTTATTTTTATACTTTTTAAAATCTACTATGTGCTGCTTGTTGAGAAAATTATTTTGTGACATTGAGCTATGCAAATATAACTGAATTTAAAAAACAAAAAAAATGCTGAACTGATAAAAGAAAACAGGGTCTTCACAGCTACACAATAAAAAAAAAAAACACTTACATTGGAGAGGTTTGGAAAACTTATCATTCGTAATGCAGAAACTAGCACAAAGAACATCATAATATTGCGTGTGGAGGAAGAGAGCGTGTCCTTTTTTGAAGCGCCTGATGGCTGACAGGATGAAAGACTCTGAAGTGCTTCCTCTGCTCTGAGGGTGTAGCAGCATGTTGCTGATGGAGCCAGAGTTTCATGTAGAGGATGGGAAAAGCTCAGGATTGATGTCAGCTTGGTCAAATTTTTCCTTTTTACTGCATGGTCCAGAGGGATGGCCAGGACAAAACTAACCCTCCTAAACATCTAGTTCAGACAGTTTCCCTCCCTCTCACTGCTCACAGAGGCCCAAAAGACGGCTGCATTTAATACTGTAAAAGCTACAACAGTTGCTGTGGGAAGTCCTCCCTAGCATCCTCTGTAGAATCCATAGGTAATCTTGAGTGTGTGGAGATGGCGGATTAATTTGATCATCCAAGAGCCGGTGTCCAGAGGTGGTCCTAAAGGACCACTTTTGTATGCTTCCTGCTACAGCACACTTAAATCAGATTACTGGGTCAACCAGGTTGGGTTTAAAACGGCAAAAAGAAACATTTTGTTTAAATCAAGTGTGAAACTGTCGAAATTTAAAACCTTTGCCTTTTCGGGAAAAAAAAAAAAGCCTGCATTCTCACAAAAGGTAAATGTTTTGTTAAGAACTTGTTTCAATCTAATTTTGTCAACTCATTTAATTCAAGTATTTCTATTGAAATAATCAATAAAAGAAGCCTAAGTCCGTAATGATGTGGAGTTGAGGCCGAAAATATACCCATGACACAATAGACAGGATCAGATGAAAAAATCACAAGCAGATTTATTAGATTGATAAAAAGTCCAAATAAAGAATAAAAAATCAGAGATACTAGGCAGGTTCTAATATAGGAGCTGGAGCCAAAAACTGGATAACTGGTCAAGCATGATAAACAAATAATCTGGCGAAGAGTGATCTTATTGATCTTAAAGGCAGCACACAACCTTATCACTGGCGAAGAGTGTGTCAAAAACTGATCCATTTATGCTCCAGCAGATGAGTAGATGAGTTTCAGGTGTGACTAGTGTACACACACAGACAAGAGAGGGGGGGCGGGGGGGACAGGACACAGATGGGGAACAGACTACTCTCTTGATAAGGTCACAATTATGCCAAAAGTAACAATGAATTACAGACATAAAAACTTGCTTAAAGTCGCTCATTTATATTTAGAATTCTTTGCAGTCCTTTGTTTGGTTAATCCTTCATATAAACCATTCAAAATGAACAAAAAACTTGTTTCCTCTGGGCATTTTATAGGGCAAATAAAGACCTCTGACTCAGTTCTCAACAGGCTGACTTAGGAGAACAAATCAAGAAAAAGGCCAAGGGTTACTCAACCATTCCAAGAAGATTTTCAAACAAATAAATGTTTGGCACAGTAAACACGTATTTCATTAAAGCTAATCAAGAATCACAAATTACACCAGCTTTAGTAGAGTACCAAACTGAACAATTTCTCCGTGTTCTGAACAGAGTGGCCGTGACCTTCCTTGCCATGGTCTAGTGATGTCCTAATGGAAGTTTCTGGACATAAGCCAAAGCAGTGACACACAATCCGGAGCTTTTACTCAAGGATTTGAACTGATTCCTCTTTCTGTCTCTGTCGTTTCCAACAGGTATTCCCAAGCAGGGCTTCAGTAAATGTGTAGTGATGTGTTTAAATGAGTGTTTAAGTGATCTATGATCCTTGCAGGCGGTTGGAATTGCAAGGGCAGTGATGTAAGATAACTGCTACACCCTCTCTATCCCTCTCAGTGATGGTGGTCTGGGATGCTCCACCAATGACAATGATTGTGTTATTGGTCATTTGATCATAACTCTGTGCTTCACACTTATCATCTTGCTACTAGTGTTGCGGGCTAGCATCATATTAATACTAAATAGTACCCTCCGGTGTAAGAATTGGAATTTTTCACCTGCTTATACCATTACCAGCAGAAGTGCCCTGAGCTTTTTGGTACGCATTCAAACACATTATGCAAAATCCAACTGGTTAAAATGTTTGATTTTGTGAAAAAAAGCTGAGTGAAAATAAGATGACCTCATTTCTAATGGCTCCAACTCTAATATGATGATGCTTTTTTTTAAAGCTAAACTCTAGTGCTTCAACATCAGAAAGGGTTTTATGACAACCTTTCAGTCTCAAGCATTTTTTACAGTACAATAAATGGCATTGGTTTCTTACCGAGGGACTTTTTTAAAATTTGGTAACCTCAAACAAAATACCACAAAAAAGGGACAAAGTTTCATCAAAGTCGTTAAAATTCCAAAAGTCAAGAGTGAGAGCCATACAACATGGATTAGATACTAAAAATCAATGTTTTAATGCTGGTATGCTCGCAAAGTTTTCTGTGAATAACGTCCTGTACAGAAACAAAGACAACATGTCAGAAAAATTGCAATTTAAACGACAAACCCAGATTTAAAAACTATGCACCTTTGTTCTTTGGTCCAAAGTTGTGGTCCTACAAGACAAACACAATCAGAGTTGTTTTTAAGTTTCCAAGCAACAAGAAGATCGAGGAGAGACCTAAAGACGAGACTAATTTGATCCCAGTATAACTACTGATTTTAGCTTTGAGCTGAAACAAGCTCCAAATGTTCTGCAGTTGTCTTAATAATGAAAACAAAACATTGCAATGGAGACTATAGAGACATGAGTAAGTCTTTGTTGCTCTGATTTTATTTCTTTTTTTGATGGTGAAATGATGATTGTTATAGACAACAAACAAGAATGAGTCAATGGTCAATGCCAAGACATCTATCGATATGCCTCATATATCTCATATCACAAAATGCATTTATGATGAATGGTTAAGGCTGATGTGATAACGAGGTTAAAATGGTTATATATGAACAGTTTTAATTATAATCATTATTGTGATTGAGAATACTTTTAAAATTCCCATACAGGAAAATTCTTGTGTCCGTTAGTGCTTCAAGCAGTCCAAGAAAGTACTTCAAAGGATCTTCAGAACAACTGCTAGTTGGTGCCAAATTGGCTAGGGTGGTGCTGGAGCGGCCGCTTGGTGGAACAGTTTTTTGGTGGAATAGAACTGTGGAACACCTGACAGTTGGCTCTGCACAGGGCAGAATGTGAGTTACCAAGGCAACAATCTTTAAAAGCTCCAGTGAGTCACAATAAGATCTTGAGTTTTTTACATACTGTATAATATGACTGGATTTCCGAAATCGGAGTGTTTATTTCTATAGTAGAGTCAAAGAACTGCAGTTCATCTGAATGAACGATACAACAATTTGGTGGTTGTCCAAGTTACTAGAGTTCATGTTTCGTTTTCGCTACATCTTCTGAACCGCTTATTCCCTGTCAGAGCCCAATGGCTGATTTAAGACTTGAGGCAGTGCACATCAGGACCGGGTCACTAGTCTGTCACGGGGCCACACACACACTCAGGATTCCAAGCAGCAATTTCATAGTGACCAATTACATCATGCAATACACATGTTTTCTACAAGAGTGGGAGGAAATCAGAGTATTCAGAAAAAACCCACACATTCAAAGGGAAAGTATGAAAACTCCACACAGAAAAGCCAGTGTTCCAAGCCTCATCCCCACCCAGGACTCGAATCCCAACCGTCTTACTGAGGCCACTGTGCTAATCACTGCACCACCACACCGCCCTCTGAGTAAATCTGGGCAGTTTAATTAAAACCTCCTTAGAACTCTCAGGAGGAGGCAATGGTTCAATGGTTGAGTGTTCGCCCATGGACCGAAAGTTAACTGGAAGTTCACGGGTTTGATTCCCACTGAGTTCACGTGTAGGGTCCTTGGAGAAGACACCTAACCTCCGTTTCTCCCACCGTTGGCGCCGTCGTTGCAGCCTGCTGTGTTAAGTAGGCACAGTATTAAGAAGGCACAAATGGACACACAGACAGCATTGAGTGCTCAATGCCTCTTCCTCATTTTGCGGGTGGAAGAATAAAAATACTTACTTTTCTAACCATTAAAACAAGATCACAGTGTCGATTGTATCAACAACTCACATTGGCTAACACTACTAACGCAATGGACTGTCCATATGCTGATGTCCATTCAAATATCTTTAGCATGCTAATGTCGGAACTCAGAAGTAGCTTTTTTTTACCAAACAAAAGCCACAAAAAGTACAGCAACGCGCAATGCTAAAAAGCACATACCATCCAGACGATGGTGAGAGTGGAACACGCTCTAGAGCAGAAAATCCTTTAACTAAAAGAAGCTTCCTGTTTGACAGCAAAAACATATTTGAATCTTTTTGTCACTTCACCAGCACAACGATGACACACTGACTAAACTGTCACAAAAATGTTTCACTTCATGGGAGAAAAAAACAAAGTGAAAGACAGCAAACAATGACTAGTTGTCGCTAAACATCTGTGCGGGGGTTGAACGAGCCGAGAAAGTATTATCCTGAGTTTATAGACGTTTGTAATTTCACACTTACAGATAAATACATTGGCTCAATATATTTGCATACCGATGCTTACACTATAGCCCACACACATTTTGATTAAAAACAAAAACGATATGATCTGAATATTTAAAACTGAAGATAAATTCCTAAAGATAGTTGTATATATGATTGGCGATTTAGGTTTTGGTGTGTAACATCGTGTATAAGAACTCTAGAAGTAATGAATCTAATTATTTTACTTAGTTTTACTTTGGTGAGTCAAGCATGACCACATAAAAAAGTCACCGCACACAACGAAGCACCAAAAATATCAGAATGATATCAATTACTGAATGGAATTTTATGCCATTAAACACAGAAATAACAGCGACACGGTGCTAGCGGTGTTTTGGAAAAATTATCACATCTCGACTGTTGCACGTAATTGACTACACAACAAAGTTTTTTCCGAGTAATAGAAGCATATAAAAGCCTCCCACTGCTTCCCCCTGTGGGAAATTAAAAAATCAGGTTGTTTCCTGACTACTTCATTCTTTAATTAATGTTTAGAAGTCTGCATTGTCTGTAATTGGCTTTGCCTGCAAGTACAAATCCACCTAGCTTTTTTAGCTTTTTGTCCTTTTCTCGTTCTTAGTGGGTCAAAATTCTGAAAAAAAAAGTACTACTTAACCAGACGCTTCCACACAAAAGTTCATACTGTACATTCATTCATTTTATCTTCTGGACCACTTATTCCTAGCGTGGTCGCCAGTGCCTTTCACAGCTGATTCAAGACCAGCGGTAGTATACACCCCGAACAGGTCTCCAGTCTGTAGCGAGGTCACGCATATATTCATTCCTAGGGACAATTTTGTTGTGGCCAATCAACCTTACACACTATACATGTTTTTGGAGGGTGGGAAGAAACCGGAGAACCCACACTTAAATGGGGAGGACATTCAAACTCCACACAAAAAGGCCAGTGCTCCAAGCCTCATACTACCTGGAACTCAAACCCCCGATCTTCTTGCTGTGAGGCCACTATGTTAACCATAGTGCCACGGTTCCGTTCCGTCATCTTCCGCTTGTTCCGGGGTCGGGTCGCAGGGGCAACAGCCTCAAACGTGTAGCCCAGGCCTCTTTCTCCCCGGCTGCATCCTCCAGCTCACCCGGAAGGATCCGATATCGTTCCCCGGCCAGCTTTGAGACATAGTCTCTCGAGCAAGTCCGGGGTCTGCCCCTTGGTCTCCTCCCGGTGGGACATGCCCGAAACACCTCACCCGCGTGGCGCTCGGGGGGTATCCTGACCAGATGCCCAAACCACTCCATCTGTCTCCTCTCGACCTGGAGGAGGAGCGGCTCCACACCGAGCTCCTCCCGGATGGCAGAGCTCCTCACCCAATCTCTGAGTGATAGCCCGGCCAACCTGCGGAGGAAGCTCATTTCAGCCGCTTGTACCCGCAATCTCATTCTCTCGGTCACCACCCACAGCTGGTGACCATAGGTGAGGGTTGGAACGTAGATCGACTTGCAAATCGAGAGCTTTGCTTTTCGGCTCAGCTCTCTTTTTACCACGACGGACCGATGCAGCGTCCTATTTATAAAGTATATGTGACTAAAAAATACTAAGATTTGTTGTTTGCTCAATATCAATATCCAATCACCATCAAAGTTTATATGCAGATTCCTTTATTGTCGCATGATAATTTCTCAATTTTCCAATAGATTGAAGTGACAAACACCTGATTATTTGTTGGAGAATCAGATGAGAAAAATTGCTCTGGTGTCATGGCTATTAATTTTGCAATCCTTACACAATATGAAACTGATTGCATTGCAGAGGAACACCAACTATAACACCTTTTGTTGCGGAAATAGTCTCTGGACGTGGACAATACCGACTCATTAGTAGTAATAGGGAACAGAGGTGCGTGAGAGTGCACAAGATTGCATTAAAATAGTACCATGAATACAAAAGCTTTAGAGAGCACACCTTGTACAGTTAGCAGTGATATCGCCTGGTTTGAATGGATTTTTTAAGAACGTCCAGTTTTATTCTTCATTCACTTCCCTGTACAGATAATTTCTATTTTAGTTTGAAAAATCAAAATTACATCTTAATTTGATGGGACACTACATGTTATTGCTTCAGTCAAGAAGAATTGACGTTTATATTGCTGACTGATCGAAGGATGCCATGATTCAATAACCATCAATAATCAATGTGTTTTTTAAACCTTATTATTGCAGATTTGAAACAACTTCCTTATGCTATGTATTAATACGTTTCTCTTCACTCTGGAATTATGTTTCAGAATCTAAACTAAGACATTAATGCCCCTGCAGTCTTTAGTTTGGAGTTATAGAGCTCACATAAAATAACGCTGATATTAACATCATTAATTCTTTGCTATTTGACATTAAAACCCCTTTCTACAGTTTATTTCAAACAGAAGCGAGTGGTTTATAGCAGCATTGTAGAGCTCTTTATGTTGTGATCTTTGTTTTTTTCAAAAGTGCAATATTAGTGTGTAAAGCCCAAATTCTTTATACGTTTGGGAACTCGTGGAATCTTGAGCTTGTAGAAATGCCTAACCTTGACATCAAATCCCATCAACAAAAGCAGCTGTTGTTATTGCTCATTGCCTATGTGGACTTTCGTTTTGGACATTTACAAGTGCAAAAAAGTCTTGCAGAGAGTAAATCTTTAAAAATGCTCAAAATACTGACTCTTCGCTGAACCCGACAAAGAAGCTTACATTAGATTGATGAATTTGATAGGATGGCCACAGGTGTCTAATTGTATTGTACGATATGGGCATCCAACTCAATTTATTTCAAAGAGGGGAAAATTGGCCTTATTTTCACAGTGATGTATCGAATCATGAACCCCCAATGACGCTGCAAAGTCGAGACACAAGTGATGCTCATTTATTTGGAAATCACTTAAGAAGCTTAAAGGGGTGCTGGGCAGGAAGAAGCATGGTGGGTCTTCTTTAAAAGTATTATCTCATCATGTGGTGTAAGTCTTTTAAATCAATCATGTATTTATAATGTTTCAGATTCCTGATGGATCCACTGTGTTACTGCCCTGGCATGGCCAAACCGAAGAAGCTCCCATGCTTGGTCTACCATCCCGTCTCCATTTGGATTAGCCTACTTGTCGCTGTTCTGAGTGTCGCCCGACTGAGGAGGCCTTTGTACTTGATCTACCATTCCGTTTATTTCAGGATGAAGAACATCTACTGATATCTTCACATAACAAACTGTAGAGTAGAATAAGATAATATTTAAACAATAATCTTAGAGACAATGGCTACTCGTCCCTGGGGAGGAATCTCTCTTTTGTGTGGATCCCCATGAGGGCTCCTTTTTGTCCCTCGCTGGTGGGTTTTTAAGACTTTTTCCTCATTGTGAAGGAGAGTCTAAGGACAAGAATGTGCTGAAATTGTGTAGCTAGCATTTATTAGTCAGCTTTCATTTGTGTAAGTATGTTTATACATTCTTCTTTTTTCTTGTCTTTGTACTTTTTTCCATCTGCAATGTAAACCCCTTTAGAAAAAAATATTCTAACCCTAACGCTGTCAGCACACTCCAAGGTTCATTCCACAAGTGCTGAGTTTTCTCCTTGTTTTGGAATTTGTGAATGGAAACTCATGACTTAGTTTATAATTACGTTATAGTTCGCGCACTGCACCACCTTTATACTTGCTCAATTGCCTTAAAAGTTAGCGTACTTACAAACTTTGGTGAACTTTATAAATGAGGTTCCAGGAAAGGATGAAAAATGAAATAAGCTCCAAATGCCAAACAAACCCCTGGACATTAAAAAAAAACATCCAGAGATCTAACGCTCAAAAGTTTTTGTGCGTCTTTTAATTTTGACATTATCTGAGTGTGTGCACCTTTCACTGTTTTCAAGTATTCACACTTTTTAGCAGTGCAAACAGCTACAGTGTTCACATCCATTCTTCTACCATCCATCCAATCAAATTTGTTATCCCCACCCAATATCTTTAGGTCCTTCCAATTTTTCAATAAAATTATACAGACAAACTGTAGACTGACTGCCTCCAGCGTGTCTTAGGGCATTATCTTGTATCTCTTCCATTACATGAGAATATTATATTTTCTTCATCCATCTAAAATAGTGCAATAGTCCAAAACCGACATTCACATGGTTTTATTCAGGGTTTAAAATTGACAACATAGTCATTAAAATACATTATTTAAATATGTTTACTCAGTATGTTTAAGGAAGGCGATAGCTCAGTTCGCCCTTGGATCGGAAGTTTGCCGGAATTTCGCAGAGTCGAATGCTATTGTATAGGTGTCCTTGGGGAAGACACCAAAGCTCCCATTTCTCCCACCATTAGCGCCATCCTGCCAGCTTGCTGTGGTGTAATGCATCACAAAAGATTCCTGTTTAGGAATGCATAAAGTATGTAAAAAATTTAGATGTGCTTGACTCACTCATAGTTCAAACAACTCTAGATTTCAGTGCGGTGAATGGTAAATGGAAAGTACCAAACCACATCTATTAGATATTGAATACCATGATGACTCAGCAAAGACCCACTGACTCAAACCAAATTAAAATGACTCAGAGGGAATTTTCTCTTGGTGGCATTAATATCCTAGTTATTTTGTGTTGAGCTTTTTAAGTTTGAGCACAAAAAAAATGTGGGCATATTCTTTATTCGACTGAAACTAAACAGCAAACACATCGGTGTTCCAGAAATATTTAAGCATGAATTCAATAATTTCATACTAAACCAACATAAAAAATGAAAGAAACAAAAAACCCAATTGTTTAAACTTTCTAACCCCTCCTTGAGTCGTGCCTTCTCTTTACACCACTGGCTGAGGTTTGAAGGTAATGGGCTGTGTTTCCCCTGACACCATGCAGAGTGCTCATGATTTGAATTCATCTTCCCTAATTCATTCAGTCGTCTGCTTTTGTGCCTCACAAATACAAACAAACGTAAGCCATTTTCTTTGTGTTCGCTACCCCAAGGGACTGTGTGTTTGCCATTCTTAAAACCAATACAATAACAGGGTAAACCGCCTGAAGAGATACAAATGTGCATGTCATTACCGGCCTAAGTAGTACAGAGAAGCATCCCTAAAATGTGTGGGAAAACTGGAGACTTGTACAGAAATAAGTTCCTACATTATTTCTGTACATAAAGATGTTCAAAATTAGGATTAAAGTACCGTAATTTCACGACCATTAGGCGCACCGTACGAAAAGGCGCAGTCTCAGTTATGTGCGCCATTGCTGTATTTAACACAAACATAAGGCGCACCGTACGAAAAGGCGCAGTCTCAGTCACACACCTTACAGCAACACACACGCAAGCATGCAAATGTGCGTATTAAAAAATAGATCGGGAGCAAAACTGAGTTTGATTGTGCTTTATTTAAGTAGTAACGATACTAAACAAGCACATTATCGGTAATAGTCTTTATTCAAATCCGTCAAAGTCCTCATCCTCTGTTTTGGAATCGAACAATTACGCAAAATCCAACAGAGCAGGTCCACTTCGCTCCTCGCTGTAAAAGTCACTGTCTGTACTGTGCGGCTCCTCAGAAAGGATACCAGCTTTTGCGAAGGCTCGGATAACAGTACCAGCAGACACGTTAGTCCAAGCATCTACAATCCATTGGCAAACTGTAGCGTAACTCGCACTGCGCTGCCTTCCACCCTTCGTGAAACTGTGGTCGCTTTTTGAAGATTCATTCACACGCTTTTTCTTTTAGGTCCGCCTTTTCTCACGAGCCCCGCTTTTTCTTTTAGGTTCGCCTTTCCTCACGAGCCCCGCTTTTTCTTTTAGCTCTGCCTTTTCTCACGAGCACCGCTTTTTCTTTTAGGTCCGCCTTTTATCACAAGCACCGCTTTTTCTCTGAGGTCTGCCTTTTGTCACACACTAGGCGCACCGCACAAAAGGGCGCACCGCTCATTTTGAAGAAAATCTAAGACGTTTATATGCGCCTTATAGTTGTGAAATTACGGTAATTAGAATTGAAACGTGAAGCATTGAACAAAAATAAAAGCATACCTGCTACATGTATGAATATTTTAATTTTACAGTTCATGCTGAAAGAGATTTAAAATGAAGATTTGATTTGTTGATGGAGACACAAAAAGACAGATTTGCTTTTCTGTTTTCACGGTTCTTTCGGACTTGGTTTTGCTTGTTTCTTTGCCCGGAAAGCCTCACGACAGTACCAGCAAATGAGTTGGATTGCCTATAAATGAAGTCTATTTCAAATTAGGGATGAACACACTTGAGTAAACCAATTAGGGAACCATAAATGTGAAGTCACCAAAGCAACCAGAACGTGTCCTGTGCACAACTAAATAGGCGTCATTTGTGAACACAGAGAAGATAAACGAACGTGGCTAGCAAGAGCTAAATTGATATAATTGGCACAAAAAAAAGCTAATTTAACGCTAAATGGAATAAACTCTTGGGTTACACTACACCTTGGTGTGAGGGAAACTTTCGCTGCACAGAAATGCCGTTGTTCGCCAATAACATATGGCGGAAGCAAATGGCCATAATTGCGCTGTTTAATTGCATTTGAATTGAACTCTATGAATCACGTGGTGGCCAGACCGATATCTATATGTTTACCAAATACGAAAATATACCATTCTGAATTTCAGGCATCTTGTTTGTTCCTATTTATGTTCTAAAATATCTTTTGTTCCGTTTGTTGTTTTCTGGGTCAGTTCCTTTTTATTGATTTGGGGGTTTTTTTGCACAGTTTATGTACAAGATCACAGAGTGTATCCAGGAAGAGAGTCTTTGAGAGCCAGAGTTCCTTCTTTAAAGTGCTTGCTGCAATTTGGGAGTTTACGAGTCGTAACCTTCAGTGTGCAGTAGTGTAGTTTACAGCTTGGCTGCTTTAAAAATCAGACCTTCTGAATCCAAGGTTGTGCTCACTCGGGGTCAGGAATGGGTTCCTTCTCTTGGAGAATAGATAGATTATGATTTTGTTCATGGATAATGATGTGGTACACCACAAACAGTACCAGCCTTGGGGGTAAAGTGAGGGATTGGCTCCCTGTAAATCAAAGGAGTCAGCTGAGATCTTGCATACCTTGAGATTGCCTCCTGGTCAGCTCCCTTCTGATTTCTTATTCTCATGAGTATGTCCAACTGGAAGAAAACCTCAGAGGAGACTCAAAACACTTTGAAGGAGTTGGATGTTGCTTCTGGCCTGGAAATGGATTCCAATGCCCCAAAAGGGGATGGGAGAGTCTCGAGAGAAAGGACTATAAAGAATATCATTTGCTTCTGTTATCTATCGCAAATCATCAGGATACACCGGACAGGTTTATTATTTTTAAGATATTAGTGTTACTTAAGAATGTCAAGTAATCTGTAATAATAACTGATGCCGTCTGCTATTATATCCAGCAAAAAGGGCCCTTTTGTCCATTTTGGCAGTCTATTTCTATTTGGTTCATCTTCTGAAGCGCTTGTCCCTAATCCAGTCGAAGGAATTGCTGGAGCCTATCCCAACTGTTTTCAGGTAAGAGGTGGGATAAACCCCAAACAGGTCGCTAGTCTGTTGCAGGGCCAGACACTTACAACCATCCAAACACAGAATCATTCCTAGAAGCCATTTTATAGCAGCCAATCAACCTAACATGCATGGTTTTTTTGTAGAGTGGGAGGAAACCGGAGTACTCGATGAAAACCCACACATACACAGAGAGAACACGTAACCCTACAAAGGAAGGACAATGTTTCAAGACTCACCCCAACTCTGGGACTTGAACCCCCAACCTTCTTGCTGTGAGGCCATTGTGTTACCTACTGTGCCACCATACAGCCCTTGCGCCACTTTTTAATGGGTTAACTTTACCAGGTGGTGTGTTACGTCATCTCTAGTACGTAAGTAAGTAAGTACATTTTATTTATATAGCACTTTTCACGGATAAAATCATAAAGCGCTGAACAACAAGTCAAAGGCCAGTACAATAGATACACAAGATTGGATCAAAACGTGTAAACCCAAGAAAAAGGTCAAATACAATAATATCACAACAAGACCAGTCAAGTAAAAGTCTTGTTGAATAAAAGTGTCTTCAGTTGTTTTTTAAAAGAGTCCACAGAATCAGCTAAGTGAAGGGAGGAAGGGTATTCCACAGTCTAGGGGCTATGGCCTAGAAAGGCCGGTCACCCCTGGTTTCAAATTTTGTTCTGACGGTTTTTAAAAAATTTTGATCTGAAGATCGGAGGGCACGAACTGGGGCTTAGCCGCAGAGTAGGTCAGATACTGTATGTATATAGTTTGGGGTCTGTCCAGTCAGGGCTCTGTACGTTAAAACAAAGACTAAGATTGCCAAGTCAAGCGCAATGTGAGACAAGCTTTGTTGTGTATTCTCCCACAACTGCTTTATATATATATATATATATATATATATATATATATATATACTACATACAGTACTGTATATAGTGTATACTATATTAACTGTACAGACTGTATATGCTGGTCTTCGGAAAACAGTTCTATGTAAAGAGAGGTATTCGAAATACATTTCGAAGGGAATGACTTAACAGTAAAATGTTAAAAAAAAAAATGTGTTTATACATATATTTATAATAAAATACATCTCAGAACTCCAAAAAGCAGCCATCATGACTTTATTAAAAGTGGGATTTTTTTTCTTTTTTTTAGTGGTCATATTTTTATGGAGGCATTACTTTTGACTGAATAGAATGTAAAAATGAACAGAGTAGTTGCTAGAAGGGAGCATGCTCAATTCAAACCCACCGCGTGCTTCCCCGGTGATGAAACAACTTATCAACCTCGGTGCAGTCAGCAGAATCTCTTCCCGACTTCAAAAATTATTCTTACTCTACATTTTCTCTGAGCACTTTCACCACTAATGTACTCATTCCCTCTCCTTGACAAAAAGAAAAGAATCTGCCATTTGCAATGCACTTATGTGTTACCTCATGCACCTGCAGCCTTGTGGCACTGATGGGAAATGGAAGTGAGTGTTGCGGCACTTATTTTCAAGGGGCTCTCCTTAATCTGCCGTGGCTTCAATAGGACTACATTTGTGCAATGCTTTGGAGAAAAGTTTGCTAAATATATTCCTGATGTAATTGTAGAAAGGCTTTGAATACGCAGCTTAATCCATCATCAGAATTGCATCACTGCTCAGTGTGAAGTTGTCAGGTCAGATGTTGTTGCATCTTTTTTTTTCCCCGCAATCTTTTCTTTGACATTTAAATAAATATTGAATTCTATTTTTAGAATATGATTCAGAAAATTAGGCAACAGCAAAATTATCAGCAAGATTTTTATCGGGCACTTTTACGATAGGCAGCACGGTGGCACAGTGGGTAGCACAGTGGCCACACAGCAAGAAGGTCGGGGGTTCGAGTCCTGGGTGTTGATGAGGCTTAGAACACTGTCCTTTCTGTGTGGAGTTTGCATGTTCTCCACATGTTTGCGTGGGTTTCCTCCCACCCTCTAAAGACATGGATGCTAGATTAATTGGCCGGTGCCAAATTGCCCCTAGGAATGAGTGTGTGTGTGAGTGGTTGTATGTGTGTGGCCCCACGACAGAATGGCGACCTGTTCGGGGTGTACTCTGCCCTTCGCCTTAAATTGGCCGGGATGGGCTCCAGCACCCCCCGCAACCCCGGAAGGGATAGACGGATAAGAAGATGACTTACTGACTTTTACGATAAATCTAACAATTTAACGGTATGGGCCCATGAGCCTTTTTTGCTTAATTTTATCTTCTGTATCCTCTTATCCCTAACTGGATCCCAGGTGCCAAACCCCATCCCAGCTGGTTTTAGACAAGAGGCAAGGTAAACCCCAAACAGGTCACCAGTCTACTGCATGACCAGTAAAAGAATTCCTTTATTAATCCCACAGTGGGAAAATTACCAATGGTGGGTGTTACTCTGGGAGTTAGGTGTCTGTTCCAGGGACAGTGGGATTTGAAGCGACTTCCCCCAGTCCTCAACAAATACGCCACCAGTGAGTCAACGCCTCCCCCATTGGTACTCAGAAATGCACATTTGGACTAATGCTCAGGATAGTTACGTGACAATGTTCAACATGTCCTTGAATATGTTAGTTCCTTATGAACCATTCAGACTCTGAGGACCTCTGGGACCGGCCTCCTGCTGGTGCCTAGAGTCAGGACTAAACATGGACCATCTAGAACTCTGAGGACCTATGGGACCGGCCTCCTGTTGGTGCCCAGAGTCAGGACTAAACATGAACCATCTAGAACTCTGAGGACCTATGGGACCGGCCTCCTGCTGGTGCCTAGAGTCAGGACTAAACATGAACCATCTAGAACTCTGAGGACCTATGGGGCCAGCCTCCTGCTTGTGCCTAGAGTCAGGACTAAACATTGGCCATCTAGAACTCTGAGGACCTCTGGGACCGGCCTCCTGCTGGTGCCTAGAGTCAGGACTAAACATGGAGAAGCTGCATTTCAATTGATGCTGCAAAAGGTAGGAACAAACTTCCTGAGGCCGTGAGACAGGCCTCTACTGTGACAATGTTTAAATCTAGGCTGAAAACAGTTCTGTTTAGCAACACATTTGATTAATTACACTTTATGTATGTTTTAATTACATAATTTATTAATTTATGTTATTTTTTTAAACTTTTTATTCTATGTTTTGTGATTTTAATGCTTTTTTTTCGTCTTGTGAAGCACTTTGAATTACATTTTGCATGAATTGTGCTACAAATAAACTTGTCTTGTCTTAAAATAGCTTATTATTGCTGACTTACTTTAGTTTTGCAAATGCAATTTTTCAAGACTTAAAACTGACTCATGGGTTAAGTAACTTGGCTAAAGCATTAGAGTGTAAGATAAATTACTAAATAAATTACTAAACAACAAGAGATTTCTATCTACTGTGCTTTTAAATTGTTTTACTTCCTAAAATAATTACAAAGTTAGTAGTGGTAAAAGAAAAAAAAAATGTAAAAATTGAGCGTTCTTACACTAGGATTTTTTACTTGTGGATGTGTCTAAGGATGTGTTTTGCGTCAATGACGGGGGGATGTTGTTTTGTGTTTGGGGCACTGTTGTCTGCAGGGGCCCTGGTGGCGAGCATGGGGTCTCGGTCCAGGAGGATGGCATGCTGACCAAGAAGAAATTCCAGATGCTTGTTTTCCTTCTTCAGTTCGTCTCTACGTTTCCTCAAGATTTCTCGGTCCAGCAGGGAAGCGTTTAGGTTCTCCTGAATCTCTTTGATTTCCTGCAATAAAACCAGCGGTAGGATCACATGATGCTACAACATGTCATAACATGCTGTAATCTCATTGTCATGTTCTGCTTTTTTATCTTTAGTATGTCTATCTGCATCTTCTACTACAGTATACCGTATTTTCCGCACTATAAGGC
The DNA here is from genome assembly GCA_902685375.1 of Neostethus bicornis. Lineage (NCBI taxonomy): Eukaryota > Metazoa > Chordata > Actinopteri > Atheriniformes > Phallostethidae > Neostethus > Neostethus bicornis. The sequence continues at coordinate 10,407,977 of LR738553.1, read as the reverse complement.
GCACCTAAAAACCTTAAATTTTCTCTGAAGTCCACGATGCGCCTTTAAAGTTTAAACTCAAGGCGATCGGTCACGCAGTAGAACACGGGATTAGAGCCGCAGCGAGAGAGTTTAACATCCACGAATCAATGGTGAGGAAGTGGAGGAAGCAAGAGGATGCGCTGCGCCAAGTAAGTAAGACTAAACAGAGTTTATCTTCAATGGAAGATAAACTGTATCACGAAAATACTAATACTTTATCTCGGAGAAAATAATAAAACAGCTCTTTATTCATTTTGGGAGTAAAAACAGAAAGCTGTTTTGTACTTTGTAATTGTTAATAAAGTTTGACTCACCTATCTGACTGTTTTTTTTTTTTTTTACATTCCCTTTAGCGCAGCACCATTTAGTGGATGCATAACGTAACCCCAGCCTTTACTGTAGTGCCTTATAATGCAGTGCGCCTTATATATGGAAAAAGTTTTTAAAAATGTCATTTATTAAAGGTGCGCCTTATAGTGCGGAAAATACGGTAGTTGTATCACGTCAGTGGCTGAGCAAACATTTCCAAGCACCAACTTATTGACATTCCTCACCTTATTTGCAAAACCATCAATTAGCCAATTAGAAGTCGGAGGTAAAATTATGCGCTTTTTCTCCATTTTTAGGCAAATTTCTGCCAAGCGCAGGAGCTTTTCACCCTGAAACACGACAATAGTGGGAAATATTGAGGCATCAAACAAAAGGGGTAAAACAACTTGCTTTGATTAAAACCTTTTTATGTTTAACCTAAAAAATGACTGTTTTTTTCCCACCAAAAATAGCCCATTTTTACCTGAGTCGAGAGATTCCATATGTCACTGCGACAAACTGTTTCGACCCCACTGTGGGCCAGTACTACCCTGTGAGGACCTGTGTTATACTGAAAGATCCTTTGTCTAACTTCAGAAGATTTTAATACCCCTGTCGGGACTTGTTTTAACCTCCAAGGAGATTTTAAGGGTCCGTCGGATTGTCGAGTCTCGGATTGAAGAGGAGCAGTGCTACGAACTACGGACCAGTTCTATACCCTCTTCAGGATCCTGGAGGGGTCATGGGAGTTTGCCCAAAGTGTCTACATGTGTTTTGTGGATCTGGAGAAGGCATTCGATCGTGTCCCTAGGGGACTCCTGTGGTTGGTGCTCCGGGAGTACGGAGTCTCGGAGCCTTTAGTACGGGCTGTCCGATCTTTGTACGACCGGAGCCAGAGCTTGGTCCGTATAGCTGGCAGTATGACGATTCCATTTCCAGTGAGAGTTGGACTCCGCCAAGGCTGCCCTTTGTCACCGATTCTGTTCATCACTTTTATGGACAGAATATCTAGGCGCAGCCGAGGCGTTGGAGGGATCCAGTTTGGTGACATCAGGATCAGATCTCTGCTTTTTGCGGATGATGTGGTCCTGTTGGCTTCATCGGACCGTGATCTCCAGCTCTCACTGGATCGATTTGCTGCAGAGTGTGAAGCGGCCGGGATGGGAATTAGCGCCTCCAAATCCGAAACCGTGGTCCTCGCCCGGAAAGGGTGGAATGCCCCTTGCGGATCAGGGACAGGGTCCTGCCCCAAGTGGAGGAGTTTAAGTATCTCGGGGTCTTGTTCACGAGTGGGGGACGGATGGAGCGGGAGATCGACAGGCGGATCGGTGCGGCAACAGCAATAACTAGGACGCTGCATCGGTCCATCGTGGTAAAGAGAGAGCTAAGCCAAAAAGCAAAGCTCTCGATTTACAAGTCGATCTACGCTCCAACCCTCACCTATGGTCACCAGCTGTGGGTGGTGACCGAAAGTATGAGATCGCGGGTACAAGCGGCCGAAATGAGCTTCCTCCGCAGAGTGGCTGGGCTCTCACTCAGAGATCGGGTGAGGTGCTCTGCCATCCGGGAGGAGCTCGGTGTTGAGTCGCTCCTCCTCCAGGTCGAGAGGAGCCATATGGGGTGGTTCGGGCATCTGGTCAGGATGCCCTCGAGTGCCTCACGGACGGGGTGTTTCGGGCACGTCTTATCGGGAGGAGACCAAGGTACAGGCCCCGGTCCTGCTGAAGAGACTATGTCTCACAGCAGGCTGGGGAACGACTTGGGATCCTTCCGGGTGAGCTGGAGGATGCAGCCGGGTGTGAGAGCCCTAGGCTGCCCGTTTGAGGCTGTTGCCCCTGCGACCCGGTCCCGGTACAAGCGGAAGATGACGGAACGGAGATTTTAAAACCTCTGCAAAGACCTTATTATATCACATTGAGGGCTTGTTTCACCATGGCCTCTCACCTTGGCGACAACAGCTTTGAGGGCGTTGGTGACCTCCTCGCCAAAGTTACTTAGATAAGTTATATGTTTTTTGGATGTCAGGCGAGTCGCCGCCAGCTTGTCCCGAAGCTGCTGGCACCGGATGGACAGAATGCTGCTGGAGGCTTTCAGTTGTTCCTCCATGGCTTTGTCCTCACTCATCATCATGTCCACCTTCATCTGCTGCCGCCTCTCCTGCAGAAAACATCACAGCTGCATGAAGGTGTTAGGATTAACAAGAGGTCACGGCATACCGTCATCCTGGCAATAGTCTTGACGTCCGCCTTGATCTCTTGCTGCACTCTCTCGACCTTCTGCTGCAGCTTGTCCAAGATGAGGGCATCTTTCCCATTCATATCCTGGCCATCAGTATCTGCCCGGTCCTCCGGGTAGATCTATGAACAGGAACATGAGACTAAGACCCCAAAGACAAAAGCAGAAACTTTGCTTTTGTCTTTGGGCACGTTGCCACCGTACCCGGTTCCAAGTGGTCAGAAGCAAGTCTTCAAACTGGGTCTGAATTTCTATATCCCTCTGCCTGCCTTTCCGCTCTGTACACATGATATGGTCCTGCAAGCGTGTTTGCTGGACTTCGATCTGGGCCAGGACCTTATTCCTGCAAAACACCACAAAGGTTTAGGTGTGCAGGTCCAGCTTCTGTTGGATGGTGTGGTAGAAAATTTTGGACAAAGACAAGCAAAGATACATTTTATAAACTCTATCCAAATAAGGCAGCCTCTATCCAGCAAGTTGCTGGTGCAAGATAAGGACATGTTTAGTTTGCACAGCCCAGCAATAAATATTAATAAATTATCAGCCTATCATATGTAATGGTCAGCCCAACCAAAGTTCCATAGCCTATCAGAATGCCTAACAACGAAAAAGCCCACCCTGACAACGGGGATCCTTAAAACGTGTGTGTGGAGAAGTTCGTTGAACTTCCGCCGATCAATTTTTGATTTGCATGAACTTCCAATGCTGCAGCTTTTACTGTATTTTCCGCACTATAAGGCACACCTAAAAACCTTAAATTTTCTCTAAATTCCACGAAGTGCCTTTTAACCCGGAGCGCCTTATGTATGGATTAATATTGGTGTTGCAACTGCGGTAAGGAGCCGCCGACTCCATTTCTCCCGAAGAAGAAGTAGTGCGCGGTGCATGCTGGGATATATGAAAGGGCTTCTCATTAGGTGTTTGCAAAAACTAACCGGCATGCATTGCGCACCGATCTGCATGTCTCATTTCCATTTGTGTGTTTGTGTAAAGACCCTGAAATGGCTCCTACCAAGAGACACTGTTACACCGCAGAGTTTAAACTCAAGGCGATCGGTCACGCAGTAGAACACGGGAATAGAGCCGCAGCGAGAGAGTTTAATATTAACAAATCAATGGTGAGGAAGTGGAGGAAGCAAGAGGATGCGCTGCGCCAAGTAAGTAAGACTAAACAGAGTTTATCTCCAATGGAAGATAAACTGTGTAACAAAAATACTACCGTAATTTCACGGCTATAAGGCGCATATAAAAGTCTTAGATTTTCTTCAAAATGAGCGGTGCGCCCTTTCGTGCGGTGCGCCTTGTGTGTGAGAAAAACCCGACCTAAAAGAAAACGCGGTGCCCGCGAGGCGGACCTAACAGAAAACGTGGTGCTCGTGAGAAAAGGCGGACCTAACAGAAAACGTGGTGCTCGTGAGAAAAGGCGGACCTAAAAGAAAACGCGGTGCCCGCGAGGCGGACCTGAAAGAAAACACATGAGAACGTTAAAGAGTGAAGTGTGAGCGGCGTGGGAGCGATGGATGACCGAAGGAGACCACAGTTTCACGAAGGGTGGAAGGCAGCGCCGGGCGAGTTACGCTACAGTTTGTAGAAGATGCTTGGACTAAAGTGTCTGCTGGTACTGTTATACGAGCTTTCGCAAATGCTGGTATCCTTTCTGAGGAGCCGCACACTACAGACAGTGACTTTGACAGCGAGGAGTGAAGTGGACTTGCTCTGTTGGATTTTGCGCAGCTGTTCGATTCTGAAACAGAGGATGAGGACTTTGACGGATTTGAATAAAGACTAATATCGGTTATGTGCTTGTCTATAAAAACTGAAAGCTGTTTGTAATTGTTAATAAAGTTTGACTGACCTATCTGACTGGTTTTTTTTTACATTCCCTTTAGCGCAGCACCATTTAGTGAATGCATAACGTAACCCCAGCCTTTACTGTAGTGCCTTATAATGGCGGTGCAACGTATATATGGAAAACATTTTGAAAAATGTCATTTATTGAAGGTGCGCCTTATAGTACGGAAAATACGGTAATCTTTGTACTTTATTAAATTCTTTATTTTCTCTTCTCATTTGTATGACATCTTATTAAGAAAATTCCACAACAACGGCTATTCTCTCACTTCTCTGTGCTATAGGTCGTCAGCAGGTCCTCTACGTCCTCATTCCACGTCTCCTGCATGTATTCTAGGTTCTCATCTATATGCAGCCAAAGACGCTCTACCTGCTGCAGGTAGGTGCTCCGCACCTGCTGGCCCTGAAGCACCGCCTCCTGTAGCTCACACAAGAGTTTCTGCAAGACAAACACACCCGGTGAACTTTAGGGACAGAACCAGGGAAATCGGACCTCTTACTTGGACTATGGAGTTCATCATGTCCACCTTCCTCTCAAAAGTATTTGGGAGAATAACGAGGTCCTGTCGTAGCTCATAGGAGCCGGTCTGCCGTATGTCTGCCCTTTGAACTTCAGTTAATTTCAGCATGGCATGCTCTGAGGCCTTATGTTCTTCTTGTAGCTTATCCTGTCCACACAGAAGAGCCCGTCACCAAGGCAACTAGACTCATGTCTTGCTTCTCAGCAGTTCCCGAGCTGTTCTCCGAGGTATTCCTCAAGCTCTTACCTGCAAGTACAGGAGCAGCATCTCCTGCTTCTTCCGGGACATCTCCTCTTCAGCCTGAGCTCTTTGTTGGAAGTAGTGGAGTCTTTCCTCCTCTGTCTTGAAGACCATTTTTTTCGCTTTCCCTTTTCCTTTCTTCGACATGATGTTGGTTTTTCTGGAATAACAAAACAGAGCACCTCAGTTGTCATGTTGTGAGGCCAAGACATTTTCAGATAAATGTATGTAAAAAAGAGAGAGCTGAGCCGAAACGCAAAGCTCTCGATTTACAAGTCGATCTACGTCCCAACCCGCACCTACGGTCACCACCCAAAGCTTTCGGTCAGCTGTGGGTGGTGACCGAAAGAATGAGATCACGGATACAAGCGGCCGAAATGAGCTTCCTCCGCAGGGTGGCTGGGCTCTCACTCAGAGATCGGGTGAGGAGCTCTGCCATCCGGGAGGAGCTCGGTGTCGAGCCGCTCCTCCTCCAGGTTAAGAGGAGCCAGATGGGTCGGTTCGGGCATCTGGTAAAGATGCCCCTGAGCGCCTTGCGGGCGAGGTGTTTCGGGCACGTCCCACCGGGAGGAGACCAAGGAGCAGACCCCGGACCCGCTGGTGGGACTATGTCTCACAGCTGGCTGGGGAACGATTTGGGATCCTTCAAGGTGTGCTGGAGGATGCAGCCGAGGTGAGAGAGGCCTGGGCTCCTCAGCTCACCCAGGAGGTTCCCGAGGCGTCCTCCGACAAGCCGTCAGTCTCTCCATCAGGTCCGGGGTCAGCCTTTGGGTCTCCTCCCGATGGAACGTGCCCAAAACCCCATAACGGAGAGGCATTCTGGAGGCATCCTAACCATATGCCCGAACCACCCCACCTTCTCTCAATTTGGAGGAGCAACAGTTCCTGCCGGATGGCTGAGCTCCTCACACTATCTTTGAGTGATAGCCCAGCGACTCTTCAGAGGAAGCTCATTTTGGCCGTTTGTATCTGCAATCTCATTCTTTCAGTCACCACTCACATCTGGTGACCATAGGTGAGGGTGGGAACGTAAATTGACGGCTAAATCGAGAGCTTTATTTTTAGGCTCAGTTCTTTCAACAGGACGACGGGCCGACGCCATACCCATTAATCTGTCGATCTCCTGCTCTATCCTTATCCCATTCGTGAACAAGACCCCAAGATATTTAAATTCATACATTTCTTTTGTTACCAAATCATTACGTAGTATACTTTCTCTGCGTACGTGTTTTTTTTATATGACAAATTGTTTGCTCAGTGCTTATGACAGTAAAGTAAAACCACAACTGTTAATGCTGTTTTAAAGCAGTGGAAATTTGTATGGTGTCCGTTTCCATGGCAAGACTAATTCATTAAAAAAATAGATAAATAAAACCTTCAATAAACCCAAAGGGTTTATAACTAACCATTCTTCAAACACGTCCAAATCTTCACATCTATGCGAAACAGAACAAAAATACACATTTGAACACAAATGTTTGCATATATACTGCATGCATTTGGGAAGACGGTGGATCAGTGGTAGAGTGTTCGCGAGCTGACCGGAAGTGAACAGGATGTTCACGGGTTTGATTCCCACTGAGTTATGTCTAGGGTCCTTGGAGAAGACACCTAACCCCCTTTTCTCCCACCATTGGTGCCGTTGGCACCTTCATGGCAGCCTCCTGCGGTGTATTGCGGCACACAAATGTCCCCAGTGCGGGATCAATAGAGTATGTAAAAATGATATATATATGCATATAAAACATTTCCCTAGCTATAAATCACTGTAGTAAAAAAAAAGCGTTTTCAACTTTGTTAAAATGAGAATTAGTGTTTTTTTATTTTTTAATACAAACTCCAATAATAGCCAACTAGACAGAAATTAGCTGGAGGATTTTTTGAAACAGAAGGAATAGAAGTAGAAGAAATGGAAGAAATAAGTAAAAAAATAAAAATAAAAAAGTGACTTCCTCCTTCATTCACTCAAACAACATCAACGGACAATTCAATTAAAAACAAGGTTGAACGCGTTACTGAAACAAAATTCTTCTTAAGTTTTCATTTACAAAATAATTATTCCACAGTGATCAGAAAATTGTGAAACAACACAAGTACTATATTAAGTAAGAGAAGGCTCTTTAATTAACGCGAGGAGTTTGTTGAATTAAAAACATGGCTAAATACGGCAGTTAGCGTAGCCCTTAGGCTAGCGAAAACGAACTAACTCAGAAAGGAACTTTAACAAACATGTTTACACATCAAATCTATTAAAATAACATCAAAGATCACTCACCAGGCTCATAAAAGCACACTTTAACAGATATATTCAAACAAATAGGCAGACAGCGGGACAGACCGCCATTCACTATGCGCACACCACACAGAAATCGGCGGCGCCCCTAGTGGACAGGCCATATACTGCACTCAAACTTGTTTAATGAAAAATCTTTAACACAGAATGTATTTACTGAGGAAGCTTGAGATTTAGGCCAAAATAAAACAAAATAAAAAGAACATAGCAGGACTGTAAATATGGGTGATGCAAGGAATCTAAAGTAGGCTAAGCAACATGAATACAAAAAAAGAGACAAGAATTAAACATGAGATAATCGTGGAATTAATTTTGGTTCATGTTGATACATGTTATCAAGAGCATCTGACATGTTTAACAGAACAAAATCACTCTTGACATACAAGAGTACATTTATGTAAAAGTAAAACACCAATAGATTTGAAAGAGTAGAAGAAAATTGCTCCTCAAAATTATTGAGGATGTGAATGGTTCTCTGAGTGTGGTCCGCAAAAGATTGGTGACCTGTTCGGGGTGTGTCTTGCATCACATTTGAAATTAACGAGGATAGACTCAGGCAGACCCCGCAACCTCACAAGGGAAAAGTGGTTCAGAAGACGAAACTAAAAGAAAATTAGTCATTTTATTTTAAGTGTGACTCCATGTGACGTTTTGTTCCGTTGTCCGAGGGGGAGCAGTCTCAGCCAGGACCTTGAGCAGCGGTGAGACCAAGCAAGGAAATACCTGCAGTTGGCTGGAGACCAGTGGTGGATGAAGTACTCACTTTTTGTACTTAAGTAAAAGTTCAGATAATTAGGCAAAAAATTTACTTAAGTAAAAGTAAAAGTACCAATAAAAAATGTACTTAAGTAAAAGTACAAAAGTAGTTGGTGTAAATTGTACTTTTTAAGTAAAAAGTAAACGTATTCAATCATAATTCAAATGTTATTTTTTGTGCTATACATAGGGTGTCATCATGGTAATCAGGATAGAAACTCTGCAAGGGTGTGACCCCCCCTCTCCCGCCTCTTTTGGTCCACAAAAATAAATAAATAAATAAATAAAATAAACAAAAAGGGGACAAGTCAAGCTACCCCCTAGAAGGGCCAGTGAATGGGTCACCAAAATGGAGGAAAATGACACTTTTTTTTTTTAAATGTTTTGGGGGGGAGGCCCTCAGTCACTATATATTGGCTTTGTCAAAGCCCCACCCCCCTTTGGAAAATTCTAGATCCGCCCCTGCTCTGTGTCATGATGGCTCAACTTTTTATTTAGAAGTAAACACAACGAACAACGATCTTCTGACTCTTTTTAATTTGTACTAGATTTGATGTTAGGTTTTTAGCGCAGAATGAATGTGGAAAATGTTTCTCGATTCATTACCTTTTCTCCCGATCAACTGCTTCTTTTAATTTTGGCGATGCGGCTTCAAGATGTGCTAAAAAAAACTTGTGTATTTTTCAAATTCCTCAACGAAAATGTAACGAAAAATGTAAAACGCACTTTTAAAAAGTAGCGAAGTAAACGTACAGATATTTGCTCTAAAAATGTAGTGAAGTAAAAGCAAAAGTACCGGTCTTAAATTTTACTAAAGTAAAGTACAGATACACAATTTTTTTTACTTAAGTACAGCAACGAAGTACATTTACTTCGTTACGTTCCTCGACTGCTGGAGACCACCCATGGGCCGGTGGTAAAGGACTTTTCATGGACTGTTTTTAGGTTAATTTATTTTTAAAATAAACTCCTTTTAAACTGTTTTTATGGTTTGTGCTTCTGCTTTCCTGGAGATCCCTGCTCAATCCTGAACTGTATGGTTCGCTTCCTAGGTTACACTAGTTAAGTTTCGTCTTATGAACTGCTTATCCCGAAAGGGGTTACATGGAATATTGGAGCCTATCTCGGCTGATTTCAGGTGAAAGGTAGAATACACCCCCAGCAGGTCGCCAATCTATAAAGGGGGTTACCTTAATATCTACTAAACATATCAGTTCAAGGCAAATGTTGTCATTCTCTCCCTCAGCCAACAGACTTACATCTCTGGAGTTTGCAGAGCTCACTGCTCTTCTTGATTGGATATAGATTTGGGGTTTTTTTGACACTTGAATTTGCCCACTAGGGCAAATTTGAGAAATATGAGAAACTAGATCAATCCACAGGACAAGTATGTAAATATTCAATTGTTTTGTTAATAAATCTCATTTTCATCAAAGGGCCCATCTCATGCAAAATAACTCTTTTCACATTGTTTCCTATGCACATACACACACAAAATGTGGGGTTTGCAACATGCATTACACAATAGTTATGAAAATATATTGATTTGGTGGAGCGCAGTCACAGACCCGGAACTATGAAAGGCCAGGTATTGGTCATCCCCCCGCCCGTCCTGAGAAAGTACAAGCTCCGCCCTCTGCTCTCACTGAGCCGCGATTCCTCCGCCCATCTCTGAGCGGTAGGGGGAAGGCAGGCGTGAACCCGTGCGTAGCGGTTTGGTAGCGTCTGAAATAAGATCTCATCATGTCGATTCATCATGTTCAGCCCTACATTTTGGATCCAGAATCCGACGAGGATTTTGAGGTGCACGAAGCTCAAGCACCGCGGCGGCATGGGATGAATGTTACTGATTGGTAAAGTATTACAAAATGCTTGTAGATTAGTGGAGAGAGGAGGGCGGGCGGGTGGTGAGGAGGGAGGGTTTGCTGTGGAGGGGGGCTTGTGCGAAGTCCGTCCTGGCTACGTCAAATGCGTCATACTTTAGACAGCCGCGTCATACTTTAGACATCTGCTCATTGGTTGTTTTGTCTGAGCATACCAGAAATCCACAGCAATTTGTGAAAAACGGGCTAAATCAATCTAGAAACCCCTTTGGTGAAATATACAAGGCCCGGACATCACTCTTACAAGGTAGAAAACTCTGGAAAGTTGATTTTGCATGAGATGGGCCCTTTGATACGCCTTTCAATTTGCAAATTTTTGTCAGTTTTCTCACTTTTATACCAGTACCAACTTTTTCCCCATTTTTCTTTTTTTTCTTGTGTGTTTAAAGTTTGAGCAGTTGCCTATTTTTTAAAAGTGTCAAACGAGGAACAAAGTCTGTCCCTCGTGTTGTACAGCCATCTTGCTAATAGTAGCTTTAACCAGATGGAACACGGAACAATCTTTTCACTTTATGCATTATTAGCTGCTTTACTTTGGCGGGGAGCGACTGGGCTGTCAGTGTCATTCAAACTCTCTAAAAGGCTTAATCATAGTAATTAGGTTTTCATTATTCAATATGACTGTTTGGCAAGTTTATTTAAAATTTCTATCTCGCATATTGTCTCACATTTTGATATTTAAGTTTGACTTTTAAATAATTGTATGAGTTTTTTGTGCCAAGTTTTTATGCTCAAACTTTTAACAACTTTACCAGTTAGGGGATGATTAAGGAACACATTTTAAACAAATGCTTTAATTATGGTTTAATTGTGTACACCTTCGGGTTCAGATATTAAGCAGTTCACGAGTGTGTTTTTGCAGGTGTTGATGTGAACGATTTAATTTTAATACTGCGGTTTAAATACATACTTGACCTTCATGCTTGAAGACCGAGCCGAGATTTGGATTTAAAGATTTTTTTTGCCTCTATCTGCGTTCAGGGCAAAAAAGTTCAATCAGTTTTGATAACCTTTCAAGGGAATACCTTCATCACAAACCGCTTCAGTACTTTGATTCATTTAATCTCCCCCTTGCATCCTTATGCCTGATTTTCTCGTTATCTATCAAAGCCTTTTCATAAATTTGCTGAATTGTTTGTTTATCTGCTCATTAATCTCCCTGTTTACTTCCTCTATTTCATGTTTCTTTCCTTTTAAAGAGAATCATGATTCTTAAAGCTTCCGAGGGTATAAATATGAAAACCCCCGAGGGGATTCCCGGGTTCCATCTTTTGGTAGAAAGAAAGTCTTCTACCTCAATCAAGAGGCAAAAAAAAGCACTTTTCTTCTCATACTCTTGACTAGCGCACAGTTTATGTCAAATTAGTTCTTTTGGTATGACAAAAAAGTGATTAACAGGGTGAAAGAGACAAAAAACAAACAGGTACAACGTTTCAAGAAATTCCGTCATTGAAGCGGAGCTGTTATGCTAATTAGAGATTTTAGAAAGACACTCTGTTTTTCACTTTGAAATAGCTGATTGTGTTTGGTTGTTTATTGATAGAAATGCCCCATTTCCTTTGTGGGTCAAAATCAGAGCATGTCCCCGTCATTGGCTGCCACCCGTCTCCTCCTTCACCCGACCCCTATGGCCCCTCCTCCAGGTGGTGAGTCCACTGAAAGGGCAGCCCATGTCCCCTGTTCGGGCTGAGCCTGGCCGAGCCCCATGGAAAAAACGCGACCACCAGGCGCTCGCTCTCATGCCTCACCCTCGGCCCTAGCTCCAGGGGGGGTGGCGGAGATCCCGGTAACCCACGCCCGGGCGAGGCAACTAGGCCATGCTTGATTGCTTCATAGGGGTGTTTGAGGCATGCTTTGTCTGGCCCTTCATCCAGGACCTGTTTGCCTTGGATGTTTGCCATTTGGGAGGAGCTTGGTGTTGATCCACGTTGATCCGCGTTGATCCCGTTGATCCGAGGGGATGCCCCCCGAGTGCTTCGCTGATGAGGTGTTTTGGGGAACACTTCCTTCAGCGGGTGTAGACCAAGAGTCAGACCCCGGACCCGCTGAAGAAACTATCTCTCACAGCTGGCCGAGGACCGACTCGGGATTCTTCCGGGTGAGCCGGAGGATGCAGCTGGTATGAGGGAAGCCTGGGCTTCCCGTCTGAGTCTGTTGTCCCCGCAACCCGGCGCTGGATGAGCGGAAGACGACGGAATGGAATGGAACGGTTGGAGTATTTTACCACATGATTTTATGGTTTTACTTTGCATGATTTGTGTGAGTTTTAAACATGTTTTTAAGTCTTCTTAATTGTTTAATTTGCTCCACATGTGACAAAGACATTGCAGTCCCTGATTGGTTTTAAAGGAAAAGCTGGTGGCAGAGCGGGAAGAATCAGAGAGAACTGCAGAGAAACCGAGGGAGGACATTGCCACACAGCAGCAAGAGGTGACGGCATAGTGGTTTGCAAATCTACAAACCACCGTGCTGTGTGAATGAAAACCGTGCTTTGGTGAGACCTAGCCCCATTTAGCAATGGTGATGCCAAACCCTGATAATGCCGGTGGACCAGGCAAGGTGATGCCCACAGGTGACGGAGGCAGCTGGTGACCTGACTGAAATAACTTAAAATGACCGCTTTTATTTTGTTAAAACATTTTTTATGGTCTGACGAGAGAACTCTTAAACTGCTAAAATAAAATTTAATCACAACTGAATAAACTGAATAAAATAGAAAAGCTTGTCCAAAGGTGAAAGCAAGTCATTTCACCCATTTAGTCTTAAAAGAACGCACTTACGTAACAATCAGTGACATTTCTATTGAATAATTGAAAGCCAATTAATTTACACCTTGCTCATGGTTACAAATTGGGTGGTACGATTCTTTTTTCTACTGAGAAAAAAAGCAATGACTCCGAGAAATCAAACAGTAGGAAAAGCAAACGGCAAGTTCAGCTGTGGTCAGACCATCAGCCAACCTGTTTCTAAGCAACACGGATAAAGCATTTCCTCTGAATGAGCGATAGGCGATGATGATGTGCTCGGTGAAAACTATAATTAACAAACTGACTTAAGAGTGAGAAATCCTGATGGAGAAATTTCTGTGCTTTGCTGCTCATTTTAAACCATTTAAATTCTACCATAAAAAAAAAAACAAACAAACATGTGGAGCTTTTTTATTAAATTTAAAATTGCAGTGATACCAAACAGTATAGCTATCGGTCTAAACAAATCCTGACATTTTAACTCATTGACTCAAAACAGGAAACAAAATGTAATTAAGACTTGATTAAAAAAAAGTGAAGAGCAAGTGTTGTGATGTGGAAGGAGGAGGATCCAAATGCAGGACATCAAACCAAAGTTTATTGAACACAATTCAGGTAAGTCTGTAAAGCAAAGGGCACAAGATTAACCCACGATCCAAATGTTTAGAGATCAAACTTATGGTCAGGCAGCCATGAGGACCTAGCTGGGAAGGATGGTGATGACCAGATGTGGAAGTCCGGGGTGATTGACCTTAAACAGGCAGCAGGGTCCACAGATGTGTGGCATCAGAAATCAATCTAAGGCAGGGGTGTCCAAACTTTTTCACTCGCAGGCCACATTGAGTTCTAACGTTTGACATGCGGGCCTGATCCGAGGAGGGGCGAAGCGAGGGGTCGAAGGGGGGCGCGTGAGGTCATAGACAAAAAGCCTTTTAGAAAATCCTGGAGTCGCCCCTGAGAACCGGATCAGATGAATGGCATGCTTTGGTAACCACTAGTTTAGACTGGTTAAATGGCATGCTAGATTCTTTTTTTCCTCCTTTTATTAATTGCCGCCATTTTAGAAAATTGGGGGGCTCACATACTAATTTGCTGTTCCTATTTTAGCCTCTAGATGGCAGCATTTAGAACACGCAGGTAACAGCGCTGCTGCTCAATGTATTACGTAATTCTACACGCGGGCCAGGCGCTATTGAGTTTATGACGGAGGCTGCGGACCAGATGAAAATTGACAACGGGCCGCATATGGCCCCCGGGCCGGACTTTGGACATGTCTGATCTAAGGTGTCCCAAATCGGGATGATTAGGATGGTCCAGGGCTCCCTCTGGTGGCAGGCCAGGGGTTTAGGGACAGCAAACTTAAGTGACAGTTTTGTCAATGTCCCCAAAAAGACTACTCAAGTATGAAGGCTTATTTCTTTTCTCGCCTTTTCTCGTCGTATGCTTCCGTGGAAGGAGAGAGAAAAGAATACGAGTCTAGGTGCATATCATGTTGTAGCAACAGCAGAAGATAAGCTTACTTTCCGTAAACTGTGTGATTGGTAAATGATATGCAACAACAATTTAATGGGCATGCGGCATATTTATTGCAAAATTGCTAGATTTTTGTACAATTTTGTCAAGTAGTCAAAAAGAAAAAAAGAACCCATAAATGATTACACTCATGCATCTAATTACAATCATAGACATCTGTTTTTGTTACAATTTGTAGATTGTTGAGTGTTTGAATTTCTATCGAATGAGTTCTAGTTAAGATTTGACTTTTTTCATTTGAGGTGCTGCTTTATCAACAGAAAAAAACAATTATTTAAATTTTGACATGATAAGATTGTCTTCACTACTTGAGCCAGCTGGCTTCTTTCTGAATCTACAGAGAAGCGACAGGAAAAGATATAACACGGTAGTACTATTTGATTCTGCATTACGCTGCTTGTCGCTTTCCATATGGTGTTGCATATCATTGAAGTGAGTCTTGGGTCTTCCTTGGGTAACAAAACTCACTCTGCTCTTTTATTGGAAAATTTGTTTTCATCTCATAGACTTGAATAGTTTAGTTAATTCAAATACAAGTTTGTTTTTACCATTTTTACGTGCCAGGTCAAGGAGGAGTGTTATTCATTTACATTCATTTTTCATTTCATTTACAATCTCTTGATGCGGACACCTGCCTAACAGATCAGATCCGCCTGGTCACCTTCTGGGGATTGCCGGGCTTGTGGCGGGCAGTCCCCTTAGGTGCATCCACTATGCCCAGGGTTGCATTGAAAAAAACAAACTAAAAGTAAAAACGGATACCAGATCAAGGCTACCAAAATAACAAAGCACGGCACCATTGGTCTGTGTCTTGGAAAGTATATGTTGGACTGCAGTGCAGAGGTTTAACAACCCAAAACCCATCTAATACCGAAAAGTTTGCTATCATACATTAAAGACCCCGGCCGAGCCCCCATTTGTTACGTGCTAGGTCCACTGATGTTATTAACAGGGGATAGAACAAAATTAAAGGAATGGAGAGGAATAAAAAGTTCAAAAATATTATTTATTTAACAAATATATATCCTGGGGATGCCATTCCATGTATCTATGGCTTACCCAAAGTCCACAAACAGGATGTTCCTCTTAGACCCATTGTGTGCAGCACCGACTCCGTGACCTACAACGTAGCCAAATACCTGAAAACCATCTTGGCCACCATCTTAGTGGGCAACACAGAACACCACGTGGAGAACACACAAGATTTTGTAGAGAAAGTGAAACATCTACATCTGGACAAAGACGACATCATTGTTTCTTATGACGTTGTATCACTTTTCACCTGCATCCCTACAAAAGAAGCTGTAGCAGCAGTCAGACAGAGACTACAAGAAGACACCTCACTCCAAGAAAGGACCAAACTGACTCCGGAACACATCTGCAACCTGTTGGACATTTGTCTCAACTCCACTTACTTTCAATTTCGTGGTGGCTTCTACAGACAAATCCATGGCTGTGCGATGGGCTCTCCAGTGTCTCCTATTGTAGCTAATCTTTACATGGAGGTGGTCGAGAAGCAAGCCCTGAGCACATTCCCTGGAAATCCGCCCAGTCACTGGTTCCGCTATGTTGATGACACTTTTGTGAAGATCAACAAGCAATATCTGGAAGCCTTCACTTCACACATCAACGTTGTGGATCCTAACATCAAGTTTACACGTGAATACTCCAAGGACAACCAGTTGGCCTTTTTAGACTGCACTGTGATCATAGGAGAGGACAGGAATTTGCAACTGAAAGTATACAGGAAACCCACTCACACAGACCAATACCTACAGTTTGACTCTAATCATCCATTGCAACACAAACTGGGCGTCATCAGAACTTTACAACACAGGGCCGAGGAGGGCCACAAGCACAGAGGCTAAGAAGATGGAAACACAGCATGTCCAAAAAGCCCTCTCGGCCTGTGGATACCCCAAATGGGCCCTGAATAGGGTGAGAACGTCCAAGAAACGTGAGAAGAGGGAAACAGAAACTGAGAAGAGGAAAAAATAGAGTCTCTATTCCCTACGTGTCAGGACTGTCGGAGAAATAACAGAGAATCTTCAGACAACATGACATCCCGGTTTTCTTTAAACCGGTCAACACATTACGGCAGAAACTAGTACATCCTAAAGACAAGATGCCCACAGAAAAACAGAGCAACGTAGTTTATCCGATCCGTTGCAGTGAAGGGAGCTGCAAAGAACACTACATTGGGGAAACGAAGCAACCACTCCACAAAAGACTTTACCAACACAGAAGAGAAGCCTCAAGTGGTCCACAGTCTGCTGTACATCTGCATCTTAAATCCACCAAACACACTTTTGAGGACAGCGAGGTGAAGATGCTAAGTAGAGAGAAAGGATGGTTTGAAAGAGGGGTGAAAGAAGCCATCTTTGTGAAGAAAGAGAATCCCTCTCTGAATCGGAGTGGAGGCGTTAGATACATTCTGCCTGGGATTTACAGCAGTATTCTGAAGCCCTGGAACAAAGAGGACACCTCGTGACCCAGATACACGCCTCTTGTTAGCAGGAATTTCTTTTCACTAGGCTTTTAGCACTATTACAATAGGGATCGTCTATTGGTCTGATGTTACAAATAGGAGCCATTCACGGCCATCTTAGGTAACACAGGCTCATTGGTCAAGCCTTTCCTTACTATTTTTTACCTTTTATGCAGGTTAGTATATATACTGTATATCCAGTTTTCAATTAATTTCTATCAGATTGAAAATGATTTTGGGATGGAAGTCGAAACGTCTCGATCAAGAATTAAACTGTCCAGAAGACTTTTTTGAAACTTTTTCTACTGTGGATCACTCCTGGATGAATGAGGGACTACACGGACTTAGTATGTAACAAAAGCCCACCACAACTAGAGATAACCTCAACAATACAGAAAACAATGGAGCGAAGACCCCAGACTCTTCCTCAATGCCCTGTCCAGGCTTTGATCTTCTATCAGCTGGCCAGGTATATCCAGTTATTTCTTTTCAAGGAAGAGAAAAGGAGAAACACTGGCACCGCCCACAACACCATCAATTTATGATTGGTTGTTTTAATAATATTGTATACTTTATTGATCCCTCACTAGGGAAATTTGTGTGCTGCATTACACTGCAGCAGGCTGCCACGACGGCGCCAAAAGTGGGATAAACCATGGGTTAGGTGTCTTCTCCAAGGACCCTATATGTGAACTCAGCAGGAATCGAACCTGCAAACTTCTGGTTAACTTAAAAATGGTGTTGAACATGACATTTACAGCACAAACATTGATTTACAAACAGCACTCAGGAAACATGTCCGCTTCTGTGTTATTTTCAAATTCAAAACCGATCCATTTTGAATCAAATCGATTTGATTAGATTCAACATATAAAGTTTCTGGAGCATCAATAAACACAGCATGCAGCAGTGTGAGGACCGGTGCGTAAGATCTGCAGAAACTAGAGCGAAGATGCAAAATGTAACACAGGCTGAAATGCTCCAGGCTTTGCTGAGGGGCATTTCATAACTACTACTCCTGGTGGTGGTGGTGAAGGTTTAAGGTGACAACATTAATCTAAATGATGACAACATATGTTTTGCTACAACTAAAGAATACACTCACATAAATATGTCTCTGCAAATGTATATCTATGTACCGTATTTTCCACACTATAAGGTGCACCTAAAAACCTTAAATTTTCTCTAAAGTCCACGATGCGCCTTTTAACCTGGAGCGCCTTATATATGGATTAATATTGAGCTACAACAGGTGTCACAACTGCGGTAAGCAGCTGTCGACTCCATTTCCCCCGTAGAAGAAGTAGTACGCGGTGCATGTTGGGATATATGAAAGGGCATCTCATTTCCATTTGTGTGTTTGTGTAAAGACCCTGAAATGGCTCCTACCAAGAGACACTGTTACACCGCAGAGTTTAAACTCAAGGCGATCGGTCACGCAGTAGAACACAGGAATAGAGCCGCAGCCAGAGAGTTTAACATTAACGAATCAATGGTGAGGAAGTGAAGGAAGCAAGAGGATGTGCTGCGTCAAGTAAGTAAGACTAAACAGAGTTTCCACGGGAACAAAGCGAGATGGCCACAGTTAGAGGACAAAGTTGAACAGTGGGTTGTTGAACAGAGAGAGCAGCAAGTAAAATAATAAAACAGCTGTTTATTCATTTTGGGAGTAAAACAGAAAGCTGTTTTGTAAATGTTAATAAAGTTTGACTGACCTATCTGACTGTTTTTTTGACATTCCCTTAAGCACAGCACCATCTAGTGGATGCATAACGTAACCCCAGCCTTTACTGTAGCGCCTTATAATGCGGTGCGCCATATACTGTATATGGAAAAAGTTTTAAAATATGTCATTCATTGAAGGTGCGCCTTATAATGCAGTGCGCCTTATAGTGCAGAAAATACGGTATATGTGTGGGAGGAGCTATCTATGTAGCACCCCTAGAGCTGAACTTGGCACCTACATCCTCCAGGTTCCATAGATATAGTTGATAGAAGAATTTGTTAAAGTAAGAAAGTTAGCTCTACCGCAAATAAAATGACAAAATAAGGGATAAAAATAAGCTTTCAAATAAAAAAATACAACAGAAAAAAGGGCTGCATAATGGTGCAGTAGATGGCACAGTGGCCTCACAGTTAGAAGGTCGAGATTTCAGTCCTGGGTGTGACGAGGCTTCAAATACTGGCCTTTGTGTGTGGAGTTTGCCTTGTCTCCACATGTATGCGTGGGGTTTCTCCGGGTGCTCTAGTTTCCTCCCACTGTGCTACCCACTGCGCCACGGTATCGCCCGCAAAATAAAAACTAATCAACACAAAGCGTCCGGGAAAGGAGTAAAATATCCAGTTTTGATCATTATTATACTACACTTAACATTACTAGCAAGGCAAGGGAGAGAAAAAAAATATATGACGGAATCTTTCAAAAGCCCTCACGAGTTTTAGCTGTGCCTGTTTGACAGATTTTGACATCATTTTCTAAATAATTTTTGCAGAAAGAGGTAATCGGGGCCAATTTTCTGGCCAGTGATGACAGATTCCCAGAAGTCAAATTGAGAAAAATGTAAAATATGCAAAGTGTATGTAAATTGAAGACTTCCAAAAAAACATGTTGAATGTTTCTTTCCCGAGGATTCCAAAAGCATGTTCAAAATATCTGGTACTACACACATTGGAATTTGAATGGTTCAAAGGTGGGTATGAGCTGTTTATGTCAGTGGTTGGTTTTCGACATTTTTCAGACCAAAGGTTGGTTCAGAAAGTGTGGTCCCCCAAGATCTGATCAGTAAATGATGGGTATGTCCGTGTGTGTGTGCGTGACTATGAAAAAAAAAAGTTCTTTTTCAACATTTCAAATCATTGTTAACTGATTTTTCGTTCTTTTTTTTCTCGTTTGTTTTATTACTAAATAGTCGCCACGTGGCACAATGGTCATCACAGTGGCCTCAAAGCAAGAAAGTTGGGGTTCGAATCCCGGAGTGGGAATGTCTTAAATCAGCCAGGGTATTCTCCGGCACCCCTCGCCACCCCTTCAGGGAATACGCGACCGAAGCCGGAACGTCTTCAGCTACAACAATTACATCCAAGTTTAATCCCCAATAAGAAGATGTCTGAAATTCTCTTACGAATTCATGGAATATATACAAAGTAATACAAGTTTTATCTGTTTAATTTACCACTTCGGTGTTTAATGTGTGAATAGATCGCCATAGGAACAGCAGCTTTGCTAGTTTTACTGGAGCTATGTGTGTCTGTAAAACCCCGCCATGCCTTTTCATCACGGGAATAAACAGAGGATTATGCAGGAAATCTCTTGCAAAAGCGGAGTCAGACAAGGTGACCCCAGAGTGCAGGCCTGTGTTTGGAAGATATGGAAATCAGAGTGGCCATCCATGACTGCTGGTCTCTAACTTTACAAACCACCTTTTTATTCTCCCTACTTCTGCTAACTGCTTAATTCAACACCCACTAAACTGTTTTTTTCTTGTCATTGCTATAGAAATTCAACCAGTATTAATCCTTTTCTTCATTTGCTACCCAAAACAGAGAAATACTCAAAAACTTGTGTATATTTCAAATAAATATAGGAACTATGGGTCTATTGTCACAGACTCGCTCTGGGTCCGGGCCAAAAAAGAGGGAAACAGAGACAAAGTATGGGCCAAATCAAAGTAAGTTTATTATAAAATAAAGACAAAATCATCATAAATACAAATTAAACATTGAAGAACCTGAAAACCCCAAAGCATACCTGACCTGCAGGTGAAAAAACAGAGAGAAAAAACAATTAGTACAGACATCTTCTTCAAAATGAGCCCAGCTGGCTCCACTCAGACGGCCCTCCCCTTGCCTGCAGGAGGCTCTGCCCCTAAAAGGCAAGGGACGGGCCATAACACTATCTATTGGTCTATCTAAACTTTGGAATTACCATATTAGGAAGAAAAATAAGCGTGATTAAACCGTTGTGAAACTTTAACAACAAACAACTCTCAGCTTTAATCATTTTTTTCGAAGGATAACGCTATGTTCCTTTTCTTCTATATCACATACAGTACCCTCAAGCTTTAGTCATCATGAGTTAATTCACATCTTTCATTTTAGTGTAGGATACATTTTAGAGTTTTACAGTGGAGCTGCACTGCATCGATTAGAAAAACTAGGAGAATAAATCAATTTTCCCAATGCCTTTTAGAAAACAAAAACTTGGCTTAATGAACAACTCAGTTTCTGCAAAAAACCTTCACTGTATTGCAACTCAGGGTTTGCCCACATAAACTAAATAAACAATTAAATACTTGAAGAAACTTCCTGTAGCGCCATGAATTCATTCTCGACTTAATACCGTTTTATGGACGAATATTAATATGCAAATCCCATAGATTTCATTTGTGCATGGATGGGGTTTGTTTACAGAACAAAATAACCAGAAAGAAAATAGTTTCATTTATTGTTTGCAAATGTAAATCTTGGTTATGAAATTCATAATTAGGTTCTGAAATGAAAGCAAATGTGATGAGAAAATACTGATTATCTGGTGCTAAAGATTTTCAGCTTGAGTATCCTATTATTATTTTGTTTTAAGATTTCGTTTAAACCAGCAGAGGTGTCGTAACTGAATATAATGAGATTGCTTGTCTATTTTTTATTGCTCTATGGCAAAGTTTTGTTGCCCATTTCTATACATAAAAATGATTGCTCTATTTGTGAACAGCTAACACTCCAATAGGTAGTTATTATGATCAAAGCTAACACATGTTGAAGACAATGCTTAGTAAGGATTTGACTTACAGTTCATTTTTTTTGTGCGGTCAAGAATTCCTTTTTTTTGTTAATACACTTTATTAATTCCTGACCGGGAAATTCATGTGCTGCACTACACCGCAGCCGGCTGCCACCTATGACTGCGCCAATGGTGGGATAAATGAGTGGTTGGGTGTCTTCTCCAAGGAGCTGAGACGTGGACTCAGTGGGATGCGAACCTGCAAAATTCCGTCTAACTTTTGGTCTGCGGGCACTCTAACCACTGAGCTACCATCTTTTTTTGAGTAGAAACTGTTATGTTGTTCTGATGGTCAAAGCAAGGAACTACGGAGCTCCTACTTTGCAATTAAAACCCAATTGATTCCAATTATACAGTAAGTACCTTGTTGATTTATATGAGTTTGAATTATTCTGGTCTATATTTCAAAATAGTGTACTTTCTGATGCTTCACTGACATTTTGAGTTCCATCACAGTGTCTGTGGACGATAAATTAGATGTAATGCAAGCTGTTTGGATCAAAGTATTAAAGGGTAGATTCAAGCTGTGACTTTGGAGGTTGCTATTGACATTCCAGGGATAGAATTTCATCTTAGGCTACCCACTGACCGTGAATAGTAGGCTATTTGGGAGTGTTTTTGAAGGCTGAGTCTCTGAGAAACGTCAGTTTTCAGTGTCAGTGAACATGCATACATTTATTTTCTTTGATGGTGTCAGAAAAACTATATATAGAAAAAAATCAAAATCTAGTAATAAATTTTCATAGGAAATAAAATACTAACAAAAAATCTACAATTTTATGAAGGACATTTTTACAGTGTATTGGTATATGCCGTATTCACAGTTTTTTTTTTTTTCTCTCATTGAGGTAAAAAAAATAAAGCCCTAATTGACCAGAGGGCTAATGTTCAAGTTAAAAAGTAAGTTGCATCCACAACATGTTCAAAGAAGAGGAACAGACCAAAAAAAAGAAGTAACTTTCTCTTAAAAAGGCAAAACAACAGCTCTCTTTTTAAGTAAGACAAATATCGTAACTGTTTCAGAAAGTTTTGAAAATCTGTGCGAAAATCCACGTAAGTGGTCAAAAACGTCTTCTTGACCAAATCTAAAACAAAGGCTTTCTGATAGAAACAGAAAGTTCCGAACAAATGCAAACTATATTTTGGCACTTTATTGTCTAATCACTATCCCAAAATTTGGCAATAAAGTACATAAATATAGGTTAATTTTTTTTAAATGAGTTTAGAGTCTTAGCGTCTCATAACACATTTGAATACAATTGACGAAAACACGTCAACTCCCGGTATGGATTACTACGCAGCTTAAATTGTGCTGTTACATCTTAAACATACCAAAATCTTATAATGTTCAAGCCACAATGTGAAATCCTAAAGGAAGGTTTCTTTCAATGTCTTTTAAAAAAATTGACAACAACAAGTCAACTTCCGGTATGGGAAAACTTGGTGAAAGTATAACGTCGGCTAGGTCTGTTTGCTGGATAAAAAACGACAAAAAGAAGAAGAAGAAAAAAAACTAATATGGTTTTGACAGCTTTAATTATGTTGTAACTTCTTAAACATATCAAAACCATATGTTGTTCACATAACAATCTGACATCCAAAAGGAAAGTTTCTTTTATAGTCTTTCCGAAAAGCATTCAATAGTGTAAAAGATGAATACAAGACAAAATGAAGATGGCAGCAAATAGAAACCATCAGTCCACACCTGAAAGTGAAAGTATCAGATCTACTTACATGATTATTCAGATTAATTTATTCCAATCCAGGATCACCTTTATTAGCTCCTTCTCCAAGAGGCTCAGACAGCTCTGCTCGAGAACATCTCGTTATCAAAGGTCTTTCTTTCCGTACGTGATCAAGCTCTACAACGACTCCCTTAGCAGATAGGAAGTTGTTGCTGTAACACACAAATTTCTCATGTGTGGGATCAATAAAGTATATTCTGATTCTGATTCTATGTGTCCACAACCATTGAATTAACTGCTTGCTTAAATCTGATGGCATGCCCACCTTGTTTGTTCACGTAAATCATAATTCTGGAAGAGGTAGCATCAGTGCATGAGTGTGTGTAATGGAATTAAAACAGTTGCTCTGAAATTTTTTGGGATATTTGGGACTTGTGTCTGGTCATTTTAAATTAGGGGTTTAGATGACAAAATTGGACCCCCTAATATCTCACTTTGAGTATAGTATTTCTGAACACAGCACAAATAACAGCACAACTCACATGCTTGTACTTTCCACGGAGTATGAACATTTATCTGGTCATTGACTATCAAGCCATTTTATTGGGTCTCTTTGCTCCACAATCCAGCAGGCAGCTAATTTAGGCATTAATTCATCCCTGCTGTAGTCAATTTCATCAAGCGTCTTCATTTGCAGTTTAGTCCAGATCATCATATTAGTTTTAAAAGTTACTCAGTTTTTAACAACATGTTAAGTATAAAGAAAAAATGAAACCCGTACTTTTTGCGGTATTGAATTTTCCCACTACTGGATGAATTAAGTATACGTATATTGTATTGTGTTGTGTCACATATCAAAGTCATGCATAATCGACCATCCAGAGTTTTCTACCTTGTAAGAGTGATGTCCGGGCCTTGTACATATCACCAAAGGGGTTTCTAGATTGATTTAGCCCGTTTTTTACCAAATTGCTGTGGATTTCTGGTACGCTCAGACAAAACAACCAATGAGCAGATGTCTAAAGTATGACGCGGCTGTCTAAAGTATGACGCATTTGACGTAGCCAGGACGGACTTCGCACACGCCCCCCTCCGCAGCAAATCCTCCCTAATCACCGCCCGCCCTCCTCACCCGCCTCCACTCCGGCCTTACGCCCTCACAAACTCGCTTTCAACGTCCGACATACAGGCTGGTTCGCTGCTGTGCGTCTTTTTTATTTTCTTGCTTGAAACACGCTTTTTGTAGCTACGCACGGGTTTACGCCTGCCTTTCTTTCCCGCTCAGAGATGGGCGGAGGAATAGCGGCTCAGTGAGAGCAGAGGGCGAAGCTTGTACTTTCTCAGGACGGGCGGGGGGAAGAGCAGACCCGGCCTTTCATAGTTCCGGGTCTGTGACTTCGCTCCACCAAATCAATATATTTTCATAACTATCGTGTAATGCATGTTGCAAACCCCACATTTTGCGTGTGTATGTGCATAGGATACAATGTGAAAAGAGTTATTTTGCATGAAATGGGCCCTTTAAGGAGTAAACAACCATCACGCGCATTTGTTTTGCAGAATGTTCAATTTGGTCAACCAGATGGCAGCATGCACTTGAGAGTTGTCATGCTCATGAGCTACAATAATTTTTCCATTCATTATTACAGCTTCTTTAAGCAGAAATTGTTTGCAATGTTGGACTTACCAGCTAAATGTCTACTGCAAAATCTTATAGGAAGAAAGTCTTTTGTGAAAGTAACTTGACATACAATATGCGCTTGTTGTATTAAAAATGCAGTTAAATTTTAGGGCTGAAGAGTTTAATATTAGTACGAACAAACTACGTAAATATACTCTTGAAGACATGGTACAGGCATGTTGTTACCATGACAACAAGTCTCAGTAAGATAAAGTACATCAATCAAAGAATGTGGCATCTTCACGAGTGATATGATAAAATGTCAAAACAAACAAAAAATAAAAAAAAAATTATAATCAATTGGATAATAAAAAGTAATAGACAAAAAAACATACTGCCATCCTCAGTGTATTGCTTTGAAAGTTGAGTGAACTCTATCGCTTTCTGTTTCATTTTAATCATATCAAATTCAGAGATTTGCGTTAGTAGCATCTGAATATGCAAACTCTAAAAAATGTAATAAAAGATAGGACCCCAGGTTTCTTTTTTTTTTTTCAAAATTGTAATGTCATTCCATGTTTATGCCCGATAGAGGTAAATAATACAGATAAAGTGCACTCTAATGTAAATATATGTCTATTAACACAGACAAAACATGTAAGCATTTGTCTTTGGAACTTGAAGTAACTCCAATTTAATCAAACATTTTTCTTCTTTCCTTGAAGAAAATTTAAAAGTTTATTTAATGGTTTGTGTAAACGGTTTTTGATTAACACTAAATCTCAATTTGGAAATATTTCTCGGCACCCATTGGTCATCATATGAACTTAAGTGAAGTTACAAAGCTCCATATTTACAAAGAGAGAAAAAGAAAAAAACAACACATGCACTTGCTGTATGTCTGTAATTGTGATGAGATAATTGATATACAATGTGAGTAGGGGAAAACAAATGTAAACCTTTGCAATTGAATATGGATGTAACTTTGCATTGAGTTTTATTTCATGAATAACCGTTTACCGCATTTCCACGACCATAAGGCCATTTTCTTCAAAATGAGCGGGCGCCCTATCGTGCAGTGCGCCCTATGTGTGTTTTGAAAACACAAGTGAAGCAGATGAACGCTACTTTTGCTGTGATTTTGGGAGGTCTGACAAAGGAACTCCAACCGCTGGACATCGGCGCGAACCGGCCGTTCAAAGTAAGGCTTCGAGTTGCTTGGGAGCGATGAATGACCAGAGGAGAGCACAGTTTCACAAAGGATGGAAGGTAGCGCTGGGCGAGCTACCCCACTGTTTGCCAGTGGATTGTAGATGCTTGGGCTAACGTGTCTGCTGGCACTGCTGTCCGAGCTTTTGCAAGAGAAGGCATCATTTCGACGAGACGCACGGTACAGAAAGTGACTCTGACAGCGAGGAAAGTGAACCTGCTATGTTGGATTTAGCGCAGCTGGTAGTTTCTGAACTTGGGTGGATATGATTAATGACTTTATGATGACTGTAACCAACATTTAAATAAAGCCATCCAAAATCAGTTTTACTCCTGATCTATTTTTAAATACACACACTTTTCTGATTGTGTGTATGTGTTGTTGTAAGACGGACAAACGTAGTAGAGGATATGTATTTAAAACCTGTGTCCTATCATCAGGTGCGCCTTATGTGTGTGTTCTATACAGAGCACGGGAAACTGAGATTGCGCCTTTTAATACAGTGCGCCATTTGGTCGTGAAAATACGATAATCTAAATTTGGATAATGACTTCTCATGAAGCTATACCCAAAAAATCTTCTTGGGCAGCAATACAAAAGTAAAAAAAAAAAACGCAGAAAACATAGAATCCAAGTTGATTTAATTTCTGAATGGTCTGAGAAATAGAGAATAAAACATGTTACTCTCTATAAGTTAGAACAGAACAAAGACTAGAAAAACAAACAAACACAAAAATATGGTTCCATGGAATGCATTGACTGGTCGGTTTTTCATGTGCCACATGGTGACGATCTGGACGGTTTAACAGACTGTATTTCTTACATCGGGCTCTGCATGGACACCACCGTTCATACCAAGAAAGTGCACTTTTACCCTAACAACAAACCGTGGGTAACTTGCAACCTCAAAAATCCTCTGAACAAGAAGATGATGGCCTTCTTGGATGGGGTCTGTGCTGAACTCATACCCGCTAACAAGAGAACTCAAAGAAGACTATGAGTCTTCTTCCTCGTAGTCTCAAAGAACTCAAAGAAGACTCAGAGTCTTCTTTGAGACTACGAGTCTCAAAGACTCTCATAGTCTTCTTTGAGAAGACGACTATGAGTCTTCTTTGAGTTCTTTGAGAGTACGAGTCTCAAAGAAGTATATGAGACTTACAGTATAGTCTTATAGTCTCATAGACTTATAGTCTCAAAGAAGACTTATAGTCCCAAAGAAGCGGTCTAGAAGCAGTCTAGGAACTCTTCGAGATCCTCCATTAGTTGCAAAATGTGGCTGGGGTGAGTGAAGTCTAGGCTTCCCTGATAAAGCTTTAGAACCCACCAACCAACCCTGGATTAGTGGCAAGAAAACCGTAAGACATGTAAGGCAGTTTAAAAAGACATTTTTACAACCAGAGCTGGTAGATCACTTGTCAAAACATTCGGTTGAAGAACATGCCAGTACAAAACTGTGCATGAAAATGCCAAAAATAACACCCATTGTCGCATGCTGAGTTAAATCACCATGTAGTTGAAATTCAAAATTTGTGGGTAACGACTATTATGCAGGTAGGTCTACATGTCTCAGATGCTGACAACCAGCAACTCTCGCAGAGCCAAAAATAGTTTATTGCTCTGGAGTCAATGAGTAACTTTCATTCCCCAACTTTTTGCCTTTGTTCTAACACCTTTGAGGGATAATTTCTTAAGTTTCTTGTTCCCTTAAGATGCCTCCTGAATAGTGTCAGAGCTACAAAGAAACTCAGACTGATGCCGCCCTATTTTGGTGACAAGACCAGCTAGGGAGTAGCTTTTCTCCCTTCTATTTCTAAAAAAAAACAAGATCCACTGCACAGATACTCTCAGTTTTCATCTGGGTGGCATGAAGTAAGACTGAGACTCACTCACAGCTTTAGAAAGCAGAGTCTCAAAGTATAGACAAAGAAGGGATCCCCACTATTCTGGCTCTAAACTCAGTAAATGATGGTTCTATTTCTTTCTTTTTTTTTTTTTGCATTGGTTGCCACTTAAACAGGGATTTTACTTGAGTCAGCCTGCCAGTGTCAATGAGGGACACACAGGATTAAAACTTTAGGAGTCTTTCCGAAAGCAAACAAGGCTGACTCAGTCCTCTGCTGAGCCATTTTCTGATGAGTCATCACTGTGCTGTCGTAAACCTTCACCCTAGTTCACCCCACATTAAGCTTGGAAGAAGAATCCCCTCGTTGCAGTAGGTTTCACCAGAGGCTACGCTGTATCATTTTTTCAATGCATAGGACAATTACTAACAAGGTTTTTTTTTTTATAGCGAGTTTTAAGCCAAGCTATTATCGATGGTTGCTACGGCCAAGGGCAACAATCACAGAGACTGCCACTGCTACAAAACACAGTGAGTAAAGTGGATTTTTCTTCTGCCACACTTGCTAGAAAAATAAAGGCAATACAATGGAGGGTTTTTCTGTGTATCATGATTCTTCGACACAATTGATTATCGGGTTTGAATATTTTTCCTCACCAGTAAATTTTTGCAAAGTTTAGGAGAAATTCATCTGCTTCTCGTATCAGGGATGATAAGTCGGTTCCGTCAACTGCTGGACATCCAGTGGTGGAGTTGGAAATTGCACTACTTCAAGGACATTATCTGGGGTTGCCATTGCCGCCACTTGGATGAATTGGGGAGGGGAGGTACTGTCAAGGTTTCAATTTTTTATCAGTGGTTTTGTTTAGGTTTACTTCCTGTTTTATTTTGTCCTCCCTTTTGTTCGAGGTGTCTCGATTTCCCCTTCCTCGTGTCTCCCTGGTTATTGCCTACTTCCGTCAATATGTCTTACGTGTGTCTGTGTATACACAGTCAGGAGGGGAAGACAACTGGAAGACAACTTATAATGTGTGTCTTGTCTAGTGTCTTCCTTGGACCCGAGGTTGCAGTCATTGTTTGTTTCTGAAAATTATTTTGAGTAATAAAGCTGCTTTTGTTAAGACTGCATGCTGGCCTGTGCCTGTGTCCGGATCCTTACACTCAACCATGAGAAATTCAAGCCCAGTCCGTTCCTTTCAGTCATCTTCCGCTTGTTCCAGGGTCGGGTTGCGGGGGCAATAGCCTCAAACGGGCAGCCCAGGCCTCTCTCACCCCAGCTGCATCCTCCAGCTCACCCGGAAGGATCCCAAGTCTTTCCCCGGCCAGCTGTGAGACATAGTCTCTCCGGCGGGTCCAGGGTCTGCCCCTTGGTCTCTTTCCGGTAGGACGTACCCAAAACACCTCACCTGGGGGCATCCTGACCAGATGCTCGAACCACCCCATCTGGCTCCTCTCGACCTGTAGGAGGAGCGGCTCCTCCCGGATGGCAGAGCTCCTCACCCGATCTCTGAGTGAGAGCCCAGCCACCCTGCGGAGGAAGCTCATTTTGGTCGCTTGTATCCGCGATCTCATTCTTTCGGTCACCACCCACAGCTGGTGACCATAGGTGAGGGTGGGAACGTAGATCGACTTGTAAATCGAGAGCTTTGCTTTTCGGCTCAGCTCTCTCTTTACCATGACGGACCGATGCAGCGTCCTACTTATTGCTGATGCCGCACCGATCCGCCTGTTGATCTCCCGCTCCATCTTTCCCCCACTCGTGAACAAGACCCCGAGATACTTAAACTCCTCCACTCGGGGCAGGACCCTGTCCCTGACCCGCAGGGGGCATTCCACACTTTTCCGGGCAAAGACCATGGTCTCGGATTTGGAGGCGCTAATTCCCTAAAGCCCAGTCACAAAAAGCAAAAGGAAGGTAAATTTGGATAACCACAAAGACATTTTCGGTTATCATCCTGGAAGCTAAACATAATTAGTTTGAAAAATAATCTCTGGTAGAAAACGATTAATGGATATTTATAGGAGAAAATAGACCTTTGTTCTTTTCAAAGAAAAAATACCAAGACAAGTTAAAACCATTTTTAAATTGGGTTAAAAAATAATACCACACATTTTTCAAGACATTGATTATTTGGGCATTTTTATGCCTTTCATTTTCTGCAGCAAAAAGATTATTTGTTGCCAGTGTTTATAAAAGCAGAGCTTTACAATTAAATATGTAAAAAAAAAATCACATTATTCAGTCAAGACTTTTTCTAAGAACGTATCCAAAGATATGTTTTTTGCTACTTTTCTAAATGCGCTTTTTCGCTTTTTTTTGAAAAGGTAGGAACATCGTCTCTGATCTCCTGCTGCTTAAGCAGGGATTTAATTCCGGGGTTTTTGCAGAGCACTGACGTCAATGTTACAGATGCATAGCACATTTTAAAAAAAGCCTGCCGGATCATTAATGTATGTTCAGGTGGTTGTTGGGAACAAGAAAATTGCAGGGCTTGTTATAATAAAATAAATTCTCCAAGTGTTCAAACTTCTGTGACGACACATGTACATTTATATTTAGCATTTATGCATTCATAATTAGAGAATATTAATATAATAAATGTAAATAGAACCACAATTTGAGGTATTTAGTAGAGTTGTAGATGTGTTCTGAGCTGACTGAGCAGAGAAATAAAGATGTTTCTGTATCCTGTTGTGTTTCACATAAATAGATAATGAAACATAAAAAAAAAAAAAAACAGTTGCACAGAAGTGGACTTGCACATTTTACAAAAATCCATTTTGTGCCGCTTCGTCTGAGTAAATCTACCATGTTATAATTCTATTATGGCCAGAAGAAACATCTTGTTAAGTATGATGCATTATAGATATGCAAGTCATTGATAATTTTACCATAAATAACTTTTACTACCATAGCCAGGTTTTTGTTCCTTTTTGGGCAAGTTTTTTTTCTTTTTGTTTTGAGGCATTGATTATCCCCATGCACTTTTATAGGAAATGTGAAACAGTGATAGTCAGTCATCTTCTTCTCCGTCTATCCCTTTCGGGTTGCGGGGGGATGCCGGAGCCCATCCCAGGCAATTTAAGGCGAGGGGCAGAGTGCACCCCAAACAGGTCACCAGTCAGTTGCGGGGCCGCACACGTACAACCATACACATTGACGCACACAGTCATTCCTAGGGGCAATTTCGGCACCGGCCAATCAACCTGACATGCATGTCTTTGGAGAGTGGGAGGAAACCGGAGGAAACCCACGCAAACATGGGGAAAACATACAAACTCCGCACCGAAAGGACAGTTTTCCAAGCCTCATCCCCATGACCTTCTTGCTGTACAACAATACACACACACACACATAGTCATTCCTAGGTGCAATTTCGGCATCGGCCAATCAACCTAGCGTGCATGTCTTTGGAGGGTGGGAGGAAACCCGGGTACCCGGAGGAAATCCATGCAAACACGGAGAGAACATGCAAACTCTACACAGAAAGGACAGTGTTCCAAGTCTCGTCCCCATGACCTTGTTGCTGTGAGGCCACTGTACTACCCACTGTGCCACCATGCTGCAGTGATAGTGCTTGCAATTTTTTCGAATGTAGCTTAATGGGTGTTGGGATTTTTTTGTATCTGGTTGAGATCACTTTTAGGTATCTCCGGCAAGTTTTCCCAAACTTTGATTCAGTGTTTGGAAAGGGACAAGAAACCAAGAGAGACCCACCTCACTTGGCTTTTCTCGACTCGGAGGAATTAGTTTTGGATTAGTTCAAACGTGACTAATACTGTACTGTCTATGTACACAGAAATGTAACTTCAACATCAACCCTGAGGAAGGCACTGAAGTTGAAACCAAAAATACAAAACAAAATAAGAACCGTATCACTGCAAACCCAAGGGTTCTTACCCACAATGTCTTCACGCAATGTAACGCAATGCCTTCACAAAGGTGCTCGACATTTAGAATTACATGTACACACAATGCCAGCATTGCACTATTCCCACATTTTTCTACCAACCTGCTGGTTAGATTTTGTGGGTACAATGTGTGACTGTACAAAAGTAGGTCAGACATGGGACTCCAGAAGTGGAATCTTATCAAATCTGTTTTATTGACATGTATTTTCTCTTATAAAGCCTGCATGATGGAGGCCTCCAGGCAACTTCTGTTCTTATCGATGGGGAGTAAGTTTAAACCTCTTGAGGAATGTAGCGATACATTCGTTTTAGGATAAACAAGAACTTGCATACATTTGAAGTAACAATCTTTTTTTGTCATTCATCACTGCAACAAATATAGGACTTTCAAAACCTTTTATCTGCTTTGGGGCTATGTCGCAGGGCAATGGCCTCAGTCACTTGTATCCATGATCTCCTTCTTTCAGTCCCCACTCACTGTTGGTGACCCTTCGTGAAGGTAGGAACGCAAATCGAATGGTAAATTGAATTGGTGAAAATGATTCTCACCGATTCTCAAAAACCTTCTCTTATGGCCTAAAAAACCCACAAGTACAGTTGTTCATTTCAACACATTGTCCATTTTTTTCACACTAAGAGCCGAGTAACCCAATTTGGATTATTTTCCTTGTGTTAAATAACCATTGTACATTTTCCTAGGTTTACAGTAGAATACTGACAACAAGGTCTCCAGAATCCTGCTGTAAATGTAAGTAAAAACAGTAGGATACTGGCAACCCTGCTTTGATATAAGAGAGGTGCTGAGGAATTGGAGTCTCTATACTAGGTAATCGTCTGGGTCTAACCTGGTGGTGGCGGTAGGAAAAGAAGAACCACTAATCCATAGGTTTCTTTTGGGTACATTTTGATTTGTTGTCACAACATTCATGCCGTTGCTTCATTATATTTAACTGGATAAATTTGCCTTATGAAGAATC
Organism: Neostethus bicornis; assembly: GCA_902685375.1. Taxonomy (NCBI): domain Eukaryota; kingdom Metazoa; phylum Chordata; class Actinopteri; order Atheriniformes; family Phallostethidae; genus Neostethus; species Neostethus bicornis. Next base: position 10,375,078 of record LR738553.1, on the reverse strand, counting down.
TTCAAAGACATTTACAAAGTAGTAGTCTCAATTTCCTCATGCCACCAAATAATGACGCATGACCAATGCATGCTATACTTACGAATATATGTAATAACCACCTGCGATGTTAGGAGTCATAATTGCAGAAAAACAGAGAACATCAAAGAAGCAGAATGAATGAAAGCTTGGTAAGTCGGTGATATTTGCTAATTTGCGCTCAACTCAAACATGGGGAAAAAGCTTGCTCTGTTTTGTCTTTTATATTAGATCATAAACCACCTTGACCTGTAGAGGCTTTCAGATGAAATGTCATGGGATCAGCAGAGTGGTTATATTGGGATGTGGAGCAAAAATTGCTCATGCACTGCATTTTCCCTTTGGTTTAGCATTGGAGAGGTTTTTCAATGTGTTACCAATACAACCTAAATTTAACGGAAAACCAGGACAAGAAATGTAAAAAAGTTGTTGGTGAATTTTCTATATATTACTCATTTTTATGTAAGAATATTTAATAATTTTATCAATTGTAAAATGTTTTGCATTTCTAATCAAAGCAAGAACAAAAACAAAGGTATTTATTGAACAGTAATTTTGGTGTACTGTTACACCCTGGAAAACCACTAATTTAAGTAATACTTTTACAACTTGATTTTAATTTTGTTTTATTTTTACAATTAAAGTTGCAATAATGTCAGCGAATTTGTCTCAGCAATTTTCCATTAAGTGAAAATCAATTCTCAAAACCAAGCTTTTTTTTTTTTTATGTATAATCACATTGCTTTCTGCTGGAAGAAAAATCAAACTCAAAATGCAAATGAGGAGATTTATAGGTTTTGAGCAAGCTCCACTGGTATTGAAAACAAAACTTGCAATAAATTAAGCACATTTGTCCAATAAATAGTAATACTTCCATCACAAAAAAATTGAAAGTAGGTACAAAAACATGGTCCTCGACCGGAAAAAGGTGGAATGCCCCCTGCGGATCAGGGACAGGGTCCTGCCCCAAGTGGAGGAGTTTAAGTATCTCGGGGTCTTGTTCACGAGTGGGAAAAGATGGAGCGGGAGATCGTCAGTGGATCGGTGCAGCATCAGCAATAACTAGGACGCTGCATCGGTCCGTCCTGGTTAAGAGAGAGCTAAGCCGAAAAGCAAAGCTCTCAATTTACAAGTCCATCTACGTTCCCATCCTCACATATGGTCACCAGCTGTGGGTGGTGACTGAAAGAATGAGATCGTGGGTGCAAGCGGCCGAAATGAGCTTCCTCCGCAGGAGCGGCTATCACTGGAGATTACTATTTTATTCTAAAATAGTAAAATTAAATTGAAAATAGAAAAATAAAAAGCATGTTCCCTGAGGTCGAACGCACCCCCCTTGGAGAGCACTGATTAAAACTAATGAAAAAATAAAATTTTCTTTTTTTTGGACCAGAAATCTGAGATAACACCTTTCCTTAGTCCACAAGCAAAAATTGACTTCAGAAACCATTACAGACCAGCCGGGTGGTACTTGTGTGAATAATGGGCACAAAAAAGGTGTTTCACCTACGAGGTGTAAGTTGCCCTTAGTGGAATTTAGATAGCCAATCAGCACATAGAGTACAATGTGTCAATTGGGACGGAAAAACAATCTTATAGAAAATACACCTGAAACATTGCAGTAAATATTTCTGTGAAATTTAAAGGCTGCAAAATGTAACCACTGTTGATTCAATCAATTTTAATTTCAAATAAAATTTTGTATTTAAAACTTTTTTAATTGAATTTCAAGGCTGGGTTCGGTAGTAATTTTCTTAACCATGATTAATTTCTTGCTAGATAGATTAATTCTACTAACAAATTAAACAACTAATGTAAATAAATATTGTATTTAAAACTGTTTGAAGAAATCCAATGAGTAAAGAAATGATGAAAACATCTTTACTTTAAGAATCTCTTCTTTAGGTTTAAATGGGCTACATTATTCTTTAAGAAGCTCTTAAAGGTTTCCTGTAAATCACAACTTTAATATTTATACTATAAAATCCAATATTTATGACAAAGAAGGATGAAAATTTAAAGATTTATCAGATGAAAAATAACAAGTCTGCTGGATGGATGACAAAGTGGAAAAGCTGGCTTTTCTCTAAACTCACAAGTATCGTATCAGATGGTGGATTTCAGCCATTGCGTGTTTTCCCGACGGAACGGACAAGAAGGATTGCAATGTCATATCTTCTATAATGGAACAGAGGAACTCTTATTTTAAATGAAAAGTTACATATTTTCATAAAACACTGTAAAAAATGCATATAACGTTGGAATGTCATTAAAAGTATTTGTGAGAGTAATTACCATGTTATGAACAAGTTGATGTTTCGCCATAGAAGACAATTTTATCTAGTGTCAGCCTATGAAAGGTAAATTCACCAACTACAACATACTTGTTCAAAAGTTTGTGAAATTCATACTGCGATATGTGTATGATGTACTATAGGGAGCCTGCCATTGGAACGCGGCCAATTGGACGACATGCCCTGCGGTACACAAATGACTGTAAGAGAGATCGGAAGTTGCCCAACATCAACCCAGAAGAACTCCAGTTAGTGACCTCTTACCGCTACAGGTGGCGTGCTTTGTCAAAATTTGTATCAAGCAGGATGAGAAGAACAGAGAGATCCAGCGCGAGGTCCCAAAGACCCGCCTATGGCAAAAAAGTCAGTCTACCACTGGACCCCACATGAATCAGACATCATACCTATCACATTTGCAGTAAGTGAGGTAGAAACTACAGCTCCCATATTGGCTTATTCAGCCACAGTCATCACCACTGCAAAGTATCCAGGTGCAGACTCCATTGTCTCTATTGACAGAAGGATACCAACTTCTTTACCACCCTATCATCCCGTTCATTCACCCCCAATCTCAAAGTGACCTGGGACACACATGAACACAAAGTCCCTGTCCACAACACCCAACACCAAACATCCCACAAGTGTTTGACGTTTGAAAATCATCAGCAAATCTTTAAAAGCAAAATAATCTCATTCATAAAACTGTTGGTTTTTATCTAAATCACAAGAACGCCATGTATATTATTAGCGAAAAAAAAGCTCTTTACTTTTGACCAAAAACAAAAAAAAAGGCAATTTTTAATCATAGGTAGTAACCTTGGAATAATTTTTGCAAATGAATCTGCAGAAATAGGAACTTAGCAGCATTAGATTTCTTATTTTGTTAATTAAATAGAATAATTTGCATACAAATTGACATTACTCATTACTACATAATATTGTTCATTACCGCTAGTTGTCGAGAGCATCCTAGTCTAAAGCGAAACCGGGCTGGTGTGCACAGAACTAATGAGATATTACCAACCGCGCCTCAAGGTTCACAGTTTCATGAGACTCATTGGGCATCGGTGAATTACATGCACAGATATTTCTTTCACCTTGAAGAATATGCATTCTACCGACCCCATATGTTGATCATTATAATTAGAAATTCTAATTGGATCCTCGGTATGTTGCACTGAGGTTTCATGAGAATCAGGCACAGATTCAAATTAACTCCATAAATTTCTCTTTCCGTGGAAATGCACGTCAAATCCACATTTCTTACTGAGCTCATTAGACACAGTTACACACACTGGAGACATTTATGAATCCCAGATTGTAAACTTTCAGTGAAAATGTGGGACTGCATTAAATAAATCTTGTACAACATTATGAAATGCCCAGAAACTTAGAAAAAAAAAGAGATCTCATTTTTCCAGAAGCATTTGATCAGATTAAAATCTAAATTTTTGTTGGATGCTTTGGGCTATTTTATTATCTATCAGGTTTAATTTAGTAAAACTTTTTGGTAGCTTTACAGAACTAGTAGTTTTAAATGTAAAACATTTTTTGGATGGTTTTGATTGGAGTATTGTACATCACATAATTTTGAATGAAAACATTTCTGAAAGTACGCATAAGATAATTTTGGAAAAAAGCTATAATTTATGGAGTAAGCTCCTTTCATATGGTGGTCAGGTTCTCCGTGGTGATAAGGTGAGAAATCCCCTGGACTGCCTCTCTGTACCTCTAACCGTGCCCGAAATTGAACCTTGTTAACCAGTTGTCCAGCATTTGCGTCCTGCCTCACCACACCCTACCTGACAGGTAATCTGGCTATCTGATTAGAATTCCTCTTGGATAACTTGCTGCGCAGCTGCCCTTTAAGGCAGTGATGGCTGGTAGTGTCAGTATATTTCGTTTTAGTTGAAACAACCAAGTAGCCATTAGGGTCTTGTATTCACTCATTATGACCTCGTAAAGCTGACTCGAATGTCCCACAGATGTTAATGCTATTTGTGAAAATATATGCTGAGTTTTAGTTCCCTCCTCATGTCTTCGAAGGATTCCAATTCTGTTTCCATTTAGCTGTATGGCTATGCTAGCTTGGTCTTAGCTTCATGATTTCATCAAGATAGTTTTGCACATTTTTGTACCATTAGCATTTTTCTTGTTTTAAGTTGCTTGGGCCCCTGACTGTCCACAACGTCTCTGTGCCACTGGATTGAAACAGCAAACACAATAACAGAATAAGCCATCGCTAGCACTACACCCTTTAGGCTGGCTGTGCTTCTCATAAACCGACTAAAATAACACTTTGGTATCATTATATCCACAAAACCTTGTTTTTGTTGAATGTTTAAATCTGGTTTATCTGGCCCAAGGCTCTTCACTCTTTTTTCCTCCACTGAAAAACTCTGAACTGAGGCAGCCACCTCTTGTTCTGAATTGAGCAACGAGCACCAGAAAATCAGAGGCACAGACTACAAAAAACTTTTAAATGGAATTTCTTCAAATTTAGCTAAATAAAATATAGTCTTTTGATACAGAATACCTTGAACATCCGTCATGAGTACAATCTGCCTGGCAGTGCAAAGTTCTCTGTTTTAATGCTGACTAGATCTTATAGCTTAGCATGGACCACCTACAACACTGTGGTATAGGAGACCTGGCACACCACCAGGCAGTCATCTCTTTCGCCATTCATCTTACTCCTTAATGTCACTTCTTCTTTTTTACTTCCTGGCTGCCCTTTTATGATAATTTACTGCACTTGTCTCTTTGTCACAAGTAGAGTAAAATTAAATTTTGTTAGGAACAGGTAACAAACAAAAAAACAACACTTCTATCTAAATTGAAAGTATGCACTAGTAAACTCCGACTGGGACTGTATCATTGCAGTGCTATGGCCAGTATCTTTTAGGATCTGTATGTTGTGGTCAGGATTAGTAAATTATCTATAAAGTTTGTCAAATCCAAATTAGTTATTTCTTAAGTAAAACAAAGTTCCACTCTTTCGGTACTCTTTCGGTACCCTTTCGGTACTCTTTTGGTTCTCCAGGTAGTTCATCTTTGCAGAACACCAAAATTGGACAGCGACTCTTTCGTAAATTGGAAGGTGAGCACTATGGCCTAACGACAAAAACGGTTGTTCGTTTGAGTCCTAGGTGGGGCTGGAGACACTGACCTTTTTGTTCGGAGTATGCAAATTATTCCTATGTGAATTGGCCACTCCTATATTGTCACATGGGAGGGAAAGAAGAAAAAAAATAACACAATTTGTTAAAAAAATCTTGACTCATTCTAAAAAGCAGTTTAATGGCATGTACATGGCACACACATCAGATATTTTTTAATTTTCAGTCAATTTTGCACAAGACTGATCTTTACAATTTGAGTAAAATTAAAGGTAATATAAATCATAATGACATACAGTCTTTTCTATTATCGCGAGGGGTGGATTGATTAGTTCAGTCATACTGAACATGTCTGGACCAACATTTTTTTTCCTCAACTTGACAATTATAACTCTTTTGAGACTTTAAAATAATCAATACCCACCATTTTATGATTAGCTGATGTTTAGCTGATTAGGATGATGACTTTTTGTTTCCTCAGTAATACGTCATGAAAATTCACAGTTATCGAGGATCACAGTGCATGAAATGGGATGTATATAGAATACTGTAAATAAAATAAATGTAAATACTGTATATGTTAAAATAATTATGCATCATGTTCTGGTCTTGTTTCTAATGTTACAACAACCTTTTCTAAACACCTGAAAGACCAGAACATAAATTCACGTGTCCCTCTCTTCATCATAAGTTTTCTCACTGGACAGCCTTCCACAACTTTAATAATAAAAGGACCTCTTGGTATTTCACAGAAGCTTTCCACAGTTAATATTGCTGAGACACGTTTGTCACAAAGCCAGCACTGTCAGAGACCTGCATTTTTTATGAACTTTCATTAATTTGATTAAATAATTCAGCAGTCACTTTGATGAAAGCGACATCATCCCATTGCTCCGGTGGTTATTACTCTCTACACTGTCTAAACAATATTACCCATGTGGATTATGCAACTCATGCATACCGTATTTGAGAAAGCAAGTTTTTTTGTTCCTTGTGGCTATTTGTCCTGTAAGTTTTTGTCATTTATTGGGTAATTACGGAAAAAGGAGATAATAATATTACATTATAGAATGTCGGGCAAAATTTCTGTTGTCATTAAATATCACCATCTAGAGCTGACAAGACAGCTGTTGCTGACATCTGTCTCTTTTGATTTGCTGTAATCTGAAATATTTATTTGGATGGATGTTACGAATCTCAATTCGTTCCTACACCAGCTGCGAAACACAGTCCGCATCCACCCTGGGGCATCACCTCGGTGGGATATGCCAGGAGTCTTCCTGTCTAGGAGGCATCCTGACAAGACTACTGAACAATCCCATCTAGCTCCTCTCAACTTTGAGTAGCAATGGCCCTACCCTGAGCTTATCCCATGTGCTTATCGGAGACACCTGCCTCTGTCTTAGTCCTGCTGGATCAAAATGCTAGACGATGTAGACAATGAGATCCTATTACAAAGAAGCCTTTAGAGGCCGTTAGAGGCCTTACTTGAGACTGCCTTTGAGTGGTTTAGGTTCTACCCCCTGGATCGGAAGTACTTCAATGAAATCAGCAACAGTCTCTCAGGTAAAATGACAGTGACCTATGGCACGGCTCAGGGATCAGTTCTGGGACCACTGTTTCTCAATCTTTACACACTCTCCTCAGGCAGTTATAGTAATTATCAGCAGCAATGTGTCCTACCACAACTACACACACATTTATACATCACTAACAAGAGGGGGTTATGGGCCTGTAAAATTTCTCGGCCACTGCCTGTAACAAATCAAAGGGGAACAATTCTCTTCAGCTAAACACAGACAGGACTGAAATAATCATCTTTGGCCCACACGATGAGAGTGAAAGTGTACTTGGTCACATCTCTTACACTTAAACTTTAAAGCTAAGTCAGAAATCTAGAGGTAATCATGGTCTCAGATTTAGACTTTAATACATTTAGTCAATAGCATCAGCACTCTTTTATCATCTTTAAAACATCAGCAGTGTTAAAGGTAATATCTAAATCGAATAGAATGTACTTTATGTATCCCAGAAGGGAAATTTGAGTGCTGCAGTGCAAACACCTCGATGCCCCCTTGCCCTTATCCACCGGCGTACCAGTCCGGTCGCACTGTGTCCAACCTGACAACCCAAAAGCTGGAGTCCAGAATGGGTTCACAAAGTCCTAGTGATGCCTCCAGTTCTTCAAGCGAGCGACCAGACATTTCCATGGAAACTGCAAAAACACACGGCCGTATGCACCTTCTCTAGACCGTCTCTTTCTCCACACCTCCCCCAGGACCAAACCAACTCCTTCAGCCACACACGTATGTGGCTCCGAGAGCCAGCCGCTGGTCGTGCATTTCAACATACATGTCAACAGCAGATTGACTCCATAACCAGCTACCCCTTGGGAGCTAGCTGGACGATTTCTAAAAAAAAACCCAGCTGTCCAACACAAAACAACAAAGTTCTAAAGGACGTCCAAAGTGCGCTCAAATATCTGACTTAATCAAGCATTTGTCTCCACTGGGTTAGACCATGGTAACAGTCTTCAGTCTACAGTTGAAGACCATCCCGAATGCTGCTTTGGTGCTAATTGGAACTGGGAAGCATTACCATGTCTGTTTTCTGCATTGGCTTTCTGTTGCTCAGAGGATGAACTTTAAAACATGTCTGCTTGTGTACAATTCTATGCTCTGCCAGCGAAGCCAACAAAATCCCATATTCATTCATAAAAAGTAAAATATATATTTTTCTTTTCAGCAAATAGGTAAATAAGTTAATTGTATATACATATTAATGGTGGAGGTCAGTGGAAGAAACAAATCAGTGTTGGTAATGGCTTAACTCAGGAGTGTCCAAATCCTGTCCTCAAGGGCTGGTGTCCTGAAGGTTTTCCATATGTTCTTGCATCTACACACCTGATCCAGTTTGTTGAGACATTGTGCCAAATTCTATTGGCTGTTGATTTAACTTTCTGTACATCAGCTGTATTGAACCAGGAATGTGTGGAAAACCTTCAGGACACTGGCCCTCAAGGACCGGTTTTGGACACCCCTGGCTTAACTAAAGCCACCCCTTCCAAGAACGCTCCAAGAGTAGCAAATTTATTGATTAACTTATAATTGACTTATAATCTTGTTTTTCACGTAGTTCACCTCAATGTTCACCTCAAACTTAATTTTTTTCCAAGCTTTCTGAAATGTGTCGGTTTCGTAGCCACAGTACATCATTTTACTTCAGGTATGATAGATGGCTGAGCTGCTGATTAAACTGATTCAAAAACACATTTCAGCAACAAATTTCAGTTCCTTCACCCCTACCTGCCCAAAAAAGAATTATTTTGCTTTCACTGCTTCCCAACAACTTCCTTTGTGCATTGCTGAGTATACTGTATTTATAACTTTGACAGAACAATGCGACTTTGTTTGCCACAAGTTTGCTTGTGTTCCATGAACGTCAAACTTACTTTTACCAACACATTGTAAGCTGATTGAGAACATTTAAGTGCTTCCACTTAAGTAAGGCTCATTAAGATGTAATTAAAATCTAAAATGGCTATTTAGGATGCAAATAGCAAAGTGATGATGCATTAGACAACAGCAATTCAGTTTCCGGTCTTTACATTCCCAATATAAACGAACTTTGTCACCAAGTTAGCGTAAACGCCTCCTTTTAATTGTAACTTAATGAAGAAAAGGGTTGGCATGAAACTCAAATGCACTTTTAATTATTTAGCTAACTTGTCTGGAGCTTGTTCTCAGCATCAAACAGAGCGGCGCACAGCCCAGATGGCAGGCATTCACTGCAGTCGGTCCACAAACACACTCTCTTCAAGTTTCTAGCTTAACAAATTGCGTGCTGGCTTCCTGAAATCACAGCAGGAAATGCTTCTAATTTAATGGTGGAAGGTTATGAAATCCTGCCCACAACTGCTCCCTAGCAAACATCAAACCTTCACATATGGCTGTTCATTTTGTAAGCTTGTCTTTGATAAATAAAAATTTCCAAGAAAACAGATTTAATGACTGTCTTGAACTTTTAGGGATGGTTATTGAGAAAGATCAGAGATAATGACAGATTACAGTCTTTCACACATGTCTATATTCATTTTAAGACTTAGCCCATTAGCCTAATTTATATAAAATCCAAGTTGCCCCCAATGACCACACAAGTCATCGTAGATGTGTTCTATAAATAACGCAACTCACCAATGAGCAACGTCTAAATTTTTATTTTATTTTGTCGCTACTCTTTTAAAAAGAAGATTCTTTTTAGCAGGAGGGGGTCCCAAAGCTTCACACAATAAATTAAATAAAAAAATAGAGTAAATTGACCTTTACAATAAACAATAGCCAATATTAACCATTGCTAATTCTTGAACTAACTAAAACTTAGAGCATTACTGCCCTCAGACTGTCTTTGATAAGGATAAACCAAAATTTAAAAAAAGAAACCTCGTGGGGAGCCCAGCGGGATCCAGCGGGATCCAACGACCAGCTGCTGGCTCCCAGAGCCACATCCATCATGGCTGGAGGGGTTGGTTCAGTCCTGATGGAGCTGAGGAGAAGGAGATGATCTAGAGGAGGTGTTGTGATGTGGAAGGAGGACAAAAACAGGATTTATTAACACAAGTCAGGGAAGTCTGTAAGGCAAAGAGTACAGGATCAACTCAGGATCAAAAAGTCCAAATAATATGACACAGATCAAACTTATGGTCAGGCAGCCAGGAGGACCTGGCTGGGAAAGATGAGGATGACCCGACCTGGAGGTCCGGGGTGAATTCCTTTGAATAGGCAGCATGTGAATGATCCACAGGTGAGTGTCATCTGACTAATCACCCTCAGGTGTCTCTATTCAGGCTAATAAGGATTTTCCAGGTCTCCCTCTGGTGGCAGGTGAGGGGATCATGACAGGAGGTGCGGCGAAGGAGACGATCTAGAGGAGGTTACCATGGAAACGTTTGGTTGCTCGCTGCAGGATTGAGAAACTGGAGGCGCTCACTTGGACCCAGTGAAATACAAAGAGGCCAGTTTGGTGTTTTTCACTGCAGTCTGAATTTGTGGACCCATTCTGGACTTCAGCTTTTGGGTTGCCTGGCTAGACAAAGTGCGACCAGACTGGGATGCTGGTGGATAGGCGCGAGGGGGCATCGAGGTGTTTATGCTGCAGCACTCAAATTTTTCTTTGGGGATGAATGAAGTATTTTCAATTCAAATATTAGGTAATCCACCCCTACAGCCTAGATATATGTTTGAAGAAGTTCCCCAATGGGCTTTTGGATGCTAGTTGGGGGTACAATCGAGACGAACCAAGGATGACTTTAGTGCCATATGACAGAAAAAAAATCTGGTGTGTTTTAGAAAATCTGCAGACATGGCTTTATCTCAGTTTTCTCAGTTTTGTTGACCAAAGTAGGGTCAAAACTCTCGACAGATTTTAATATAAAAAAATATAAACTCATCTACACACAGCCATGAACCATAAAGTCCATTAGAAGCTTTAGCTGGTTTTGTCGCTGGATCTAAGTGAAGTGAAAGGTCATCATACTGGTGATCCGACAGAAAGCCGTGTTAATTTCTTCCACTTTATATCATTATCACTTGTAGCCACGGGTGAAGCTTTAAGACAGATAAATGCAAACACTAAATCTATCCTAGCAAAGAGTCAAAAGGGCACATTCTTTATTTATGTGTGTGCAAAATGTACTCATTAACCTATTTCCTGGTTCCTAAAGTCAACTTCTGTGCTTATTTTATCCACCTGAGACCCACATGGTCATGTACCAAACATTCATCAAAAGAAGATATCCTTGTCTTTGATCCACAGCCCCTAAATGAAAAATTACGCTCGTTTATTTTGTTTAGATGGGGTTTTTTTTTCGGATGGTAAAATGAAAATAAAGAGTAATTTCTTGATTAGAAGTAAACGAATAGAAGAGACAATTCATGGTTTAAAAATGTGTTTCTTCAAAGATCAGTTGATTGTTTTAAACACCAAAAATTCACATAATTTCCTTTTTTTTCCACGGGTATTAATATTCAAATGAAATTAGACATATTTAATGGCTTGAGATGAAAGTCAGAGTCTCCTTTCACCAAAATGTAAAACATTATCCCGCAATTTAATGAAGTGACCTCCTTGTTTTATAGTTCATTGCAACCACTCTGAAACTCCACTAAATCTCCCAGATAATGCTGGAGGAAGTGCTGCAGGGATAATAAATGCAAATAAAGGCATCTTTATGAAAATTCAGCAAGTCCAAGCAGCCTAACCATGAAAGGGAGATGTAAATAATACAGAATTACACGCATTGCATCTATGGGAAATTAATGAGGGCTTAAAAGTTTGTTTCTAAGTCTACAAAAACCTTTGCATTTACCATGGCAATCGACGTCTTCGCTTTTAAACATTTTCCAAACAGGTTCAATTATTAAGCGAATCAGTGGAATGAAACCGTTAGAACGTGAATCAGATCTCTAAGCTATTTTTATTTCCAAATGAGTCCGATGAATGATTCGTTTCCGTGATCGTTGACCCAGAAACAGCAGACTTTATACATATGCATGAAAAAAACAATATCAATAATATATCTAAATTCCAGGCAAGACTGTGTTGATTTAAACTGGTAAAAAAAAAAAAACTGAGTTTGATACACAGGTTAAACTTTACCTTTAAATGACGTCCTGAGCAGACAGATGTGTCTGAGAACATTTTTGTCCCTTGGCAGACTCCCGGACGAACATCACTGATTTATGATGAACATGTTGTTATTCCTAAAAGAAAGAAAAATAATACATTCCGCTGTCGAACCAACTCATTTTTGTTTTTGAGAGAAACGTTAAAGAGAGTAGTTTTATTCTCATACAGTTTTTTTGTTTAAAAACAAAAATGCTTGATCTATTCTTCTCCAGTTGCCGCCATATTGATTTTCAACTTATTTTCTGCAGATGACTAACTTTTTACACTTTCAGGTATATAATTCAGCCTTTCAATACATGTCAAAATGAGAAAACCTTTTGAGTATTAAAATATTTGCCAATTGTACAAATGTAATGAAAAAGAAACCAGAGTGTCGATTTTGAGCTGTCGGGCTTGTGTCCCAGAGCAAAACCGCCACAAAAAGTCAGATCACTGTAACATCTACAGGGTAGCGTCTAGACAAAGAGGAGCCGGGCATCATATTCTTAAAGATATGATGAAAGCAAAATGTCAAGATAACTGCAAATGTAAACTAAACTCTCATGTCACATGCTAGCTAAATGCATTTTTGCCCCATGGGATCTGTAAGCATATGAATCTGGAAGGCTTTATTGGGAGGACATAGAAATGTTTCACTTTCATTAACGTTTAATTTGTCTTAAGATTATAACATCCCCATTTCTGGATTTTAAAGCTATTAACATTGTTCTGAACAATGCTGCCATACTTGCTGCAAATCTGATAGGTGGTATGAGTCATGGAGGACTAATGACGACTGACTCTTTTGGTCTTTATGGCACTTTGTAGGCTTAAACTGGATTTCTGTCCTCCTCGCCCTGCTTGATACAGATTTTGACAATTAGACACCAACTCTAGCGGTAAGACGTTCCTGACTCGAAATCTGCCATGATGATGTTGCACAACTTCAAGTCCCAATTTGTAGGCATCTCTGTACCGCAGTGCATGTCGTCCAGTTGACCGCATTCCTGTGGCAAGCTCCCCATAGAGGATGTTTTTTGAAATCCGGCCATCTTCCAAAGAGATGCCCGCGCTGCGCTGGCCCGACCAGCGTGGGCACCTCTGTGAGAGGATGGTGAACACATTGGACATGCTCGTCTGGGCCAGGACGTCTATGTTGGATACTCGATCTTGCCAGGTGTATATACGTATGTATGTTATTTGTTACTTATTGTAAGAATTTTAGAAGATATGAAAATGCCATTTATTACTATCTCCCATGCACAATCAGACCACAAATTATTGATTATTTCTTTACAGTTGTCTTCCACCTCAAAGATAAGCATTCGGTTTTAGAGACTAAGACATGTATGACTGTAAAAACAAAAAAATAAAAAAAACAACAGCATAATGCCTCCCAATCCTGCCTCGTTTTTTCTGTTAGTGCTTTGTGAAAAAAGACACATTTTTCCATTTCTTAGGAGTCCTTGAGATTTGCCAAGAGACCTTCTTCTGATCCTCAAGGCTTGAGTCAGAGTCTCCTTTCAAAACCAAAGTATTTTTACCATTAGATGGTTCATTCAAAAGAATTCCTTTTGTTTTCTTCAGAAGTATGTTGGATTGTTGTTGATGATGCAGCTCTATTTACTTCTATTAAGTCATGGTTTTTAAATCTTAGTAAAGTAATTCACCTCCCTAAGGTATCAACAGGGTAGGGTGTCTGAATCTATTAGAGGGAATTTATTGGGTTTAGGACATATGCTGTCATTGAAGCAAGAACCAGAAAATAAACTTCATAATTACCCAATATTAAAAATTAAGTCTGTGTAATCCCTAAAGTATGTTAGAGCGGTGCAGGACATGTATGAGGGCTGTACGATAGTGGTGAAGTATACTGTAGGTGTGACAGAGAAGTTCAGTGTGGGGTGGGACTGCACCAGGGATCTGCTCTGAGTCCTTTGGTTTTTGCTATGGGATGAACAGGCTGACAGGCGAGGTTAGACAGGAATCTCCATGGACAATGATGTTTGCAAATGACATTGTGATCTGTAGTGAGAGGAGGAAAGAGGTGGAGGAAAAGGTGGAGAAGTGGAGGTTTGCACTAGAAAGAAGAGGAATGAAGATTAGTCAGAGTAAGACAGTACGTGTGTGTGAATGAGAGGGACCCAAATGGAAAAGTGAGGTTACAGGGAGAAGAGATGAAGAAGGTGGAAGATTTTAAGTACTTAGGATCAACAGTCCAGAGCAATGGAGATTGTGGAAAAGAGGTGAAGAAGCGTGTTCAGGAGTAAGACCGGCCATGCTGTTTGGTGTAGAGACAGTACAACTGAGGAAAAGACAGGAAAAAGAGACTGAGGTAGCAGAGATTAAGTTGCTGAGGATCTCTCTGAGAGTGACCAGGATGGACAGAAGGAACAGCACATGTTAGAGGTTATGGAGATAAAGTCCGAGAGGCCAGACTGACATGGTTTGGACATGTCAGTCTGGAGAGTGAGAGTACATCGGCAGAAGGACGCTGGATTTGGAACCACCAGGAAAGAGGCCTAGAGGAAGACCAAAGAGGAGGTTCATGAATACAAGGAAGGAAGACATGAAGATAGTTGGCATGACCAAAGAGGATGTAGGAGACAGGATTATATGGAATAAACTGACTAGCTGTGGTGGCCCCTGAAAAGAAATGCCGAAAGAAGGAGAAGAAGATGAATCCCTCAATTATTCAGGCGTTATCCATAGAAAAGGCTTTAAAGTTGTCTTCTGGAGCCCGTTTTTGTTGATTGAGACAAAAACTCAAAAATTATCTCGAAGTTATTTTCAATCTGATAGACGGGACCTGAGAACTGGTTGAATATAAATTAACCTGTTATCCATGTGTGAGTGTTAGAAAGCAGTCCTACATTTAGCCTATGCTAGACAACTATTCCCTTTCACACTTAGTAACAAAGGTGACAATGACATAAACTTAAAAATTTAGAATTGGCCTCCAACTGTTTTGTTTTTTTATTCTACAAAATAGTTTATTTCAATGTTAATGGTTGGAAAACATCGTCTTAAAACTGAAAAAAAACCTGCCTTGGAACTTTTTTCTGGAACTTCATGTGACTTTTTCCTCGCAAAACGAGATAAGGACAAGGTCATATCCGAATCTCAGATGGAAACATCACAGGGAAGATGTATTTGTGCAACAAAGTGATGAAGTGAGGGAGGAGGAGAAGATAGAAAAAAATCAAAGCTGCCACAAAAATGATGGTGAGGAAAGGAAAGAAGGAACGTACTCGAAGGTCCCTCCAAAGCTGTGGTTTACTTTTGTAATCCCCACCAGAACACCTGAGAGGATGTACAAACTGTGCTGCTCCGCAAGAACGAAAGGTGACGGCTAAAATAATAAATGTCGCAGAGAGTGGATTAAATGTCAGATCACTGTTCAAATAGTACCTGATTCTGATGATCCTTTTTACACTGTAGCTTTCAAAGAATAAGAAAAAAACAAACGTAATAACAAAGAAAAATGTCATGTTTTAATCTCAGCTAAGACTAGCGTTTAGGACGATGCTTGCTTTGCGTTTTTGGAAAGACATAGCCTGTAATTATGTTTCGATCGGTGCTCTGACTGTTACCACTCTTATTTAGAAGCACTGCAACAAACTACAGACTTGGTTAATGAAAATTTTCTCAAACTTGCCTGTAGCTATATATGCCTGGCATGGGCTCTTCTTGAATTGACACAGTCAACATCGACCACAGCAATATTACACACACAGTATGTATGTACACACAGATCTATCTATTTCTCAAGTGTTTAAATAGAAATGTATTGATACACCGGTCAATATATTGATAAATTTATAAATTCCAGGAGGCAGTTTTTCTATGTTTTTACCCTAAAGGAATTTTGTTGCTGGTCGTTAAAGAGAGGCGTAACCACTAAATATCTTATGTTTGCATAATTTACGTTTGAAATGATGTTAATTGATTTAATTTTTGTTTGTCTGAAAAAAAACCAAGGTATTTCATTGAATAGGTCCAAGAATAAGTCCACTGGGTATGGACCCAAAGTTAGGCCCAAGAATCTGCTCGGGAGACTATATCTCGCAGCTATCTATAGAACGCCTCGAGATCCTCCCAGGTGAGCTGGAGAATGCCGCCTGGGTGAGAGAATCCTGGGCTTACCGTCTAAAACTGTTGCTCTCGTAACCTGGCACCGGATACGCGGGAGACGACGGAACGGAAAGGAAAGGTTCAGCAACTTGTTGAATTATTAAGCAAGATCAGGACATAATTTATCTTCTTGTTTTATTTTAATGTTCTCAGGTCGGCGGAATCAGATGGCTCTGATCAAAACAAATCACCACACCTTGTCTTTTGTTCCATTTGCTATCAGACTCTTGAACTCTGACTGGTATTTTTTTCTTTTTTTTATCTATATTTTTAATGTATTTTCTTGGTTTGGTTTCTGTTTTATCATTTTTTTGCAGTTTATCTCTTTTTATACTTTTTACCTTTTTGTCATGGTGTTTACTATGTATGTGTGGTTTGGCCAAGTGGCTGCATTTGTTAGTTATTTTTCTTGTTGTGTATTTGTGTTAATACATTCCTCTTTTTCTTGTGAAGCCCATTGAGACGGACATTCTGTGATTTTGGGCTATACAAATAAAATTGAATTGAATTGAATTGCCTTGAACTGCCCATACAGGGATTGATAAAAAATTCTGATTCCGGGTGTTTCGTAAGCTCTCCTGCCCACTTTTAGGATTTCTGGGTAATGGCGAGGCAATACTCTCTTCCCAGGCTTGTCAAAGTAAGACACTGATTTGCCAACTCACCAGTGTCTTGATTTAACATACCTTTCTCGTACGCTCTGTGGACGGCTTCTACAGCATAAAGCCGATTCCATCAGCGCTTTACACTATTTACGTAAAAAAAAAAAAAAAAAAAACATTAATGGCAATGCACCACTTTAAACTCACAGTAGCATCAACAGTATTGCAACTGTAGAAAAATAAACCAATAATATCAAAGTAACACCGTTAGTAGTTCCATTATACTTAAACGGTGTTAGTAACAACACTGTGTCCAAGTCAATGATTAGTCAGTCGACTGTAAACATAGTTTTGTTTTCATGTAGTGTATAGAGCCTTTAAGTCTGGCCAAAACTTAAAAAAAGCCCTCGATGTCCACTCGTGCAAAAATTGACAATACTTTTAAACTTGCATGCATTGTTTGCATTCATTTTTACCAGTTTTACCAATATCATAACATCATTTCCAATTAGTATAAATACATATCCCTAGAGCAGGCTAGCTGTTTCGCATTTCAGCTTTATTAATAGCGTAGCAATGGTAGCATTTTGTATTAGCATGCTAGCATGAGTACCTAACCTGGCTAGATAATGTTGTTTTTTGTCTAATCAGCTTCTGCTTGATTTTATTCATGATATTCAATTAATATGTGTTTTTGTTGGCATGTTTTTAAAAGTTATTGTAGTTCTACCATCTGACATAAGCAACACGTAACAAAAGACCTTAAAACCAGATGTCCGAATACATAAATCATGGTTAAAAATCCTTAAAAGTCTTGCTGTCATGGAGTGGGAATTAATGATTAAATTATTCATACATTTATGGATGGATCAAGAAATAAATAGATCGATGATATGCTGATCTATTTGTATGTATGAGAGTACTGCTATACAGTAGATTTGTTTCAACACCATAGGGTTGTTCCTAAATCCCAGAGTATTCCAGCCCTTATAAAATTGAAATTCTCCAGAGTTCACTTGGGCGTTTTAAACCACTGCCGTCCGCCCAATGCACAATAACAAGGTTCTGTTTGCAATCTCCTCTGCATTTTTCCTCAGCGCCCTATTGTTGACCTGGCAAGAGCAGCAGCAAACAATTTTGCAGACAACTGCAGGGAAGGTGTTGGAGTTCAGCTACATCAAGGTGTTGCAATGAGATATCAGAGAACTCGGCCAGGCTGATATGCTGCAGCAGGGAGGAATAACAGAAAACTCTGGGAGCAGATCAGATGGGTCTGAAACCGCATAATCCCGAGAATCAGCTTAAAGAAAGACTGTCAGAGCTGGCAAGTTGACATCAAAGCAGAATCTCCCCCTCAGATGTTTTTTTTCTTCTTTTACCTGAAAGGCCACATGTTCCTCGTGTTGTAAAGAGAGTTTCTGTAATTCTTTGAGCTGCATTGTTTGAAAATGCAGAAACATTCAACCTCAACTTTCCATCAGATTACGTATTGATTTTTTTCTAATGGTTAAGCTGCATCTTTCTCGATGATTATATATTTATAAGCCACATTGGTTTTTATTCCTTCTTGTGCTGAGTTTGGACTGGGGAATTGAAAATGGCTGCATGGTTTATGGTGGGAAAAACCTGCACTGAAAACAAATCAATACACGAATCCTTCGCTTGATCAATTTCAAACTTGTTATTTCAGTGAATGTAACTAAAGACCAATTCCACATCCCCCCTTCTCCTTTCCCCACTTCTGCAGTCACTTAGCCTTTGACAAAGACTGACCCTGGAGCTCTGTGCTGTTTAAATCTCATTTCTCCAGTGTGGGAAAGATGGTCTCACTCTGGAGAAAGGCGTAATAAGCACAAAATATGGTGAGTCACGCAGCTTGAACACTTCATGGACAGACCACATATGAAGATGCATAGACATGCATTTGTGTTAAAGATTTGGTTTTCCCAAATGGAAAACCGTGCAAATGAGTAGCTGATGGAGGATGACTGTAGATGAACATTTTGTTTTTATCATTAGCCTTTGATTGACTTGATTCCAACAGGTATCTCAGTACTAACGTGTTTCCCCCATTAGCTGTTTGCAAATTAGAATTCATGCAAAACAGTGGCAGGATATTCCAACAGACCTAACGTCCATTCATATTTTATGCGGTTTCATTTTTTCCTGCAGCAAAACGATGTCTTGCAAAAATGGAAAAAGAAAAAAAAATTGCTTCAAAAAGGAAACTTTACTTTGTAATTATTTTTTAAACATGCCTCTACAGATTGTTTGACTCTCCTGAAATGAAAAAGAGGAAAAAGCAACACATTTTTTTTTTTTGTATAATTATGATGATTGCTTAATTGGGCCAAGGAATTTCAGTTAGAACATGCTGACGAGCACAAAACAAGAAATGAAACTTCTTACAGCTCTAATTAAAACCAAATAATATGTCTTCATTTTTGGGTGTTGGAGAACTTCTTTTTAATATGATAAAACCAAAATTAGACCACTTTGATTTTGAGGTCTAAGCTGCATTTTGGCAACTTGTCCAGTCCAGGGTCTACCCTGCCTTTAGACTGCTAACTATGTTACAACCACCACCTCAAATTCAGTTCTGAATGATTGAATGATTTTGAAAACAAAATTAATTGCTACTTATTTATTGCAGTGATATTGTGTGGTTTATATTACTGAAAAAAGTAGACAATAGATTTTGTTGGCTGCTACATTAGTGTTCAGAACACCGAAAAAGCATTTAAAAAACCAAATTGAGGTCAGTAAGCCATCAAAATCAATTCCATTCAGTTTTATTTATATAACCCAATATTGCTATAGAGTTGTTTCAACAGGCGTTACACAGTGATTGAACAATTAACACAAAACAGTCTCAAGATAAACCGTAGCTACTGTAATTGCGCAACTAAGTGGGCCCAGGTCATTCTTGTCCTTAAACCCTTCTTCTTGTTGAACTGAAGAAATACCATTTAAAAAATATATATATTACCAAGACCAAATCAAAGTATAGGCAGTTTCATGTGCTCTATTTTAACACAGAAGTGCACTTGATGATGGGGCGCAGGTTTTATGTACATATGTCCTCTACTACGTGCGTCCATCTTACAACAACACACATAATTTGTACAAGCAGACAAGTGTTCGTATTCTAAAATAGATTTGGCGCAAAACTGAGTTTGGTTGGCTTTTACTAAATATTAGTAACAGTCGTCATAAAATCATTTATCAAATCCATCCAAGTCCACATCCTCTGTTTCGGAATCTAACAGTTGCGCTAAATCCAACATAGCAGGTTCACTTTCCTCACTGTCAGAGTCATTTTCTGTACCGTGTACCTGTATTTGCAAAAGCTCGGACAACAGTGCCAGCAGACATGTTAGCCCAAGCATCTACAATCCACTGGCAAACTGTGGCGGAACTTGCCCGGCGCTGCCTTCCTCCCTTCGTGAAACTGTGGTCTCCTCTGGTCATCCATTGCTCCCACATCGCTCACAGGCTTACTTTGAACGGCCGGTTCACGCCAATGTCACGTAGGACGCATTGCTTGATAGGGCGTGCCGCTCATTTTGAAGAAAATCTAAGACTTTTATATGCGG
Source organism: Neostethus bicornis (assembly GCA_902685375.1). Classification (NCBI taxonomy): domain Eukaryota; kingdom Metazoa; phylum Chordata; class Actinopteri; order Atheriniformes; family Phallostethidae; genus Neostethus; species Neostethus bicornis. The sequence goes on along the minus strand of LR738553.1, from coordinate 10,354,652 downwards.
CTTATGGTCGTGAAAATACGGTAAATGTTAGAAATGCTATATCCATTTAGCACTTTTTAAACCTCAATAACCAGAGCCCTTGCTACTTAATTAGTAGTACTTTGGTGATCACAGAAGAAAGACAAGAGAATGAAGACAGTAAAAGGCGGAGCAAATAATCCAACTAAACAAGTTCATGCTACATATAGATGGCTTTCCCTTTGCTCTGTACATTTAGTAATGTTTTTCGCAAAAAGAAAAACGTCCCTTGAAACTTAGTATAACTACTATATCCCAGGATCTTTGCCTAAATTAATAAATTGTCTTATGCCTGGAATTTTGCAAGCAAATGATTGTATCGTAAAACTTCCAAAGGTTTGATTTGGGACCCCCTTGCCATCTGTCGCTATATCTCAGTGATAGGAAAGAGGTATCGGAAGTATCATCCTTCAAAAGAGCTTGATCTCATATCCCAGCGAGTGTCAGACGGACACCGTGTACTTATCTCGCTGTGTGGTATTGTCAGGAATGTCAGACGTGCAAATAATTCATTTTAGGAAGTATTTTAAGTGTAAATAAGAAATGTGACAGTCTGTCCAACCAGCATATCGTCTTCAGAATGAAGAAGAATATGGGTTTAGCGGCTGGTGAAGAGGTTGGGGATTTCTGGGAAAATATTGATGAGGTGTGCGTTTCAGTTTTTGAAAAAAGTGTATTTGTTCTTTGTTTACTTCAAATATTTCAGACAGCCTTTCTTTCTTAATGTCTAAGTTTTTAAAACTCAAGCCTTCAGAACATGTTTTACACAATTTTACAATTTTTGTATTTGTGTGCGTATATAGGACATCATAAGCAGATGTGAGGATGTAGTTTACAGTGACAGAATGGGAATGAATATTTTTACATATTTTCTTTTCTTTCCATATCTGTGAAATTCCTTTGAGAACAGTGAAAGGAGATTTTATTTTGACCTATATTTCGAATTAGAGCCAAGTGCAACAAAGGGAAATATTTATTCAAATTTTTTGCACTCATTTTTTCTCATCTTTCTGAATTGAACACAGATAAAAAATGTAAAAAAATATTTTATAGGAATCCCTAAGTTCACCTAAGGTTAGGGTTTGGGTTATATGGGGTTAGGGTTTGGGTATGCATACAATGTGTTGTATGCATATAACTGCATACAACATTTTAGTCAACATTTTGCAGTCCCCAAATAGAAAGTACTTTTGCTCAAATGTGGTATAATTATATTTCTTACACAAAAAACGCAAACTATATATGTAACTGTGTGCAGAGCACAATTGATAGTGAAACATTGGGTAATACTGTATATGACTGCATTTTATTTAATCCTTGTACCCATGGTACACTGTGGCAGAATACATATGTTTGCCTAAACAGGCATGTGCGCACAGTGTCACACTGTTTCCCGTCTGCTATGTCCCTGCTTCCTATTTGTCTCATGTTTACTTTATGTTAAAATATGTTTTATTGTTCACCAGCGCATTGTTGTTTTTGCGAGCCATCTAAGTTTTCGCTTTAGTCTTCGTCTTTTGACGAATATTAATTTAAGTTTTAGTCACATTTTAGTCATCTCTTTATATTTTTGTTTTAGTCAACAAAAACCCAAAAGAGTTTTCATCTAGTTTTCGTCAGGGAAGATTTAGAACGTTTTTAGACTAGTTTTAGAGTAAAAAAAAAAAAATTCTTACTTTAACAATCGTGGCTTTATTACTGAGAATGATGCAGATTATTTGTTTTAAAAAAAACAAACAAACAAGCAAAAAAAAAACCTCTGCCGAGCTTTAACTTGCGCAAAAACAGCAAACATAGAAAATGACGTAAAATAAATATAAATTTTTCAGTGAGTGAGAAAAGTTGCAACTTTAAGCATACTTAAAAATGACACCTCTTAGTAACCTTTGTAAACAAAGTAAACACTGTATTGTGTTTTTAAATCAGTCGTTAGTGCAACTAAACTAACTAGAAAGTTAGCAGTGCTGACAAGCTAGCATTAGCTTGAAGTTAGCATGCTGTTTGCGCAAAACACGTGGAAAACTTTAATTTTCTGACCACTAAGCCTCTTTGTTGCTGTTTTCACCATGGTGTGTGACTTCCTTGTGGCTGCAGGTGTGTTGTGTAGACGGTGTGAACGTGCAGCATTGTGGGGGGCGTGTCGTCGTGAAAGACAGAATGCACCCGCTGTGTTTTTTCTTTTCACAGACAGAAATGTGAAAGTCTGATGCCTATTTTGTTACCTTTTCGTCTCGTCAACAGAAACTTGCAAATGTCTCGTCACACTTTCGTCACCAAAATGTCGCATTTATTTCGTTATCGTTACGTCATCGTCATAAAAAAAAATGCTTCGTCAACGAAATCATTTCGTTTTTGTCATCGTTGACAAAAACAACACTGCACCAGCGGGTTCAGGCATTGCCGCCACAACAGGCACCGATGACCTTGCGTCCACAGCTCCGGCTTGCCGCCTCGACAATAGAGGTGCGGAACAGAGTCCACTCTGACTCGATGTCCCCCACCTCCTCCGGTACCTGTGAGAAGCTCTGCCTGAGATGTGAGTTGAAACTCTCTCTGACGGAAGGATCTACCAGACGTTCCCAGTAGACTCACACAGATCGTTTGGGCCTGCCAGGTCTATCCGGCTTCCTCCCCCACCATCGAAGCCAACCCACGACCAGGTGGTGATCAGTTGACAGCTCCGCCCCTCTCGTCACCTGAGCGTCCAAGACATGCGGCCGCAAGTTCGATGAAACAACTATGAAGTCGATCATGGAACTGCGGCCTAGATTGTCCTGGTGCCACGTGTGCATGTGGACATTCTTATGCTTGTACATGGTGTTCGCTACCGACAATCTGTGACGAGCACAGAAGTCAAGCAGCAGAACACCACTCGGGTTTAGATCAGGGGGGCCGTTCCTCCCAATCACTCCCCTCCAGGTCTCACTGTCGTTACCAATGTGAGCATTGAAGTCCCCGAGGAGGACAATGGAGTCCCCAGGGGGTGCCCCGGAACAAGCGGAAGATGATGGAACGGAATGTTGAATTGTGATTCAATTTCTTTTCTTGTTTTTGATTTTTAATTTGATCCAGCAGGGATGTTGTGATGCTAATCATTGTAATTACCTCTGATTGCAGCAACAAACTCTTGCCTTATGACATTTTTTCTGTTGTTGATTATTTTATTTTTTTCTTCTTCATCTGATAGGAACACATGGGTCCGACAAATAAACCAAATTCATTCATTCATCTTCTGAACTGTTTGATCCCGGACAGGGTCCGGAGGGTGTAAAAACCTATCCCAGCTAATTCAAGGCAAGAGGCAGGGTACAGCCTGAACGCATGGAGCTACACACACAACCATCCATACACAAACACTCATACCTTTGGACAATTTCAGAGTGGCCAATCGACCTAACATGGAGGGTGGGAGGAAAATCGGAGTACCCGGAGAAAACCCTCACATACACAAGAGAACATGCAAATTCCCCAAAAAAAGGCCAGTGTTCCAAATGTCATCCCCATATGGAATTCGAACCCTGACTTTTTTGCTGTGAGGACATTGTTGTAATCACTACGCCACTGTGTCAACCAAACCAAAACAATTAAAATTTTAGACCTAAAAAATTTTTTTTTTACATATATACTGAATGTACTTGTCAAGACAGTGGATGGGCCGGGGTACGAAAAAATATATATTTTTTTAAGTTTTGAATAATTAATCCATTTCTTTAGGATTAGGGTAAGGTTAGGTTAAACCTAGGTTAAGTTAACCTAACCTAATCCCTTTCTTTTCTTTTTATTTTTAAACATTTTCTGATCATTTCTAATGAGCCAAACATGAGATAATTTCACCAGGAAGGACCAAAATGAAAGACTTGATTTGAAAAGATAAACTTAACATGAAAAATTTAAGCTGTTCATTCCGTTCTGTCATCTTCCGCTTGTTCCAGGGTCGGGTCTCAGGGGCAACGGCCTCAAACGGGCAGCCCAGGCCTCACTCACCTCAGCTGCATCCTCCAGCTCACCCGAAAGGATCTCAAGTCGATCCCCGGCCAGCTGTGAGACATAGTCTCTCCAGCGGGTCCGGGGTCTGCCCCATGGTCTCCTCCCAGTGGGACATGCCCAAAACACCTCGCCCGGAAGGCGCTCGGGGGGGCATCCTGACCAAATGCCCAAACCACCCCATCTGGCTCCTCTTGACCTGGAAGAGGAGTGGCTCGAAACCGAGCTCCTCCCAGATGGCAGAGCACCTCACTCGATCTCTGAGTGAGAGCCCAGCCACCCTGCGGAGGAAGCTCATTTCGGCCGCTTGTACCCGCGATCTCATTCTTTCGGTCACCACCCACAGCTGGTGACCATACGTGAGGGTTGGAACGTAAATCGAGCGCTTTGCTTTTCGGCTCAGTTCTCTCTTTACCACGACGGACCGATGCAGCGTCCTAGTTATTGCTGATGCCGCACCGATCCGCCTGTCGATCTCCCGCTCCATCCTTCCCCCACTCGTGAACAAGACTCCGAGATACTTAAACTCCTCCACTCCAATCCGTTCAATCCGCATTTTTTGAAAATTGTTATTGGGAAGTTACAACAGATTTTTTTGATGAAACCCAAAGCAGACAAAGCCATGTCAAATCAAATAAACACATCACACCAGAGGTAAGATCTTAAGCCCGAGCCCGAACCCAACCCGAGGGAGTCAGTCATTACTTCGGGTCTGGTCGGGTTTGGGCTTCTCTCTCGCTGACTTTTTTTTCAAAATAAATATATGTTTATAAAATGTGAACTAAAACGAGGTGTGTGTACTAAACTAAGGAATAAAATTAAAACAGAGAAGTAATGTTTAACTATTTAACAGGATCCGCAGAGCCAGCTCATGCTCTTGTGCACGTAAACGCCCCCTCTTAATTTGGTAATCCTCCCCTGCGCACGTCTTTATTTTATTTATTTTGAGCTGGTATCCCCGATATGAAGGAGTAAGAAGTTAAGGATAAACTAAAAGCAGGAGAACTGAAAAGACAAACACGCACCTGTAAGAGTGAGGTGTGGAAAAGATTCAAATTTATTGTTCAAAATGCTACAGAAACTTGCGTTAGCTTCTCTGAATGTGGTCAATGTGGCGCTTTGCTTTCATTTGAGAGCAAAAAAGACTGGCACCTCGACGCTGAGCTGGCATTTAAACAGCTGGACTGGCAAAAGTGATGATTTCAAAGATCTATTTTATCATTTGTTTCAAAGACTGTCCCTCCTCTTCACGCCAAGCAGGCCATCACAGACAAGTGTGTTTGGAGTCCGATAGTGTGTTTTTTTTATTTTATTTTTTTTCATTAAAAAACGTGTTCTTGAAAATGTTCCTATTTATACATAAATAACCCTCCGCCTCCCGAGTCCTCACAAATAAAATATGACATTTCGGACTTGTTTCGGGCTCGGACCTGCAAATCACGTTGATTGGTCGGGCTGGAGCCAGGTCGGGTTTAAAATCCGCAGGCTCGGGTCTGGTCGGGCTGGATTTTTTAGGCCCGATCTCACCTCTGCATCACACCATCTTTTTCTCTGAATGGAAGTCACGGCAGATCTGGGTGCGTAAAGTATTTTTAGATGTATATCTTCTCATACATATCCATCATAACTCGGGTTTTTTTCCCGAATGACTTGATCCAATTACCATAATTCGCTCATGTAACTGTCTTTCTTAGCAGCGTTGTTTAGGCTTTAGCTGACATCCCTCATATATTTAATTAGCTACATTATTGTGGCACGTCTGTAAATGATCTTAATGTTGCAATGTTTACGCTACTGTGTTTACATCTTACATGTATTCATACAGAATTAACATACCATGTTTGAATATCCTCTGTAAGTTTGTCTTAATTTGGTGGGTTTTTTTTTACGAGTAGCTGGAAGCAGAGCTTTGTTGTCATCTTTGAAAACACTTTCTGACAATTCAATCTGCTTTAATTAAGGTGTGTAAACACATGTTTGCTGTATTTGTAATTTCTCATATTTACTTTGTGTATTGGATTAATTAAATGACAACTATAATTGGGGAAAACACCTGAACATCGCGTCAAATTTAAATAATAGGAATAGTTAATTTGGCTTAATTTTTGCAGTTCATTAGGGAAAATATGCAGTGGACTTTGAAAAAAAGGCTTTACTCAGTAACAGAGTAAGTGGTAGAGAGATGAGACTCAAAGGAAAACTGAGTGCGTTGGACCCTATCCTGGCTATTATGTAGGTGAGAGGCAGGTACATCCCGGTCAGATGACCAGTCCATTGTAGTGCCACACGGAGACCGCAACCACACATGCACAATTACTCCCTGGAGGAATTGAGATAGCCCAGTGTGCCTAAGCACGCATAAATTTGGCGGGTGGGTAGAAGCTTGAGCTTCCAGAGAGAACCCACGCATGTAAAAAGGAGAATGTGAAAACTCCACAGAGTAATGTCAGTGTTTCATGCCTCAGCCGAGCCGAAGCGACAAAAAACCACTGCTGTGCAGTCCCAATTAGAGAGTGACTAGGGAAATTTCTCACATTGACCCTAATCAACTAAAACTTTTGTGTTTTGTACAGATAAGTTCAAATCCCATTTTATTTCTACATGTTTGGATATTCCGGCTCCACTATCATATTTAAATATAGTTTTAAATTTAAAGATGATATAATATCATTTCTCACCATGTTTGCACTTTTTCAGGACTTGATATTTTGTGTGTTATCAATTTCAATTTTTCCAATTTTCCTACAAGAAATTGCACTTGTCTGCAGGGACATGGTGTGCTGATAGCGTAATACGATGAATCTGAGATATGTCATGCCCCGAACCATGCTACAGGCATGATGATGCATTAATGCTGTAATCGGAACCTTCAATCAGAAAAATGGCCACGCTTACATGAGGTTGACACATGGACGTAGCGCACATGACTAAAACGGCTTCTAAATCAGCTGTTTTCTATAGATAAACACAAAACAGAAAAGTAGAGAATTTTGCTATTGTTTAACTCGTAACTTGTAGTTTTTGTGTGAAAAATATTAATTGCTTACGAGCTTTGTGTATTCAACAACAATATTACTTTTGATTAAGAAATTAAATGAAACATTCAAAATGCAAGTTTAAGTATATAAATATACATACCGTAATTTCACGACCATTAGGCGCACCGTACGAAAAGGTGCAGTCTCAGTTATGTGCGCCATTGCTGTATTTAACACACACATAAGGCGCACCATACGAAAAGGCGCAGTCTCAGTCACACACCGCCTACAACAACACACACGCGAGCATGCAAATGTGCGTATTAAAAAATAGATTGGGAGCAAAACTGAGTTTAGTTGTACTTTATTTAAGTAGTAACGATACTAAACAAGCACATTACTGGTAATAGTCTTTATTCAAATCCGTCAAAGTCCTCATCCTCTGTTTCAGAATCGAACAGCTGCACAAAATCCAACAGAGCAGGTCCACTTTGCTCCTCGCCGTCAAAGTCACTGTCTGTACTGTGCAGCTCCTCAGAAAGGATACCAGCTTTTGCGAAAGCTCGGATAACAGTACCAGCATATACGTTTGTCCAAGCATCTACAATCCATTGGCAAACTGTAGCGTAACTCGCCCGGCGCTGCCTTCCACCCTTCCACGGCTCGATTCCCATGTTCCTCCTTGTAGCTGATTGCCTTCAGCTTAAACTGAGCGTCATAAGCGTGTCTCTTTGCCATTTTCAGGGTTAAAACAGCAATGTTGTGCATACAGCACATACCTTTTTTATACACAATCCACGCCCACACTTCACTCTTTAATGTTCTCATGCCTTTTCTTTTAGGTCCGCCTTTTCTCACACACAAGGCGCACCACACGAAAGGGCGCACTGCTCATTTTGAAGAAAATCTAAGACGTTTATATGCGCCTTATAGTTGTGAAATTACCGTATACAGAAAGTAATTTTTCTTATCAAATTAAAGATTACCTGGATTATTAACATACAGTATAAAGTCCACTAAAACTCAATGCATAGATGCGTGTTTTTGATGCACAAAAACAGTCATTTTACGATACAATAATACCTTTATTTGCAGCAAAATGGAAATGTCGGTTTCCTTTTTTCTTTCTCTTTTTTCGTTTTATTTGCACACACCCACAGACACATCTGTCATGTATAAGCAGAGGCAACCCATGGGCTATTCAAACAACCTGCCCTACTTTCATTAATAACTAGTTGTCACAAAATGACCCAGTGCCACAATGCGTGCCGACTCCAGAGACGCTTTTCCGTGCTCTGGACCAGATAGATGGAAGAAACCAGATGAAATAGAAATGAAAAGCCCCACAAGGTGTGGTGAAGAAATAAGCAGAATCCAGCAACAGTAGACTGGTTTTAGGTCATGGATGGCCGGGGGTGAAAATGGATGCCTGCCTGACCTATGGCTGCGGGAACAGTCTACCACACCTGTAAGGGAGTTGAAGTAGTACCAAACAGAAGGATCTAAAAAAAAAAAAAATCCAGCTGCTACTGTATACTCACCTGTTTGGCTCTGCATATTAAATATGCAGAGCATATTATCTTATACAAATATTGGGATGCGTCAAAAACTGCGAGTATTACTATAGAATTTAAAGTAAAATCACATTAAAAATTGGTGCATTTACCTGAAAATGAGTGAAAGCCTGTAGTGAAATAACTATCAACTATTCCAATGGGTATTAGAGCATACCGTTCCGTCGTCTTCCACTTATCCGGGGCCGGGTTGCGGAGGGTGCAGTGGCCACACAAAAAAATACACATTCTGAATTGATCAAAAATGGTGGGGCAATGTACCTGAGAACATTTCTCAAATACCTCTTTCACTTGGAAGGAAAGAAAAAAAAGCTTGTGATGCACTCAATCAAGTTCAATCAATTTCTTTTTACAAGTACCATTATTAAAGAAAGGGGATTGTGTTTTTCTGGGGTATTTTATCTCATCACAAAATATCTGGTTTGAGTGCTAAACTAGAGAAGCGCTCAAAGAGTTCAGACCTCTGCCAAGCCACTGGGTGCAGATTATCAACCAAACAGGTCTTCGGTATGTCTATGGGCTTTATTAAGGTGTCGACAACAGGTCATATGAACACTCACACCTATTGTCAATTTGATCTACTAACTAATGACCTCTTTATCTCCTAATTGTGGATATATTCTGAAAAACTAATAAAAATCCACCCAAAACTTGGCAGAGTCCAATTCTTACACCAATCGACATACAGAGACAGCCCGTACAAAGGGCTCCGAGACTCCCTATTCTTAGCGGACGCCCCACAGGAGTCACCGAGGAATACGGTTGATTGCCTTTCACAGATCCACAAAGCACATGTAGACTGGTTGAACAACTGGTTGAAACTCCTATGACTCCTATGACCCTACTCCTATGGTAGTAGGGTACCAGCTCTTTACCCTGGTACTCTATGGAGCAGGGTAAAGAGCTGCTCCGAGGTACCCTATGGACCAGGGTAAAGAGCTGGTCCGTAGTTCTATGTCCATGAACCATTGTTGTTCTTCAATTCGAGACTCGAGTATTCAACGACCCTCCTCTGCAGTACCCCTCAGTAGACCTTGCCAGGGAAGCTGAGGAGTGTGATTCCCCTTTAATTGGAGCACACTCTCGCGTCCCCCTTCTTAAAAATGGGGACTGCCACCCCAGTCTGTTAATCCAGAGGCACTGTCCTTGATGTCCATGGACGGTATCTACCAGACTCTTTAACCCATCAGTAGCTGCTTTAAGAAATATTGCTAAAGACGCAAACACTTTATCTCAGATATGGAGGAATATCCAATAATCAACCCGACATAAAATTGAGACAACCGAGTAACTTTTAGCCTGATTATTAATATCTCTCTACAATAATAATGTTCGACGGGAGAGCTCGCAAACTTCTCAAACAATAATGATTCAAACAAAAAAACATTTCTGATCTGTTTTTTAAGTGGCATAAACTTTCAAATGAGGTGCAAATCTTAAAAATGTGACTTTTGTGTATTTCTTGCTCTTTAAAATGAAGTTAAAATACTTTTCTGTTGTACACTAACTTTGGGTAGTTGTTACATAATAAATTATCTATATGTTGAAATTTGGGATCCCAAAAAAGAAGTTGCGACCAACTTTCTCTGGAATTTATTCTACTTAATTAAATCCCTAAAAAAGACAAAGAAAAATATGTAAAAATCTTAAAACCGCATATTCATTAATCTTTTTTTTGTGCATGAGCAACCATACATTCCATGAAACTACACAGTTTTTTTTTCAAAAACTCATTTCAACTCTATGTTTGTATCATTTCACTGCTTTTATCATTTGTACGGCATCAAACAATAAAACTACATACCCACATCATCATTTCCTAACAGCTAATTAATGATCTCTTTGAAGCATCACCATCTGAACATAATTAGCTACACTTAGCAACTTTTAATCACGCTTGCTAACAAGCAAAACATTCAACTAGCTAGTAAAAATGAAGTGCAATAACTATTTGAAAGCTCTTTCAGAAAATCAACTAAACAAAGCCCAGTAATTATGACGCATTTCTATAAGGTCTGCTGTTCAAAATCATAAAGATTAGCATGAACCATACTAGCTTAATGCTAATACAGATGCTAACAAAAATGCTTGCCTTTGTTTTTTACCACTTAAAATCTGGCTTGTCCAATGCATTGCAAAATATATAGTTTTCAATTTGATAAAACATCTTTTCTAAATTATGATATCAACATTCCTATAAACTATTCATAGAAATTGATCATATTTAATATTTCATAATATATTTGTCAGCATATGAAAATACAATTATATAGTTTAAAATATAAAATGCATGCAAATAAAACCATTTGGGAAGTGCCATCTATACAGTAAAACAAACATTACACAACCCCTCTGCGCCCTCAAAAAAAAAAAAAAAAAAAAAAAAAAAAACAATATGGCAGTCCTCCAGTGCAGTTTTTTTTTCTTTAATATTTTTCACTAGGCAATTGATTATATATATTAAAACACAATGTCTTCAACTTTCCAAAAATGTATGTTAGGATATTTTCTTCTGTTGACCGAGGTAATAGAGATGGAGTGAAGGCAAAGGTAGAAGATGCATAAGATGGAAGAAAAGAGGGGTCGGGAACACATTACACCAGTTTTTAAATCAGTGCATTGGTTCCCTGTGTGTTTCAGGTTCAATTTCAAGATTATTTAATTGTTTTTAAAAGGCTTAATGGTCTTGGGCCTGCTTAATTTTATGACCTAATATATATATATATATGTATGTATATATTCATTGGGGTGGGGTATATGTATACCCCAAATATACATATATGTATATACATATATGTATATATATATATATATACATATATGTGTATATATACATATACTTATATATGTATATATATATATATACATATACTTATATATACATATATATGTGTATATATATATATACACTTATATATGTATATATATAAATATCTATATATATACATATACTTATATATGTATAGTATACAGTATACACATATACGTATACATATACGTATATACGTATATGACCCTTGTGAGGTACGACTCCTCATGGACCCTGAGGTCCTCTGATACTGACCTTTTTGAAATACCACATGTTAGAACAAAAACCCACAGGGAGGTATCATTCCCGCATTACGGTCCTCACATGTGGAACAGCCTGCCAGAGGAACTCAGGCCTGTAGAGTCAGCTCATGTTTTTAAGAAAAGGGCTGAGAACCAACTTTTTTAACTTGGCTTTTTCTTGTTTAGTAGTTTTGTTTATTCTGATTTTATGTATTTATCGGTTTCTTTACTAATCTATTTATACACAGTTTTATTTTTCTGATTTAGTTTTAAGATTAATTTCTTAAATAGCTTTAAACCTGTTTTACTGGTTCTTGTGTTATTGTTCTATTGTTTTAGTCCAATGTTTTCTTAAGTGGATGCTCAGTCTGTAGGGTCCTTGCTCTGGGGGTCAGACTGGGCCGGGTGGTGCGGGTACCTCACTTCAGCCAGACGGCTTTTTGTGCGTGCTCGTCCCTGCTGGTCATGGGTGGACCCCTGGGGTTTTGGCCTCTGCAGTCTAAGAATGAAACATCACAATCTTAGACTTAAATGGGATTATATACTGTAACACCTACAAGGAAGATCATTATATCTAAATCCATCCCACGGTTTTTTAAGCTTCAAACTTGTCCAAGTTCAACATGGAATAATCAGAATTTAAGAAGAAATACGCTACTCTCTTCCATTTTCTGTCTGCAGTTAATCATTACACAGTTAGCTCCAGCAACAGAGCTGTCAAACACCAGAAATAATGTAAGAAGCGTGTTGTAGGAAAGCGTGGGAGAAGAATATGTACAGTCACTGTGTACTATGCAGATGTTGAGCCTGCTGTGCCGGAGAAGCCCAGTCTGTGTTGGAGTGATAAAAGAGATCAAGATACGTTCCAGCTTCACAATTCTGGCGTGAGCTGAAAAATAAATACACACCTGGAGGGGTCTTTACGAAGCCTCCCCATATCTCGGTTCTCACATCTAAACAACATCTGACAGTCGGGTATGTGCTGGTATGAAGCAATGCAGCAAGTGAATTTCAGGTGTCATTACATTATTTATTTGCTCTACAATGATCGAGTGGAGCTTTCTCCCTACAAATACAAGCCAACTGCTTGTCTTAAGCATTCTGTCTTCCAATATTGCTGACTTTTTTGTACCATTTAGGAAGGGTCATCTGAAATATTAATGAGGTTTAAATTTGTTTTTAACGACAAAGGAGACAAAGTTAGACCAGAACAGAAAGGACGTTCTTTGTGCTTCTGTGTAACTTTGACAAGTTTATGTTTATTTGATGAGGATGAACTGAAAGAGAAAAAAAAAAAGAGAAGAGTGGGCGGTTGAAGGTGGGAAGCTTTGAGATGAAAAGAGAAGAATGTAACTATAACAAAGGATCTATATTAACACATGAAAAAGTTCAGGTTATCTAAATTTTATTAGAACGCCAAGTAAAATCTTCAGAGTTCATGCCAATAGTTTGACGCGGACATATCACTCATATTTGGACCAGAATTGAACCCATATGCGTCCGTTTTTAGACACACCCACTTACAACTTCAAAGTCTAAAAACTTCTCAAACTTTTACCCCAATTTTGGATGAAGCCCATCTGCTACATTTGCTAAAATTGAATGGAAAAGTTTAGTAAAGCACGGTGAACATTCATAGAGCAATGCTTAAAACCTTGACAAAAAAAACAACAACTTTATATCATGAAAGATCTTGAAAGATCCTCCAGGTCGAGAGGAGCCAGATGGGGTGGTTCGGGCATCTGGTCAGGATGCCCCCCGAGCGCCTCGCTGGTGAGGTGTTTTGGGCACATCCCACCGGGAGGAGACCAAGAGGCAGACCCCGGACCCGCTGGAGAGACTATGTCTCACAGCTGGCCGGGGAACGACTTGAGATCCTTCCGGGTGAGCTGGAGGATGCAGCCGGGGTGAGAGAGACCTGGGCTACCCGTTTGAGGCTGTTGCCCCCGCGACCCGACCCCGGAACAAGTGGAAGATGACAGAACGGAAAGATCATAAAAGATCAGAAAAATCAGAAAAAAAAAGATCATTTTATTTGAGAACTGTCAATACTTTGCAGTGTTACAGGTCTCCACAATTTGATTGGTAAAGAGCCTCGACTTTCAAACTATAGTGAATCACACTTGAGTCATCCTGTTTCTGAGAAATTGTTCATCCTCGGAGTACACTGATTCCTTGCTATACCGTGGTTTACTTTTCACAGTTTTGCTACTTCACGGATTTGCTTCGTGCATTGTCTTCTGCATTCTGATTGGCTAAAAAGTCACTCCGCTTTTTCTCTACCCGTATGTCAATGACATTGCAGTTTATTATGTACGTACGTAAAACAGCTTGCTAAATTTACATTACATACATGCAAATTCTCTTGCAATTTTGCGTTTCCCTAAAACCCATACTGTCTGGACCAACAAAAGTATTTTGCGGCTGGGCCCAAAAGGTACCGGAAGATGTTTTCTATCGCAGATAAAGTTAAACTTCTGGACATGCTAAGGGAAGTTAAAAGCTATGCGGCTGTAGGTTGGCATTACAGAATTGATGAATCTTCCGTTCGACCCATAACAAACCGCGGTGGGTGGTGCTAATCTCCGCAACTTGAAGCCTCTGTTCACATTGATGAATTACTCTATTCATCCCTCACCAGGGAAATTTGTTTGCTGCACTCATTACACCGCAGCAGGCTGCCCTTTGACGGCGCCAATGGTGGGAGAAGGAGGGGTTAGGTGTCTTCTCCAAGGACCCTAGATGTGCTCTCTGTGGGATGTGAACCCGCGAACTTCCGGTCCGCGCGTGAACGCTCTAACCACTGACTTGCCGTCTCTACCCAATAACAATGAAAATTGTTAAATAACATTTAACAATTGTTATCTAAATAACAATTGAATTGTTATCCAAATAACAATAAATAACAAATAACAATAACATATAATAAATAAATAATTGTTAATCCAAATAACAATTAAAACTATTATTTGACAGTACTGTAGTTATTTGTTGAAAAAGAAATGTTTCTAAAGTTTTTGAAGCTTTTTTTCAATGTGTAGTTAAGTATTTATTTGCATAATAATTGTAAAAAAATTAAAGGCTCCTTCTTCACGGATTTAGCCTATTACGGGTTCTTTTTGAAAAGTAACGTCCACGAAAAACAACGGTACACTGTCATTGTTACCACCAACCCAGTTATGTAAAATATATCAACTAATAGTACAAAAGACAATTACTCAATAGTTTAAACCAGTTAGACACAAAAAAATAGTAAATGGTCAGATATTGTTACTACAATGTAATATCAAGATGGGCATTCATTCACATTTTTCCCTTCTAAGTCGTATTTTTCTTTTGTTTTGATTTTCCTCTAGTTGCCGTGACCACATCTTTCTCTCTGTCTTCTGAAGTGGGCAATCTGTCATGTGTTGTATTGACATGGAACTCTACCGCCTGGCAATAATATTGTCATTTCGACTTTCAATTGAAAAATTGTGTTACTCTGTAAAGGACGACCAGCTGTCATCTCCGTCTCACACACTTCCACCTCATATCCACCCACGACCAACATCAATATCATTTTGAAGGGGAAGGTTACACTCTACTTTGTACATTTAGAAAACAAAATTGTGCCAGTAGCTTCTGCATACTCTACAACAATAACAACAATCTTCAATTAGCCTCCGAGAGAGGGCTGGTATCTGAGCACTGCACGCTTATTTACACTTTCAATTATTCTACTAACAAGCAGTAGTCCAGCTTTCCCAGATGGTGAGCGGTATTAATAGCTTATCATAGCTGCAGTAGTCTAATATGAAAGATTTACAAAGGGGAAACAAACATTAAAATTTAGAGTTTGACTTTCACATGCTTCAGAAAGAGAAGCAGTGCCAATGCAAATAAATTAGTTACTAAACAACGTGGAAACTAAAGTGGCACAGCAAAAGAAAGACATAGAAGAGAAACAAGAGTATTAGAATAGAACCATTAGTACGCCACCTTGTCTTTAAGACCCAATTCCCATCAAACTTTTTAAAAGAAATTTCTGTAATTAATGAATCCATGATAACTACAATAAATACGTCCCTAGAAACAGGATTTGTTCCACATTAGTTTATACATGCAGTAATTAAACCCTTGCTGAAAAAGCCCAATCTAGATCCCAGCTTTCTGGCCAATTGTAGACCAAGATGAAAACTTGCTTTTATATCAAAAATCCGAGAAAGAGTTGTAGTTAGCAGCTGACCCACCACCTGCAGGACAATAGTCTTTTTGGAGAATTCCAATGAGAATGTAGACACATAAGGCACAGAAACTGAACTAGTTAGTAAAAAGCGACCTTTTATTAGCCTAAAAAAGGCACTCATTTCAATTTTGGTCCTGTTGTACCTAGGCATCAGAGAACCTGCCCTTCAATGGTCTAAATCTTATCTATGAGATAAAGAAGTATCATTAGGGGTCGCCACAGCAAGTCAGTTTCTTCCATCTTTGTCTCCCGCATCTTCTTTGGTCAAACCAACTATCTTTATGTCTTCCTTCACTGTATCCGATGAACCTCTTCTTTGGTGTTCGTCAAGGCCTATTTTCTGGTGCTTCCAAACCCAGCGTCCTTCTTCCGATGTACTCCCGCTCTCTCCTCTGCACATGTCCAAACCATCTCAATCTGGCCTCTCTGACTTTACTGTATCTCCAAAACCTCCAACATGTGCTGCTCCCCTGACATACCCATTTCTAATCCGGTCCATCCTAGTCACTCCCAGAGAGATCCTCAACATCTTCATCTCTGCTACCTCCATCTCTGTTTCCTGTCTTTTTTTCAGTTCATGAGATAAACAAGTATATATGTTCATGCTAACATTTGTTTGTTTGTTTCAATGATCAGTTCTCTGTTTCTACTAAAGTTATCTACGGAGTCCCACAAGATTCAGTTCTTGGACCCTTTCTGTTTATACATGCTGCACTTGGAAAATACACAGTACTTTAAAAGACAGTATTAATTTTCATTGTTACTGGCATCCCTCCTTCATGTGGATCTTCTTGAGGTTTCTTTTTTTTTCCAACTGCCGGTTTTTGGTTTTTCTTGGTTTTTTTTTTAGATTTTTTTTCCCCATTTAGAATTAGTTTTCAATTGTATTCTTGTATACATTTTATTTATTTACTTTATTTACTTTAGGAGGTTCGTTGAGAAAATTGTGCAGGTATATTGACCTTTATAAGTAAAATTGAATTTAATTCAGTTACCTCACGTTATCACAAAATAAAAAAGAGACCATAAACAATAATACGTAGAAAAACAGATGAAAATAATTATGATCAATGTGACGTATCAAATTCTGTACTTTGTCAAAAACACTACTTCTTCAAGATAAGTTGCTAAATCTTTTCATTGGAATTCTTTACATACCTTCCACTAGAACTGTTGTTAATGCATTTATGTAAATTTATTCAAATTAATTATCTTCCGTTCATTGTCTTCAGTCCTATCTGACAGCCTTCTTCTGTACATTAGTCTCCTTATTTTGTTTTAAAGTCTAATTTGAACATCACTCTTACTATTCAGCATAAATTTGCAAACATTTCGGTGGTATAAACACGCTAAAGTATTTATTCTTTTTCTTATCGATGTTTGGTTTGTGTTTAGAATCTGTTTGGAAAAACTGCATCATTCAGTGAAATAAAAAGAGCCTCTGCCCCAATCAGCTGGCAAGCTCTGCTTTGACAAATAGGGGAAACTGTCCAGTCTACCTGTGACAAACATGTCTAGAATATCAAATTTGATTTTGCGTTCAAGGTGTTTTTTTTTTTTTTTTTTAGCCTTCCAGATAAGTACACACACAGAATACAGTATAAGTTGAATAAGTTGTAAAAGTCACAACTTTCTAAAAGATCTGATCAGACAAGTTGATTCTTTTAATTTTTTGTTTCATTGTCAACCTCTTATTCCCTGATGGGGACAAATGGGGTGCTGGAGCCTATCCTAACTAATTCAAAGCGACAGGCAGGATACTGTCAGGAGAGTAGTCTGTGACCCCTCTGTGTCCTGTTTCCCCCCTCCCTCTTGTCTGTGTGTGTGGAGTTGGGAAGATCCAGTGGGGAGCTGCAACAAGTCACACCTGAAACTCATCTACTCATCTGCTGGAGCATAAATGGATCAGTTTTTGACACACTCTTTGCCAGATCGTATGCTTACCATGCTTGACCTGTTATCCAGTGTTTGGCTCCAGCTCCTACATCAGAACCTGCCTAATTAATCTGTTTTTATCTTGCTTATTTGGACTTTATATAAATCTAGTAAATCTGCTTGTGATTTCTTCATCTGAGCCTGACTGTTCTGTCAAGGGTATATTTTTGGCCTTAGCTCCACATTATGACAAATACACTCCAAACAGGTCACCAGTTTGTCATTGGCCACACACATACACAATCATCCACAATTTCATAGCGACTAATTAACCTAACATATACGTTTTTGGAGGATATATAACATTTACGTTTTTGGGTACCCGGAGGAAACCCACACATACACATGAAGAACATGCAAACAAAAAACTATTTAGGAAAACTCAGTTTAGACAAATACATGACCCTTCGACTGCCTTTACTTTTCTTTTTAAAAGCTATAAAGGCTTTTCCAAATGGCATTAGTTGACTTGCTAAGTGCACCCTGAACTGGCACTTGGTCCATGACAAATGTAAGACAGGGCGACAGACAGGCACACACTTTAATGCAAAGCTAACTTAGAGAGAAAAAAAAGCAGAAGAAAATTCCCTCAGTTTACAGGACGTGACAAAAAACAATATGGAAAAACACACCAGAAAATGAATATAAAAATAAAAAGGAAATAAATGTGTCAGACAAAAAGAAAAAAAGGTTATTGAAAAGAAAGGAAAAAAAAAAGGGAAGACACAAAAAATATTACCACACTTGGGCACAAAGGAACTGAAGGACAAACAAATCTGGATTTACGAGTAGTCTTCTCACAGTCCAAACCACTACACACACAATTGCAACGCCTCCAGCTAATCATAAATACTCCAAAGGCCACCTGGTGAGAATCTGTCAAAGCAAATACACATGCTGACTTATACATCATTGAGAACCACTGGGCAGTAGGAACTCCTATAACCTATGAAAACAAACACAGGACAAAACAAGACAATGGTGAAGACAAGTAGAGATATGAAACTATCATTTCTCTTCCCATATCTAATTTCATCTGCAGGCCCCTACAAACACAAAAACCTAAGTGTAATAGGAACTCCCATTACACTGTGCCGTTACATGACATTGTGATCTGTGGTGAGAGGAGGGAAGAGGTGGAGGAAAAGCTGGAGAGGTGGAGGTTTGCACTAGAAAGAAGAGGAATGAAGATTAGTCAGAGTAAAACAGAGTACATGTGTGTGAATGAGAGGGATCCAAATGGAAAAGTGAGGTTACAGGGAGAAGAGATAAAGAAGGTGGAAGATTTTAAGTATCTAGGATCAACAGTCCAGAGCAATGGAGAGTGTGGAAAAGAGGTGAAGAAGTGTGTTCAGGCAGGCTGGAACGGGTGGAGGAAAGTATCAGGTGTGATGTGTGACAGAAGAGTTTCAGCTAGAATGAAAGGGAAAGTGTACAAAACCGTGGTGAGACCGGCCATGCTGTTTGGTCTAGAGACAGTAGCACTGAAGAAAAGACAGAAAGCAGAGATGGAGGTAGCAGAGATGAAGATGCTGAGGATCTCTCTGGGAGGGACCAGGATGAACGGGATTAAAAATGAGTACATCAGGGGAACAGCACATGTTAGAAGTTTTGGGGATAAAGTTCGAGAGGCCAGACTGAGATGGTTTGGACATGTGCAGAGGAGAGAGAGAGTACATCGGAAGAAGGATGCTGGATTTGGAACCACCAGGAAAGAGGCCTAGAGGAAGACCAAAGAGGAGGTTCATGGATGCAGTGAAGGAAGACATGAAGATAGTTGGTGTGACCGAAGAGGATACATCAGATAGGGTTAGATGGAAGAAACTGACTTGCTGTGGCGACCCCTGAAGGGAAATGCCGAAAGAAGAAGAATAGGAACTCCCAATATTGACTAATCAGATTTTAAAATGAATTTTTCAAGGCCTTCAAATGGCGAAAGATACAGGAAATATATTGAAGCTATGTTGAAGGTCGACAGACGATCTGTGCAGCGTCACCGATGCTGCATCAATCCGTTGTGGTATAGAAAGACATGACCCGAAAAGCAAAGCTCTCGATTTACCAGTCAATCTACGTTCCCACCCATGCCTATGGTCACCAGCTAGAGACCGAAAGAATGAGATTGCAGATACAAGTAACCAAAATTAGCTTCCATCGCAGGGTGGCTGGCCTCTCACTCAGAGATCGGGTGAGGAGTTCTACCATTAAAATAGGAGCTCGGTGTAGAGCCACTCCTTCTCCAGGTCGAGAGAAGCTTGAGGGGGTGGTTTGGGCACGGATGCTTCCCGAGCACCTCGCTGGTGAGATGTTTTGGGCATGTCCCAGCGGGAGGAGACCAAGAGGCAGAGCCCGAACTCGCTGGACAAACTACTGTATATCTCACAGCTGGCTGGGGAACAGCTCTCTCTTCCTCCACCTTGGGAGATAGTGTTTGTTTTAGATTCCAGATGGATCCTCTGTCTTCCTATTCTGGACCTTGCCAGACCGAGGAGGCCCCACTGCTCGATATACCATCCTGTCTCCATTAAGATTTACCCATCTACTTATATCTGTCCTGAGCATTGCCAAACCGAGGAGGCCCCGGTGCGTCATCAACCATCCCATCTTCAAAAGGATAAGCCCATCTACGTATTTCTGTCCAGAGCGCCGTCAGACTGAGGAGGCCTCCATGCTTGCTTGACCATCCCGTTCCCATCCGGATGAAGCCCACCTACTAATTTCTTCAGATATATAGCTGTACAGCAGAATAAGATCATATTTAATTAACATCTTAGACACATTGGAAGTTCGTCCCTCTTTCATGTTGATCCCCATGAGGTTTCTTCTTTTTTCCCCACTTCTGGGTTTTTTAGGAGTTTTTTCTCACTGTAAAGAAAGGCAAAAATGTGTTGACATTATTTAGTTAGCTTTTAGCTGTATATCTTTACTTGTCTTTTTTGGGGTTTTTTTTTTTTGGACTTTTTTTTCAATCTACAGTAATGAGCTACGTAGTTGCGTGATTTTGGGCCATACAAATAAAATTGTATGTAAATCGAAGTAACAACATACAGTAAACATAGACCCAAGTATAGGTGAAAAATTAAAATTGTGTTGAGATGTAGGTTTTCTCGACAACTTCCAACTCGGCCGGGTTATTTTTAAGGAGAGTTCTATAGCTCGTTTTATTGATCAAAAAATAAAGTACATTGTGAACAAATAGAACTGAAGCAAAGTGATTTATAAACCTTCAATTTGTCCGACTTTTGGCTGTGTTAAATTAGTTATCCTTTCATGAAGCACAATAAAAGAAAATGAAGCCAGAATGAAGTGCTAGATGATTTATCATCTGGATGTCCATTTAATGGCCAGAAGAGAGACTTATTGGAAGCGGTACTGCAGGGATAAAATCCTTTACAAATTTATTAGACCATTGAGGCAAAATGGTAAGCGTGACAGTTAATACATATCATATGGCTTGTATAATAAATACTGAGCTTAATTATGCATTAGATATCACAAGAAAACTTGTAAAATTGAAGATAGGGTATGATTTTTACGATACTGCTATAGGTTAATTTTTTATATCATTTGGTATTTATGTTTAACTTGTTTGATGGATTAAAAGTATTTGAGATTTTTTTTTTTTTTGCACAATCCCTCACTTTGCTTTCAAGTATTCTTTCACAAAATGGGAATTTTGGAATGGCTGCGACCTAATTTATCTTGACTGCTATATTATATAACGCATAGAGCAACGATTAGATTTTAAAATTAGAAACATTTCATTGATAGATAATGGCGCATTAGGATAAGATCGGTTATGAAATTGCTTCCGTCATTCACTGACATGTTATTTTCTTCACTCACACCATGGAAAAGAACATGCTCTCATTAGAGGGGATAAGAACAGATACCGATCTGGCTTATTTTCATTTCAGCTCTTGAACTCTCATATAATGTAAATCTCTGCAGCAAACAATCTTTTTAGCTCCAAAGACTGTTCTATTTGAAACATTTTTCAAACCGTTTTTTGACATATAAAAACTCCAAGAAACAGCTTTAAATGTATATAAACAAAATTAAGATAACCAAGTTTTTTATGTTATTTTTCATGCTTGAAATAAGCTCTTAATTTTTATATACTGTATTAAAAAAATTCTTTTCACCCTTCAGTGGGTGGTATTCCACACTCTCCTAGCTTGGG
Source organism: Neostethus bicornis (assembly GCA_902685375.1). NCBI lineage: Eukaryota > Metazoa > Chordata > Actinopteri > Atheriniformes > Phallostethidae > Neostethus > Neostethus bicornis. Next base: position 10,332,701 of record LR738553.1, on the reverse strand, counting down.
TCCTCTTCCAGATAACAGGGAACTTGAAGGTTCTAAGCTGTATCTTTGCTGTTCCAAGGATTGCACTCTTCTGAACTGAGATATCGGATGTCTCTCTAGGGATCTTTTGGAGCCACTGCTTTAGTTTTGGGGTTACTGCACCGAGTGCCTCGATGACTACAGGTTTCACTGTTACCTTCCCTTTCCAAGCCTTCTCCAGCTCTTCCCTAAGGCTTTCGTACTTGTCTAGTTTCTCATACTCCTTCTTCCTCATGTTACCATCACTTTGTATGACCACATCCACCACTAGTGCTTTCTTCTGCTTTTTAGCCACCACCACTATGCCTGGTTGGTTCCCCAATCTGGATCTGGAAGTCCCACAGGATTTTGGCATGGTCATTCTGGATTACCGTTGGGGATGTTTCCCACTTTGACCTTGGCGTTTCCAGTCCATATTCTCAGCATATCTTCCTGTACACTATCCCAGCCACCAGGTTATAGTGTTTCATGTAGGCCAAGGGTGTCTAATTCTGGTCCTGGAGGGTTGATATCCTCAAGGTTTTACAAGTGTTCATGGCGCTACACACCTGATCCAGGTTATTGAGTCAATGTGCCAAATGTTGTTGGCTGTTGATTTCTCCTTATTCTTATTCTTCTTTCGGCATTTCCCTTCAGGGGTCGCCACAGCAAGTCAGTTTCTTCCATCTAACCCTATCTGCTGCATCTTCTTCGGTCACACCAACTATCTTCATGTCTTCCTTCACTGTATCCATGAACCTCCTCTTTGGTCTTCCTCTAGTCCTCTTTTCTGGTGGTTCCAAATCCAGCATCCTTCTTCTGATGTATTCTCTCCTCTGCACATGTCCAAACCATCTCAGTCTGGCCTCTCGGACATCAGTCTGGCCTCTCGGACAATGATTGATTTCTCTCTATGTACATCAGTTTTATTGAATCAGGAACACGTGAAAAACCTTCAGGACACCAGCTTTCCGGGGGTGGATTCAGACACCTCTGACGTAGGCATTGCACCCTTCAGGTCTTGGCCTCTATTGCTCTGGCATTCAGGGCCTACTTCTCTGCGACCAGTTTGGGAACCTCGGTGATGTCCTGATGTCCCGCCTTCTCACGCCATTGGTAGGATGGCTAAACATATATATATACTTTATGAAAACAGTGCTTGATTAACTATATGAAACAAAAAACTCAAACAAAAGCATGTCACTCTTAGTTGTTTTTTTCCCCCCAAAGTAATTAAGATGCTTTGCTAAAAGTTTTTTTCTATTCAAAGTCATTAACATGCTAATTATCAACTTTCTAGAAGTGTAGCTCAGTAATTAAATACTGGTGCGATTCACTCACAGACGTACAGAACATAATACATATTCAAATGACAAATAACAAGATGCACAAGTTTAACGTAAAAGTGACAGTTCTCCATTTCCCACCTCTTAATCACATCACACACGTCCTTGTGGTGCATTAAAAAAAATAAAATAGGTGAAGTAGCTTTTATTAAAACTGGCTTTTAACAAAACAGATCCTGTAAGTGCACCTGATGAATGAAGCGAAAGGTATTAATAAGTGACGTCTGAAAAACCAAACCTTTCTTCTAATTGATGTAAGTTGTGGAGCGAGTGTCATGTTCTCATTTTGATTCTTCAGATAATGAAATAAAAGCTGGTTAAATGGAACAACGCTGAACTAAATTAAAAAACAAAACAAATCTTATTTAAATAGACCCTGCCATTCTTCAGGTCTTCTTGTTTGTGAGTTGGTAGTATAACTCTTTATGGATGACACTGCACTGCTGTCAAGATGTACCAAGCTGTCCTAAGTTGAGGCAGCAGAATTTTGCCATTAAAACAAAGGGGTCAGTGTAGCATTACATAATAAAATTAAACACGCCAACATGGCCTAAACCCTATGATTAAGAAGCAGACTCTTGAAAGTTCTTTGAACTCTCTCAACAAGTTCCTCAAAAAACTGCTCAACTTTTCATATAAGAAGACGAACGGTGCATGAAAATGCAAAAGTGTCCTGGAGCAATTTTACATATTCATCACCAGTTAAACCAAGCTATTGATTTTATTGCCTGCTTTGGCTTCGTTGGGCCGTGATCTCCAACTCTTGCTGAACCAATTTGCTGCTGGGTGTGAAGGGGTAGGTATGGGAATTAGCACCTCTAAATCAAAGACCATGATACTTGCCCGGTAAAGGGTGGAATGCCCCCTGTGGGTCACGAAAAGGATTCTGTCTTAATTGGAGGACTTAAAGTATCTCGGCGTCTTAGTTCCCAATTTGGGCAAGTTTCTTTATGTAAAAATGAGTGGATTGAATTTCTAGTTTCTAGTTTATTCATTTGCTGCTTTGTCTATATTTTGCGTGAAATTTCACTTTTTTTTAGATCAAAGCTTGTGGAAGTAAATTAAGTACATATTTATTTTCCTAAAACTTAGTAAAACTTCTAAGTGTCAAAAAAAAAAAGCACATTTGATGCCCAAAAAAGATGCTTAAAGGTTAAAAATGTCCCAGATACAATGCAAAAGGATAGGTACAACCTAAACAGGTAACCAGTCTATTCCAAGATCGTGTGACAAATGTGAAATTCAACACATGTAACGTGTGTCAAATGAATCGAATCACTTTATATGAAATAACTTGAACTACGTCTTGCCAATTTCTCGAAAACACTGTGGATGATTTTCTTGAAATTTCTAGTGTTAGTGTATAAAAACAGCTGCTTTCGCACAGTTTTCCTGGCAGCATCACTGAGTCTCATTCAGCTCACTTCATGGAGCATATCTCATGCCATTTTCAATTAAAAACAGTCATGTCAAATTTAGTCTGCTTGATTTTTTTATTTGCTCGATACCACGCTGCCTTTAAGCGCTGCCATGTGAAATCAGACCACTCCCTGTTAAGCTGTGCCAACTTGTGATTGAAAAGAAAATACACAATCTATGCATGCACAAGTGTGCTCTCTACTAAATAGAGAGCTTGAACATTTGTGCTTTAAAGTGGAAGAATAATTAGTGATCAGTCATGTAGAATGTTGAATATTGCAACCAGCACGAGTTTACTTAGTAGAGATAAAACTTCGAGGAAACAAAGCAACTCATTACAGGTGATAACATTTGATGAGTTGCATGGTGTTTAAAATACTCTTCCAGTTGAACGGGTTGAGCTTGATTGGAAATCTGACGTCTTTCTTTGGTGATAGTAGCTCCCATTTTTAGTTTTGAAATCAGTCAAAATCACACTTTGAAAACAAAAGTCATAGTTACAATTAACACAATCACCTATTAACAAAAGTGGAACTCTTCTCTGGAAGTCTGAATCAAAAATGTTAAGCGAAGATTTCTCTTGGATAAGTGTGGTTCCTCAGTTCCTCGTGTTTTCAGAAGCACTCAGTCTGAAAACACGAGGAATACGAGGACCCGAGGAACCAATATAGTGGTCCAATATATAGGGTCCAATATAATACAGGGTCCAATATAATTGACCTTACAGTATATTGGAGGGTCCATTTGAGAGTTGGCAGAAGGGGAAGCAGCCTCTTTTTCAGCCACAGCTAAAAGTTCCTTGAACATCTGTCCAACTTGCTGCGTCCTACTTTGGAAAATATTTTTTCAAAAGGAGCTGCGACCTTCTCGTTGAAGATTTGAATATTTAGTAAATTGAAGAACTAACCTATGTCCATTGGTTAGAATGAAAGGGAAAGTGTACAAAACCGTGGTGAGACCGGCAATGCTGTTTGGTCTAGAAACAGTAGCACTGAAGAAAAGACAGGAAGCAGAGATGGAGGTAGCAGAGATGAAGATGCTGAGGATCTCTCTGGGAGTGACCAGGATGGACAGGATTAGGAATGAGTACATAAGGGGAAAAGCACATGTTAGAGGTTTTGGTGATAAAGTTCGAGAGGCAAGACTGAGATGGTTTGGGCATGTACAGAGGAGAGAGAGAGAGTACATAGGAAGAAGGATGCTGGATTTGGAACCACCAGGAAAGAGGACTAGAGGTAGGCCAAAGAGGAGGTTCATGGACGCAGTGAAGGAAGACATGAAGATAGTTGGTGTGACTGAAGAGGATACAGCAGATAGGGTTAGATGGAAGAAACTGACTTGCTGTGGCGACTGCTAAAGGGAAATGCCGAAAGAAGAAGAACCTATGTCCATTGGTTCTTTATAAGACCCTAAGCTTCAAAAATAAGCTAAAAAATTTTAACCATACCACTTGCGTCAATCTGGCTGTGGTAGTGATAACTGCCAAAGCTATGATTTACTTTCTGAACTACACTCAGTAATGTGTAGTCCCAACCAGAAAGCTAGGATCGGTTTGGGTAAAGGAGTACCCCTCAGCGTGGAGAGCACAACATCCTATGATGTGATGTCAGATCGTTTCTTTCACTTTATGGAAACCATCTGATGTATCATTCTTGTGTCCAGTTGTAAGAATCTAGTCCTAAAGATCCATAAACATACAGGTCTTCTCCATCCTTAAGCCGTGCCCCTCTAATCATCAACATCCTTTTTTCTTATTCCACCAAAGATCAGCTTTCTGAATGCAATGAACTTTGTGGCCGTCATGTGGGAACATCTACAACCCTTTCCGTCAGGACACAATACCGTTAATATAATAGTATAAATTCACAACACGTTCTATAGAAATGACATTATGAAAAACAGTAAATGTTACTTAATCTCTGGTAAAGCTTTGTTGAATAACAAGTATTGCGATCATGCATTCTTAGATGCGAACAAGAAAACTTGTCTTAGGTAAGTGTGGTCATTGACCAAAGAATGTTTTACTAAGTTCGATTTGTTCATATTAAATTTGGTCGGTTCTTTGAATACTTTGTAATTGTACAAGCTTTTCAAGAAAAACGCAGAAACATTGGCACATATACTAAATCCGTGTACTTTACTGACTTCGCTTTTTTTCTTTTACCTTCCTCTCTACTAGAAAGTCTCCTTGGATAAAAGCATCTGCCAAGTGGATAACTTTAAATGTCAGAAGTGCAAGTGCTCATAAAGGAGCCTCTCAGAGGGTGGGCCATAACATCCACCTATACGTCTTCATGACAACAACCTCCCCAAACAGGAGCAGCCGTCACACTCATGGTGTCTACATGGACCATATCCTTCCTGTAGTTCTCTATCTAACACTTAACTCACAACTGTGTTTTTTATGGCTTACAAGAGACTGTTCTTCTTTAAAAAAAAAGTACCAATGAAGAAGAATAGAAATATCCACTCTTACAAAACAACACATTTGAAACAAATTACAATTTTTTTTTTGCTATCTAACTTTCTAAATGCGTCTGTCTCTGTGTTACTTAATAATTTTCTGCATTTTTATTTGGCACAGCCCTCTTGAAGTTGAAACGATACTGCCGAGAAATATTCCCTTTGGCTTAAAGTGATTTTTTTATTGCCTATGTGGCTGCGCATGGCTGCATGGTGCGCAGTTGTTTGACAAAGTAGCCTCACAGCAAGAACGTTGGGGGTTCCTGTCCCGAAGTGGGGGCAAGGCTTGAAACATTGGTGTTTCTGTGTGGAGTTTGCATTGTTTATCCTTGTATGTGTGGGTTTCCTTCCACCCTTCAAAAAAAGTATGCATGCTAGGTTAACTGCCTATGGCCAAGGACACTCTTGAAAAAGAGATTCCTAATCTTAATGAGTTTTTCCTGGTTAAATAAAAATGTTACAAGCTGAAGAATTTCTAAGCAGCATCTGCCAACTTTTTTTTAGTTTCACATTTTAAAGCAGGTTGCAATTTAACAGTTTGGATTTGTCAACACAGCATTTTACTTGGATTATTAAGCCGATTAGCCATTATTCCAAAACACTACCTGTTCTGAGAAGTCTTCAGCCAAGCAGGCCATATTAAAATTGTCAGGACCAAACTTTAATCAGGACTCATATGAGTTCGTAACAAAGATTTATTCCAAGCAAGATCAAGAGAATAATCCAAATCACTCTGACACAGGACAAGGGAAGACAAGGACTATTTAACACAAAAGGAAGGGGATCTCAGGTGGAAACAATGAGGGACAATTGGACATAGACAGCTGTGGGAAACACACTAAGGCAGGAAGTAACAAACATAAAACAAGAGGGAAGTTCGTTTTCACAATAAAACAGGACATGCACAACTACACAACACAGGTTGCAGACATGGACAAAAAGTGTACAACAGAAAAAACACAAGACATTACAAAAATTAATGGGCACACTGTGTACCATGACGACTGCCTCAACCGCTAGTGTAGAAGGTGAGGAAAATTCTGCTGCTTCAAAAGATAGATCTGTGACAAATCTATCAACTACAGCTACTCTTTGTGTTTCAAAATATACTAGATTGTCACCGCCAATAATACTGTCCATAACCCAAAAGAGCAACATAGTTGTAACCTCTGTGTATGTCTGTCTTTCCTATTTTCAGGGGCGGATCCAGGGTGAACACGGAGGGCGCATTCCTGCTTCCCTGCCCCTCCCCTTTTTTGGTCCACAAAAAAAAAAAGAAAAAGAAAGAAAGAAGGAAGGAAAGGGGACTAGGCAAGTAGACTAGTTCGCTGGCCTTGCATGACCAGCAAATGGGCCACCAAAATGCAGGAATACGACTCTTATTTTTTAAAATGATCTGGGGGAGATGCCCCCAGCCGTCCCTATACTGGCTTCGTCAATGACCTTACCACCCGTCCCCTTTAGAAAACCTTGGATCTGCCCCTGATTTGTGCAACTCTATCTGGAATAAGTGGTACTGAAGATGACTGACTCACTCACTGGTTTTAATTTATCTGAAGAGAATCAGTTTCACTTTAAGGTAAAGCTCGGCTTACATTATGGAGGCACTGACTACAAATCATCATCCCCATTGAGAAAAAAAAGCATGGATACAAACTGACACTGACTATTATGATGACCAATCCAAGAGCCAAATGGGAGCTGTGTTTCATGCAGGCAATCGTTCGGCTGCCACAACCTGTCCGCGCATTCACTGACATAAAAAGCGAGAGGCAGCACGGCGGCGGTAATCAGTGTTCCTCTGGCCTGAGTGAACTGAAGAAGCAGCTTTTATTGTGCCTGAGGACCCTTTTGGCTCAGATATTTCCACTTGCACAGAGTTGACAACCCCACCCACCTGCGGTCCAATTACCTACAATAAGACGACAGCAAGCCTATGAGTTCACCTCTGAAAGCCAAGGGGCTGTCACATCGTGGATTCAATAGGAAGATGAGACAAAGGCTTAAACAACTTCAAGAAAAGAGCTCGAAGAAAAGTGCCTAGTTATTTGTAGTGTGGTACACAAAGAAAAATGGAGAAAAAATTCAAGGAGAAAGTAGAAAAGAAGCCAAAACTCATTATTTCCGAGATTACTTTAAAGTAATCTACCATTGGCACATACCGTAGGATTCTGTAAATAGAGATGATTTTTTCAATGATTTGTTTTTTTTAAACATCCAGGGGTTCAGCTCGTTGGTGTAGTTGGTATTTTAGCGTTATGTTGGTGTCTATTTACTGGTATGAGTGTTTCTTAGTTGCATGTCTCAATGGAAAGGCCAATGGTCGGCCAATCATTGAACGCTGGTTGGTTTGATCAGATCAATTCATCATTTTGTCGGAGCTGTCACAAAAAGAATCAATGGCTTATTTTATGACGATTGCAAAAAAACAATCCTGCTGAGAATTATAATTACCCGTTTTTAGTCCATTTGTTATTTTTCAAATGAGCAAACAACACGAAGTGAAAAAATTGTCTTTACTAAATTGGCACATTAATAAGGCGTACAGGTCAACACTCTGGTCGAACACCTCCCACATACTTCACAGAGATATCGACTAATAGACAGCAGAAGCTAAAAAATAATGCTGGATACAAGCCACCGGCTAACCATTGCAGAAGAAACACGGCGGTCCCAGGTGAAGGAGGAACTATCCACAAAAAATCACACCTTGCTATCATTAGAGCCTGATGAGTCCCTGCAGGCTGATAAGCGGCAGACAGCTGAGACACAGCTTTGACCTCTCTGTGTGCTGATTCCAATGATGCACCAATGATGCTCACTATGTCTTCTGGCTAAAGTGTGCCACCCGATACGGGAAAGAAATAACAAACAAATAGGCTTGAGGACATGTAGCTACAATTTATTCTGTACTTTATAAGTGATGAAAAAAAACAAAATCAAATGGCTAAAATACCAGAAATATTATTGTTGTTTGAGAAAACTCAAGCCACGTGAAAACTATGTGAAATATCAAAAGCATAAACATAGAAATTATCGATTTTTTTTTTGTTTGTAAGGACCTCCAAATCAACCAAACATAAAAAAGGGGTTCGGAGCTCACACAAGAACTGCATTGTCGTCTGGAACAATGCTTATGTAATTGGATTAAAAGCACAAATAGAACTAAAAAAGAAGAACACAGATGAAGGGGAAATGGGAAAGTGGGCCAGGGACACCATCAACTAGGATAAGAGAGCCTTCAAACTGTCCTCAAAATGGAACTCTTTCCTCTAAAGAAAGTTTGAGCAATGTTAGGATTGGCCTGTTCGGCAGTTCTGTCAGGTCGTCCTTGCAGAGGAGAAGCCGATAAACCATATTTCATGGTTTTCAAATGGAGCGTCTGGGAAAGGTTGAAAACATGCATGGCGGTGCGGTGAACTCAAATCAAGAAAGTTGGGGTTCGAGTCCCGGAAAGGAGTTGAGGTTTGAAACAATGGCCTTTCTTTGTAGAGTTTGCATGTTTTCCCTGTATTTGCATGGGTTTTCTCTGGTTTCCTCCCACTCTCCAAAAGGTTTCTTGGCCACTACAAAATTACCCCTAGGAATGAATGTGTGTGGCTTTGCAACAGACTGGGGACCTGTTCAGGATCTATCCTGCTTCTTGCCTGAAATTAGCCGGGATAGGCTCTGGCACCTCTGCAACTTCATTAGGGATAAGGGGTTCAGAAGACGAAACAAAAGAACAAAAGAATTTCCCCATGTGATCATCAACAGTTTATAAAGGGCCCATCTCATGCAAAATGGAATTTCCAGAGTTTTCTACCTTGTAAGAGTGATGTCCGGGCCTTGTATATGTCACCAAAGGGGTTTCTAGATTGATTTAGCCCCTTTTTCACAAATTGCTGTGGATTTCTGGTACGCTCAGAAAAAACAACGAATGAGCAGATGTCTAAAGTATGACGCGGCTGTCTAAAGTATGACGCATTTGACGTAGCCAGGACGGACTTCGCACACGCACCCCCTCCGCAACAAACCCTCCTTCCTCACCACCTGCCTCCACTCCGGCCTTACGCCCTCACAAACTCGCTTTCAACGTCCGATATACAGGCTGGTTCGCTGCTCTGCGTCTTTTTTATTTTCTTGCTTGAAACACGCTTTTTTGATGAATCGAGATGATAAAATCTTATTTCAGACGCTACCAAACCGCTACGCACGGGTTTACGCCTGCCTTCCCCCTCCCGCTCAGAGATGGGCGGAGGAATAGCGTCTCAGTGAGGGCAGAGGGCAGAGCTTGTATCTTCTCAGGACGGGTGGGGGAATGAGCAGACCCGGCCTTTCATAGTTCCGGGTCTGTGACTGCGCTCCACCAAATCAATATATTTTCATAACTATCGTGTAATAGTTTGTGTGTGTATGTGCATAGGATACAATGTGAAAAGAGTTATTTTGCATGAGATGGGCCCTTTAATCCCTCTTGTGAACTGCCTGTTCCATAGTGGGTTTGAACCAATTTTTGAACCAATTTTTTGCTAATACAAGGCAGAGTACTTGCTGGACAGGTCATCACTCAGTCACAGGACCGTGCAAGATCATATTTAACAAACAAAGAGGTTAATCCATCCACAATGTCCAATGTTGATGATGTGTACATGCATCATGTCCAGTTAGTTACAGGCCAGGAAAATTGAGTTATTATTGGAAGCTACGTCCTTCAATTAAACGCACAGTTGCCACAATTGATCTTTCCTACATTTGATTATTATAGGAAAAAAGGACTTGACAAGAAGCCGATAGTAGCAGAATAAAATATACCCTTTCACATGTTCACAAGGGGATTGACTTCCATGGTCAATGAAAATGTCCATTCAAAATTTTGACATGAAAAAATTTTCGTTAAAAACACAATAGAAACGATGAGTTGATCCAATCGAAGCTGCTGCTTTTATGAGCATCATCTTAAGACAAGTCATTACTACTTTTTGAAGATCAAACATATGTATTTTGAACAAACTTTTCACAAATGTTTCCATCCATTGGTTCTATTTCTTTTGGTCTCTTGACTAGTTTAAACAGTAGGTAGTTACCCGGCAAGAGGCAGGGTGCGCTCTGGACAGGTAACCAGTTCATTGCAGGGCCATATTGAATTGAAGATACTATACTTTATTTATCCCCAAAGGGAAAATTTTAGTGCTGCAGTGCTACAATCTTCTGTACCGTTCCTTTGAGCAGCGGGGTTGCAGGACTCTGTTGCTGAATCTGCTAGTCAGATGGTACACAGATTAATGGAGAGGGTGGGAGGGATTTGGCATGATTGATGACAGGTTTGCTTTCTTTCTGTCCATTGCCATCTCCTCCAGGTAGGCGAGGGGTGAGCCAACCAAACGTCCAATTTTTTTTTACCAGCTTGTTCAGTCTGTTGGCATTCTTTGTTTTTATACCAGCTCCCCAGGCGGCCACACCAAAGAACAAGACACTCTCCATGATGGCATAGTAAAACATGGAGAGCATCTTGTTGCGGACACTGAAGAACATGAGGTTTCAAAGGTAGTACAGTCTACTCAGGCCTACTATAAGAATGTAAGCGAATTGTCTGTCCCTGCAACAGGCTGTTATCCTGCCAGAGAATATCCAACCTTTTACTTTGAATTTGCTGGGATAGACCTTTGTGATCCTGTTTCAGTCTTTCAGTTCATAAATAGATGTAACAGAATTATTTTTCAATCTCCGACAGTAGGAGTGTGTATGAAAACAGCAAACCTGAAAGTATTCATTCTCTTTTTTTATTTACTTTTATAATTTATGTGTTCACTTTGAGCAACTAGGCAAGCAGCATCATTTTTTAGTTGAATAGAGATTTATCCTTATTCGTCAGTACTATTGTAACAGAAATAAGCACAACTATAAATTGCTCAAAAAAAGAGTGGGGAGAAGAAGATACTTCTCAAATTCGACCCCCTCCTCTATTTTAACTGAGTTCTCTTACATTCTTTGGATATGATTCTAACATAATAAACCATTACTCAAGTTTTATTTTATTTATGCACGTTTGAGTAATGTGCGAGTTCTCCCATCTCCTATTCATTCAAATACAATTCAAATGCCAAGTTCGTTCGTTCATTGAATGTCGAGAGATACCAGTGTTGGTATATTACGCCTAACAGGGAACCGAAATCCCCTGTGATTTCAAAAATAAAAATCGACCATTGCTCTGGTCATTGCGCTAGATTATGATCAGAGAAATTGACCGGCCGTAGCCAGCAACATGGAAAGTTTGTTTTTGGCTACGCCTTTTGTATTAGCCTCACCCACATTCCAATATAAGCATGCGTTCTGCCCATGGTTGGCTCCTCCTCTCTGAAAGAAGTGATTTGATTTTTTCCGGAAATACTCCAAAGTAATATTATCGGAGAATATTTGCTAGCTTTGCTAGCAGGATGCGCTTCAGTCTGTATTTGCAGCCTCAAACAAAATTTTTGAAACTCAAACGAATGTGAAACTCAATAAATGTTTTCATATGTCTTACCATGTTAATGTTTGTATGCTATGACACACAAAATATTACACAATAACCACAAGACCGTTCCTTTAAGGTGAGGGTCCACTTTACTTCAATAAGTATAGTTTAACTTCCTAAATAAGCGTAGAAGGTGAGAAAATAATGATTGTGTTCTCATGAGCAAGCTAGTAGAAAGATACCGCCCGCTAAGATGTTCTTTCTTCATTTAACTGCAATTTGAGATCTCGGTTTAGGACGATTGTGCTAGCACTGAAAACCTCGCACACATACTATACACCAGCACCCACACATAACCCGGACTGTTTGTGGAAGATAAAATCCCTTCATGACAAAGCAGAATATTAGAGAAACAGACTGTAAAAACCTAAATGAGATACAAGTGTTATGTAGAATTATTCTGCCAGGAGGATTGCATTTAAACGGGGAAATTGTGAAACCAAGGAAGGTGGCCCTAATGCTACTGATTGGCCTCAATCATCGCAGGTAATTGGAAGACAGGATGATTGAGAAGTTGGCAGACTAGAGTCTGCTCATCCCTGATTTAAAGCGATAAAAAAGAATTCACTGAGCATAACAGATACTGTAACAATCTAAAAGTGTCCCGGCATCTCAGTCATTATGTTTGAAGTGATGCGTAATGATTGGTTAATTTGATAGAGGAAGGTGGTTGCATGCCTCGTAGGGTACATCAGCACACTGTTGCTTACAGAAGAGAGCAGGAGCAGATTGAAGTGACCTTGTGAATGTCCAGGGAGCGGCAGCAAGTAGAACACACAACACACCCAGTCGCTTTGCAGCTAATGAGCGAGTGCAAGGCTCAGCTTTATCTTGGTAATTAATGATTGAGACGTGACCTGTGAGTTCCTCGCGGACGTCTGCGTCAAATCTCAGGAGCTGAGAGGAAACAACTTCAACCGAAGCGAGTCTGCAAATTGGAAATAAAAACAATTACCAGGTAAAAGATGATGATGTTTAAAAATACTTTCTACTGAAGTGCAAATTTGTGACTTGATTATATTTTTTTTCAGCGCGCACCAGAAGGAAATTTGCATCTTTGTGTTGCATTCATCAAGATCCACACAACCTAATTAGAAGAAAGGCAACGCTGGTAAACAAAAGTCACATGGACTGTTCGAGGGTTTAATTTTCTCAAAAATGAATGCCAGATACTGTAATCACAAAGATGTTGGTATTAGCAATGGTATTTACCCATGGGATAAGTTAATTAATATATGCTGTGGAACAATGAAAACGTCCAAATTCTAATTACTATTTGACCATGTTAGCTCGTTTTTATAAGTTGCTGTTTTCTACGAAAACGTCTTCATGGTTTATTATAAGCCGATTGAATCATTTAAACAAAGTGAGTAAGAATTCAGAATGGAGCTGTAAATTACACTTGACTCTACCTTGTTGGATTATGTGTTGTTTTTTTTTGTGGGAGCTCAGTCACACGAGTGTCACAGAGTCGCAGAAACAATAGAGCAAAAGTGCCTTTAAACAGATCAATACTCTTGTTCTTTTTTTATCATTGGCGACCATCTTATACATTTTACTGTATTCTATGAAACATCTGGTGTCTGCTGTCAAACTATAGCAAATACTGCTTTAAGAAGTGTGGCTTCAATATGTGAACAATCTTATACATTTTGTAGTAAAAAAATACCAATCAAAGTAAAAAAAAAGTTCAAAACTCATAGCTCTGTCTCCAGCCGATGACTTTGGATGCAGGTTTTAAGTAAATGTCACCACACAAAATTGTTGACAATATTTTGCATATGATTGCTGCTTTAATCATTGACTAGTGTTAAACTCTTAAATTAATTATGGAATATGACACTTGCATAATATCCTGTCATTTCTTTTGAGGTAGCGGTTGGTTTTATTCCAATTGCTCTATGATGCAACATTCTTTGAATCCAAGACAGAAGCACAGTGTTGTACATCTAATCCAAAAAATAACAGTTGCTTAGACAACCACTGTACTTGGTAAATGTACAGTTTAGGACCAACTTCTCAATATCAAAACAAGGGCTTGTCTGGGATTTGAACCCAGGACCTCTCCCACCTGAAGCAAGAAACATACTCGTAGACCAATGATCCATAATTTGCGCCGTTCCTCTAGCCAAAAAGCGCAAATGGCATTTATCATTAATAAAATAAGCCTAATGATGACAACCATTGGCTTTTGCATGCAGGTTTTTAAGTAAACACCACCATAAAAAAGTCTTGGCTAGCTTTGATCTTTAATTTTTTTTTTATACTTCTAGAAGAAATTTTGTGATTTCGGGTTCAACAACGTTTAGCATATGATTGTTCATTTATTCATTGACAGGAATTAAACCTTAAGATCAGTTAGGAAATATAAGATTTTTATATTGTTAATTTTTTTTTTTTAATTATTATTATTATAGTGCTTGGTTTTGGTACAGTTAGTTGCTCACTTGATAAAACCTTCTTTGAATCCAAGAAAGAACTTGGTTGCATAAAAGTCGCAACTGGAACAACACTACAAAGTTGCAGTTCCTTAGAGAGCAAAATAACTTGATTTATTTGCCTGTTTCGGACAAGCTTGTCATTGTCTAAACTAGGGCTCGTCCGGGATTTGAACACGGGACCTCTCGCACCCGAAGCAAGAATCATACTCCTACACGAACGAGCCATGTTATTTAGTTCATTGACAGGGATTATAAACCCTAACATCAGTTAGGAAACATGACATTTGCATGTTTTTAAGTCTTTTCTTTTTTTTATGTAGTGCTTGGTTTTGGTACAGTTGCTCACTTGATACAACGTTCTTAGAATTCAAGAAAGAATTTGTTGCATAGAAGTGGCAACTGGAACAAAGCTACAAAGTTGCAGTTCCTTAGAGAGCAAAAGAACTTGATTTATTTGCCTGTTTCGGACAAACTTGTCCATTATTAAACTAGGGCTCGTCCGGGATTTGAACCAGGGACCTCTCGCACCCTAAGCGAGAATCATACTCCTAGACCAACGAGCCATGTTTTACATACCTTCTGTGGCCAGAAAGAGTTCAAGCCTAATGACTTCAACCTTTGACTGTTGTGTGCAGGTTTTTAAGTAAACACCACCACACATAAAATTGAGCTAGCTTTGATCTTTCACTTCTAGTTCTACGATAAATTACGTGATTACAGGTTCCACGACGTTTTGCCTATGATTGGTATTTAGTTCATTGACAGGGATTAAACCTATCTGAACAAGGGCTCGTCTGGGATTTGAACCCGGGACCTCTCGCACCCAAAGCGAGAATCATACCCCTAGACCAACGAGCCATGTTTTTACATACCTTCTATGGCCACAAAGAGCGCAAACAACTTCAACCACTGATTATTGTGTGCAGGTTTTTAAGTACACACCACCACAAAAATAATCGAGCTAACTTTGATCTTTCACTTCTAGTTATCCACAGAGTTTTATCAGCTAGTGTATGGTGACCAAAGTTTAAGAGAACACAGACTGTAATAAAATAAAGGCATACATTTGTTTATACAAGTCTACGAACTCAGGAGTTAGGAGTTGAGTAAAGATGCTGTTCGTACGAACTAAGGAGTTATGAGTTCAGTTAAGATACTGTTTGTGCAAACTTAGGAGTTAAGAGGTCATAGACACACAAGATAGTGACCTGACACCTTTCTATCATCCTTAGAGGGCAAATGAACTTGATGAATTTGCCTGTTTTAAACAAACTTGTCAATGAACAACAACAAAAACAAGGGCTCGTCCAGGATTTGAACCCGGGACCTCTCGCACCCGAAGCGAGAATCATACTCCTAGACCAACGAGCCATGTTTTACACACCTTCTGTGGCTAGAAAGAGCACAAACGGCATTTATCACAAATAATAAAGCCTAATGACTTCAACCATTGACTCTTGTGTAGAGGTTTTTTTAAGTAAACGGCATCACACAAAAAATTGAGCTAGCTTTGATCAAGTTTTTGATCAGCGCTGTTCTACGATAAATTTCTAGTTCTACGATAAATTATGTGATTACAGGTTCCACGACGTTTTGCCTATGATTGGTATTTAGTTCATTGACAGGGATTAAACCCTTAGATCAGTTAGGAAACATAACATTTGCATATTGTTAAGTCTTTTCTTTTTTTATGTAGTGCTTGGTTTTGGTACAGTTGCTCACTTGATACAACATTCTTAGAATTCAAGAAATAATTTGTTGCGTAGAAGTGGCAAATAGAACAACACTACAAAGTTGCAGTTCCTTAGAGAGCAAAGAACTTGATTAATTTGCCTGTTTCGGACACACTTGTCAATGTCTAAACAAGGGCTCGTCTGGGATTTGAACCCGGGACCTCTCGCACCCTAAGCGAGAATCATACTCCTAGACCAACGAGCCATGTTTTACCTACCTTCTGTGGCCAGAAAGAGAGCATACGACTTCAACCATTGACTCTTGTGTGCAGGTTTTTAATTAAACACCACAACACAAAAATTTGAGCTAACTTTGATCTTTCACTTCTAGTTATTCACATAGTTTTATCAGCTATGTGTATGGTGACCAAAGTTTAAGAGAACACGGACTGTAAAAAATCAGGAGTCAAGAGTTCATAGACATACAAGGTTTAAACATCAGTGACCTGACACCTTTCTATCATTTGATGAAATTGCCTGTTTTGGACAAACTATTCAAAGTTTAAACAAGGGCTCGTCCAGGATTTGAACCCGGGACCTATCGCACCCAAAGCGAGAATCATACTCCTAGACCAACAAGCCATGTTTTACGTTGTTCCTCTAGCCAAAAAGAGCACAAATGGCATTTATCACAAATAAAGTAAGCCTAATGACAACAACCATTGGCTTTTGCATGCAGGTTTTTAAGTAAACACCATCACAAAAAAGTCTTGGCTAACTTTGATCTTTCAATTTTTTTTTTACACTTCTAGAAGAAATTTTGTGATTTCAGGCTCAACAACGTTTAGGATATGATTGTTCATTTATTCATTGACAGGGATTAAACCCTAAGATCAGCTAGGGAATATAATATTTTCATATTGTTAAGTTTTTTTTTTGTTTTTTTTAGTGCTTGGTTTTGGTACAGTTGCTCACTTGATAAAACATTCTTTGAATCCAAGAAAGAACTGGTTGCGTGAAAGTCGCAACTGGAACAACGCTACAAAATTGCAGTTCCTTAGAGAGCAAAAGGACTTGATTTATTTGCCTGTTTTTAAGTAAACACCACAACACAAAAAATTGAGCTAACTTTGATCTTTCACTTCTGGTTATCCATAGTTTTATCAGCTATGTGTATGGTGACCAAAGTTTAAGAGAACACGGACTGTAATAAAATAAAGGTAACATTTGTTTATACAAGTCTACGAACTCAGGAGTTAGGAGTTGAGTAAAGATGCTGTTCGTACGAACTAAGGAGTTATGAGTTCAGTTAAGATACTGTTTGTTGAAACTCAGGAGTTAAGAGGTCATAGACACACAAGATAGTGACCTGACACCTTTCTATCATCCTTAGAGGGCAAATGAACTTGATGAATTTGCCTGTTTTAAACAAACTTGTCAATGAACAACAACAAAAACAAGGGCTCGTCCAGGATTTGAACCCGGGACCTCTTGCACCCGAAGCGAGAATCATACCCCTAGACCAACGAGCCTTGCTTTTACATTCCTCCTGCAGACAGAAAGGGCATTGATTTTAAAAAAATCATCTCAATTTCTTCACCCATTGACCTTTGCTTTGCAGGTGTTTAAGAAAATTCCACCACACAAAAATCTTAGTGTGGCAGGTGTGACCACTTTGATGTGTCTGGTGGGCGGTACTAGCGTCATCTTCAAAATGTGCTTGCCACCAAACAACAGACCTGAGTGAGTGGGTTCACGGGGTGGATGAGATAATCCAAACCTCGTCCTGATCTACAGGACTACTCAAAACCTGCTGGGTTCTCCAGCTCCCTGCCCCTCAGCCTATCTAGTGTATGATTGGAGTTCTTACCGGTAGTTTCGGGGTGGGCTCTACCTGTGTTTAGTGTGGGACAATGGCTGATTAAATATTATTCCGATGGTTGCCTTCAGCCCCTTCTTCCTCCACTGCACAATTAACACTCACGTTACTGGCAGCTAAGCCGTTGAACAATGTTGGGCTTTTTCTTTATTCATTCCTCTCATTGTCATGTTTCATTTCTTGGTGTGTGGCTGCTTGTGGGCATCGCTGTTCAGCAGAAAGCCGTTGTTTTGTCCATATCATTGGAAATCATAAGTTTGATTAGTATTTTAATTGTTAGACAAGGAACTATTTACGAACCACTGTGTGCATGGTCCTACTCTTTTGTTTCAATTAGATTTGATTAAACTGATTACTAGTTTGTCTGAATGCATGCTCTGAACTAAGTTTCTTCGTCTGGTTTTAGCTTTCTTTATAAATCCTTTTTTTTTTACATTATTGTATGATGGAAATAAAGAAATTTTGGTTTTGTAATTTGTGCCCAGACCTGTGTCCAGACCTAACGCGGTCCTGGTGTTTTACAGCAACCAGGCCTCAATTGGCCCAGGGCTAAGCTTCCTGGGAGGCGTTGTCATTGTAGTCTGTCGTTGCGTACAATGCCACATTTTGGCATTGTCCGCACGATAGAGTTTCCCAGCCAATCAACTGTATCCTATCAATTTAAAAATCAAAGTTCGAACACAGCAGAAGCAGTTCGTACAGGCACCGTGGCAGGCAGAGATCAGAGATTAATAGGACAAAAAACAGTTGTATTTCGAACTTAACAGATGTTTGATTACTCAACCCACTTACATAAAAAAGTTGAAGCCGGTCCCTTACAAGATAGGAAGGAGTACATGTTGGATTGAGAGCGGAGTCTAGAAATGACTTAAAAGGATTTTGGTGACTGCAAAGCTTCATCTCTATGTAGTCATAGAAGTTTCTTCTAAATGATGTGAATGATTTAAGTCTGCATTCGCAACAGTCTTGTCACTGTAGGTCAGCTAGATGAATCATTCATCAAATTTTGATATAATTGATTGAGGCCTTGATTGTCCCAGGGCTAAGCTGGTTGAAGTCTTTTAGAACCTCATCCCACATTAGCTAACTTTTATCTTTCGCTTGTAATCCTGGACGAAAAGATGAGGTAAAAGTTCCACGACATTGACAGGAATTAAACCATAACATCAGTTTGAGAATATAACATTTGCAGATTATTCTTTCAATTCTTTTGAGGGAGTGCTTGGTTTTATTACAGTTACTTACTTTTATTACAGTTACTTACTTGATGCAACATTCTTTGAAATTTAGGACAGAAGATGAAGCACAGAAGTACACTTGCACCAAATAAAAGGTGCTTAGAGAGCCAATGAACTTTATAACTGTGCTGGTCAATGTCCAAACATGGGCTCGTCTGGGATTTGAACCCCGGACCTCTCGCACCAAAAGCAAGAATCATACTACTAGACCAACGAGCCATGATTTGCACTCTTCCTCTAGACAGAAAGAGTATTAAGGGTATTTATAGCAAAAAAAAAAAAGCGTAACGTCTTTAGCTATTGACTTTTGCGTACAAGTTTTCAAGGAAACACTACCACACAAAAAATCTTTGCTAACTTTTATCTTTTGCATGTAGTTCTATTTTTTTTTTTTTTTTTATTTCGTTTATTTTGAATTACTCTATTCATCCCTCACCGGGGAAATTTGTTTGCTGCACTCCTTAGACCGCAGCAGGCTGCCCTTCAACGGCGCCAATGGTGGGAGAAGCAGGGGTTAGGTGTCTTCTCCAAGGACCCTAGACGTGCTCTCCGTGGGACGCAAACCCGCGACCTTCCGGTCCGCAGGCGAACGCACTAACCACGCAGCCACCGTCTCCACCCAGAGACGGTTCTAGATGAAATGGTAGGATTTAACATACCACAACGTTTTGCAAATGATTGTTGCTTTAATGTTTGACAAGTATTAAATGTCAACAATATAAATACAAAAACCAGATTACTTGAAGTCGGATACGGCATCCATAGAAAACAACTGCCCAATTATCTATATGGGACTCCGCCAACTTTGAGTATACAGGTACAAGCGTCCCTCCGCCTCTAACACTGAACAAGGCAGATATTGGGCTTTTCCACCATCAACACAGTGTCAAAGCTATGCCTCTGCAAAAACAACAGAAGAATAGCTTAGATTCAATTGAACACTATTTAACGTGTGACAAAATATTTTCTGTATGACAAAGTCTATAAAAAACTGAGAATTGGGCCGCAGACATTACTTCATAGAGCAAATTACTGCACATAATAGAGAACAAATGTTTCACTGGTTTTAAAAAAGACGGTGACATTTACACAAAATTGTAATTGGAACAATTCACACGTGTTCATCGAAGAGTTTGACAGACCAATCTTATCTCTCTTTCACACAGTAGGAATGGATCAGTCCGAAGCTTCTCTTTAGGGCAGATAAGACATCCTGCAGGGAGGTGGAACCTATAATCCAGGACGTTTGCCTGTACTGAGTCGAGAGAATTGAAAAGGTAGACATGGCTTTGACAATGGCTTTGTCGAGCTTTTTGCTTGTACCAGAAGGGTCCACCATACACCAGGACAGATACCACCGCAGAATCATGGAAAGTTTCGTGAATGTTCTCATTGTATTGAGGAGATTGGGCTATAACTAACTAATATTCTAGATTGCAGTGAATCGGGTTCACAATGTTGTTGCAGCAGACGTCCAGATTTTCACATGCATCTACTCTTTTAGTTCATTGGTAATATGTTTGTGTAGCTCACACCAGCCCATCGATCAACTTTATTAAACTGTTTTCCAGTAAAAAAAGTTAACTATTGTGGAGTTTCTTAAAAATGACCGAATCTAAATGTGTAAGACAATTGTCTTTATTCAACAGTGAACTATCAAAGTTTCTTGACAGATGGAAAATGTTTATTTACTGCTTGTTTGTGTGATAAATCACTTTTCCGAATTGTTACATTTTCCAAATTTTACACATGAACAATGGAAATCTTCAACAGAATTTGGTTTTGACTTCTGAAACGCTCATTCCTAATGAGGTCACAAGGGGGGCTTGAGCCTTTTTCGGTTGATTTCAAGCATGATGCATAAACGAACCACGAACAGATTTCATTGACATGAATTATTAGTTTATTGTTGTTTACACAAGTGCTTTAGTCAGAAAAAAAATGTGTTGCTGGAAAGATTTTTAGTAGAGTTGAAGAGAAACAGGTACAAAGTACAATGATGTGAATCATGGCCCAAATTTCTGTAAAATAAATTAAAAAAAAAACAAATTAAGACTACATGGTGATGTTTGTGTTCAAATCTCAGTAAACAGAAAATACTAAAGATCAGGTAAAAAAAACAATTAGAATGCTTAAAAAAGAGAATTAGCAAGACAAGATTGCTAACATACTCCTCCTTAATAAGTTTCGTTAAAATATGTTAAACAATAAACATCGGTATTCATGCTGGCTAAAGCATCCTAACTCTCTATTAAACACTCATTAAAATACTTGTAAATTAAAGATTTCAACCATTGAGACTTGCTGTATTGTGTTAGTTGCAGATGACTTCTGACTCTATCCAAATTTGTTGCCACCTCAAGTTTCTTTCAGATTTGTCCTTAACCCTTAAACAGAGTATGTGTGTATGGAAGAGGCGCTATAGGTCCTTCGTGACTTTTATAAGTTATTTAATTCAAATTTATTTGTAAAAACCCTATATCAAAACTCTGTGGTTAAACATCCTGAGAAACTGGTTTCCGATGGTTGGTTGGAGGAACGTCATGGGGTTCCATATTTTTTTCTTGTCTTGTTGAGGGATAAAATGTGGTCAATTGCCTTTTAGTGTTAAAAGCTATGTATTAAATTCTTCAATCCAAAAAATAATTAAAAAGAAAAAATTAATTAGGCAAACAATGTTGGTGAAAAACAAGATTTATACCATAAATGTGTGGCATAGGATTCCCTCACGCGCAAATCTAAACAGTACCTCTCAAATAGGTAATCATCAGGGAAATCTAACGGGTTTTTGAGAGCCCTGAAAACTCTTTCTCTGCGCGGAAAGGCCCGGACAAAACGTGCGGCTATCTCAACAGGATTTTCCAAGAAGGGTTACGTTTAAGCGGTGATAAGATCTGACTGGTTCGCTACAGGCGCTTATTAATGCTACCGAGCACTTATCCTTGTCCGGAGCAGATTATGAGTTTGTCGCATGTTGCCATGGAGACTTCTCTCGGAAGTGATTTAGATTCGTAGTACTGCATATCCAGGTTTCACCCACAACTTTTCTTTCTAAACCCTTAATCGAGATTCGTAGTTCAGCGTCAAAGTGTGCAAAATCTGGGGAGAGGGCAGGATAGGGCGGACGAAGTGTTCCGAAATGAGGAGGATCATGACAATTATGAAGGCATATAAGAATTCATTCTTATCTGTGATTTCAGAAATGAAAAATGTTGTCCATAACGCTTGAGCTTCTTGGTTAGTAGAAGAATGTTCCAATAGCTCAAAAATGATCTGATTTGATATGATTTACCCACGTCTTGGTGTGCGTACACTGTTTTGAAGTGAAAACTGCGCAGATTTCAGAAGTCTGGCCCCAGCTGTTCGTAACAGAGTGGCTAAATGTGGTCTACATGGATCGCAGGTGGTCGCCGACGTCCACACACAGCCATGAAGCCGTCACCTTTTTGACTCGTGAACTGCAGTTCAGAAGCTAGTTTGACTTTTGGCTGTCATGGCTTTTTGAAAGATTCTCATGGTTCATCGAAGCAGAGGTTAGAAAAACCTCCATGTCGCTGCTCCTACAATCTGGAATGATATGTCTTCTAATGTTTGACACGTACTGAATGCAGATTGTATTAAATTGGTAATAAAATGCATACGCTCTCACTGAGTTTTAACACAGCTTGTTGTGGGAAGGTACATCATTTGTTTGGTGGGTGTATTATTTTGTGGTTTTACAGTGTTTATAAATCACACTGCGGTTGTGGCTTCATTCTGAATTCGCCAGTTGATTTACACTCATGATCTCACTCATTGTCCCCAAGAAAGGATGGTAACCAAATGAATACAAGTGCTGACACATCTGGCAGTAAGGTTAGCTCTCTCATTGGAAAGGCCGTCATGTATCTGAGAGGAATGAGATGGGTTGGTTTGGGCATCTGAACACATTTCTTTCTGCATGTGTATATTGGAGGGTATTTCAGGACGGCCTACATGGGGACCCAGAACACATTTGAGGGATGTTTGTTCATGTTTTGGGATCATACTTTATGAACAGAAAGGAAATTTCCTAATTGAGCTGCTGCACCAGCAACCCAATTCCAAATAATTAAAGCACAATAATATGGTGTGATTTGAAATTTTATGGGCTTCTTTTCTGATTTAGTATAAAGAATTGAGAACAAGTGTTGTTCTCTTAATTGTGATTTACATGTAAATTTGACTTTTGTTATGGCCCCTCATTGCCTGTTAGGGGCAGAGTCTCCTGCAGGCAGGGGGTGGAGTCATCTGAGTCAGCAAGCTGAGACTCATTTTTGAAGGAGATGCCTGCATTAATTGTTTTTTTTCTTTCTTTTTTGTGATTTGCAGGTCAGGCATGTTTTTGATATTTTTAATTTCTTCAATGTTGAGTTTGTATTCATGATGATTGCGTCTTTATTTTATAATAAGCTTACTCTGATTTGGCCTAGACATTGTCTCTGTTTTTCTCATTTTGTCCCAGACCCAAAGCCAGTCTGTGACACTTTACTAAAATGTGTATATGTTTGATCAACAGGATAATATCCAGAATGAACAAAAAATCATTTTTAAGTCGAACAGAATGCAAATAGTTTGATTGATCAAAATAAACCATTCCTTTAATGATAAGATCATTTTAAAAAAATAACATGGGATATTTCTTGGTAAAACGTTTTTGCTTATTTAGGAACAAATTGTGCAGATGTTTCGTACTTATTAGATTTTTGGAACATCATTTATGATTGAATTGAACATGCTTTTTGACAAATGGCTGTCGGTGAAAAATAGACTGCATTTTCTCACAACTGTGTTTACCCCAAATAATTTTTAGCAGTCTTTTTTTCTTGGTTTCTTTTCGTCCGCGGGATTCCTCGGCTTGGGTCATGGTCTGATTTGAATCGGGTCTCCTGGTTATCAGTTGGATATTTTACCATTCTTTTTTTTCTCCTTAAATCAGCAACAATAGCTCTCTGGAAATTTTACCATAAAATTTTTGGATTTAAAAAAAAAAAAAACCTATAAAGTGTTTAATGATTTAGAAAAAAATAGCATAACACAAATGAGAGAAAAAAATTGGGAACATTGCAATGTTAAAACTGTTTTTGAATTTTATCCATTTCTTGCTTCCATGATAAAATCTACGTGCGCTACCCCGACTTCATAAAAAATATCCCTGCACCTCACATGCATGCAGATCTTCCCATGCTTCTTTCCTGACCTTCTTCTCCATCTGACATCTCCACCGTGGCGAATACACGTGTGGAGCTATTAGCATGATCTTCAAATTTTGATAGCCGCTTTGCTTTGATATGAGGGTGTAGAAGGTTATCTGTGAGTTTCTTAAAGCAGATTAGGGTTGGCACGGAGGAGCAGGCAGGTGTGATGTGAAACAGGATCAGCAGCAAATTAATCACTTGGAAGCAAGAAAAAAGAGAAAAAGCTTAATCTTAAATGAAAAATCTGATTGAGATATGTGCAGTTTTTTTTTTTCCCTCTGCTTTACTTTTCTCCCACACGTTTTTGATCTGGAAGAAATAATAAATCTAGGAGCTAAAATAAAATAATTATATTTTGTGGTTGTACTTCATGGGATTACGGCTGATCTAAATGAATAAGGTATCTTAAAAAAAAAAAAAAAAGATTAAACGAAGGCCAAAACAAATGGTTTAATCTTGAAATAGTTGGCAGTAGAATTCGATTTAATTACTACAAGCAATATTGCATTTTTTTTTTTTTATTAACTGAGTAGCGTTAACAATAAAATCCCTCACTTAGTTTTCCTCTATGGTAATGAATCTATTAGCTGAAGGAAGTGCTTAAAGGAAGAGCTTGAACCGTCCATACCTAATAGGGCTGCAGGGGGTACCGGAGCCTATCCCTGCTGATCAAAGGCGAGTGATAAGGTACACCTCGAACAGGTCGCCACATTGTCACGGAGCCATATACACACACTCTCATTCAAAGCAGAAATGCCAAGTTTTTGGCTTTCCAAAGAGGGAGATTTTGAGGCGGGGCCAAAAAGAGGAAGGGCTAGGATATGACATGACATCACATTCGCAATGGACAACACCCACCATGACAGTTGGCATAAAAAAAATTGTTCAAAACATGAGAAAAAAGCTGGAAAATTGTGCGTGTTACGTTTGTTACCACCAAGCGTTATGTATCAGTCTTCTTCTCCTTCTGGCATTTCCCTCTAGGGGTCGCCACAGCAAGTCAGTTTCTTCCATCTAACCCTATCTGCTGCATCCTCTTCGGTCACACCAACTATCTTCATGTCTTCCTTCACTGTATCCATGAACCTCCTCTTTGGTCTTCCTCTAGCCCTCTCTCCTGGTGGTTCCAAACCCAGCATCCTTCTGCCAATGTACTCGGTCTCTCTCCTCTGCACATGTCCAAACCATCTCAGTCTGGCCTCTCGGACTTTATCTCCAACACCTCTACCATGTGCTGTTCCTCTGATCCTGTCCATCCTTGTCACTCCCAGAGAGATCCTCAGCATCTACATCTCTGCTACTTCCATCTCTGCTTCCTCTCTTTTCCTACCCCCACACTCCCCAGTTTTTTTTTTACCCCCAGCCGCCACTGGCTTACCCCATCCTTCACCAATGAGAGACGTTAAGTGCTTTCATATCAAAGTGCTGCTGGAAAAAAATAAACAACTAGGCATCAACTGGCAACTGACCTTTCTTTTTAAGAACTACAAGCTCTCATTCATGACACGCTTTACATGCATATTTTCTGGAAAAAACAAATTCCAAAAAAGTCTGGGCTCAGCTTCAGAGTTACTAGATTTACAGATTTACCCACGGGGGTCCAATTTGTTCATGTATTCCATTTTCATTCTTCTTGAAGTACATCGTAAATTATCTGATTCAAGACTTTTAATCCCATGTCAAATTATTGGACGAGGCGTCACTGAAAGTAACACAAAATAGTCATTTTTATTATTGCTGTATTGAAATATGTGTGAGTATTTGGCTGTAATTAAAAACAACACTAATCAATATAATCTGCAAAACAATGAAGTGGTTTGGTGAGAAAATCAAGATATTACAGGACTTTATTTTTTAATCTCTGGATTAATGTCTGCATCTGTAGAGTGACATAACGGTAGCTTCACATGTTTTTTTCTCCAGTAGATGGCTCTATACAGCAAATGAAGCCTGAAGACGCTCTGAGTAGACCAGCTTGATAAAAAAAAAAAAAACAAATCAGTTCCAAAGAAATATACTCACTCGTCAGAATAGGAAGAGTAGAAAGACGTAGAAATGAACTAAAAAAAAACAAGCTCGTGCTTGGAGTGAGAGTTGGCACGACGACCCAGCTGCCAACAGGAATCAGTGGTATCTCAGAGAATCAGGGGTGAGATGGAAAGCAAATGACAAGAAAACTGGGTAAACAACATACCAGGGCACACCAACGATATTACTGGTGAACAGCTAAGTCACTTAAAATACAAAAGTACATTGAAAAAAAACAAGTTTCTCAAATTTTCTAAGATATCTGGTGATTTTGTGAAGATGTGTTGGCCATTTTTCTTTTGCAATTTTTTTGCAATTTCTTTTTTTGCAGAATTGTTCCCTTTAACATACTGTACATGTGTTGCCACTCTCTTCTTATTTCTCCACAAAAAATGATAATTTAGATTCCTTTGTTTTTATTTTTCCGACATGTTGAGACAAAAAAGGTACAAACTAATTCCTGAACCTCTTGATCTTTTTACAGACACAAAAACAAAGTCGTTGACCAGAGTTTGAACTCTGTTTGCCTCCAAACGTTTGTCAAGCTGACTCATAGCTCTTGTTTTCCAGAGAATAAAGCTTCAGTCTTGAAAAATGTACTCGTTTAGGAGACAAATACCTTTAATAGTCCCATAAAGGGAAATTACTTTTGCTGCATTGCACCGCAGAGGGCAGCCATGATGGTGCCAACGCTAGGAGAAATTAGGAGGTTAGATGTCTTCTCGAGAGACACCTAGGTAGCTCAGTTGGAGCCAGCCCAAGAACAAAAGCTCTCCCACAGACCCAACGCCTCCCAACAGCCTCATTGAAACCATTTTCCATTAATGATTGTCTAGTTTTGACAATGTACATGTACATTGTCAAAACTAGACAATCATTAATGGAAATCATTAATAGGGAGAAGAGATAAATAAGGTGGAAGATTTTAAGTATCTAGGATCAACAGTCCAGAGCAATGGAGAGTGTGGAAAAGAGGTGAAGAAGCGTGTTCAGGCAGGCTGGAACGGGTGGAGGAAAGTATCAGGTGTGATGTGCGACAGAAGAGTTTCAGCTAGAATGAAAGGGAAAGTGTACAAAACCGTGGTGAGACTAGCCATACTGTTTGGTCTAGAAACAGTAGCACTGAAGAAAAGACAGGAAGCAGAGATGGAGGTAGCAGAGATGAAGATGCTGAGGATCTCTCTGGGAGTGACCAGGATGGACAGGATTAGAAATGAGTATATCAGTGGAACAGCACATGTTAGAGGTTTTGGGGATAAAGTTAGAGAGGCAAGACTGAGATGGTTTGGGCATGTACAGAAGAGAGAGAGAGAGTACATCGGAAGAAGAATGCTGGGTTTGGACCCACCAGGAAAGAGGACTAGAGGAAGTCCAAAGAGGAGGTTCATGGATACAGTGAAAGAAGACATGAAGATAGTTGGTGTGACCAAAGAGGATGCAGCAGATAGGGTTAGATGGAAGAAACTGACTTGCTGTGACGACCCCTAAAGGGAAAAGCCGAAAGAAGAAGAAGAGGATTTTCTAGTTTTGAACATGATGAAAACTTCATGCTTTTAAGAATTGTGACCCAACATGAGTCAACAAAGCCAACGAAACGGAAGCACTGATTTGTGATCAAAAGTTGTGTTATACAGTCATGTTTGCGTTGTATGCCCAACCAAAGGATTTGAAGAGGCGGTTGATAATTGTTAGCTTTGTTTTGACTTTTCTAAAACCTTTCTGGAAATCAATTTGGTGCCGCATTATCATTTCCCGTTGGGGTTGAATGATTGTTTCATTAACATTTGGTGCATCAGCCGAGCGGCTTCTTTGCTCGCAAGCTAATATTAATCTCAACAATAGGTACGCCATTATGTAAATAGCCCAGACGAGATCAACCATGCAGAGTTTTTTATTCACTTTTTTCCCCCCTAAAACAACCCTAGGGGTTGTTTTACAAGAGGTGCAAAGCCAGAACATGTGCCTCTGTCACGGTGTGGTGTGTGTGTATCCCCTCTAGCTGTGCATTATCCATTCTGCTGCTGGATTAATGGGGCAATTGATCAACGGCAGACTTGTGTATCCAAGAGAGCAGCTGATCACTCACCTACAGCAGCGCCCGACACCAGAGCACCAATCAGCACCACAACAGCCAGACTGATTACAGACGCTTGGCTGGGCCAGGGAGCCGAGGAGACATCACGGGCTCCCACCTCCCCTGACAGAGCTGACATTGATAGGAGAAGGAGCTGTTGTGGTGTAGCACAGAAGAAGCTGAAGATGGGCTCAACAAGGCAGAAACCAAACAGGGATGAAAACATTGGTATAAAGCTCAATCGCACGGCAGAACTGGCAGAAAACTGCTGCCTTGCTCCATCGATAAGACACACACTTAGAAATATATCATAGTTGATTGTTTATATTGAGAAAAAAGCAGGACAGATAGACAATGTTTTTTCTGTATTGATGTTGGTATCCAATCAAAACTTGGATGAAATAAGCCAATTATCTCAAATTGTGTCTGTTGGTCGTAAGAAGAAAAATTTTAAATTAAAAAATCCATTACTGGAAAAACCCTTGTTCACCACATTTTTAAAGTTTTTTAATTTTGTTTTTAATAGTTGTTCATAGAAATTCTATTATTATTGAATTAAAGTAAATCGCAATTTAAAATTTTGACAATTTTTTTTTTTTTTTACATTTTTACTACATTCTTTTAATGACCGTTTATCCAAGCAACCAGTTTCTGATCCATATTTAAACTTTCGAATGAGTCGGCTGATTAAAAGTTATCGAAAATCCATTGTTTATAAAATAAAAAGGTATATTGATCATCTGTTAAAAATTGGATTAATAACTCGTACTTAACTTTGATTTAAGAAAATGTCACAGTGAAACATTTTTATCTGAAAAGATCTATTTTTGGCCTCACATCGAGAACATCAGGGGCTTGAATCCCAGTTTGGACAAGACTTGAAACACTGGTTTGTCAGAGGACAGATTGTATATTCTAACTGTGTATGTGTGGGTTTTCTTTGGGTACCTCGGTTTCCTCCCACTTTCCAAAAACATGCATGTTAAGTTAATCAGCCGCTATAAAATTATCCCTAGGAATGAGTTTCTGTGTAGAAATAGTTGCACGTGTTTGACTCCGCGACAGACTGGGGACTTTTTCGGGGTGAACTCTGCCTCTCGACTTAAATCAGCCGTGATAGGCTCCATTACCCACCACAATCCCATTAGGGATAGACGATTCAGATGACAAAACAAAATATCTTTTGTTTCTATGATAAGAGTGAGAGCTCGTACCTAAAAAGTAAATTATTGACGGTTTTCTTGGCTAGAAAGAAAGCTAATGCTAACCGCTACCAATTTTGGAATTCAGTGCACACAAACCGTGGAGAAGGACAGCTATTAAAATTAGGGCTGACAGTTTAGAAAATAAACGTATGTAGGTGTGCCTTATAGTGCATGCTGTACGTTAATAAAAAATATAGAGACAATTGAAAACAAGGAATTAATTGCCTATGTCATTTGCACATTTGTTAAAGGTGCAGAGGTTAGGATGAGGTTTGAGTCCAGGGAGGTTAGGGTCAGGATGGTGAACAGTCTTTTCAGCCACGGAGATTTCAGCCACGGACATTTGAGCCAAAAAACTGCAACCTAGGCTATTTGAGCCACGGTGACTCGGAGATCTCAGCCACGGACATTTGAAGAACTGCAACCTAGGCTAGGCTATTTGAGCCATGGGATAAAAATGACTAAAAGTAATTATTTTCTGTAGTGCAACTGTTTATTTACGATAAAAGATTTTACATAAAATATCAAATTTTTGCATAAAATATCAGAATTTTTTAAAAATATCAGAATTTTTTATTTGAGCCATGGGATAAAAAAGACTAAAAGCAATTTTTTTCTGTAGTGCAACTGTTTATTTACAATAAAATTTTTACGTAAAATATCAGAAATTTTTAAAAATATCAGAATTTTATCAGAATTTTTAAAAAATATCAGAATTTTTTATTTGTGTTAGGTGTGAATACCCCATATTGAGATACACTCAGAATATATCTACTTCACACGTAACACAAAGGGTTACATAACTGTCCTACTGGGTGAACGGTCATGTCAGCCACAGACATTTGGGCCAAGAAATTGCAACCTAGGCTATTTACAAAATATCACAGTGTTTTACATAAAATATCACAATTTTCTACATAAAATAGGTTTTTGGCCCAAATGTCCGTGGCTGAAATGTCCAAGGCTGAAATGTCCTAAATTTGGTGGCGCACATGGCTCAAATATCCTAGGTTGCAGTTTTTTGGCCCAAATGTCCGTGGCTGAAATCTCTGAGGCTGAAATGTCCTAGAACCGGTCAGGGTGAGGTGTCAGGGTTAGGGTTATGGCACCTATCCACCATCCTGCATTCCAAATAGACTCGAACCGCAATGAAAATACACATACTGTAAAATACACCCTACTAAAAATGCATACATTCTGTTTCCAAGATGTCTAGCTCAGCACAGCTAGGCGTTGTGAGGACATCTTACTTTCTCTGCTGGAAAACATCCTGAAACACCAGTGTAGTTTGTTGAAGCTTTCAATCAATGTAGGAAATGATTTGAACAGTTTATGTTATTCT
This sequence comes from Neostethus bicornis, assembly GCA_902685375.1. Lineage (NCBI taxonomy): Eukaryota > Metazoa > Chordata > Actinopteri > Atheriniformes > Phallostethidae > Neostethus > Neostethus bicornis. The sequence continues at coordinate 10,301,884 of LR738553.1, read as the reverse complement.
ACTGTGAATTCCAGCGTTTGCTCAGAGCCGTTAAAGCTTGCCAGTAATGCAGCGTAATGTAACTAGCGCTGAAATAGTAGAACTGAGTGGCTTCAAGTTGCAGACCACTCTGCTTCTTGTCTGGGATAGACCAGACAGCAGACTCAGTTATTTTTCTCTCTCTTTTTGCATGTTTAGATGAAGTGAAAGCCCAGAAGCTGCTGCTCAACATGGGAGAATTCTGCTCAAGGGTTTGAAACTCTAAATAAGCTTCTGAGCTCGACTTACAAATTTTGTGGTTATAAATTCCGATATGGATGAAGAAAAAGATGTTTGGGGAGCTATTAATGGAAATCTACTCATGCTGGTTATTAGATAAGGCTGACTGGATGGAGGAGGATGCAGCAGAAAGCAAAAACTCACTTGGTGGAAAAATAGTTGTATATAGACGATTGTGTTGGTTCAATCAAATTTTTGGGATGGAATTTGAATTAAATTGGCTTTTGATGGCTTTCTTTATCTAAAAATTGCATAAACCTTTTTTTAGATGGAGAAAGTTAAAAAAAAAAGGTTTAAGTAATTTTTTTGTGGTTGTTTATTTTTAACCACACATTTAGCCTATCCTCTTCCCACATTTACTTAAAAGCATTTCCAGTTATAACACTCAGCTATCTAATGAGGAAAATGGCTTCCCTGCACTTAGCAGCACAAATAGACTAAATTTCTCTTTCAATGTTTCGGAGCACTGTTATGAATACAGACGTTCCAGTTCAGAAGTTCACCAGGTAAAGCAGTTCATATAGTCAGATTTATTGTCATCACCAAAACAAACTTTGATACTGCTGTTGCACGTCTACTAAAGAAGTTCTCAGGATATTTTAAGGTGATTAATCATACTTTGAGCTTGTCTCCCTGGTCCAGAAAGGGCACGCGGTTCCGTCTTTAAACATGCGCTCTACTTCATTGGTGGTTTCCAACCTGCAGATTGGACAGTGACGATCAACAACAAGCAATCAGCATCAGTGGTGGGTTTTGTGAATGGAAATATCTTTAGTTGCAATAAACTTTACAAATCCCAACTGAATAAGAATAGATTTGGTAGCTGATTTTTTTCAAAGTTGTTTTAAAGAACATAAAGAAGTCTTGATACCATGGGACAAGACAGGTGTCCTCATTGGCAGAACATCAGTATGAAAAGACAGACTGAACTTGTAACATTGGTGAGGAACGAGAAAGAGGTATTAATGTCACCCAATGTTCCCTTTAGTCTGCGCGCCTGGGCAATTGCGCACTGCTGGCACAAAAATAGCACACAAGAAAACCTACGCAGTACACAAAATGATACCCAATTTAAACTAGAGATAAAAAAATGAGGCAGAGCTTCGGCGCATATCTTTTTCTTTTTGAAACAAATTTGCTTCAAACCGCTGCTTCGGGGGTTGGCTCGTCACAACTGCTGACGTTACAAAAGAGTCAAAGTTTAGGCTCCGCCCCCTTCTCTTCAAAAAGCTTGTGTTCAAAAAGCTGGCGCGTAAAAAAATGAGAGGAAACATTGATTTCATGTCTAAAAAAAAAAAGGCAAAAAAATAATAATTTCGAAGTGCGTTCAATTTATAACATGTCAACTGTTAACGGGAGGATGGATCGATATGTAGGGTGACCGTCCTGTAATCAAAGAGCCACTAGTTCGACCCCTGCCAGGAGTTCATACCAAGGTGTCTTTGAGCAAGACCTAACCAAACCCCTGATTGCCCCTGATGATAGTGGTATGCACCTTGTAGGACAGCATCCTCCATCGGGTATGAAAGTGTGTGAATGGGTGAATATGAGCAACAATGTAAAGCACTTTGAGTTCCAACGCACATAGAAAAGCACTATATAAGTAAAATCTGTGTAACATTAAAATAATTTTGTAATTGAATTTATATCTATTCTATGTCTTTACTAATGCCTAGAAAAAGCATTCCTTAACTAGAAAGAAGAGGAATGAAGATTAGTCAGAGTAAAACAGAGTACATGTGTGTGAATGAGAGGGATCCAAATGGAAAAGTGAGGTTACAGGGAGAAGAGATAAAGAAGGAAAAGAGATAAAGAAGGTGGAAGATTTTAAGTATCTAGGATCAACCGTCCAGAGCAATGGAGAGTGTGGAAAAGAGGTGAAGAAGCGTGTTCAGGCAGGCTGAAATGGGTGGAGGAAAGTATCAGGTGTGATGTGTGACAGATGAGTTTTAGCTAGAATGAAAGGGAAAGTGTACAAAACCGTGGTGAGACCTGCCATGCTGTTTGGTCTAGAAACAGTAGCACTGAGAAAAAGACAGGAAGCAGAGATGAAGGTAGCAGAGATGAAGATGCTGAGGATCTCTCTGGGAGTGACCAGGATGGACAGGATCAGAAATAAGTACATCAGAGGAACAGCACGTGTCAGAGGTTTTGGAGATAAAGTAAGAGAGGCCAGACTTAGATGGTTTGGACATGTGCAGAGGAGGAGAGAGTACATCGGCAGAAGGATGCTGGGTTTGGAACCACCAGGAAAGAGGTCTAGAGGAAGACCAAAGAGAAGGTTCATGGATACAGTGAAGGAAGGCATGAAGATAGTTGGTGTGACCAAAGAGGATACATCAGATAGGGTTAGATGGAAGAAACTCACTTGCTGTGGCGACCCCTGAAGGGAAATGCTGAAAGAAGAAGAAGAAGCATTCCTTTGAGCAGCTCCCGTAGAGAATAACAATTATTGATTAGTAGCATAATTAAATGAGAACTAATGATGAACCATTAAATTACAGAAAGATTGGATGTATATTTAATATTAAGTCTACAGTACGTGCCCATGTGTCTGAGAGGGATGTGAAGTAGTGGGGTGTATTAGATCCCGGTTTAAGCTGAAAAGCTGTTCCTCATAATATCCGACACTCCTCTAGTACGCTGCTCCCTATATAGCATAACTCTACCCTACCTCTATCTATTACATCCCATCCTCGGCAGATACCCTCTGCTTTACTCGCATCACCCACCCAACCCTTCAGTGGACTATGCCATTTGATCCATGCCGAGGATGATTCACGCTCCGCGATCTTGGGGGCAGAGGAATCCCTCTCTCGCCCCTCTACATCCATAATTCAGGATTTGAGCCTAATTCCTCCTCCGCCTCCCTTTCCTTCCAACTCCAGTCTCCTTCCCTCTCTGCTCTCTCCTGATGTGTGCTCTCCAGCACATCATCCACCACCCGGAGGTATCAGTCATCTGTAAATCACCCATCTGGAACCTACACAGAGATGCACAGGTAAGGTGAAAGCAAAGCTAAGTGTGACTTTGCATTTGTAAAAGTGCGAGAACACAGACGCTCAATCCAGTGATTGGATAAGTACCAGTTAGTCATGTGGACTATTTGGTTCCTCCTTTTGCATAATTTACGCTTAACAATTCTCGTTGGTCAGATTGAGAAAAAACACTGTTGCTGTGGTTGCTAACTGCAAGTAGATGGAAAATAAAAGAAAAGATCTGGGGGTTTTCAGATGTCAGGGGGTTTCAGTGCAAATTGTTGAAGCGTGTTTATTTGCCATGCAATAAAGTTTATTGTTCCTGTGTGAGCTACTAATCCTTGAATCTAGCTTTAATACACACATGCAGATAACATCCATGCTTTCCAGAGTAGGTGAATCAGAGAAAATCAGTCAAGCTCATCACGAAAAATCAATCATTGAAATTCTAGTGGGACTCCACTTGGTTGGGGTGGTTTGGATGCCCCCCGAGCACCTCGCAGGCGAGGTGTTTCGGGCACGTCCCACCGGAAGGAGACAGAGGGGCAGACCCCGAACCCGCTGGAGAGACTATGTCTCACAGCTGGCCGGGGAACGACTTGGGATCCTTCCAGGTGAGCTAGAGGATGCGGCCGGGGTGAGAGAGGCCTGGGCTGCCCGTTTGAGGCTGTTGCCCCCGCGACCCGACCCCGGAACAAGCGGAAGATGACGGAACGAAACGGATCCCACTTGGTTGTGGTGGTTCCCAGCTAACAATTTAATGTTCCAAGAACATTTTGGGAAGGTTATTCAAAGGTTTGCAGAATGTTCCTGAAACTTTATTTTTGGTTCTACTACGGTTCAAATCGAAAGTTTAATGATGGTTGCGAAACGGTATTTTTTGGTTTTCAGAACGTTCCTCTAGCCTTAGTTTTAATCATGACATTTAGAATTTGGGCAGCACGGTGGCGCAGTGGGTCGCACAGTGGCCTCACAGCAAGAAGGTCGTGGGTTCGAGTCCAGGGTGAGGACGAGGCTTGGAACACTATCCTTTCTGTGTCAAGTTTGCATGTTCTCCCCGTGTTTGCGTGGGTTTCCTCCGGGTACTCTGGTTTCCTCCCACCCTCTAAAAACATTCTTGCTAGGTTGATTGGCCAGTGCCAAATTGCCCCTGGGAATGAGTGTGTGTGGATGGTTGTATGTGTGTGACCCTGCAACAGACTGGTGACCTGTTCAGGGTGTACTCTGCCCTTTGCCTTAAATTGGCTGGGATGGGCTCTGGCACCCCGCCCAACCCCAAAAGGGATAGACTTAGAATTTGGTTCTCTCAATGTACTAGAAAGGTTAGGTTCTAACATAACCACCAAGTAACATTTGGGGAACCTTAGTTTTTGGTTAGTTAAAAACAAACCTTTAGAGAAATTCAGGCTAACGTTCCCTGGAGGTACTCTGTTTGCTGGCTTACCACAAAAAAAAAAACAGAAAAAAACCCCCACTGTAACATGTTGATTGTGTTTGGATTTTAAGCCCTCTTGGACCCTTACTCACTGGATACCTAATGAACAAGAAGGACTTCAGAAACAAAACCTAACTGAGAACATTTTTTTCCCCTTTTCTTCCCACGCCGTATGTAGCGTAGCAGACATGCCTGTGCTTCCATCCCAGACACTCCCAGCAATGCACGGTCACAGGTTGATGTGCAAGCCCAGCCTGAGGGAAGTGAATTGATTTGATACACTGTGGCATAGCTTTAAGTTGATTTTAGTTGACTTTCTCTTTTATAATGCAGTAGGTGTAGAGCAAGCTGCTGGAGGGAAAAGAAAGGAAAACAAGTATAGACAAAGAATGCGTAACATCTCAGCGAGACAGGCTGTTGATGTGTTCCTACAGAACGTATCGGGGAGCACCGAGGTTGAAGTATGATGTAAGATTGTCAACCCAGCTGGATTTCAAAGAGGCTGATTCAGAATGGGACGGATGGAAGATTTTTGACTGGAAAAACGCTCCTTAGACAATGATGTTTACATGGAAAACATGCCGAAAGAAGCACGTTTAAAAGCACTGTAGAGACATTTAATTATAAAGTACTCTCAGTTTGACATGAACACAATCTATGAGGGTTTCTGATGTCGTGTTTAGTGTCGTACAAACTAGCATCTTCACAGCCGATGAGTCACCCTATGTAGCCCAGAGTTATGCAACTTTTCAATGTAAATGTAATTTTAGACGAAGAAAATACTGAAAAGGTTTTTTTTTTCAAGATTTACATCCCAAAAAATAATATTAATAAGTTGTCGTGATGATCCATGTTTTACCAAGCCATCATGGAGAGTGTCCTGTTTTTTTCTGTGGCTGGCTGGGGAGCTGGTATATAAATTAAGGACGCCAACAGACTAAACAAACTGATAAAAAAAAGCTAGACGTGTGGTTGGCTCACTCCTTGCCTGCGTGAAGGAGGTGGCGAGGGACAGAATGGAAGCAAAACTGTCATCAATCATGCTAAATCCCTCCTACCCTATCCATGAATCTGTGGATCATCTGAAGAGCAGCTTCAGCAACAGACTCCTGCAACCCCACTGCTCAAAGGAACGGTACAGAAAATCATTTCTGCCGTCATTCAATAAAATATTTGACCTTTCACTTTCAAACCTTTAAACATTCACTCACAACAGATTGAAAAAAATATGTTGTTGTATGAAATTGTACAAATGTATTACTGCAGCGCTCAAATTTCCCTTCGGGGATGAATAAAGTATCTTTAATTCAAGTGGATTTTTTAAAATTCTGAAATCTGACCCCATTGTGGTAGAAAAATGAAAATCCTATATCCCACATCCCCTAATGCTTTGCTGAGAATTGTAGCAATTTAATGAATGCTAATGTTTTGCTAACATTGTGTTCAGTAACACCTGAGGTCACTTTTACTCAAGCAGATCTCTCAAACCATGGACTCTTATGAACAGTCTATCTACATCTTGCAAGGGTAGGATCTTTTCAATGATGTATTGATGTACACGTGCTGACATAAAGAGATACTGTCAAAGCCATCAACAGGAAATGAAAAAAGGTCTTGATGCCCACTGCTCGGGAAACTTCTGCTTTCTAACATGGATTGTATGACTTGCATGACAGCAATATTTTTATTAAATCTTCAAACTTCTTATGATTGATAACCTGTTTTTAAAATTCCAATACAACATCTACACCACGAACAGGTCGCCAGTCTGTCGCAAGGCCACACACACAACCATTCACCAGGACAAGCGGCAATTTGGTATCGGCCAATCAACCTGTCATGGATGTTTCTGGAGGGTGGAAGGAAATCAGAGTACCCGGAGAAAACTCAAACATGCATGGGGAGAACATGCAAACTCTACACAAAAAGGCCAGTGTTCCAAGCCTTGTCCCCACCCAGGACTCAAACCCCCATCCTTCTTGCAAGGAAGCCTTTGAGCTAACCACTGCACTACAATGTAGCCCTAAGTCTAAAATTTTCAAATCTAATTTTCTTTTTTTAAATGACATTTAACAAGTAAGACATAGTAAAGGTCTGTTTAAAAAAATTAAAAAGTCGGGGTTAAAAGTTGTCAAACTACTACTGCCAAGCTACTGCTGTAAATGTCTTTAGAATAAATGCGTATTCTTTCACCATGATGCTCCCCCACTTTGAATTAAGCAACGCATTAACTTGCATCAAGGTAAAGATTGTGACGTAGATGGACTGTAAAATAAGACAAGTTTTTTCTTTTTAATTTATTTCCATCCACATCTTAAGTGCTACAGACACTGTACCAGTTCTCCTGTCAGCCTGTAGAATAACCTTAAACATTTGTGTCTCATAAAAAGTGAAGAGAGTTTAGAAAAGAGGTGAAGAAGCATGTGTAGGCAGGCTGGAATGGGTGGAGAAAAGTATCTGGTGTAATGTGTGGCAAAAGAGTTTCAGCTATAATGAAAGGGAAAGTGTACAAAACTGTGGTGAGACCGGCCATGCTGTTTGGTCTATAGACAGTAGCACTGAGAAAAGACAGGAAACAGAGATGGAGGTAGCAGAGATGAAGATGCTGAGGATCTCTCTGGGAGTGACAAGGATGGACAGGATCAGAGGAACAGCACGTTAGAGGTTTTGGGGATAAAGTTCGAGAGGCAAGACTGAGATGGTTTGGACATGTGCCGAGGAGAGAGAGAGAGAGAGTACATCGGCAGAAGCATGCTGGGTTTGAAACCACTCGGAAAGAGGCCTAGAGGAAGACCAAAGAGAAAGTTCATGGATACAGTGAAGGAAGACATGAAGATAGTTGGCGTGACCAAAGGAGATGCAGCAGATAGGGTTAGATGGAAGAAACTGACTTGCTGTGGCAACCTCTGAAGGGAAATGCCAAAAGGAGAAGAAGAAAAAGAAGAAGAGCTAGCAACACATGAACCTGGGAAAAACCCTTCAAGATGAGGTGGATGACTAAAATCCCGCTCAGGTATCTACAAAGTTATTTGCACTGGATGGTCTGCACCTGGTTTCCAGTGTTAACAGAATTTCATTGTTCCACTCTTCATGTAGCTTATGATTAAAAATGCCTCCAGCAGATAGGCATGATTACCCAGCTGCTGCCCGGTAAAGGAACATAATAAGCATAATGGTGGCAACTCTAAATTACTTTCATGTCACACGCTGAACTCCGCTTGACATACTGCTTTAAATGAGACATTCATCGTTCCCAAGTGGCTCTGAAAACAGAGTTGAACATCTTTTAAATGTCAAGACATGCCAGACATGTCTGTCAACTCATTTTTATAGCTGCATACAGTCTGAAAGTAAAATCCGGGCCTCACCACAGTAAGTACATTTTGTCAGCAATTCGGGCTCTGTCAGTGCAACACTTGCTTGTCTGCTTCACTCAGATTTCCCACATGTGGAATAAGTGCCAACATGATTTTCGAGCTGTCAGATTGCATTTGTTAGAAACTAAAATATCTACTTTAAATCTTACCTGGCATTTAATTCCTCACATTGTGTTTTGGATAAATAGGGTTTATGAGACTCATTTGGAAACGGAAAGGTACTGTTAAATACGGGGCATGTTGTACAGTAAAAATGACTTTCTACATCAGTTAGAGTGGGATTTCTATGAGGTCATTATGACCCAGGTAGGTTTCGTATTAGGAAAACAGCTGCTGCTCTACATGGTTGGCCCTGTGACAAGCTAGCATACTGCTACAGATATTTGTAGAGTTCAATCTGACCTGAGGCGGTATGCCTTGTGACAGGAATAGTTCTCGCATAAGACCTCTTCTCATGAGTTAAGGGCAATAAACAGGTGGTTATTTGACATGGGACGAGCTATCCTTGGGCTCTTCCCATACTGAGAGGTCTTAATTGGGAATTAAAGAACACGGGTAACCTTTCAAATAGGCATAAAAGAAGCCAGTTTCGACAGATTGGCATGCTTCCCTCTTACCCCTGATGTGAGTGGTACGTGGAAATAAATTCACTGTGGAAGACTTGGTCTGAAAGTCAACAGCTGTGGGTGGTAACCAAAAGAATGAGATCCCAGATACAAGCAGCTGTAATGAGTTTCCTCCGCAGGGTGGCTGGGCTCCCACTCAGAGATCGGGTGAGGAGTTCTGCCATCCAGGAGGATTTTGGTGTTGAGCCGCTCCTCGTCCAGGTCTAGAGAAGTCAGATGGGGTGGTTTTGGCATTTGGTCCGGATACCTCCCGAGCGCCTCGCTGGTGAGGTGTTTTGGGCACGTCCCACCGGGAGGAGACCATGGAGACAACTGGAGAGATTATGTCTCACAGCTGGCCGAGGAACTACTTGGGATCCTTCTGGATGAGCTGGAGGATGCAGCTGGGGTGAGAGAAGCCTGGGCTTCCCCTCTAAGGCTGTTGCCCCTGCGACCCAGCCGTGGATAAGCTGAATACAACAGAACGGAACGGAAAGATTTGGTCTGTTGTATTCAATAAGAACTTTTGTCTTCGTGCATCTAAAACCAGGACATACAGGAGAACCACCTATGGACTCTTACCTGCCCTTACTGTATCTACAACAGTTAGAGTTTAACAAATAAAAAAAAGGCCATTCCGTCTTACGCAGCCCATGCACAGTTTGGTTGTCTCTTCAGGAACACAAATATCGAAGTAAAGACTTTACACTTTGGCCATTTGTGCTAGCAATCTCCAACTTTTGATTGGCAATAAAGACCTCAGTGTCTTTGCTCAGTTTCCCCTTTGGCATGATTGTCCATCAATATCCCTTAGCATCCTCACCTCACTTGTGCTCATGAGTCTTAATGGCCTTATCCAGACTTAACCAACAGGACTGTTGGCTGTCTAGAATCCAAATTGAACTGTGAGGTGATCAAATCATCCATCATTGGAATCCCAAGAACTAATCTTATTGGAGTAATCTGGCCTTCTCTGTGGTATGGTCCAGACTTTAGAACCCATTGCCACTTGATATGGAGAACAGTTCCAGAGGCAGAGTTTCTTCTTCTCCTTTCGGCATTTCCCTTCAGGGGCCTCAGCAAGTTAGTTTCTTCCATCTAATCCTGTCTCCTACATCCTCTTTGATCACGCTAACTATCTTCATGTCTTCATATGGCAGAGTTTTCCAGAGGCATAGTTTCGACCCCGTCCACACGTAGCCGGGTAGTTTTGAAAACACATATATGCTGTCCTCCGTTTTAGGAAAACGCTCGCGTCCACACGTAACTGTTTTCAAAATATCCGCGTCCACATGGAGCCGTATAAATACGCTTCTGAGTGCGATTATTAGCATGACAGAGCAGTAGTCGGCAGAATTGATGTGAACGTAAGTTCTGAGCTATCCAATCAGAGCACCTCTGTCGTCATTTCCGCAAATCCTGATTCATAGCACCAGGCATCTCGTTTGTGTGGACTGACAAGGAGGTGGAATTGCTTTTAAAGTCCTCATCGACTATAAACTTAATAAATACAGAAAAATATAGATTGAGTTCATGCTGCCCAAACTTTGCGATCCAAATAAGGACGCACACGAATGATGTATGTGCATTACTTGTCGCAGTTAGTGACGCATAAAAACGCAAATCTCCGTTTTCACACGTCCACACGCAAACGCAGAAACTGGGTGTCCCAAAATCTCCACTTTGGCTGGAGTTTTCAAAAATGCCGCTCTTGAATGGAAAAAAACCCTCTGTTTTCGTGTGAAAGGCAGGCCAAAACAGATAGAAATATTTGGGTTTTCAAAAAACACGGCTACGTGTGGACGGGGCCTTAGTCTTTTAAAATTTGGACATAAAAACATTTATCCAGACAGTCGTTAGATGCTTAGCACAGCTGAGATGCATTACTTCCGGCTAAATTTTCTCGCACTGTATTTTAATTTATTTTTTTTTAGAACGATTTTCTTTTCATTGTAACTTGTTTGGAAAACATACTTTGTTGTAAAGAGCTCTATGAATGAACGTTTATTGATTGTACTGAATGTAACATTTTTTTAAAGATAATAGGTTTTTTTTACAAAATGAAACCATAATGAAGAATGGTGCTATTTATAAAATTGGGACAAAGAAAAGCCTTGAAACATTTTTTTTACATCTTTAAAGTTATTTTCATTTTCAGAACAGATTCCTTTTTCTAATATATCCTTTCAAATGTCTCCTTGGGGAACATCTTTGCACCAAATCCTCTGACTGTGTGTTGCAAAGTGCCCTTTAAAACATTACTTTGATGGCATTTCTTCATCATTAGTCAGCTGGAATTGAAAAGACAAATGAGCTGTGTGAGAGGGGGTGTAACAAAGCAAGCCGGTTCCAGGCAAACCTGGGATGCTGCCTCCTCTTTGTAAACACCGTCACCAGCTGAGCCTCAGTGATTCACACATCTGCTGCTGCCTGTGTCTTAGAAGTTATAATCTTTCACTTAAAAAGGAGCTGCAGTATTTTTTATCCACCTTTTTATATAAAAACTTTCACATTTAATTCCAAATCTGGAAGCTCTGAGGGTAGTTTTTCTCTCTTCTTGTTATGAAAGTTGAATTGATTTTAATGCATCGGTTGGGCATCATACGCCTGACCAGGCAAACCAAGCTCACATATCTACAGTACAGAGACCATTTGATAAGATTTCATTGATTGCTATTGATCCATTTCTTATGAGACTTTCCTTTGAACGTTTTTTCCTTTGATCAGCGGGTCAAAGGGAACATTTTAAATGGTTTCATTTCTTTTTTCTTTCCCTTGCTTCAACCAGTTCAAACTAATCACCTTTTACAGTCTGAAAATGCTAAATTGTTACATGGACTATGATTGCTCAATCTCACAGGGTATTTATTTTTCTTTTTGTCCAGTTGTGCTACCTTTAGATTTTTCTCGACTCTCAACAAGCACAATGAGATTTGGTAAAGTTTCCATCTTACACTGCTTGTTCTTTTCCACCTACCTCTTTTTATTACATTTTTAAATGGAAAAAGGTTACCATTACCTGGATCAATTCTGGAACAAGGGTCACCAAAATAGAATGCAAGAAAAAAATGGTGGTTTAGCCTTGGAAACCAAAGTCACATCAAAATGCGACAAGACACAGCAGCGATGCTTTATAGCCGAAGCATAAAGAAGGAGCCCGTCAGTGTATGTTAGTGTTTACACATTAATTACTTCTTAAAGTAAGCATTACCAATTTTTTTAAGAGACAGGTACGGTGGTGCAATGATTAGCTCAGTGGCCTCAAAGCAAGAAGGTTGGGGATCCCAGTCCCAGGTGGGGCAAGTCTTGGACCACTTGCCTATCTGTGTAGAGTTTTCCCGTTCTCCCCGCGTATGTGTGGGTTTTCTCTTGGTACCCTGGTTTCCTCCGACCCTCCAAAAACGTGTATGTTAGGTTTAGTGGCCGCTATAAAATTGTCCCTAAGAATGTAGTTATGTGTGTGTGGCCCCACAAAAGACTAGTGACTTATTTATGGCTTACCCTATCTCTTGCCTTTAATCTGCCGGGATGGGCCCCGCCAATCCCATAAGGGATAGACGGTTAAGAAGGTGACTGACATTACCAATTTTTTAAGAGAGTGGTAAGGTGCTTTAGTGGTTAGCCTAGTGGCCTCACAGAAAGAAGGTTGGGGTACCAGTCCCAAGTGGGACAAGTCTTGGACCACTTGCCTTTCTGTGTAGAGCTTGCATGGTCAAATGGTAGAGTTTGCATGCCCCAAATTTCCTTTTGGGGATAAATAAAGTACATCCAATTCAATGTTCTCCCCATGTATGTGTGGGTTTTCTCCAGGTACTCTAGTTTCCTTTAACCTTCCAAAAACATGTACATATGTTAGTTTGATTGGCCGCTACAAAACTGTCCCAAGGACTTTAGTTGTGTGTGTGCGGCCCTGCAACGGACTAGCAACCAATTTTTGAAGTTCCGTGGGTTGCCTTGGCCACTTTTTTGGATTTTATTTAATTTTTTCTTTACACTTTGTTTTTTTTTGTTTTTGAAAAACACAGCGTCAGTAAAGAAGGTCAAATAAAAACAAGATAAGATTTTAACTGAGACATAAATATGAACAGTCCCCAGTTATTAGCGGAAGAAAATGATAGGTTGACAAAAACAAACCAAAAGAACAGTCCTTGACACAGGATGGAAATGATCAAATTTTCCCAGTATTGGCCAAACAATGGCAGGTAGTTTTCAGAAAAATAAAATCACATATGACTTTGCCAATCATTAAGCATGGCAGTTGCTTCTCAAATAAAACTAATCTCGTTTGATTTGGGTTTCTATTAGCACGGTGTACCTATCTGTTCATCCTTGTGAAAGGCCCTGAATGGCTGTCTTAAAATTGAAATTACTTGGAAATCTAATAGTTCTACAAAAGAAAAACTCCTTCAGAATCACTATACCAACAAGGATTAAATAAAATCATCTGTCATGACGGAATGTGAGCTTGTCGCTTATCAGTCTCCTTTTTCAAACATTAAAATAGAGTCTCAAGCACATTTCAGACCTTGTTCTTGCTTTGGATAGAGTGTCTACATGGTGAAAGCAAAGAATTCAAATTGCTGCATTATGCATGACCTAATTTTATCATAATCTCCCCGACGCTGAGCCGGTTCCCCAATGGCACCATGGAATAACTACATCTGTGAAGATGGTAATTGAAAGTCCGCCACACTAACATTACCATTCTTCACTGCTCATCTTAAATTTCTTTTTTTCTGTTGTCTGGAAACATTACTCTCTTCAATGCAAGTGATGAATGTCGCTAGTTTCCAAGGCAATTTGACTTGTATAGAGAGTTTCTGGGAATCGATTGGAGTCTTGAAACTGGTCGAGTGGCTTGCCTTGCCTCAATGTATTGGCAAAGAAAACAAATCACTGCGTTGTAGAAGTGAAAAAGCTCATTTCCACTTCAGAAGAGTACACATATTACTCTTCTGCAGCTGAGTGCTTTGCTTCAATTTCCTTAAAGATTTTGAGACCCTTTCGTCCATGCTTAAAAGATTAAAGAGAAGACAACTGAAATCGGTACTTGTACCGAACTTTTGGACATATTAGTCATGAATGTGTTCCATACAAACATAAAACCAAATGGGATTCATGATAAGAGACAGAGCTGATAAAGCTATAACTAAACAATATATTTGGGTGTATATCTTGATTGCAAACTGGACTGGTCAGAGCAGGCTCGGCCCTGCATAAGAAAGAACAGAGCAGGCTGTTTTTCGTAAGAAGGCTTAAGACTTTTTACGTGTGTGGTGACATGTTGAACATCTTTTATCAGTCTTTCGTGGCAACTGCAGTTTTCTTCGTGGTTGTCTGCTGGGGAGGCAGACAACTGTAAAACCGAAAAAATTTGCATCTGTGGTGGGGTGAAATGTGGACTCTGTGGGAGCTGTTTTGGAGGGGAGGATGAGGGCTTTAATGCAGGGTAACCTGAATAACCCCCGTAACCCTCTTCATGATGTTATCACGACCCAGAAGACAACCCGAAGTAACAGGTTCCTCTCACTGCGCTGCAGGACTGAGCGCTTTAGGAGGTCGTTCATCCCTTCAGTCCTCAGGCAATTTAATAGATCAGATGTTTCTGGAAGGAACTGAGTCCTAGTTTACTATGTACGTATGTTGTTTTTATTTTGTATGTACAGTTTGTGTGATTTCTGTTGCTGCTGGACACCAGAATTTCTCCTGCGGCAATAAATAAATAATATATCTCTCAATGGAAAAATTTGTGTGCTGCATTACACCGCAAACGATAGGAGAAACAGGGGTTGGGTGTCTTCCCCAAGAACACCTAAAACATGAGCTCAGTGGGATTCGATCCCGTGAACTTCCAGGTACCACCCGGTCCAAGGGCGAACATTCTACCACGGAGCTATCGCCTCCCTCTTGATGTTTTAAATCAAATCAAACTTTATTTATAAAGCACTTTTCATACATGAAAATGCAACGCAAAGCACCTTACAAGTTAAAAACCCCAGAACACAAAAGCAAAATAGGTTCCCCCCACCCCCGCAGACAAAAAAAAGCACCGAACCCCCCCCCCCCTACACACACACACACACATCCATACCTGTAAAAATACAAATAGAGCACACACTTGACGAACCATGAGTCTTTTTATCTGACCGTTCAACCATTTATCTGTCTTTTTAGGTCAAGAGTGCCCTTACAGCTATTTTGTACAGTATTTAGCGGTTTTGGACAACTCGACTTTGATTAACATTAATTTGGGGTGGGGAGGACAGCAGCTCAGTGGTTAGAGCGTCCGCGCGCAGACCGGAAGTTTGCGGGTTTGCGTCCCACAGAGAGCACGTCTAAGGTCCTTGGAGAAGACACCTAACCCCCATTTCTCCCTCCATTAGCGCCGTCAAAGGGCAGCCTGCTGCGGTGTAAGGAGAGCAGCACACAAATTTCCCCAGTGAGGGATGACAAGATTATTTTATTTTTTTCATTTTTCATTTTCATTTTTACTTATTTTGATAAAACAAACATGTCAGACTAATCATCCTCCGTTCCCAAACCAGCTTTGACGGCTTATTAGTCTCACAGCTGTATCAAAATATGCTTTAAATTCTTTACGTGTATGGTTAATTTGACATTGTTTTCCCATTTTCACAGCCACAAATCTAATAATTCTATAAGACCGCAGCAACAAATCAGCCTAAATAGCCTTGAGTGAAAGCAGGTGTGGGGTTGCATATCCGCCACCACTGTAGAAGGTACAGTCTTTAGCCATGACCTATTCTTTTTTGGCTAATGGAACAGAGAAGTGTGCCAACATGATTAATGGTCATGATTACCTACTCAGAAAATGTGGTTTTCTGGCCCAGCAGCTTCACTTTTATGACTTAAACCTGGGGCGAGATGTTTTATCATGCAGGCAAAGCTGCACACAGACATTGTGGAGATGACCAACATATTGCAGATAAAAGATGCTCCATCATCTGCGCGGAAAGAGAGAGATAAAAACCCCTCTTGGATTGCAACATAGATATTTAAACTGAAGTTTGTTTTCAATATTGGCCTCGAGAGTTGAGGGCTGGTGTTAAATTTCAACGTTATGGTGCTAGCGTGGGTAGATCAGTACACAAACAAACTAATTTAGATGTACTTTCCCGCAGTGAAGCGAGGTTAGAACACGTCTGAAACCTTCACAAATATTTGATCTGAATCCAAGTCTGCTTTTCAATGAAAGAAAGCTGCTGAGTAAAGCTGAGTAAGTCATCCTACTAAGCACTGTTTACCAGTGGCATTCGGTCAGAGCCAGCAGAGCCTTCTCTGCATGCCTAACTTAACCAGACATCATCATCATAATTATAATAAAAGTCAATTTCATTTTAAATGTATTTTTCCTAAAAAAATATATAATTATTCTCCATATTCTGTTTTCTTCATGTCATATTATATCCATTTGGTTATACAGCTTTCAGTGTTGTAACGTTAGGTTAAAGTTTTTATCCAATCAGAATTCAGCTCGCTGGTGTCACTAGGCTGTATGAAATCTGCCTCCAGGCCTTCAGATCGAGCAGTGCGGGCCCTGCTTACTTCATAGTAAACGGACACCTATAGCCAATCAGATCATGAGGTTTACACCTTCACGAAGGTCCTGAACGTGACATGTACGCGTCTTGTGATTGGATACTCACTTGACGTAAGCGGAAGCAACCATCAGCATGTCAACAAACCTTTCACTAGAGCCAGACCCAGAACCTTTAACAGAAAAATCTGAAATATCTACTCATTTTTTTTCACCAACAATGGCAGAAGGTTTTCAGAATGGCAGAATCGATTTCAAGACCATAAAAAATGACTGTTTCTCTACCTTCTCGACTCTCAGCACTTTTAGACATACCGTAAAAAATTTTCGCAACCGTTTTGGTGAGTGTAAGCATTTCATTTATTTTCATACGCGGGTTTATTGATGTTTAAATGCTCTTGAAAATCGCCTGTGTTGTACACCAGTGGTCCCCAACCACTGGGCCGTGGACTGGTACAGGGCCGCGGGTCATGTAGAACTGGGCCGCACAGAACTGTTGTTTTTATTCACTTTGTTTTTGTGACGTCTTTTATTTTGAAGGTACATGTTTACCGTTACCATGGCAACAAGAGTGCGTTCGCGCAGAGAGAATGTTTCCACTTTATAAAGATGCTGCTAATAAATTTTCTCGTGAAGACAAAGTGCATTTAAGTTTATTATGATTGATTTTGAAAAGCCATTTTTTCAGGCTGGTCTCATCATCTTAAGATGAAGGGATTTCACGGTCCGTGAAAATATTGTCAGACACTAAACTGGTCTGTGGCGCAGAAATGTTTGAGGATCCCTGTTGTACACAATTAAGGTGATGTAACGCCCAGTAGTGCCTACGTCTGCTTCTGTATATGATTTCTCCAGTCGTGGTGTCATTAATGATGGTATTTGAGGGGTATTTATTCAAGTCGGACAAAGTGGCACATCACCGAAGGCCTAGGTGTGAAATGCACGGACCGCCACTGCTGTTTACACTCCTGTAACCTTCTAAATTTCTTTTGGTGGTTCCATCTACCGTATTTTCCGCACTAAAAGGCGCACCTTCAATAAATGACATTTTTTAAAACTTTTTCCATATACAGGTAAAAGCCAGTAAATTAGAATATTTTGAAAAACTTGATTTATTTCAGTAATTGCAGTCAAAAGGTGTAACTTGTACATTATATGTATTCATTGCACACAGACTGATGCATTCAAATGTGTATTTCATTTAATTGTGATAATTTAAAGTGGCAACAAATGAAAATCCAAAATTCCGTGTGTCACTAAATTAGAATATTACTTAAGGCTAATACAAAAAGGGGATTTCTAGAAATGTTGGCCAACTGAAAAGTATGAAAATGAAAAATTTGAGTACGTACAATACTCAATACTTGGTTGGAGCTCCTTTTGCCTCAATTACTGCATTAATGCGGCATGGCATGGAGTCGATGAGTTTCTGGCACTGCTCAGGTGTTATGAGAGCCCAGGTTGCTCTGATAGTGGCCTTCAACTCTTCTGCGTTTTTGGGTCTGGCATTCTGCATCTTCCTTTAATACCCCACAGATTTTCTATGTGGCTAAGGTCAGGGAAGTTGGCTGGCCAATTTAGAACAGAAATACCATGGTCCGTAAACCAGGCACGGGTAGATTTTGCGCTGTGTGCAGGCGCCAAGTCCTGTTGGAACTTGAAATCTCCATCTCCATAGAGCAGGTCAGCAGCAGGAAGCATGAATTGCTCTAAAATTTGCTAATACACTACTGGGTTGACCCTGGATCACAGGAAACAGAGTGGACCGACACCAGCAGATGACATGGCACCCCAAACCATCACTGATGGTGGAAACTTTACACTAGACTTTAGGCAACTGACACCTGAGCAGTGCCAGAATCTCATCGACTCCATGCCACGCCGTATTAATGCGGTAATTGAGGCAAAAGGAGCTCCAACCAAGTATTCAGTATTGTACATGCTCATATTTTTTATTTTTGTACTTTTCAGTTGGCCAACATTTTTAGAAAAAGGTTTTTTAGGTGCGCCTTATAGTGCGGAAAATACGGTAAATCTGCTTTTTTACAGAATTGTCCAAAAAATAGCTCCTAGATGACAGTCTTATGGGATCCACCGAGTGGTGATTCCCCCCTCCAACACTACAGCAATCTTCATTAAGACTTTGAACTGCCCCTCATGCCCCAAACCTCTCTCCATCTAGCCTCAAAGGTTAGCCTCTCTGAAAGGTTAAAGCGCCATGTGACATTTTCCACAATGATTTATCTCCTCTGATTTTTTTTGATAAATATCCACTCCACTGTTGTGGCCGCGTAGAATTACGTGCTCATTAAGCAATAAGGAGGGAGTTTGTCCTGGATAAGAGTGAACTGTTAATGAACAGAGCCGACCTGCTATTCATCAGTTATGCAAATGAGCACTTTGCCTGAAAAAGAGGGACAAAGCAACCTCTTAATTTGATCAATTGTAGGTAAAAAATTGTTTCTTAACAAAACTAGCTCTTCAACAAATACAGCGAATATTTCACTTTATTAAACCCTGAATGGAAATTTGAGTGCTCCAAGTGAAAACACAAGATATTTAATGCCTCAATGCCCCCTCGCCGCTATCCACCGGCGTCCCAGTCCGGTCACACTGTGTCCAACCTGTCAACCCAAAAGATGGAGTCCGGAATGGGTCACAAAGCCTGGCTGCAGTGAAGAACACCAAACTGGCCTCTCTGGTTTTTCCCTGAGTCCGAGAGTGCGCCTCCAGTTTCTCAAGCAAGCAACCGGATGTTTCTATGGAAACCGCAAAAAGCATCACCTCTAGACCATATCCTTCCCTGCGCCTCCTCCAGATCTACTCCTTCTCCTCAGCTCCCCCGGGACCAAACTACCTCCTCCAGCCACACACTGATGGGCCTTAGAGAGCCGGCAGTTAGTCACGCACATCAATATGCCAGACAACACCAGAATGACTCCGTAACTAGCTAGCCGTTGGGAGCTAGCTGGATAATTTCTGAAAAATCAGCTGTCCGACACAAACAAAGTCCAAAACCGCCTTAGCCAATTCATTTTCACTTCATTTTGTCCTCTGAATTGCTTATTTCCTGAAGGGGCCACGGGTAGTGCCAGAGCCTACCAAGCTGATTTAAGACAAGAAGCACAGTACACTTTGAACGGGTCGCCAGTCTGTCGCAAAGCATACACGCACAACTATCCACACACACTCTTTTCTAGGGGCAATTTTGTAGTGGCCAGTCAACTCTAATCTGCATGTTTTTGGACAGTGCAAGGAATCTAGAGTGCCCGAATATAACCCACACATGCACAGGGAGAACATGCAGAGAAATTGAACATGTAGAGTTGCTAAAAAAAAGTTGAAAAAAAATTATACGTTTTTTTTTTTCTTCATCCAGAAACAAACACTATCCATGTTTATAAATTATTTTTACCAACCTGATTGTATCATTTTAGTTTGACTGTTCCGTTCCGTCATCTTCAGCTTGTTCCGGGGTCGGGTCGCGGGGAGGTAAGCCCAGGGAAGGGAAGCCCGGGCCTCTCTCTCCCCGGCTGCATCCTCCAGCTCACCCGGAAGGATCCCAAGTCATTCCCCGGCTTGCTGTGAGACATAGTCTCTCAAGCGGGTCCGGGGTCTGCCCCTTGGTCTCCTCCCGGTGGGACGTGCCCAAAACACCTGCCCGCGAGGCGCTTGGAGGGGCATCCTGACCAGATGCCCGAACCATCCCATCTGGCTCCTCTCGACCTGGAAGAGGAGCGGTTCGACACCAAGCTCCTCCCGGATAGCAGAGCTCCTCACCCGATCTCTGAGTGAGAGCCCAGCCACCCTGCGGAGGAAGTTCATTTCGGCAGCTTGTACCCGCAATCTCATTACGGTCACCACCCACAGCTGGTGACCATAGGTGAGGGTTGGAACGTAGGAGGGGCCATAGGGGTCAGGTGAAAGAGGAGATGGGTGGCAGCCAACGGCGGGGACCCTGGTGGTCAGATCCTCAGCTGCATTAGCTAGCATGCCCAAACCACCCCATCTGGCTCCTCTCGACCTGGAGGAGGAGCAGCTCGACACCGAGCTCCCCCCGGATGGCATAGCTCCTCACCCGATCTCTGAGTGAGAGCCCAGCCACCCTGCGGAGGAAGCTCAGTTCGGCCGCTCATTCTTTCGGTCACCACCCACAGCTGGTGACCATTTTTTTTTTAGTTTGATGATTTTTTTTTTGGTTTGTTTTTTTATCTATACAATCAGAATCAGAATCAGAATGCTTTTATTGCCATGTCAGTGAAAAATATCAGAGACTAGGAACTTGTTCTGGTACTGGTGTGCAAACATATAAAATAAAAATAATAAAAATAAAATAAATAAAAATAATAATAATTTTTACAAAACTAAGAGTGCTCAGAAGAAAAAGAAAAGTAGTGCAATGTCATAGAAAATAATGGAAAATAATAAAGAAGATAGTAAAGTGACAAGAGGAAAGTGACTAAGAGATGTGGGGATCCAGGTTATAAAGAGTTCATAAGTCCAACGGCAGAAGGGAAGAAGCTGTTTTTGTGGCGGGACGTTCTGGTCCGAATGGACCGGAGCCTCCTGCCCGAGGGGAGTCGCTCAAAAAGTCCATGTCCAGGGTGGGAAGGACATGGACTGCTATCCGACCTGGACATGGAGCTGCTATCCGACCTGCACGCCCCCGAGTCCTGGAGACGTACAGGTCTTCGAGAGATGGAAGGCTGCAGCCGATCACCTTCTCTGCGGAGCGCACAATGCGCTGCAGTCTGTGTTTGTTCCTGGCTGTGGCTCCAGCGTACCACACGGTGATGGAGGAGGTGAGGACAGACTCGATGATGGCTCTGTAAAACTGCACCAACATCTGGGCAGGCAGCTTGGCTTTCTTCAAATGCCGCAGAAAGTACATCCTCTGCTGGGCCTTTTTGATCAGGGAGCTGATGGACGGCTCCCACTTTAGGTCCTGTGTGATGGTAGTGCCGAGGAAGCGGAAAGAGTCTACAGTGGTGATGGAGAAGTCTGTCAGTGCAAGGGGGGTAATGGGAGCTGTGACTTTCCTAAAGTCCACGATCATCTCCACTGTCTTCTGAGCGTTGAGCTCCAGGCTGTTGTTGCTGCACCAGGACACCAGCCGGTCTACCTCCATCCTGTAGGCCGACTCATCGCCATCAGAGATGAGCCCAATGAGTGTGGTGTCATCTGCAAACTTGATCAGTTTGACAGAGTCATGGCTGGAAGTGCAGGAGTTGGTGTACAGGGAGAAGAGCAGGGGAGAGAGGACACAGCCCTGTGGAGATCCTGTGTTGATAGTCCGAGAGGTGG
Organism: Neostethus bicornis; assembly: GCA_902685375.1. Classification (NCBI taxonomy): domain Eukaryota; kingdom Metazoa; phylum Chordata; class Actinopteri; order Atheriniformes; family Phallostethidae; genus Neostethus; species Neostethus bicornis. Next base: position 10,280,369 of record LR738553.1, on the reverse strand, counting down.
AGACATTCTTCCCCAGCCGCACGCACTGCCTCCGGTCTGTTAGGAAGTCAGTAATCCACCTGCAAGTGGAGTCAGGCACGTTGAGCTGAGAGAGCTTGTCCTGAAGCAGGGTAGGGAGGATGGTGTTGAATGCAGAGCTGAAGTCCACAAACAGGATCCTAGCATAGGTTCCCGGGGAGTCCAGGTGCTGCAGGGTGAAGTGGAGGGCCAGGTTGATGGCGTCGTCTACAGACCTGTTGGCTCTGTAGGCAAACTGCAGAGGGTCCAGAGAGGGAGAGGTGAAGTGCTTGAGATGAGGGGGGACCAGGCGTTCGAATGACTTCATGACTACAGATGTAAGTGCCACAGGCCTGTAGTCATTAAGTCCAGTGATACGGGGCTTCTTGGGAACAGGAACGATGGTAGACAGCTTGAAGCAGGCTGGAACGTGGCATGTCTTCAGCGAGGTGTTGAAAATGTCTGTGAAAACTGGAGACAGTTCCTCAGCACAGTGTTTCAGGGTGGCCGGGGAGACACCATCTGGGCCCGAAGCTTTCCGAGGGTTTTGCTTGCGGAAGAGCTTGAGCACATCTGTTTTGTCACCAAGAAAGCAGTGGAGGGGGAGGGCTGGTCAGCTGGAGTGACCTCTGTTGTTAATTGGGTGGGGGATGGGAGTGGCTTCAAAGTGTCTGAAGGTTCTTGATCAGTGAGGGGGGAGGAGAGTGAGACATCAAACCTGGCATAAAAGGTGCTGAGTTTCTCTGCCAGTTGTAAGTCATCAGCAGCATGTGGGGCTTTCGGCTTATAATTAGTAATTTGCCGAAGTGATCTCCAGACAGAGGCGGTGTCATTGACAGAGAATTGCTCCTTCAGACGTTTATTGTACCTGGATCTCGCCTGCTGTACCTCTCTCGAGAACCGGTACTTAGCGCCTTTGTAGCTCTCTCTGTCATTGGTTCTGTGAGCTGCTTCCTTTTCCCTCCTGATCTGTCTTAGTCTGGGTGTGAACCAGGGTTTGTCGTTGTTGTAGATCACTCTGGTTTTAGATGGAATAATGCTGTCCTCACAGAATCGTATGTATGACGTCACTGTGTCTGTGTAGTCATCCAGACAATCTGTGGCAGCTCTAAACACACCCCAGTCTGTTGTGTCCAGACACATACGAAGCTCGTCCACAGCTTCGCTAGTCCACTTCTTGGAAGTTCTCACTGCAGGTTTAGAAAGCTTCAACTTCTGTCTGTATGCCGGGATGAATACGCATATAAATCCATGCAACTGCCTCTATTATTATACTTGTAAATGATTGGTTAAATGATCCGTATCAGAATAAAAGTGGTATTTGAATGCATCCTAAATATCTCATAGGCCCACAGAGGACATACTTATTCAGACTAAAAGAGCGGCAGAGAACATCACACAGACATACGCTGTTCCTGCCAAATCATGCAGATAAAAAAATATCTCACCTCTCCAGTCTCCATCATATTTTTAAATGAATAAACCATTTCTGTGCAGACTCAGTTATTTCTTTAATGACTGGCAGCTTCTGTGTTGCTGCCAGGAGACCCACTGCAGCAGCTCAACTGCGGCTTTATGTGTTTTTTAGCCACAAGGGCGATGGAGTGTGTTGCCACGGTGCATCTGGTGTGCAGTGTCCCTGGTTTCCTCTCAAACCGATGCCAAGTTTTCTGTTTTTCTGTCATTTTTTTTGTATTGTTTTGATTTGTTTAGCAAAGCTGAAATGTTCTAAGAGCTCGTGTGAGCTTGTGGTGGCATCGGGGATTAAAGTGATTGGTTGTTCTAGTGTTAATTGAAACTACAGTCAAAATTAATCAAGATTTTTGAGAAAATTGAAATTTTTTAAATAATTTTGGTTTGCAATTTACTTGCTAGCTTACGCGGCCGAGGATCTGACTGCCAGAGTCCCCGCCGCTGGCTGCCACCCATCTCCTCCTTCACCCGACCCCAATTGGCCCCTCCTACGTTCCAACCCTCACCTATGGTCACCAGCTGTGGGTGGTGACCGAAAGAATGAGATCGCGGGTACAAGCGGCCAAAATGAGCATCCTCCGCAGGGCGGCTGGGCTCTCACTCAGAGATCGGGTGAGGAGCTCTGCCATCCGGGAGGAGCTCGGTGTCGAGCCGCTCCTCTTCCAGGTCGAGAGGAGCCAGATGGGGTGGTTCGGGCATCTGGTCAAGATCCCCCGAGCGCCTTGCGGGCGAGGTGTTTCGGGCACGTCCCATCGAGAGGAGAACAAGAGGCGGACCCCGGACCAGCTGGAGAGACTATGTCTCACAGCTGGCCGGGGAGCGACTTGGGATCCTTCCGGGTGAGCTGGAGGATGCAGCCAGGGTGAGAGAGGCCTGGGTTGCCCGTTTGAGGCTGTTGCCCCCGCGACCCGACCCCGGAACAAGCGGAAGATGACGGAATGGAACAATTTACTTGCAGACACAAATATTTGCGTTAGCAGCACTTTCATAAAAAAACGTCATATCGAGATTTAAAATTTTAAAATCAAACGGTTGATTCAGTCAGCGGCGCTCTGACTCACTGCTGTTTAAATTGATTTTTCGGGTGTTTATTTTCTATATAGTAGATTCAAAACATGGCATTACTGTGTAAATAGAACAAAATTTAGATTGAAATACACTTTTTATATAAAATCTGTATCACTTAATCCACTTATCATCAACATTTTAAATTCAAACCAAGTTTATTCACTGCAGTATCAAATAATGCTCTCATAATATTTAGAATGAATAAAATTATAGCTCAAGGTACTGTGTAGTGTACAAAACGAGACTCTATTAGCAGTTTTCATGACTACAAAACACAATAGCAGCAATAAGGCTGTAATCAAACATTATGCACAACATCAATTATTTCTGATAAATGCTGAAGCTTCAAAAAAAAATCCATTTTATTGCTCACACATTCATAAGCGACCACACTTTTTCAGTCATGTGTAATCATCCGTGGGATTATTTTACAATCACCAGCACATTTATGGTCGTTCATTCACACCCATCACCAACACAAACCAATGATTTCCATTTAAATATACACTGCGCTGGTGTTTGTACGTAATCATTATTTATATGTAATTGTGTACACTGGCATGTGGAAGTAATTAAAGCATTTACTCTGTAATGGTCTGGATCTTATTATTCACATTATGTAGATGGGATTATTTTTCACTAATTGGTGCCATCTCAAAATGTGATCACAATTCAGACATGTACTTTCATTTTGGATATAGTCAGAGGTGTCAAAAGTACCAACATTTTCTACTCAAGTAAAAGTATGCATACCGAGTTAAAAAGCTACTTTAGTAAAAGTAGAAGTATCAACTGAAGTTTTTTACTCAAGTAAAAGAAAAAAGTAACCTATTTTAAAACTACTTAAAGTAAAAAACGTAAAAGTAATTTTCAGAAAAAAAGAAATATTATTAACAACAGCATATGAAGATATTTTTAATCATTATCACATACTTCAAAGAGCAGAAAATATGATAACTAAATGAAAGTGTTTTGTGTGAAACTTTATGAATCAGAAACATTTATATCTCAATAATCTTTATTGGAAATCGATTAATGAACACAATCAAATGTATTATCATAAGCAAGGCATTATGTAACGTCCCTTCAGCTACCAAGCTTCACTCTGCATCACCAAATTTAACCAATTTCAGCAGACACAAACACACTCAATGTAAAAAATAAATAAATAAATTAAAAAAATAACTAAGCCTTGAAGGCAGGTAGTTTTCAAAGTTCTTTGAGGCAATACTGAATAGTCTTTCACAAGTTGCTAAGGTTGGGAGTGCCACATACATACTGCGTGACACCTGGAACACAGCAGGTGTATACTGATAACCCTAACCCTGCATGCATACACGCGTGCTGTGTGTCAGTGTTTAAGTGATGAAGCAAGAGGAAGTCGTATTGAGATTGCGTTAGTTCTTCTCATCCAACCACATTCAAATCAAATGGCGCGATTGATCCGGATTGGTTTTTAATGACTTTTTTCTTTATTTTTAACGGTGACAAAATGGCGAAAGTAGCGACTACTTTTTATAAAAATAACAAAGTAAATGTACAGAAAATTGCATGAAAAAGTAGTGAGTTAAATTAAAAAGTAGACAAAAAAATAATTTACTTTTTAAAAGTAAAGATAACGAGATTTTCTACTTGAGTAAAGTAACGAAGTAGTTCTACTTCGCTACTTGACACCTCTGGATATACAGTAGTGTATCATCTTCAACCAGGGTGGCAAACTCAAATTTGGGACAAAGTCGAGGGTGACTTTATCATACAGGTCCAATCAAAGCTTTACTGCATATACTGTATGGTTGCCCTTCTGGAAGGTTCTCTGTTCACAGAGAAATGTTGGAGCTCTGATAGAGTTACCATTGGGTTATTGTTCACCTACCTGACAGAAGCCTTTCTCCCCAACCAATCCACGTAGATGGCCGGCTAGATCTATAAAGAGTCCTGGTGGTTCCAAACGTCTTCCATTCATAGATGATGGAGGCCACTGTGCACATTGGAACCTTCAAGGGAGCAGAAACATTTTTGAACCTTTCTGAACCTCGTGCCTCATGACAGTCTTGCTTCGGACACCAATATACACCAATATACAATTCCCTTTTCTTTCATGCTTGATTTGTACTTTAATATGCACTTTCAACCCTGCAACCTTTTATACAACTAGACAGGGGGCATTCCTTTCCAAAACAAGTCCAATCCACTGGGTTTACCACAGGTTGACTTCAATTAGTGTCAGCATACCCTCGCCTGTGGCCAGAGGGAGCCCTGAACCTTCCTCCCTCCACTGGATTCCAACCTTATCTTGACCACCTGGGTGATTAGCCTGGTATCATTCAGCTGTGCATTGTCAGCCTGCTGCCTATTTAAGGGCAATCAACCCAGACTTTCTTGTTGGGGCATTACCATCCCTTCCAGCCAGGTCTCCCTTGTTAACTGACCATGGTTGAACTTTGTTATTATTTGAACTTTTGAACCGTTGAGTTAATCCTGTGCCCTTTGCTTTACAGACTTACCTGAAAGATTTCACCTGAATAGTGCTACTGAGTTCCTTACATATCTCCCTGGAAGCTAACTGAAGAGCAAAATTACATAATTTTTCACAAAAAAAAAATATTTTTTTTAAATAGAATTGAACAACTTATAATCACAAACATCTGACCTGAAAAATTAGAGCTCTCTCACTTACTTTATTTGCAGCTCATACACAGGTGGGACCGGGGAAGGGTGGCTGGTCTTTACCCGTTTGTGTCCCCTCGGTGTGGCCGGGATCATGGGGCTCTGCTGCCTGGAGAGGGGTTAGGCTTGCTACTAGGTGGTAGAAGGCACCCAGAGATGCAGTTGTGTGTTTTTTTGGGCACTGGCCTTGGGGCAGTGTCAAATGAGCACACCGGGGCCCTCCGTCTCTAGCTGGTGTTATAACAGGTGCATGGGGTGAACAAAATGGGAGAGTCGGCAGGGCTACAGGTGAGGGAAGTGGTGTCTGGGCTGCCTGAATCGGGCTCCCGTCGTCTTTTGGGCTGTGGTGATTGCATAGGGCAGCCTGGCTGAGCTGGTCCTCTGGCTAAGCCCCAACTGGACAGATGGGAGCCCCGGGTGTTTAGGGCAATTTCTCCCCACTTGGTCTGGGACTTGGCTTCCGACACCCTATTGTTTCACCTGCTGCTGCGGGGTATGGTTGGCCCATTTGCCCCGTAGCCTGGTAGTCCTGGCATCGGGAACGTCCGTGCCCTGTGCCGAGGGCACTCCTGCACGGGGGTCTCTTCTGCATCTGGCTGGGTGCGTGGGTGGCCCACCCAGAGGTTCAAGTCCTAATTGACAAGAGTAGAAATGATAAGATTCAAATTTGAATATACATTTTGGATGGATAGTTGAATTTTGAGTTTAAGACCATATATTAAAGTTTTCATTTTTGTCTATTGTATTAATATTTTTGTGAGGAAAAAAAAATCTGAAACCTTGTTTGCTTTTGTAACAAAGTTCAACCACAAAATTCTTTAAATACCCACAGTAATGCCAGTCCTGATTACTTAGTAATTACCTTCGAAGATTGATCAAATCAGACAAATTGAATGCAATTTGATATTCTTAAGTTCATAATGATATAAAATAAATAAATAAAAATAAATGAATTACTCTATTCATCCCTCACCGGGGAAATTTGTTTGCTGCACTCCTTACACCGCAGCAGGCTGCCCTTCAACGGCGCCAATGGTGGGAGAAGCTATATATATATAAGACAACAATACTTAAAATTTCACACTAACAAGCTTAATACAAGAAGCTAAGTGAAACACAATGACTCATAAATGGAAGCAAAAAATGGTGAATAATTGTCTGATCCACTAATCAGAGAGGTTCACACCATTGGAATACCTAATGAAGCTGACTGGCTCCTTTCCAAGATAAATCTTGACAACACAATATAAATCACAGCCAGTGCCCTTACCACGCTGACGATGCACATTTCTTCCCTTAAAACCATCCTTCTGAGCTTTAGGACATGGAGGCACAAAAATCAGTCTGATGTACCTAACTTTAATTCAAGTCATTAGAAGCCATTTGTGTCTTAGACTAATGTCTTTGACATGCAAACGAACACAAAAGTCAAGGTTACATTAGTTATGATTAACTACAGGTACTGTAGATTTGCTGGCTCTATTCCCAGTTACACATGAAGGTTACATTAATCAATCATATTTAACTAATTAGCACATTTTGAGCGGACGATGACGAGTTTTGTATATGCCTTACATGAACATGTACATATGCGGTCTATAGTGTAAAATTGTAAAATGTACAATTGAATTTAAAATGTAAAATCGAGTATTAGTATAGTGAGTCTTCCTCATTGGTACATGTGGGTTTTACCTGAAGGACTTTAGGAAGTGCATGACAAAGCCAAGACAGAAGACTTTTGTCAATTCCAATCATTTCCCTGTTCAATGATTTGGCCCTGCAGTCCCTTAGCAACCTAAATAGTTCCCACTACATTACTCATAAAGCTCTGCTGATGACATTACTCACGCCTGGAAAGACTAGATTATAGCAAAGCCCTTTGACTCTATCACTGTTGATTTCCCCAAAGACATTGGAGTGAAGTTTAATGAATCTCTGTTTTCACCAAAACTCCTTGCTGTCAGGTGTCTGGAATTGGCACGCCACGGGCAATAAATGAAGCAAATGTCCTGCCACATCACATCAGTAAATTAAGCAGGCTTTTAACCCAGCTCTGTAATTTCTCATTTAGGTCAATAGTCTTTAATCAAAACAATTGTCAGAACATATTTAGATATTTTAAGCTGGGAATGAGAGCCTTGTAAGTTTAGATGGAATACTCAGACAAAAAATTTAAAGTAACGAAGTTTCGTATCATCTTCAGAACCACTTATTTCCAATGGCGTTATGGAGGGTGCTGGAGACTTTCCCGACTGATTTCAAGTGAGAGGCAGGTTACACACCAAACAGGTCACCAGTCTGTTGCGTGGCCTCACACACATAGAGAACCATTCACACACGCATTCACTCCTTGGGGCGATTTTTGTCGCGGGCAATCAACCTAACTTACTGTACATGTTTTTTGGAGGGTGAGAGGAAATGAGAGTACCCGCAGAAAACCCACGGATACTCAGAGGGAACATGCAAACTCCACACAGAAAGGCCAGTGTTTCAAGCCTTACCACCACTATGAGACTCTAACCAAAACCTTCTTGCTGTGAGGCCAAGGCTAACCGCTGCCCCACAGTGCAGACCTGAAAATGGTGTGTTATCTTTATTCTAATCAGAATAGTTGTGATTTAAAAAATGTACATAAAAAAATAGGGATCATTAATATCTGCATTATTGTTTTGAGAATTTAAAAAAAAAAAAATCCACACATATTTTTTGAGCAATATTTACCAGAATTGGAAGGTCTCAACTTTAGGTCGACTGTGTTCATACCAAAAGAATACTCACACCAGACATTGTCGCAATGTATCTGGCCAAATTACGATTGCCCCTCTGCCACCTTCCTTGTTTCCAGCCTGCACTCACGTAGGATTTCACTATCAGTGCCAGAGCTCGCTCATGTCAGGATGGTGCAATGGTACATCTTTCAGGAGCAGCACTCTTTCTCTTTCATTCTGGTTTCTTTGTTGGTAATAATTTCAAGTTGTTTGGTCTGCAGTGGTACACAGCCCTCTCACAGCCCGTTGATAAACAAAGGTTAATCGTTTTTGTGGCAAGAAAATGATTTTTGGTGTGTTGCGAAAATGTAGCATCATGCATTCTGCTCTGTATTTGGGCATGGCTTATGTGTGAAAATGAGAGGGATGCAAATGGAAAAGTGAAATTACAGGGAGAAGAGATAAAGAAGGTGGAAGATTTAAAGTATCTAGGATCAACATTCCAGAGCAATGGAGAGTGTGGAAAAGAGGTGAAGAAGCGTGTGCAGGCAGGCTGGAACGGGTGGAGAAAAGTTCAAGCCAGTTTCAGCCAAAATGAAAGGGAAAGTGTACAAAACCGTCGTGAGACCGGCCATACTGTTTGGTCTAGAGACAGTAGCACTGAGAAACAGACAGGAAACAGAGATGGAGGTAGCAGAGATGAAGATGCTGAGGATCTCTCTGGGAGTGACCTGGATAGACAGGATTAGAAATGAGTACATCAGGGGAACAGCACATGTTAGAGGTTTTGGGGATAAAGTTCGAGAGGCCAGGCTGAGATGGTTTAGACATGTGCAAAGGAGAGAGAGTACATCGGAAGAAGGCTGCTGGATTTGGAACTACCAGGAAAGAGGACTAGAGGAAGACCAAAGAGGAGGTTAATGAACGCAGTGAAGGAAGACATGAAGATAATTGGTGTGACCGAAGAAGATACAGCAGATAGGGTTAGATGGAAGAAACTGACTAAGTTGCTGTTGTAACCCAGGTGGAAAAAACTAGGTCCTCATGTCATTTTTCTCCCTGCCTTGTAACTTCTGCGGAGTGATTTGTGCACTTGTTACGTCAGCCAGTCAGAGCTTACGCTGCGCGCAGTCACGTGACTCATTGTTCCCTGCCGCGTCTCCTTAATAAGACAGCGTTAGTTGGTCTGAGCGAGAGCAGGTGTGCGGCAAACTGAAAAGCTAGGTCACAGGAGCCGTCGGCTATCGGTCCTTTTAGTGGGGAAAATCACGCTGAATTTTGAGTCTTGTACGTGTGGAAATGGGCCAGGTTTCCCGCATCGATTGATTGATTTGTTATGATGGCGAGCCAAGGAGCAGGTTAATCCTGTAAACTTCTGATCCTGCATACTCAGAGTGTTTCCAATCCACCTTCCCGGACCAGTAGGGGGCACAGTGGGCCGAGGACTTCTCACCCCCACACCTACACTTAGATGATCGGACTCTTTTGGTCCCAGTTTTCTTTTGATGAACATTGCATTGTACACTGTAAATCTTTATGTTGTGTGAGCTTTGAAAATTGCAATGCTTTATTGTTGAGTTTATGTGTAAATGTCATGAATGTCCATTCTCTTGTACACGTGTGTTTTAAATTCAATACACAGTGGAAAAACCAAAAACATTGCTTGGTTCAATTTACTCTCTCCCAGAGCGACATCTAATCTTCTGATATTGGCCCATTGCAATCTTATGCATTAGCACATATGCTACACTGTGGCAAACCCTGAAGGGAAATGCCGAAAGAAGAAGAAGAATTTGGGCATGGCTCATGTTAACAACACCAGCAATTTGTGCCCGAGTCAAACTGAATGGTGCCCACATCTTCCGTTTGGGGCAGGAATCGGTAAAAGAACCGCACCCAGGCATGGTTTGGCGCAATGGCTAACAATTGGTCTAACAAACCCCACTTTGGGATTCAAATGCACTCACGCATAGTTCCACGCAAAGTGCTCAGTAAGGAGATCTGCCTGATTTGAAATAAAATTACTTTAAAACTATTTGTATGAACAATAGTGGAAACAAAAGTAGCAGGGATGTTTTCATACAGTTCATACAGTTTTCATACAAAATGTAAAGGTTATTTTTATTTAACTAATCTCAAAGATCTGCAATAACATTTAGATAACTTCAATAAAACCTAGAAAAGATCAAGTTTTGACAAAGCTGCACATTTTATGAGCTTTCTTAGATTTCCAAAGTAACTCTCTTTTGAACTCAGCAGGGATTCTGGCTGAGTACACAAAGACAGTTTTTCATGTTCACTGGTAATGAGATTTTATTCCACTCGCTCTAGCAACTTCTTCTTTTTCCTCTTTGTAATAAAGATCATTTTCTTCAACAATTGTTTAATAACCAATTGAGATCAAAAAGTACTAAAGGTCAGTGGTAAATGATGCTAACTAGCCCAATAAATGCAGCACATTTTTTAGGAATTTGTTGATTAAGGATGTGATAAAATAAAATTTGGTCAGAGAGACTATAAATGCATTTATTGTGTTAATGTGAAAGTTTCCCTAAAGCCATTTTTTTTTAATTCTTCAAACCCACTTTTTCACCATAAGTGCAGACCAGTATTTTAGTCTGGCTAATAGTCCAAATATTCTATTTGTGATTGATAAAATATCAAAGTGTATAATTGAAGTGTATATCTTCTCCAGCTGTTTTGTTTGCTTGACAGGATTTCAGGTAACCTACCGTATTTTCCGCACTATAGGGCGCACTGCATTATAAAGCGCACCTTCAATAAACAGCATTTTTTAAAAACTTTTTCCGTATATAAGGCGCACCGCATTATAAGGCGCTACAGTAAAGGCTGAGGTTACGTTATACATTCACTGGTTGGGAATGTAAAAAAAAAAAACCATTCAGATAGGTCAGTCAAACTTTATTAACAATTACAAAACAGCTTTCTGTTTTTACTCCCAAAATGAATAAACAGCTGTTTTATTATTTTCTCTGAGATAAAGTATTAGTATTTTTGTGACACAGTTTATCTTCCATTGGAGATAAACTCTGTTTAGTCTTGTTTACTTGGCGCATCACATCCTCTTGCTTCCTCCACTTCCCCAACATTGATTCATTCATGTTAAACTCTCTCGCTGCGGCTCTATTCCCGTGTTCTTCTGCGTGACCGATCACCTCGAGTTTAAACTCTGCGGTGTAACAGTGTCTCTTGGTAGGAGCCATTTCCGGGTCTTTACACAAACACACAAATCCCAGCATGCACAGCGCACTACTTCTTCTATGGGGGAAATGGAGTCGGCAGCTGCTTACCGCAGTTGCGACACCTGTTGTAGCTCAATATTAATCCATATATAAGGCACTCCGGATTAAAAAGTCCATCGTGGACTTTAGAGATATTAAAGGTTTTTAGGTGCGCCTCATAGTGCGGAAAATACGGTAATCTGAATACACAGCAAATAGAGAACCTCCAGCGAACGTTATCAGAAATCAGAAATGTAAGCCTAAAGGTCTCTAAAGGTTTGTTTTCACCTAACCAAAAAGTAACGTTCCCCAAACGTTTGTTAGTGGTTGTTAGAACCAAACCTTCCCAGAACGTTGAGAAAACCAAATTTCAAACGTTATGGTTAAAATTAAGGTCAGATGAATGTTCTGAAAACCAAAAAATTATGTTTTGCAACAGTCATAAAACTTTCCATTTGAACCTTAAGAGAACCATAAATATTTTAGACACATACATAGATTGATAGATATATAAAAGTTTTATTAATCTCCCAAAGGAGAAATTTGGGTGTCCAGCACGTACACATCACACACGTCATACATACTTCTTCTTCTCCTTTCGGCATTCCCTTCAGGGGTCGCCACAGCAAGTCAGTTTCTTCCATCTAACCCTATCTGCTGCATCTTCTTCGGTCACACCAACTATCTTCATGTCTTCCTTCACTGTATCCATGAACCTCCTCTTTGGTCTTCCTCTAGGTCTCTTTCCTGGTGGTTCCAAATCCAGCATCCTTCTGCCGATGTACTCGGTCTCTCTTCTCTGCACCTGTCCAAACCATCTCAGTCTTGCCTCTTGAACTTTATTGTATCTCCAAAACCTCTAACATGTGCTGTTCCTCTGATGTACTCATTTCTAATCCTGTCCATCCTGGTCACTCCCAGAGAGATCCTCAGCATCTTCATCTCTGCTACCTCCATCTCTGTTTCCCGTCTTTTCTTCAGTGCTACTGTCTCTAGACCAAACAGCATGGCCGGTCTCACCACGGTTTTGTACACTTTCCCTTTCATTTTAGCTGAAACTCTTCTGTCACACATCACACCTGATACTTTCCTCCACCCGTTCCAGCCTGCCTGAACACACTTCTTCACCTCTTTTCCACATTCCGGGAAAGCTAAATTGTTAGCTTCTGTCAACTCACAAGACAAATGCTCAAGCACCAACAGAGAACATGGCTGTCTGAGGGTGACATCTACACTGTCTTTCAGCACGTCCATTTTTAATAAATGGGACTTAATGGTTTTACAAAATCAAAAGGAAAATCTATTTTACTCATGCAAATTTTTTTATACCTCACAATATTCAAAATATTGTCACGCTTGAGTAAAATCCTCTTAGCCCCCAGTGGGAAGTATCTTTTCATTAAGCAAACTCATCATCACAAAGGTACAAATCTAATAAAATAAAATGCTTTGATTCAAGCCTTTGCTTCACCTAATTCCATTTACTTTCAACTTTAACCAAAATTAAAGCTTTGAATTGACTTACAGGTTTGAAGATGTTGGTTAAATGTCAAATTCAGACATTGATGCAAAATCAAACAGACAGCAGTGACCTGACATTATTCTTTAGCATGATGCAAGTTGGTTGCAATGTGAGTTAAAATTCAGCATGGGATGCCTGGATTAAGTCTGTCGTCCATGAACCAATACTGCAAGTGACCTCCAGACCATGCAGGGTTGCTTTAAAGTCATGTAGAGCACGAATGTCAAAGCCGTATTAATATCGAGAATGTACAAGAGACCGTTTCATGTGGCAGGGTCCCAATTTGTCTGGGATTAAACTGTTCTTTCAAGACACGGTATGTCATGGTTTTAATTCATACTCTTGTTTTAAACAATTAAAGAAAAAGTCAAATTACATAAATCATAGATTAGCTCTTTAAAATTTCTATTTTTTATTAGAAATATTAAACAGACTGTGTTTTGACCTTTTGAGCATCAATGCAGTTTCTAAAAATTTGATCTTATGAAGGATTCAAGTCCGTGTAGTCCCTCATTCATCCAGGAGTGATCCATTGTAGAAAAAGTTTCAAAAAAGTCTTCTTGACAGTTTAATTCTTGATTGAGACGTTTCGACTTCCATCTGGAAATCATTTTCAATCTGAATGAAATGGACTGAAACCTGGATCTATTTATACTAACCTAAGTAAAAGGTAAAAAATAGTAAGGAAGGGCTCGACCAATGAGCCTGTGTTACCTATGATGGCCATGAATGGCTCCTATTGTAACCACAGACCAGTAAACGAGCCCTATTATAAAAATGCTAAAAGCCTAGTGAATATAAATTCCTGCTAACGAGAGGCGTGAATCTGGGTCACGAGGTGTCCTCTTTGGTCCAGGGCTTCAAAATGCTGCTGTAAATCCCGGGCAAAATGTATCTAACGCCTCCACTCCGATTCAGTGAGGGACTCTCTTTCATCACAAAGATGGCTTCCTTCACCCCTCTTTCAAACCAACCTTTCTCTCTACTTAGAATCTTCACCTCGCTGTCTTCAAAAGTGTGTTTGGTGGATTTAAGATGCAGATGTATCTTATGAAGGATGCAGAGCTTATGAAGGATATTATTCATATGTTTTGATTTGTTTCTTCAAAATGACCCAGAAAAGTCGTTGCTGTGCGTGGTCAAAAATCTACACCTGCAACTAAAAAAAAAATTCATCTACTTCGAGGTTATACTTGAAAGTAACGTGTCTAGAATGTGAAATATCAATTTTTACCAACTTTCAAACCTTGAAAAGCAAGATTGATTGTTCTTTTTTAAAGCTGTGCATTTGTTTATCTCGATGGAGTGGAGACCAGTGACGGCGACAGTATGTCAATTTCAAGATCAATTGTTGGCTCCTTGCCTCTGGCCTTTGCATTGCATTACCATAGTAATGACTTTTTGACCCTCCTTCTTAAAGTGGAGGCTGTGCAATCCCAATGGTAGACACAAACGGCATACCTGAAAGTCATTTGCAATGTGTAATGAATTATTTTTTCCAAGACCTTGTGTATTCACATGTCAAGTACCATAAGTGACTATCTGTGGAACGTTTGTAATGAACCAGAAAGGTAGCAGCCTGGAAATGTCTTTGCATAAATAACATCTTTCCTTATGATTTTTAAATGACTTCTCAAAAAAAAAAAAGTTTTGAAACATGTTAACAGGGTTTTTTCAGCATAGTGAAGTACCGTATTTTTCGCACTATAAGGCGCACCTTCAATAAATGACATTTTTAAAAACTTTTTCCATATATACGGCGCACCGCATTATAAGACGCTACAGTAAAGGCTGGGGTTACGTTATGCATTCACTAAATGGTGCTGCGCTAAAGGGAATGTTCCATTCCGTCATCTTCCGCTTGTTCCGGGGTGGGGTCGCGGGGGCAACAGCCTCAAACGGGCAGCCCAGGCCTCTCTCACCCCGGCTGCATCCTCTAGCTCCACTGGAAGGATCCCAAGTCGTTCCCCGGCCAGCTGTGAGACATAGTCTCTCCAGCGGGTCTGGGGTCTTCCTCTCGGTCTCCTCCTGGTGGGACGTGCCCTAAACACCTCGCCTGCGAGGCGCTCGGGGGGCATCCTGACCAGATGCCCGAACCATCCTATCTGGCTCCTCTTGACCTGGAGGAGGAGCGGCTCGACACCGAGCTCCTCCCGGATGGCAGAGCTCCTCACCCAATCTCTGAGTGAGAGCCCAGCCACCCTGCGGAGGATGCTCATTTCGGCCGCTTGTATCTGCGATCTCATTCTTTCGGTCACCACCCACAGCTGGTGACCATAGGTGAGGGTTGGAACGTAGATCGACTTGTAAATCGAATGTGAATGGGTAATGACTTTATGGGTAATGGTAAATGACTCGTAAATGGAAATTAGCGCCTCCAAATCCGAGACCATGGTCTTCGCCCGGAAAAGGCGCTCCGGGTTAAAAGGCGCATCGTGGACTTTAGAGAAAATTTAAGGTAGTTTTAGGTGCGCCTTGTCGCTCGAAAAACACGGTACCCAAGAATTTAACAGGCTATTCTGCATCAAGATTCCAAATGGTTTTACACATCCTGCACTATGACCTAAGACAAGTGGTCAAGACAAAATGACTATAAAAGTTACTCACGCATTTTTAAAAACCAATACTCTATGGGTGTAAAGATACTTGTGTTTGTACCAGACAGATTCAGTACATGATGGTTTGGCGCATAAAACCACAAGTGTACTATACATGTGAAGTGCACAATTTCACACAGCCGATTATTAGTTTTCTTGTGTGAAGCAGGCTGCTAAACCCTTTACGACAATGCTTACCATCATGCCAGATGAGTTTTTATCCTCGAAGTCCTACACAGCTGTGGATTAGATAAGAGCCACATATAGTAACGGTGATTTGACATTTGATAAAATCATCTATGGGGCCTTAAGTGTCTTAAAATCAAATCAATTTTAAGATCTAACGGGTCAGTTACATCGGTTACATCGATGTTGCTCGTTCATAGCTAAGGCGCAAACCTTGTTTGGCCTTGAACGTTGGGTTTTAGAAACCAATTTATTATCAATTGGTATTCGCTTGACCAAGTTCTTGTACCCAAAATTTATGTCAGTCAGTCACCTTCTTATGCGTCTATCACTTGTGGGGTTGCCGGGGGTGCCGGAACCCAG
The DNA here is from genome assembly GCA_902685375.1 of Neostethus bicornis. Lineage (NCBI taxonomy): Eukaryota > Metazoa > Chordata > Actinopteri > Atheriniformes > Phallostethidae > Neostethus > Neostethus bicornis. The sequence continues at coordinate 10,264,546 of LR738553.1, read as the reverse complement.
CCCGGCTGATTCAAGGCGAGGGGCAAGGAACACCCCAAACAGGCCGGCCCAAAATTTATGCCATATGTGAAAACAGAAATTTTGGTCAAAACCGTCAAAAATGACCTACTATAATATCATCATTATTTATGTCCTTGTTGTACTCTAATTGTTCTTCCACGGAATAAAGTGCTTTAATTTGCTTTAAAGTTTGTGAGAAGAAAAAGCATGAGAATGATGCCCTAAAATGGCTGCCCATTGCTGGGCTCAAGAGGTCTTTGGATTAATGGAATAAAAAGTAAACTGGGGATATCACTGGGGTATTTGTCTGGGAACTATTGTTTCACGTAATTCTTCCACAAGTCCGTTTACCATCATTTCTGACCAACAGCTACTCAGATTGAAGCAACAAAGACTATTTCATTTAACAAAGGCAATGCTCCCGTTAAGAAGACATGAATTTCAGATTTTCAACCATTTTTTTTAGAACGCGAACATATACCTTTTAGATTTCTTCACTTTAAAAAGTTGATCAATTCTGAAGATTAATACTTTGAAAATCTTTCATTTTTTCCACAAAATGTCACGTTCTGCAAAGCAGAGCAGGGACCATTTGAAGAAGCTGATATGTTTTGTATCATTTGAATAGTTGAAAAAATGTTGGCTTAGAACACATTGAAATAGTCCCAAATTACCAAAATAAATATATAAACAAGTGGATCCCCTACTCACAGATGGCTGAGAGGCTGCCGTGCAAAATGTCCCTCAGGAGACAAACTTGCCTTCGCTGCCAAGCAGATATTTGGCATTTTAAAAACTGTCAGCGCATCCCGTTTGCTTTCATGGCATCCTGAACAAATGTACAGTATATAGTTTCCTAACTGTACAGGCTTGAAACGACTAATGGCGATTCGTGGTCTTGAAGAGTTACATTTCCAAACGTGACTATTGTACTGTAAGTGTTTTGAATCTAGCAATTTTACTTTGGAGACTAATATAAAAGAACATGTTTCCCTGATGACTTAATAGGGATTATTCACTAACAGCAGATGGAAGCCAATTATTTCTACACATTCAACCAATATTTTGATGATTTGCAATTATAGACTGTTTATTTCAACAGCATAAGATGTAAAAAATTATGTGTGCCAAGTTTTTGGGGCAGAAAAGCTTTTTGCAAAGTTTGATTAAAGTACAATTATATATCTTTCAATATACATATATGATGTATGTATGTATAAGAAGATGTATATATATAGTTATATATACACATCCATTCCTTTCGGCATTTCCCTTAAGGGGTTGCCAGAGCAAGTCAATTTCTTCCATCTAACCCTATCTGCTGCATGCTCGTTGGTCACGCCAACTAGTATCTTCATGTCTTCCTTTACTGTAACCACGAGATACATTATATATATATATATATATATATATATATACATTCATACTGTACATGTATACCTAGTTTTGAAAACTGCTCATTATTAGGTCAGTAGTGGGTGCCTACACAGTCTTCACAGTTAGTTTGGCGAGGGCAAGCGTCCCCTTAATTAAATCCCCAGTTTGTTGAGGGACGCAGAGACAGTGATTTATTTCATATTTATATGTACATTCTTAATAAATGTTTAAAAAGTTAGGTATTTCTGCAAAAAAAGTACAGTGTTCTACTAGTTATTTTATTATTATTTTTTATTTTATTATTAGTTATTATTAGTTGTTATTTTGTTCCTTAAATTTGCACCTAATCATGAAGTATTGAAATAATATATTCCCATTTTTTACATTTGAACATAAACAATTTTATTCAATGATTTAAAAAAAATTTGAACTTTACAAAATATTTTATGTAATAATTTTTATTCTAAAATATTTTCTGTTTCAGAATTACAAATATTTCAGTTTGCAACTGATTATTTTCTAACATGCGCTGTTCCTCTGATCCTGTCCATCCTGGTCACTTCTAAGGTGATCCTCAACATCTTCATCTCTGATACAGTATAATAAACTTTTTCTAAAAAAAAGACCTCTAGAAACATTGTCAAAATAAAACCCCTTTTTTTTTTACATATTAAATCCATCCCTAAACAGAGAAATTTGCATTACACCGCAGTTGGCTGCCGAGACGGCACCAATGGTGGGAAAAAATGTGGAATTCGGTGGCTTCCCCAAGGACACCTATACATGAGCTCAGTGGGATTCGACCTGGCGAACTTCCAGTCAAAGGGTGAACGTTCCACTGTTATCCCTTCCCATATCAAATCCATCTCTCAACAGATAAATTTGTGTGCTGCATCACAACGCACCAGGCTGCCAAGATGGCACCAATGGTGGGAAAAATGGGGAATTCGGTGGCTTCCCCAAGGACACCTAGACATGAGCTCAGTGGGATTCAACCTGGCAAACTTCCGGTCCAATGACGAATGTTCCACTGTTAACGCCTTCCATTTTGGAATGAAACATACTTTTTTTTTGTTTATCTCAAGAGCTTAAAGTTCCATCACTGACCAACTCAATACGAGTTTGATTTCTATGATTTTTCACTCCAAAGAGACTGTATTTTACAATATCTCTGCAAAAACTGAAAGCAAGGATATTTCTTCTATATATTTATGTCCTTAAAAGATTTTCTGTCTGTATTTTCCTACAGAAACACAATGCTATCTGACAATAGATTGTCCTTGTTTCTGAGGGGAACTCAAAACGAGACTACCGCTGTCTCTTTCAAACTGTCTAAAAGCATCACCTTGTGTCACCTCAAACTAGACTGACTATGTGATTTTTTTCTTTCTCTTTTGACAGATCAATGCGTTCTTGCTCAACCGCTGCTTTAAGAGTATATGATGTGAGCTCTTTTGAAAAAGGACTGACCGAAAGATGAAATTTAGTCATTAACCACTGATGCTGGGAACTCCATTTTAGATGTCCTCCAAACCCACCACAGGTAGAAAACACTTAAGCAGCAGTGAATAGTGTTCTTTTTTTGATACAGAGGAAACTTCCTCTTCTGAATCATTTTGGTATTCTCACACGTTGAAATTCAATTTTATCAATGACTTCAACGGACACGGGATTCCCGGGACAAATCGAACCACCAGGTCGATTGGTGCCATCAAGAACACAATCCTCACCATCTCCAAGGCCACCATCAAGTCCGCCCTTCTGACCAGGAAACCCTCAACCCTCGCAACACCAGAGGAACCCCCATTAGAGACTTAGCTATTAACACTAGTCCGTGTAGTCCCTCATTCATCCCGGAGTGATCCATAGTAAATAAAGTTTCAAAAAAGTGTCCTTACCGATTCAGTGAGGACAGTGTCCTCTTTTGAGGACAGCGAGGTGAGGATTCTAAGTAGAGAGAAAGGATGGTTTGAAAGAGGTGTGAAGGAAGCCATCTTTGTGAAGAAAGAAAATCCCTCACTGAATCGGGGTGGAGGCGTTAGATACATTCTGCCCGGGATTTACAGCAGCATTCTGAAGACATGGTCCAAAGAGGAAACCTTGTGACCCAGATTCACGCCTCCCATTAGCGGGAATTTCTTTTCACTAGGCCTTTAGCATTATTATAATAGGGATCGTTTTCTGGTCTGTGGCTACAATAGGAGCCATTCACGGCCATCATAGGTAACACAGGCTCATTGGTCGAGCGCTTCCTTACTATTTTTTACCTTTTACTTAGGTTAGTATATATAGATCCAGTTTTCAGTCCATTTCTATCAGATTGAAAATGATTTCCGGATGGAAGTCGAAACGTCTCGATCAAGAATTAAATCGTCCAGAAGACTTTTTTGAAACTTTTTCCACTATTAATACTAGGACTACCAGAATTCTAGAACTACTAGAACTCCCACGACCCGTCATTTTCTTCTGTTAAGCCTTGTTCTCCATCCTCAAAAGTATACCCCAATGAATCCCCCAAGGTATCCATACCATTTAGTTGTTCTGACTAGTCCTGCCTGCTCCCCAGTTAACTCCATGCTAGTCAGCTCCACTCCAGTCTGCTTCCCCTGTTTAATCGCACAGCTTCTCTGCCAACCTGAGCTTCTCTTTCCCCCAATAATCTCAGCTGAATCTGCCTACCTGTACTTGACTACTACTTTCTACACAGTGAAAGTTTGGTTGTTTTTTTTGGAGGTCAGATCGTCTTGTTCTAGAGTTACTATGTTTTTAGAACTTTGTTGATACAAATTATATCCAAAGTTCAAGGCCCGTACCATAAATGGAAGTAAGGACATTACAGCTCAGACAAATGATCACTGAAAAAAAGTATTAAAGTAAATAAGAAATAAAGCATCTTGTCAGATCTCCTTCTGCTTATCTTCTATGCGTGGCTTTTTTTTTTTTTTAGGCAACAGTTCAGCCTTTAAAAGCAAAATGGAAAGAAAATTCAAGACTCAAATTTGCTGTTTCCAGCAGCCGTAAATGCAATGAAAGAACAGAGAGAAAAAAAGGCTTATGGTAAAAAGCTTCAAAACACAAATTTTCTTATTTGGAGCTGAATGCACACAATACTTTTAGTACATTTAGCCTATTCTAAGTTGGTTTTAACAGTTTTCAACATTCCACCTTTTGCCAGCACTCAGAATCAATCTTTTGACGACTCGGTGAAAATCAGTGCTTTTCAGGGGCTGAAAACATAATTTTGACAATTTGTTGGTAATTCAATAAAAGTGGTTTAGTTTCCATTTAACAAGTCAGAAATAAGCTAAATTGCATATTTGTAGTGGTTTCTTTATGATTTAATGCTATTCAGAAATTCCGGCTTTCAAACCAAGCTAAAACCATCTTGGGTTCAACATCATAACGTCCAATAGGATCACATATATTTGTAATCAAGTGCAGAGAAATTGTTAGAATGGGAAAGAAAAAAACATTTCAGCCACAATTTTAAACAATAGAGGCGGCTCGCAAGAGTGTGTGCTGAGCCCCTTACTCAACTCTCTTTGCATGTTATTGCTGCTCTTTATCCTCATCAAACCTCATTGTCAAATTTGAGGTTTGATGTAAGGCCCAACAATGCTTCCACAACCAACTGGAGATTGGTAAAATCTCCAGGCCGCTGATGGTGAATCCACAGCTTTCTAATATTGTGCCGTCGTCAGTGAGCTTTTTATTCATGGTACAACGGATCATCGTATATCTCTGACCATTCACATATACATTTTTGTTTAGGATAATGTGTGATCCGGAGGACCGGGGGTCCTAGTGCTTATGCAAAAGCACATCTTATTTTGAATGAAGAGACTCAAAACTGTTAAACTTTCATTTTTCTTTACATTTAAAATAAGATAAGATGTAAGAATAAATAGATTAGAATGTGCTGTTTTAGAAAAACAGAAAAGCAAAACATTGGAAACACATAAATATAATGGTTATGATAAATGCTGATGTCTCCATAAAACTAAAATTAGATTATCGTTAAAATAGAATGAGATTAAGTTTTTCTGTCATTGGCTCACGGCTCTGCGGAGAGAAACAGAGGAAGAGCGTTTTCGGAACATATTGAATGGAATTTTTCCCCCTTAAACATTTAGAAATATAAATACATACCCTACAAATGAAACACAGTCAAAGAAATGCTGTGTTTTTTCAAATGATGCTTCTAGTAAAGACTTTACTTCCGGGTCAATGTCCGCCGCCATTCGTGACTTTTTATCATTAGAATAAAACTTCCCTATGGAAGTCTTTCCGTTCCGTCATCTTCCACTTGTTCCGGGGTTGGGTCGCGGGGGCAACAGCCTCAAACAGGTAGCCCAGGCTTCTCTCACCCCGGCTGCATCCTCCAGCTCACCCGGAAGGATCCCAAGACTTTTCCCGGCCAGATGTGAGACATATTCTCTCCAGCGGGTCAGGGGTCTGCCCCTTGGGCTCCTCCCAGTGGGATGTTCTCAAAGCACCTCGCCTGCGAGGCGCACGGGGGGCATCCTGACCAGATGCCCGAACCACCCCATTTGGCTCCTCTCGACCTGGAGGAGGAGCGGCTCGACACCGAGCTCCTCCCGGATGGCAGAGCTCCTCACCCGATCTCTAAGTGAGAGCCCAGCCACCCTGCGGAGGAAGCTCATTTCGGCCGCTTGTAGCCACAATCTCATTCTTTTGGTCACCACCCACAGCTGGTGACCATAGGTGAGGGTTGGAACTGATCGACTTGTAAATTAAGAGCTTTTAGAGCTCAGCTTTCTCTTTACCACGACGGACCAATGCAGAGTCCTAGTTATTGCTGATGCCGCACCGATCCGCCTGTCGATCTCCCGCTCTATCCTTCCCCCACTCGTGAACAAGACCCCGACATACTTAAACTCCTCCACTTGGGGCAGGACCCTGTCCCTGACCCGCATGGGGCATTACACTCTTTTCCGGGTGAGGACCATGGTCTCGGATATGGAGGCGTTAATCCCCATCCCGGCCGCTTCACACTCTGCAGCAAACCAATCCAGCGAGCGCTGGAGATCACGGTCTGATGAAGCCAACAGGACCACATCATCCGCAAAAAGCAGAGATCCGATCCTGAGGTCACTAAACTGGATCCCTCCAACGCCTCAGCTGCGCCTAGATATCCTGTCCATAAAGGTGATGAACAGAATCGGTGACAAAGGGCAGCTTTGGCGGAGTCCAACTCTCACTGGAAATGGCCGGCAGTATGGAAGACTTTATAAAATGTTATTTTATTTTTTGTGGTTTTGCTCTGGTGGAAAGATTTGTATTTCTTTCATGTGCAGTGATGTTACGTTCTTTAAAAAACGAGAACAATTTATGACAACGATTTCAGATTTGTCCACCAACATAATGTTTACGGCAGGATTTGCACTTATTCAGATTATTCTTAATTTTTCAGTTTATTATTATTATTATCATTTACAAGGTAACCAATAAATTAGGTCAATACTAATTGGTTATATCGTAATCTAACTTGTCCTCTAAATGTTATGAATATGTTATATCACATTTTGTTCCATGTTATAAACACTACTACTTAAAAGTGAAAAACAAATCAATTTTTTTATCAGGACATATTGATCAGAGTGATATTTATGACACTGCATGTTGACTTAATTTTGTTGTACGTCTCCAAACGAGCCCAGTAAAACTTGTAAAATAAAAAGTGGCAGATCCAGTTGAGTTAATGCAATGTGCGCCTTGCGTCTATGATGTAATCCTCTACTCGCACCCCAGACATAAAATATAGATGCCGTATGGAGGAAAAACTGGGGAGGAAATGCAACTTTTAAGTGTCAAGAAAACTAATAAATATATCACTGCCCACATGGGTAATTATAGCGCCAACTCCTTTTAGTTTGTCGGTTCAAAAAATGCTAAATTTAAGCTTAGAGGCTTATTTGTACCAGAACTGGGCAATGCTAGTACTTGCATGACATTTTGAAGACCAAAACCCACAAAATGTTTTGTGTGACAGACAGACCCAGTATGAAACCCCTGTGAACCATTAGTGGCTCATCAACAAGCATTTCAATGTGAATTCCTCTCTACGTACCCCGAACCCCTTCATGTGGACTTTTACTTTAGTAGGATTCTATTTTTTTGGAGTTACAGTGTAGGATAGGGTTTTTTTTAAAAAATCTGATATCATTGTTATCATTGAATCATTTCCATATAATTCAACATATTATTGGGGGAGGCAATAGTAGTAGCTAAAATCTTCGCTCTTGGACCGGAAGTTCGCCGGGTCAGATCCCACTAAGCTCATGTCCAGGAGTCCTTGGGAAAGACACCTAATCCCCCGTTTCTCCCTCCATTGGTGCCATCCTGGCAGCCTGCTGCTGTGTAATGCAGCACAGAAATTTCCCCTTTGAGGGATGAATTAATTATGTAAAAAAACATAAATAAAAATAAATAAAAAATGTTAAACAATATGACAACACTTTTTCTGCATAGTGAATGTCGGCTCACTGTGGCAGAAATAAAATAAAACTTTCCACCAGAGCAAAAAAACAGATTTTTTTTTCCCTTATGTTATTTTCAATTTTTACCTTTAATAAAAATTTAACGCAAAGCTCTTTTTTGGTGAAGGCTCAAAAGTTTATATTTGTTATATAGATATTTTAATACTTTAATGTATACTCCTTGCTAAAAAGGAGTTTATGGAGATTCACGCTGACAGAAACAGCCAGATTAAATGGGTAATTCCGTTTTAACAAGCAGAGCAGCCCGAAAAAAAAGCCTCTTAAAATCCTCAAGAGAAACTTGTGAATTTGATGATTCCAAACTCTTGGGAATGTAAGGAATAGAAATAAAAAATGGTGAAATCTTATCAATCTTATGTTGATGAGTTTCCATTTCTTCATCCAAAGACTGGAATTACATTTATATGATCCTAAATCTATGTGAAATATCATTACCTTGTTTTTATTTGTTAAAGTTAGATTATGGTCTTTGGGAGAGAAAAAAAAAACTTTTGATGTTAGTCAATCAATTACTGGATCCACAAAGATCCAAAGCTGTGTTTAAAGAATGTATATCTAAGAAATATAGAGGCGCACATATAGTGCCACAATAATGTGCTGTTTTGTACAGAAACTAAGATGGAAATTAGCTATCAAATTGCAAACTGAAACATCAGACTGTTGTTTTGCCCCCATGAAAACAGTCTGACCACACAGCATTGGGGTTTGCTTGGTCTACAGAATGGCTGGTACTTTTTTGTGTATGGAGTGTGTGCAAACAATCAGTTTAGTTAGGAAAAATAGCTTAAAAATAACTTTTTTCCATTGGCAAAAGAGCAACCACCTTTCCCCCCTGAATAAATCCTGTCTTTAAATTCCCAATCTCGGAAATTGTTGTCAATATTGTTGTCAATATGGACCGTATAGCCTGCTTGACTACAGAACTACTTATATGGGCTGGACAATAGCTTCTGATCATGTCACGGCATTATCTCTCTTTGCTCACTGGGTAGAACATTTTAGAATTGCTACAATCATAAACCAAAACCTTCAATTCCGACTAATTGCAGGAATAAAATTAAATTTAGCAGAGAATCTTGGTTGTGCTAGACTGGCTGATAATCTACTGCAAGCATCTCGGATTTTGAGGCTTAAAGAGTGAAAAAATTTATGTCAAAAAGTTATTTTCCTGAGGTCATTTTTTGCTTTTTGTTGAGCCCCTGTTTTTCAATGCCAAATGTGTAGCTTCATTTTTAACTCAGACTGTATAAATAAGTAATAACTATAAATGGGAGTGATAAGTTATCCTCAGGAAGCCATCTATTTTTAAACCGTATATATATTCTAAACTGTAATCATTGGGAAAGTATAATGTAGTTGGAGTAAAAAAAAAACCCCAAAAAGAAACATCGTCTAAAATAAGATATGAAGCCTAGATGTCTAACTTTGAATATTGGGGCTTCTTTTCATAACCCCTAACAAGGCATTTGTTATCTTATGCAGAAAATAAACTCATTTTTTGGCCTCTTTTCTGTGTATCTGGCACAGGATAGTGAATAATTGCTCACATTTCTGCCCGTACATGATGTTTGTATTGGAGGATTCCATTAGCGGGAACTTGAAAGAACTCAGAGTTGCTGTATTTTAATTAGTAAACTAGACTAAAAACATGTTTTCAGTCCAGGAAAGTTTGAAAATGGTCAAGATTTAACAAAAAAAAAAAAAAATTGAAGCGAAAAAAAAAGTAAGGACAAATCTAAGTAAACCACATTTTTGTCTCTTTCTATGACTTTTTAATTGTTGTGTTACAATGCTAAATCATCCCTGTTGAGATTGACTGACTCAAAAAGTCCTAACAAATTGCTTCTTGCGAATTAGAAACGTTACTTTTCTGAGAATGCAGCAAAATCATACTTTAGAGAATCCTATGATACTGTACGTACATAAGTGAGCCATAAAGACCACGTGCCAGACAAATTGTTTCAAAGTCATTCTTTTTAAATATAAAATTATTTCTGTCCTGTGTACATGAATAAAAGATGTTTTTTTGCTTCAAGAAATGGTTGAAGATTTAGACATCACATTCCAAACTTGGCCTCTCTCAAACACACGCAGACACACAAGGACAATTTTCTCTCTCTCAAACACAAATACACAGACAAGTTCCTCTCTCTAAAACTCAGAGTCACAGACAAGTTCCTCTCTCTCTCAAACACAAAGAAATTGATCTCCCTCTCTCTCAAACACACACGCACACACACACACACAAAGTCCTCTCAAACACACACAGACAAATTCCTCTCTCTCGAAAACACACACATACCGACAAATTCCTCTCTCCCACTCACACACTTTTTCTCTCTCGAACACACTCACACATACACAAAGACAAGTTCCTCTGTCTCACAGACAAGTTTTCCTCTTCCTGAAACACAAAGAAATTTACCTCTCTCTCAAACACACACAGACAAATTCCTCTCTCTCAAACACATGCACACACACACACACACACACAAATACCAACAAATTCCTCTTTCCTATTTGCACTTTATTTTTCTCTCTAACACACTCTCACACACACACTGACATTTTCTGCGTGCACTCTATGCTTTCCGAAGGGGAGAGGCAACAACAGGTACATGCGCTGTTTTTTGATTACATTCTTTTTAACATGTTTTTCCTGTCACTGACTCCAAAAACCTCCCATAACGACTAGAAAAAGCTGCATATTGATGCTTCTTTGAAAATACAAAAAAAAAAAAAAAACACAAAATTTTTAGCAACTCTAGCGGTTAGGGTGTTCTGAATACTTAAGAAATGTAGCGTCACAGTCGCTGAGTTGATTTTACTGACTTCATTCCATAATTTTTTTCCCTACATACCTGGCGGTCGACTTGAAATCAGTTCACTAGTAGACCGCGATCAATTGGTTGGGCTTCCCCAATCTACACCTACTCATCCACTTCCAATTTGGAAGTGGATGAGTTTCAATTTGGAAGTGAACATCCAAATTGGATGTTCCCAGTATATACTGGGACTTCTTCAGGGTTCACATCCAGCTTGAAGGTTCTAAGATCTGTGTCATACATTCATGGAAAGAAACAACTTGAAATCTTGACTTTAAACTGCAGAACTTTATGGTGTTACATTCTGCTTCTGTCAAGCTTGTCAGCTATGCTGAATTTGAAAGTGTTGTGATGTGGAAGGAGGATGACCCAAATGCAGGACATCAAACAAGATTTATTAAACCAAGGATCAGCAAAGCTGTAAGCAAAGAACAGGGATCAAAATGGTTATCAAAAGAGTCAACCTCAGTCCCAAAGGATATCCGCTGGGTCGGGAGTCAGCCAGGACTGGAAGGCATGAAGACCCGACGAGGAATGCTGGTGAGGCTGCCTTTAAATAGGCAGAAGAGAGATTAGGTGCAGGTGGTCCAATCAGGTAGAATGGGGGGAAATGTGAGATGTTCCCCGTCTCCCTCTGGTGGTGGTTGAGGGAACCACAACAGAAAGCTCTTCTTAGTACTCCCGGATTTTGGAACAGACTTGCTGTGCTGTAGAAACACAAACAGCTTTGTTCTTCTACTTGAAATATTCAAAATACCGACTGAGCCAAAAGATTAGCCTTCGTAACCTCTCATGTCAATGGAAGTCGTTAAGCAACTGTTTGGCTCAGCTCGGTAAGCAAGCCAACACCTTTCAAGACCCATTAAACTTTCCGTACCTTAATGGGCTTATAGCTGAAGACTAGTGTCTACCTGCTTCAAAGAGCCAACTCATTTGAACTAATCAGGCATCACTTTGATGATCATGTCCTTTGATTTCTCAAGTAAGTTTAATACAATTCAGCCAGCTTTGTTGTGAGAGCCTGAATAAATTCCAGATGGATACCCCCACAAGCACCTGGATTTATGGCAATGGTACAAACAGGTGGGTTTTCTGAGACCCAGAGGATGTGAGTTCTTTTTAGGTGGTGGTCATAAAATACAAAAGTGCCATAAAAAAATAGTTTGTTTTTGCATTGAACGTCCCAGACTTCCAACACAATTCTGAGTTCTGTCAGAGCGGATGGTCTGATGATTTATCAGTTTTAGGGGTACACTAGTGATAACATAGACAAATAGACTAATAGCAAAGGAAGGCTTTTTGTTATTTTCAACATTAAATATTGAGCAGAAACATGTTAAACTCATTTTGTTTCTATTTGTTAACTTCCAGGTCAATTAAGACTAAGGTTTTTTTTTTTTTTTAGTTCTGTCATTTTTACGCGTTAATTCGGTTAATTAATTACGCTGCAATTTGACATGTTAAAAAAAATTAACGCAATTAATTATGATGTCATAACGGTGGCGAGCCAGTGCTTGCACATTTGAATTTTGGCCTGTTGAAATACCCGTAGTCTTCTCGGCCGTCCTACATTGCCTGCGCTGGCAAATGAACGAGGCAGAAGTGGTCAAACACAACAGATATGGACAAGACTCAGGAGGATGAGATAGTTGCAAGGGGCAGATACACCCCTTTTGGTCCACTTTAATTACTATAAACTTTGGGCAAAATATGCACCAAAATGCAGAAAAATTACTTATTTTTCAAAACAAGTGTTCTGGGGGAGCAGGCGGGATGCCTCCTCATGCTCCGCCACACCCAGCCAACCCTCCATTTAGAAAATCCTGGATTCGCCCCTGAGTCGAGCCGCTGAACGGCAAGTTTTTATACAAAAATAATAAAGACGGAACAGTAAATAAAAACCTAGTAACCTAGTAATTTGTAGTTTTTGCAAAAAGGAGTTCTCCTACCACCAGAGCAACTCCAGCCTGACATACCATCTAAACACAAAACATGTTCAGGAAAGTTCCTCTGTGTCATGATCCCCTCTTCTGCAGCCAAGAGGGAGCCATGGATGTTTCTTAACCATCCGATTAGGATCACCTGGGGTGATTCCTGATTTCAATCACCTGTGCACCCTACTAACTATTTAAGGGGAACCATCCCTGTCTTCCTTGTCAGGTCTTACTTTGACTTCCAGCCAGGTCACCCTGGTTGCCTGACCATGTTTTGTATTTTGATTTTGGTTGGACTTTGAAACCTTAAGTTAATCATGTTCTTCTTGCGTTACAGTTTCCTGAATTAAGTTAATAAACCATGTTTGAAGTCCTGCATTTGGGTCCTCCTCTTCCCAACACCCTCAAAACCTTGACACTCTGTTGCAAGTGTGGTTACCAGGAGCTTGCTCCACCAAACCAAGGTAGCTGAATTTGGCAAGTGAATGAGCAAATCCACAACAGAGAAATTGACAAATACCATCGCAAAGTGGGTTGCTGTTAGGGATGGGAAATCCGAGGCCTCGCGACTCATCGAGCAACTGCGAAAAGTCGACACGAGGAGTCGGCACATTTGCAGGCTGCGCATGTGCAGATAAAAAACAAACCCCAAGAAAAAAAAAAAAAATCTACGCCTCAAATTTTGTTTTACAAGAAGATGACATGTGGGTTATTGTGGGGCAATTCCTCTTGTAGTTTCTTTTTTATCATGAAACGAGATTACGTTAATTCGTTGCCATAGTAACAGTTACCTAAACAATCAAATTTCACTCCGTTACTGACAATGTAATTAAATGTTCAATAAAGCACACACCTGACCCACTGTAATTTGAATAACTACAGAGGACCAGCTGATAGAATCTTATGGAAGGGAAAATGAACACACCGATACAATTAAACAGATGTTTTTGTGCGAGCGCGCAGTAGAAGATTTCGTAAAGAGGTTTGTTTTGGGAGAGTGCGATATTTTCATTTGTGTCCAATTCGATGCTCTCCAAATCAAAGTACAAAAGCTTTGATAAGAGAAATACTGTATAAATTAAATTCAATTTGAATCAACAATCTGTGACACAAGCAGCAACATTCAGGAAAGACGTAAGAGAGTCTCTGCGGCTCTAAAATAGCGCAGAAATTAGACAGGACAATTGTAAATGTTTGTCATAGATTTTTTATTTAAAAATAAAATCTTTTCCACGGTGCTTGGCTTTAGTCTGCTCCTCTTCAGACTGACTTCCTCTCCCGCTTTGGATAAGACCCGCTCACCGGGCACCGAGGTTGCTGGCATGTGGAGATGCTTGGCCAGTTTGTGCATGTTTGGGTAAACTGTTGTCCTCGATGCCCAGAATGGGAGCGGGTCTTCTCCCCTGAAGAAGTAGGGCTCCGACAGGTATCTCTGAACCACCACTGTGGCATTCGCCTTCGCGCACTGACTTCCCTGGTTTTCACGTAGAAAAAAGTAGTTAGGATATTAAAACCATGTAACATGAGTACATCGTTGATCAGATGAAAATACGTACCAACCCGGCTGTCCAGCGGGTCCCACAAAATGTCATTCTCCGCTGAAAATGGCGCTCCCGGTTGTGACTATTAAAACAGAACTGGTTCTCCCTCCATTTACAACTTACACACAGAAACACACACTCACCTTTCACTCTCATACAGTCAGTCAGTCATCTTCTTATCATCCGTCTATCCCTTTCAGGGTTGCGGGGGTTGCCGGAGCCCAGCCCGGCTGATTTAAGGCGAAGGGCGGGATACACCCCGAACAGGTCGCCAGTCTGTCGCGGGGCCACTCTCATACAATTCTCGCAAAAACTCTTTCAACTTCTCAATTCCAAACAGTATATTTGTGTTGGTGAATCCTAAAAACAATCTAATAAATCTGTGTGTGCGCGTGTGTGACTATGTGTTGGTTGAATGTGTGTGTGTGTGCGCGTGTGTGACTATGTGTGTGTGTGTGCATGTGCGTGTGTGTGTGACACCTACAAAAGGTCCAACAAGATCAAGGTGATCTTATTGTGTACAATACCTACTGTGATAAAATCCCTGTAGAATCCAAAGCTGTGATGACGCAAATCGCTAGAAAATCTCCTCGCAAAAACCCACGACTTCCTGAATGAATGAAACCCTTTTATATCTTCTGACTGATTGATCGACCCGCCCCTTCAAACTTTGCGAGCTCTTCGACACCCGGCTCCACGTGACAGTAGCTCGGATTTTGGGTCGCGCGATGTTTGGCATTCCGACACACGGAATCGGAGCAATTCTCGCGATACTTTTGTGTCACTCTGTTCGGCTCAGCTCGAGCAGACAGGCTCGAGCTGGCCATCCCTAGTTGCTGTTGATTGCAGGACAATTTCTATCGTTGACAATAACAGCGAACCCTAACGAACCCTAACCCTTGTTTTACTTTTTTAATGATGCACCTGGCCTCATGAGGCACAGTTCACCAATAATAAATTGCATTTAAAATCTTCTCTTCTTACTGTTTTCAACTTATTAATCATACAGTCCATTTTTTTAGTATCATAGAATTCAAATTCTTTATCAGGAGACCTTTAGAAAATACGACATTAAAATTCAATTAATCAATTACAAAATCCTGTAATTAATTCAATTATTTTTTTAATTGATTGACACCACTAGTTTTTTTTTCTGTAATTGGATCTTTTGTCCTTTCGTTTTAAACTCACGTACAAAAAAAAAATACACTGTGTGTTTCAACAGATTTTATTATAGTACGTCAGATCTATATTGTACATTTCTTTGTTTTAGGGATTGTTTGAGCGTGATGTGTTTGGCATCCTTTCATCTGTTTCTAATCCTCTTTACAGACTCACTCCATACACAGCAACACATATTGCTTTAACATTTGTTCACATTGTTGTTTTGCAAAGACACAGCTCCCCTTTGTATTTGGGATCCTAATTACTTTCTGATGAAACAAAGAATCAGATTTTTTTTTTTTAAATCAACTCCACACTGTGTGGGATTATGAAAGTAATGAACTATCATCGATTTTCTACAATATGTTTGATTATTTATTTCGTTACAATTGATATGATGAATAAAGCAAAATTGGGAAATCAAAGGATTCTCTTTTAATCTACTTATTGTCTTTTCAGTTTTTCCCTCCAGGGGACGCTACCATTTCCACCATCTAACTCTGTCTCCTAGGACCTTTTTTATACCTTCATATCCTCTTTTACGACATTAATTAACCTCCTCTTTCTTCCTCCAGGCCTTTTGCAAGTTGTCCCGTGAACACGTTTTTTTTGTTGTTTTTCTTTCTTTTCTGTTTTCCTCCAACCCTCTAAAGACATGTGCGCTAGGTTGAGTTGCATCTAGAAAATTTGAGCCCAGGTATGAAGCTCCGTGAAGCTGGCCCTTCTTAAAAAAATATACAAACAAAAATACATAAAAAAATATGTCAATCGTTTGTGCTGTTTTGTGCTGAAAAAAATTTGTTTGTGCTATTTTATTTTTTAGATATTTACAATTTCTTTATAGGTCAATCTGCGGTAATTCAGACCCTCATATGGCTTAAAAATGCGATAAAACTCTTTAAAATGGTGTCAATCGTTTGTGCTACGTTTGTGCTGTGAAATTTTTTTTGTTTTGTGCTGTTTTAGTTTTTTTTATTTAAAGAAATACAATTTGGATGATGACGTTATCCAGCCTCTCCTTCCGCCTAAAAATGCGAGAAAACTCCCAAAAATGGTGTCAATTGTTTGTGCTGTTATGTGCTGTACAATTTTTGATTGTGTTATTTAAGTTTATTTTAAAAAATACGATTTGGACGATGATGTCTTCAAAGATGGCGACGCCTGGAAATAAATGAAAGAAATGAAGCTCTGGACAGGTAAGAGTGTGTGCGCCAATGATTGTACCTACTATGTGTGGCCCCGCAACAGACTAGTGACCTGCTTGGATGCGCCCCACTTTCTTCCTTTAATCAGCACAGATAGGCTCCGACACCCCCAAATAACCCTCACTGGTTAGTGGTTCAGAAGACGAATGAATGTATTAACTCGAAACTATAAGCAAAGGGTTTTGTTTTTTAATAAGTTCTATTTATAGCGGAGGCGTTGGCTCAGTGGTAGAGTGTTTGTCTTTCAACTGAGAAAAGCCGGTTCAAATCCCACAGAGCTGCGTTAGTGTCCCTGGAGCAGACACCTAACCCCCTACTTGCTCCCACCATTGGGGCTACCTGCTGCGGTGCAATCCAGCACAGTAGTTTCCCCATTGAGGAATAAATATAGCTCTGTTCCGTTCATTTGTTCCGTTGTCTTCCGCTCATCCAGGGCCAAGTCACGGGTACAACAGCCTCAGACGGGAAACCCAGGCCTCTCTCACCCCAGCCGCATCCTCTAGCTCACCCAGAAGGATCCCGAGTCGTTCTCCGGCAAGCTATGAGACAAAGTCACTCCAGCGGGTCCGGGATCTGCCTCTTGGTCTCCGTACGGTGGGACGTGCCCGAAACACCTCACTAACGAGGTGCTCGTGGGCATCCTGACCAGATGCCCGAACCACCCCATCTGGGTCCTCTCGACCTGGAGGAGGAGCGGCTCGACACCGAGCTCCTCCCGGATGGCAGAGCTCCTCACCTGATTTCTGAATGAGAGCCCAGCCACCCTGCGGAGGAAGCTCATTTTGACCGCTTGTATCCGTGATCTCCCTCTTTCGGTCACAACCCACAGCTGGTGACCATAGGTGAGGGTAGGAACGTAGATCAACTTGTAAATCGAGAGCTTTGCTTTTCGGCTCGGCTCTTTTTTTTAGCATGACGAGCCGAATCAGTGTCTTAATTATTGCTGACGCTGAACCGATCCGCCTGCGGATAATTATAGTATCATTGAAAATTATATCAATACATAGTCTCAAAATGTATGTATGTAAGAGAGATTATTGATCCAGCTTATGTCAAAAATAATGATTGATGGCCTAGAGAGGTCACAGGTCAAAAAGTTTATGTCAAAATCATGATTGATGACATGAACTTGATATGAACTTAGGTGTAGATGAGTCTTTAATGACCATAAGGGTCATAGGTCAAAAACTTAATGTCAATTTTGATGGATAACCCCAGGACTTTGTGTCAGAAGGAGCATATGATGGGGAATGAATGACCATAGCGGTCATAGGTCAAAAAGTAAATGTCAAAAATGAATTGATAACGGTCGAAAACTTTCGATGAACTTAGGCTCTCTGAAACTTAATGTCAATTTTGATGGATAACCCCAGGACTTTGTGTCAGAAGGAGCATATGATGGGGAATGAATGACCATAGCGGTCATAGGTCAAAAACTTTATGTCAAAAAATGAATTGATGACGGTCGAAAACTTTCAATGAACTAGGTTCTCTGAAAGTTAATGTCAATTTTGATGGATAACCCCAGGACTAAACGTCAATCCTGATGGATGGGTCAGATTCTCTGAAACTAAGAAACTTTATGTCATTTTTGATTGAATAACCCAGGACTAAACGTCAGTCCTGATGGATGGGTCAGATTTCTCTCTAAAGCCTATGTGAGGGGTGGGGGTTAATGAATGAATCTACTAGCGATGTTATCCCACAATTTAAATGATTCTTTTTTATTTTTATTGTATTTGATTGTATTTGATAGAATTGTATACAAAAGTGTTTTTTATTTTAAAAAAAAAATAAGAGTCGATCGTTACAAGGATGTGTTCAGCCAGGAATGTAAAGCCCTGCTTTTTCACACACACACACACACACACACACACACACACACACACACACACACACACACACACACACACACACGTCAGCCACTGGTATGCAGTCTGCTAGTCACAGCAGACCCCCTCCGACACCAACACCACCACAGTTTCACACACATACACACACACACACACACGCACGCACCCTTGCACACACACACACACACACACACACGCACGCACCCTTGCACACACACACACACACACACACACACACACGACCTCCCCTCTACACTCCTGCACACACACACACACACACACACACACGCACCTTCCACCCCTCTCTTACTGAAAAGTGAAAAGTGTTCAAACTGACTTTGATTAGGTTAAACAAACGTCTGCGTTTAGTCCAAAACAAGAAAACGAATGTTTGAAACTTTTTTTTTTTTTCTTTCCTAGAATTTAAATAAATTCTTGAATATAAAAAAAAATATAAGTAAAGAAAAAATAAGAGAGAGAAAAAAAAAAAAAAAGGAGCGTATAAACCTTGTGTCGGTTTGTTTGACCATTTTTATTTCTGTGTCGTTTGCTTTTTACCTAACGTTAACGTGTCTGAAGATGGTGCAAATTTTAAAAACCAGATTGGCGGGAGAATGGAGAGGAGGTATTGTACGCTGCAATTGGTCCGTCACTCGTATGACTATAGATGAGCCACTCGTTTTGAGCCACGTCTAGAAGGGGGGTGGCGCTAGCGTGTATATATTAATCGATAAAAGTTTCTGGAAATGACTTACAAATCTGAAGATAAATTTAAAAAAGGATTAAACCATGGCTCACGTACCCACTTCTTCGGTCATATGCGAGACTCCCGTCGTCGTTTTTGAGCAGAACCGAACGCCGACTGCACCCCGGAAGGAGCAAGTGTTTGTCTGCAGAACGCAGTGTCCTCCGAGCGAGGCTCTGCACGATGAGTGGTCTTTGGAGCCCTACGGGTTTGAAGGGAGCTTCGGCTACTTTTTTAAGTACAAGGTGGGGGAACTTGTCCTGTACCAGAATGTGCCGCAGAATGAACCGCAGAATGTGCCGCTGAATACGCCGGGGGCGAGCCCCGAGCCCGTGCAGAATACGGCTTTCATGAGTTCGTCTGATTGGGGTATTATGAGACTGCTTCTACCTCGTACAGCGGAGGATGATGATGACGGAAAGCCTGAAATGGTGGAGAAAGAAGCCGAGGTGCGCGGTGATGGAAAGCTGAAACCCTGTCCTTCCGACGGCGAGATGTCTACGCTGAGAACCGTTTTCAGCGCGGTGTGGGAGACGGAGAAAAACGGACCCAGCCGGTGGTTTTACAGAGCCAGTCGACGTAGAAACAAAGACGAGCGTGCGGAGGAAGATATGCTTGTATTGGAGAAATTCAGCGCAGAATGCGGGCTTTTCCAACGACAGCTGGCGTTACCGTTGAAAGCTTGGGACGAGAAAATGGAGGAGGCCGGCGTTAAGATTTCAAATCTTTTTCGCAGCTGCAGAAACTGGACCGATGTTGTTCAGACAAAGAGAGCTTTGATGTTCTAAGCCCCGCCGACTTTGCACCTCCCACTCGTCTATGAAATAACACCCCGCCGCTCTCCGAACCACGCCTTCATCCCGAGAGCATGTCTCCCAAAACAAGCAAGCAAAGAACTCTGACGAGCTACTGGGCCGGGCAATCTCCCTCTTCGGCTCCTTCACCACCGATGATCTTCCCCGACGGTCCTCCTTCATCGCCCATGGTATCACCCTCGACGTCGGACGAGGATACGATCCCGTGGGGCCCTTCTACATCACCCGATGTAACGATCGAGGATACTCTACCCTACGATCGTCCATCATCACCCGGGATGGGGGTTACACTTACCTCCGCTACGCTATTGGCCCCGGAGATCCTGGTCGAGATCTTTGAAGAACCCAAAGCAGCCTCTCTGCTACCGACTTCAACGACGGATGACAGCGGCGAATCGAGCCCATCGACGGAGGATGACAACGGCGATTCATCCCTTTCGACGACGGATGATTGCGACGGGAAAAAACCCAGAGCGATTCCAACCATCGACGACGTTGGAAAAGATATGATCAGAGCCGTTAAAACCGTTGTTTATTATCTCTTCAATAGAGCGGTCTCTAAGCTCAAGACGTCTAGCTGCTACGGTTGTGAGGTTGATCACCCCAGCCAGACTCAACACCCTTGTTTGGACCCGGACTTTTTTCGAATAAACTCTGAAACGTTCGAAGACCTGCTTCGCACACCCTCTTTTCTTCCCGCTGTAACGCAGTATTTGCTTAAAAACCATTTGGAGGACTACATAAACACGCTGATTAACCGTTGCGTCAGCTTTCAAGTTGTTGAAGGTCCCCTCCCGGAGTACGACGACGGTGACGACGAAGACGAGGTGTTTAAGCTCCGTGATAAAAATTGGAGATCTCTGCGTGAAGCGGAGCGGATGTGGAATAATGAACATCTCTAAAATGCTGTACCCACGTTGTACCGACGACTGAATACTACCTACTTATAATTTTGATACGTTTCCTGCGTGATGAAAACAAAATAAAAGAATAAAACGAATATATTTTTGTGTTATTATTGTTTGACTTATTCACTCGAGCGTCATAGCAGTCGAATGCATCATGTCCGCCGACTTTCACAACGCATACTACACGGCTAGTCACGCGGGGAGCTACGGGGGTGTTAAAAAACTACACAGAGCTTTAGAAAATGAAAGCGGCAGAAAAGTCAAACTAGAAAACTGAAAACATTTTTATCGGAACAGGATGCGTATACTTTACATAAACCAGTGAAAATACGCTTTCCTAGAAACAGGGTTGTTGTAACCAGACCTTTGATGCCATTTCAAGCAGATTTTTGTGACATGCGCGCTCTTTCGCAACAGAACGACGGTTTTAATTATTTATTAACGTTTATAGATATCTTTTCTAAAACGGCGTACGTTCGTGTTTTAAAGACTAAATCGGCCTCCGAGGTAGTGAAAAACTTTGATTACCTTTCCACCGAAAGCCAAATACCGAGAAAACTTCAAACGGACGACGGGAAAGAATTTTTTAAAAAGAGTTCACCTTTTTTCTCATACTCAAATTGAATTTTATTCAATAATCAGTCTCCTGTGACATCCCACGATATACATAAACAAAGCTCACACCCAGCTAGTACGGGTGACCAAAAACAGGCTGAAGCAAGAACTGCTTGTGTGCCCGATAAAACTTATCTTTTACAACAAAGGTTACCTTGAGAAAAACAAAAATTACAAAACACAAAATTTAATAATCATCAAAATAAATTGTGACACTTTCTTTTCTTTTTTGTAGAGTAACACATTCTCAGACAGTCAGTCACCTTCTTAACCGTCTGTCCCTTACAACAAGCAACAAGACGATCTGTCCGGGGGGGGGGTGTCGAAGCCCATCCCGGCTGATTCAAGGCGAGGGACAGGGTACAACCCGAACAGGTCGCAAGTCTGTTGCAGTAACACACACACACACACACACACACACACACACACACACACACACACACACACACATACACACACATTCCTAGGGGCAATTATTTAGAACAAGTGTGCTTTTAGAACAAGTGTGGCCAAAATGCATTCACAACTCTCATGGCTGTTTGTAAAGGATCGATGGTTATATACCAAAGCTAACTTTTTAAGAAATATTATTACAACTGAGATACCATCGATCTTCTACCAGAAACTGCCTTTCAGTAAAAATACACATTCTTATTCCACAAGACATTCAGAAGGGCAGTGCTTCACTTTACCAAAGTTTAAAACTACACAGAGCCAGCGTACAGTCATGTTTAGAGCTATGCAGGAGTGGAATCATTTACCACAGAATAGAAGAACTAAGCAGTGCTTATAGCTTCAAAAAACAACTTAAAAGGTACTATCATCAACCAAACTATGATCTCATGTGATATTGCTGTGTTGCTGTTGTTGTAAAGTGTTATGTTCTTTTTTGGATATATGTGTTTTTATAAGAAATGTAAACTGTTTTTTAAGTAGGTTCATTGTGCTACATGAATGTGATTTAATTTGTTAATTGTAATATTTGAATTTAACTTGACCCCAGGAAGAGTAGCTGACGCAGTTCGCTGCTGATGCTAATGGGGATCTAATAAATAAACAAATTATTTGGTGACACATTCTTTTATCTCAATATTTTTAATATTATTCCATATTCGAGGTCCAACAAAAGACAGACACCTCTGTCTGAGTCCTTTTCTGGCTTTGAGGAAAATAAATTTACAGTCATATCTAAAAAATTTTGAAGTTTAAAATATTTTTGTATGAATCACTTGAAGCAACGCAGGGTTAAACTTCTCTAACAAAAATTAAATTGAAGAAAAGCAAAAATTTCAAAAGCTCATGATGAAGAAATGTTTAAGATATCGATGTTTAGACATTTAAAAATGTCAGTGGAAAGACGGATTATGATCAGAGAGAGAGAGAGAGGTGACATTCTTCCCAATAAGTTTCTTCATAAGGGAAACTTCATTCAAGCTTCTTTGAAACCAACTTGTGAAACAGCATTGAAAAACAGAAAAGTTTACCATCTCACACACACACACACACACACACACACACACACACACACACACACACACACATCAACCCCCATCAGACACACACGCTTATGGGTAAGTTATTTTTAGTTTGTAGATGATCATTTCATCAGAACGGAAACAAATTCTTAACAATATGTCAAATGATGTTAGAGAAACCGGTGAACATCCTTATCAGTTTGATTCAGTTTAAGTCTAAGAGAAAGGTGGAGCTGGAAGGATAGAGAGCTGCAGTTATTTTACTGATTCCTACTGTTTTGTTTTTTTTTTACTTTTTTTACTGATTGACTTTTTTATATTTTTTTAGAAGCATTTTATCATTTTTAGTCTTTTTACTTGTTTTATTCTTTCTTATCTGTTTTAATCTTTTATTTTGAACTGTTGTTGTGTATCCTGATGTGTGAATGGGAGCAACAGATGCCAAGACAAATTCCCTCAGGATTAATAAAGTATTTGTCATTGTCAGGTTTTCACTAAGAGGTCCAGGATTCAAGTCCCAGATGAAGCCCACTTGTTAAAACCCCTGGGAGGGCTCAGCCTTCAGCTACTGGCACCAGCCAAAGAATTTATTGTGATGACATAAACTTTCTAACTTTTCAGCAAAAGACTCGCTTGTAAAAACTGAAGTGATCAATAGTGAACATTTTCAAATTTGATGGTAATTTTGATTTTTGTCCGTCGAATTTTGATGGTCCGTCGAAATTTTACTAAACTCAGTGAGAGATGAGAGGGTCCTTATTATTATTTTTCTTTAGCAACTCAGAAAATTGGTTGAAATGAAAAAAAAAACTTGCGCTTGTTTGTCCAAAGAAGAAAGTTGAGCTTATTTATCAATAAACTTTTTTAACAGGTAATGTTCCGACTAGGATTAATAACAATACGGTTTTTAAAAAAGAGGACTTGCAAACTTGGCAAAAGAATAAAGAACGGTAATTGTGCTATGCTGAGGAAATTATTTTTATTTGATTTTATCTTTCATTCACAGTAAAATGTCATGTTTATACATTTATACAGTTTTAATTCCAGTTTTGAGACGGTGAATTTCCCCCACCTATCGGTTTTTAATCAGTCACCAACCCATGAACACTTGCACGATACAGCGTAAATCTTGTTTAAGGCTGCAGTTCCAGAGTAAATTTCATCAGACGTTGGTATGCAAACATGACATGGAAAGACTATACAACAGATCCAGGGCGCCTACGTATGTGTTTGTAGCATTTACCGCGAACGTAACAAAAGTTTTTTTTTGTAAATTGTCGACGTAAACTTAAATTTTGTCTAGTTTTAAAAACAATGCGGTTGATAATCAAGAAATGAAACCACTTGTAGATGATAATAATAAAAAAGCTTTAAATTGAAAAAAAACTTAATCAATATAAATAAATTTTCAGACCAAACAAAAGGAAACTTTTTTTTAGTTTAAACCGGCACTTTACTATAAAAACCATTATTGCAGACAGTTTATGGTTTTTTAAAAATCTGGGAAGAAAACAGATAAGAAAACTCTCTTCAACACTGCATTTTAAAACTTAAAGGTTTTGCCGTGAATTTGAATTTATCCGCTGACATAGAATTAATCTGTCTTAAAACATAACCGTGTAAAAAGCTAATTAATTTATGTCACTAAAATCGTTACACTAACACATCAACAGCCAATCAAAGTAAAACTAGATCTCAGGTAGTTGTGTTCCTCCTTCTTCTTTTTCCATTTAGTTTCTTCCTCCATCAGAGAGCTTTATCACATCATCAAAGGCAATTTTCTCAGCTTATATTGTGTACATTTTTTATTGTAAACACTGTTAGGAGTAAAACAAATACTACCTGCATTCATCTCGAAAACATTTAAATATCGCACAACACTTGTATATACTTCCTACCAATCATGATAAATGTTAAACAGCAATGCAGCAATCAAAACTCCGAAATGTGTGTGTTTTTAGCAGCAGGAGACAATTTATGGTACCCAGTGGTGCCATAAATTGTAGTGGAGGTGCAATGTCATCATATGAAAGTAATGAGAACTGAGACAGGAAATGAAACTTGATCAGTCAATTTGTTTCTGTCTGTTTTAAAAGATGAAACTTGGGTTGGTGACTGATTAAAAACCGATAGGAGGGGGAAATTCACCATCTCAAAACTGGAATTAAAACTGTATAAATGTATAAACATGACATTTTACTGTGAATGAAAGATAAAATCAAATAAAAATAATTTCCTCAGCATAGCACAATTACCGTTCTTTATTCTTTTGCCAAGTTTGCAAGTCCTCTTTTTTAAAAACCGTATTGTTATTAATCCTAGTCGGAACATTACCTGTTAAAAAAGTTTATTGATAAATAAGCTCAACTTTCTTCTTTGGACAAACAAGCGCAAGTTTTTTTTTTCATTTCAACCAATTTTCTGAGTTGCTAAAGAAAAATAATAATAAGGGCCCTCTCATCTCTCACTGAGTTTAGTAAAATTTCGACGGACCATCAAAATTCGACGGACAAAAATCAAAATTACCATCAAATTTGAAAATGTTCACTATTGATCACTTCAGTTTTTACAAGCGAGTCTTTTGCTGAAAAGTTAGAAAGTTTATGTCATCACAATAAATTCTTTGGCTGGTGCCAGTAGCTGAAGGCTGAGCCCTCCCAGGGGTTTTAACAAGTGGGCTTCATCTGGGACTTGAATCCTGGACCTCTTAGCGAAAACCTGACAATGACAAATACTTTATTAATCCTGAGGGAATTTGTCTTGGCATCTGTTGCTCCCATTCACACATCAGGACACACAACAACAGTTCAAAATAAAAGATTAAAACAGATAGGAAAAAGAATAAAACAAGTAAAAAGACTAAAAATGATAAAATGCTTCTAAAAAAATATAAAAAAGTCAATCAGTAAAAAAAGTAAAAAAAAAACAAAACAGTAGGAATCAGTAAAATCACTGCAGCTCTCTATCCTTCCAGCTCCACCTTTCTCTTAGACTTAAACTGAATCAAACTGATACGGATGTTCACAGGTCTCTCTAACATCATTTGACATATTGTTAAGAATTTGTTTCCGTTCTGATGAAATGATCATCTACAAACTAAAAATAACTTACCCATCAGCGTGTGTGTCTGATGGGGGTTGATGTGTGTGTGTGTGTGTGTGTGTGTGTGTGTGTGTGTGTGTGTGTGTGTGTGTGTGTGTGTGTGTGACATGGTAAACTTTTCTGTTTTTCAATGCTGTTTCACAAGTTGGTTTCAAAGAAGCTTGAATGAAGTTTCCCTTATGAAGAAACTTATTGGGAAGAATGTCACCTCTCTCTCTCTCTCTGATCATAATCCGTCTTTCCACTGACATTTTTAAATGTCTAAACATCGATATCTTAAACATTTCTTCATCATGAGCTTTTGAAATTTTTGCTTTTCTTCAATTTAATTTTTGTTAGAGAAGTTTAACCCTGCGTTGCTTCAAGTGATTCATACAAAAATATTTTAAACTTCAAAATTTTTTAGATATGACTGTAAATTTATTTTCCTCAAAGCCAGAAAAGGACTCAGACAGAGGTGTCTGTCTTTTGTTGGACCTCGAATATGGAATAATATTAAAAATATTGAGATAAAAGAATGTGTCACCAAATAATTTGTTTATTTATTAGATCCCCATTAGCATCAGCAGCGAACTGCGTCAGCTACTCTTCCTGGGGTCAAGTTAAATTCAAATATTACAATTAACAAATTAAATCACATTCATGTAGCACAATGAACCTACTTAAAAAACAGTTTACATTTCTTATAAAAACACAAATATCCAAAAAAGAACATAACACTTTACAACAACAGCAACACAGCAATATCACATGAGATCATAGTTTGGTTGATGATAGTGCCTTTTAAGTTGTTTTTTGAAGCTATAAGCTCTGCTTAGTTCTCTTCTATTCTGTGGTAAATGATTCCACTCCTGCATAGCTCTAAACATGACTGTACGCTGGCTCTGTGTAGTTTTAAACTTTGGTAAAGTGAAGCACTGCCCTTCTGAATGTCTTGTGGAATAAGAATGTGTATTTTTACTGAAAGGCAGTTTCTGGTAGAAGATCGATGGTATCTCAGTTGTAATAATATTTCTTAAAAAGTTAGCTTTGGTATATAACCATCGATCCTTTACAAACAGCCATGAGAGTTGTGAATGCATTTTGGCCACACTTGTTCTAAAAGCACACTTGTTCTAAATAATTGCCCCTAGGAATGTGTGTGTATGTGTGTGTGTGTGTGTGTGTGTGTGTGTGTGTGTGTGTGTTACTGCAACAGACTTGCGACCTGTTCGGGTTGTACCCTGCCCCTCGCCTTGAATCAGCCGGGATGGGCTTCGACACCCCCCCCCCGGACAGATCGTCTTGTTGCTTGTTGTAAGGGACAGACGGTTAAGAAGGTGACTGACTGTCTGAGAATGTGTTACTCTACAAAAAAGAAAAGAAAGTGTCACAATTTATTTTGATGATTATTAAATTTTGTGTTTTGTAATTTTTGTTTTTCTCAAGGTAACCTTTGTTGTAAAAGATAAGTTTTATCGGGCACACAAGCAGTTCTTGCTTCAGCCTGTTTTTGGTCACCCGTACTAGCTGGGTGTGAGCTTTGTTTATGTATATCGTGGGATGTCACAGGAGACTGATTATTGAATAAAATTCAATTTGAGTATGAGAAAAAAGGTGAACTCTTTTTAAAAAATTCTTTCCCGTCGTCCGTTTGAAGTTTTCTCGGTATTTGGCTTTCGGTGGAAAGGTAATCAAAGTTTTTCACTACCTCGGAGGCCGATTTAGTCTTTAAAACACGAACGTACGCCGTTTTAGAAAAGATATCTATAAACGTTAATAAATAATTAAAACCGTCGTTCTGTTGCGAAAGAGCGCGCATGTCACAAAAATCTGCTTGAAATGGCATCAAAGGTCTGGTTACAACAACCCTGTTTCTAGGAAAGCGTATTTTCACTGGTTTATGTAAAGTATACGCATCCTGTTCCGATAAAAATGTTTTCAGTTTTCTAGTTTGACTTTTCTGCCGCTTTCATTTTCTAAAGCTCTGTGTAGTTTTTTAACACCCCCGTAGGTCCCCGCGTGACTAGCCGTGTAGTATGCGTTGTGAAAGTCGGCGGTCATGATGCATATGACTGCTATGACGCTCGAGTGAATAAGTCAAACAATGATAACACAAAAAATATATTCGTTTTATTCTTTTATTTTGTTTTCATCACGCAGGAAACGTATCAAAATTATAAGTAGGTAGTATTCAGTCGTCGGTACAACGTGGGTACAGCATTTTAGAGATGTTCATTATTCCACATCCGCTCCGCTTCACGCAGAGATCTCCAATTTTTATCACGGAGCTTAATCACCTCGTCTTCGTCGTCACCGTCGTCGTACTCCGGGAGGGGACCTTCAACAACTTG
Source organism: Neostethus bicornis (assembly GCA_902685375.1). NCBI lineage: Eukaryota > Metazoa > Chordata > Actinopteri > Atheriniformes > Phallostethidae > Neostethus > Neostethus bicornis. Next base: position 10,236,133 of record LR738553.1, on the reverse strand, counting down.
AAAGCTGACGCAACGGTTAATCAGCGTGTTTATGTAGTCCTCCAAATGGTTTTTAAGCAAATACTGCGTTACAGCGGGAAGAAAAGAGGGTGTGCGAAGCAGGTCTTCGAACGTTTCAGAGTTTATTCGAAAAAAGTCCGGGTCCAAACAAGGGTGTTGAGTCTGGCTGGGGTGATCAACCTCACAACCGTAGCAGCTAGACGTCTTGAGCTTAGAGACCGCTCTATTGAAGAGATAATAAACAACGGTTTTAACGGCTCTGATCATATCTTTTCCAACGTCGTCGATGGTTGGAATCGCTCTGGGTTTTTTCCCGTCGCAATCATCCGTCGTCGAAAGGGATGAATCGCCGTTGTCATCCTCCGTCGATGGGCTCGATTCGCCGCTGTCATCCGTCGTTGAAGTCGGTAGCAGAGAGGCTGCTTTGGGTTCTTCAAAGATCTCGACCAGGATCTCCGGGGCCAATAGCGTAGCGGAGGTAAGTGTAACCCCCATCCCGGGTGATGATGGACGATCGTAGGGTAGAGTATCCTCGATCGTTACATCGGGTGATGTAGAAGGGCCCCACGGGATCGTATCCTCGTCCGACGTCGAGGGTGATACCATGGGCGATGAAGGAGGACCGTCGGGGAAGATCATCGGTGGTGAAGGAGCCGAAGAGGGAGATTGCCCGGCCCAGTAGCTCGTCAGAGTTCTTTGCTTGCTTGTTTTGGGAGACATGCTCTCGGGATGAAGGCGTGGTTCGGAGAGCGGCGGGGTGTTATTTCATAGACGAGTGGGAGGTGCAAAGTCGGCGGGGCTTAGAACATCAAAGCTCTCTTTGTCTGAACAACATCGGTCCAGTTTCTGCAGCTGCGAAAAAGATTTGAAATCTTAACGCCGGCCTCCTCCATTTTCTCGTCCCAAGCTTTCAACGGTAACGCCAGCTGTCGTTGGAAAAGCCCGCATTCTGCGCTGAATTTCTCCAATACAAGCATATCTTCCTCCGCACGCTCGTCTTTGTTTCTACGTCGACTGGCTCTGTAAAACCACCGGCTGGGTCCGTTTTTCTCCGTCTCCCACACCGCGCTGAAAACGGTTCTCAGCGTAGACATCTCGCCGTCGGAAGGACAGGGTTTCAGCTTTCCATCACCGCGCACCTCGGCTTCTTTCTCCACCATTTCAGGCTTTCCGTCATCATCATCCTCCGCTGTACGAGGTAGAAGCAGTCTCATAATACCCCAATCAGACGAACTCATGAAAGCCGTATTCTGCACGGGCTCGGGGCTCGCCCCCGGCGTATTCAGCGGCACATTCTGCGGTTCATTCTGCGGCACATTCTGGTACAGGACAAGTTCCCCCACCTTGTACTTAAAAAAGTAGCCGAAGCTCCCTTCAAACCCGTAGGGCTCCAAAGACCACTCATCGTGCAGAGCCTCGCTCGGAGGACACTGCGTTCTGCAGACAAACACTTGCTCCTTCCGGGGTGCAGTCGGCGTTCGGTTCTGCTCAAAAACGACGACGGGAGTCTCGCATATGACCGAAGAAGTGGGTACGTGAGCCATGGTTTAATCCTTTTTTAAATTTATCTTCAGATTTGTAAGTCATTTCCAGAAACTTTTATCGATTAATATATACACGCTAGCGCCACACCCCTTCTAGACGTGGCTCAAAACGAGTGGCTCATCTATAGTCATACGAGTGACGGACCTATTGGTTGTACAATTCCCCCTCTCCATTCTCCTGACAATCCGTCTTTAAAAAATTTGCACCATCTCAGACACGTTATCGTTAGGTAAAAAGCAAACGCCAAAAATAAAAATGTTCTGAAGTCTAGCTTATATCGTTTGACGGCTATTTATCTTTAACTGAAACAATGCTTACAACGTTCGGTGTTCGGTCTGTACTCAGAAACAATCTTATTTTATTTTTGTTACGAATACTATTATATTCAAGAATTTATTTAAATTCTAGGAAAGTAGAACACTTTTTAAAAATCTCATCGTTTGAAAAAGTTTCAAAACACTCATTTTCTTGTTTTGAACTAAACGCACACGTTAGTTTAACCTAATCAAAGTCAGTTTGAACACTTTTCACTTTTCAGTAAGAGAGGGGTGGAAGGGGTGTGTGTGTGTGTGGGTGTGTGTGTGTGTGAAACTGTGGTGGTGGTGGTGGTAGGGAGGCGGGGGGGAGGGGGGGGCGGGCAGGGGGTCTGCTGTAACTAGCAGACTGCATACCAGTGGCTGACGTGTGTGTGTGTGTGTGTGTGTGTGTGTGTGTGGGTGCGTGTGTGTGTGTGTGTGTGTGTGTGTGTGTGTGTGTGTGAAACTGTGGTGGTGTTGGTGTCGGAGGGGGTCTGCTGTGACTAGCAGACTGCATACCAGTGGCTGTCGTGTGTGTGTGTGTGTGTGTGTGTGTGTGTGTGTGTGTGGGGGGTGCGTGTGTGTCAAGGTAGAGTTGCTTCAGTAAGCTGAGAAGCATGCAGAAGGTTTTACATCCTTGTCCGTTGTAACGATCGACTCTTATTTTTTTTTTTAAAAATAAAAATATTTTTGTATACAATTCTATCAAATACAATCAAATACAATAAAAATAAAAAAGAATCATTTAAAATTGTGGGATAACATCGCTAGTAGATTCATTCATTAACCCCCACCCCTCACATAGGCTTTAGAGAGAAATCTGACCCATCCATCAGGACTGACGTTTAGTCCTGGGTTATTCAATCAAAAATGACATAAAGTTTCTTAGTTTCAGAGAATCTGACCCATCCATCAGGATTGACGTTTAGTCCTGGGGTTATTCAATCAAAATTGACACTTTGTTTCGTCACCTATGACCGCTATGGTCATTCAATGCTCAACAACAGCCTGGGTTCCCATCATCAATTTATGCTTGACATTTTGTTTGACCGTCATCAATTCATTTTTGACATAAAGTTTTTGACCTATGACCGCTATGGTCATTCATTCCCCATCATATGCTCCTTCTGACACAAAGTCCTGGGGTTATCCATCAAAATTGACATTAAGTTTTTGACCTATGACCCTTATGGTCATTAAAGGCTCATCTACACCTAAGTTCATATCAAGTTCATGTCATCAATCATGATTTTGACATAAACTTTTTGACCTGTGACCTCTCTAGGCCATCAATCATTATTTTTGACATAAGCTGGATCAATAATCTCTCTTATGTATTCAAAATTAAGTTTGTATTTGATTGCACATTATTTAAACTGAATCAACAATATCTTAGTTAAATTGTGGTCAAAATTTAGAAAACATTCAGCTCTCTTCTGTTAACTCTAGATTGTTAGTAAAGTGAGAGTAAAGTAAAAAGCAAAGTTTCTGTTTGATACGAACCATCTGCTACGGTAGCAGCTTCAGGACTTTCTGATCCAACCAGCTGCTCCTGATCTGGGAATAACACTGAAATGTTTTCAGATCATCCAGAGAAGATTGCGGTGCAATATCGAACGCATCTTCACATCCTCTGAAGAACACAGCGAGGTAATAAAGTGTGTCCAGTCAGACAATTCTTCATGTCATACAAACGATGAGGGGTACCTACATCATCCTACGTTCTTCCTTTCAGAAGCCTTAAGATCCTGATAAAAATCCCTATTTTCGAGTTCATAATTGTTCAAACAGAGAGAAAAAAAATCTCAGGAAACTCTGCAGCTGATCTTGAGATTATCATAGTGTTTTGTTATTTTTCATCTTTCCTTTTATTTGAAACAAAAAAATGAATTGATTTTCACGAGCTTTATTTTAAACTGTTTGTCCAACACTTTGCTTTGCAGGGGTGTCAGACCGAATCCCAGCTGGTATCAGCCAGGGTACACAGTAAGCCATGCATGGGCAAACTATGGCCCGCGGGCCACATGCTGCCCGTTATAGGTTTTAATCTGGCCCGCCAAACTTGAAAAAAAAAAAGAAGCTTATTAGTTTTATTTTCCCTGCACATGTGTCGTTTATCACTAGATGGCGCACTCTGGGTATGTTGCTGTGTTTAGAATACAACAACACTGCTCCCATTAAAATGTGTGTGTCTCCGTGATGCGCACGCCTTCAAAATAAACTGTGCACAGATATGTATGAAAGCCATCGGGCCCAAAACAAGCACGTAAACAAGCGTATTAGACGTTAAAACAAGCAAAATGTTACACCAAGCGCTTAGATTTCAAACCTAGCGCCGCTAAATGCACGTTTGTAAGCGATATCGAACTAGATTTCAGACCTAGCGTTGCTATATTTGAAATTTAACGCTCTCGATGTAACATTTAGCGCGCTTGTTTAAACTCTAGCGCACCATTCTATCGGTCTAATCTAACTGTTACCAAAGCATGTCATCCATCTGCTCCTGTTCCCAGGGGCGACTCCAGAATTTTCTAAAGGCGGGGGAGGGGGCGCCCATGGTGCTTGCCAGCTTAGTGGGTGTGGGGGCAATCCATCCCTGAACATTTTGAAAAATAAGTCATTTTTCTGCATTTTGGTGCATATTTTGCCCAAAGTTCATAATAATTAAAGTAGTAAGAACACTTTTTTTTTTTTTTTGTAGGCCGTACCCCACTCCCACCCCCTTCGATCTGGCCCGCTTTTCAAACGTTAGGACTCAATCTGGCCTGCGAGTCAAAAAGTTTGCCCACCCCTGCTCTAAGCAATTGTCATGATGAGGAGCTGAGGGCAAAAATATACCCTTGACCCAACAGACAGGCTCAGATGAAGAAATCACAAGCAGATTTATTAGATTGATTAAAAGTCCAAATAAAGAAGACAAAACAGATTAATTAGGCAGGTTCTGATGTAGGAGCTGGAGCCAAAAACTGGATAACAAGTCAAGCATGATAAACGATTGTTCGAAGAGTATGTCAAAAACTGTTCCATTTATGCTGCAGCAGATGAGTAGATTAGTTTCAGGTGTGACTAGTTGCACAGACACAGACAAGAGGGAGGGGGGAAATAGGACACAGAGGGGGAACAGACTACTCTCCTTACAGCAGTTCACCACTTGTTGTTAACGTGATCAGATGCAAATTTACAAGTACAAAAACCCAAAACATGAGTAAAAACAATTAAGAAACAATTAAAACAGACAAAATTTGTCCAGATCTGTCCAAACCAGAAAAATGCTTCCATCATGTTAGCATTGTGTTAGCACTAGAAAACAACAGAACATGTTTAATGTCACAAAATAGAATTTTAAAAGAAATTACATATTCCATTCTTTGTGTTTCCCTCATATTTGTATCAACGGACCTTAAAAGTCACCATTTTGGGAAATTTTCCGCACTCAATCGGCACAACTAAAAACTGAGTTGATTGTGGAATATTTACCTCGGACTCTCATGTAACCATTTTCTCTGTGCTTATGAAATACAAATTCATAGAAGAATGAATTCCAGATTGGCATCTTAGTGCTAGCTTTCACAGGAAATTAAAAAAAAAAGGGTGCCATTTTTAAAAAGACAAAGTCATGCCACGTTAACGGTTAGAGAAGTAGGTGAATTTCATACAAATTCGACAACACATGCTCAACCCTTTGACAAATTAAATTACTTTGCGCACAATGCATCAGATATTTGCGTTTTTAAAATTAAAGGTAAAATTTGCCATGACTTAACACAAGACAAAATATTAATATTGAACACAAATTTCTTCATAAATAAAGAGAAAATGAAAGATTACAAAAAATCAATCTACTAATTGACGTGTTACTACCCACCCCAACAAAAATTATGTTTGCGTTCCATCCTCCCCCTGCAAGGAGGCCCCTGCTTATCCTCTCTTTTCTTCCTTCTCTCTCACACTCGCCACCTTGCTCTCCACCTCTACCTGTGCACCCGGCACACCTGGACACTTCCATCAACCACTGGCACTTATAGGCCACAATTGCCAGGGCCAAGGTGATCGACTAAACCGGGAAACCTCCTTCTTGCTCTTTCCTTTGCACCTCAAGACAAAGATTTTTTTTCCCTACCAGCCTTGCTGTGGACCCCTTCGGTTAAATTTTTTGTTGATAATTTTTCCACAAAGTCCTGCGTTTGTGGGGATCTTCTTCTCTGGGACTACACCTAGACAAATATGAGCGGGTCTGTCCAATGGGAAAGACCTCTGCCTTCATGTCACATTTACATTAACCGTCCTGTTATGATCTCCTCGCCTGCTGTCAGAGGGAGCCCTGGATGGTCCTCATCACCCTGATTATGGATACCTGAGATTTATTCCTGATGCTACACATCTGTGGACCCTATCATCTATTTAAGGGCAATCACCTCAGTTGTAAGTAATGAGTTTAAATTTCACCGTGTAAAATTAGATTTTGTATGTCTTAACAATATTTAATTGACTCTAAGACATAATGGTGACCTATCCTGGTTGTACCCCACCTCTCACATAAACCTAAAAGAACAGCATTGTTTTTAAGCCTTTTGATGCCTATGAGCTGAAATCAGAGGAGTCTAGAATTTTGGAAGGTTATATGAAAGCTGTTAGTGAAATCCTGCGGAAATTTGCGAGTAAAATTTTTAATTAGTTTAATGGGTGGTTATGTGTGATGAGAACACGACAACTGCGTCGTGTTTTTTTTTTTTTTTTTTTCTTTTTTTAGTCTAATCTGTCCGCATGGCCAGTTACTTTAATGTTGTACTCATTTTAAAGGCCAACAATGGATTTTGATGCCACTTCATTTTCATTTTGGGGGGAAACTACTTGTCTTAAAGGCTGTTTGTGTAATGAAAAGGAATAATGACAATAAGCAACAGTGATGTTTGAACGTTTCATTAACTTTATGGTTCAACAGTATTTAAATGCTACCAATGACACCTCAATCTATCCTCGGATTGGACATTGTTTCTTTGGGAAGTTGCAAATAGAAAAAAACAACAACAAAATTAAACACTATTAGCACTGGTCATAAAACCAGCAAAATTTTGCTGTTGGTTTTAGTTAAAATAAGCCTTGTTTATGTATTTATTAGTCTAGCAAGCAGAGTTGTTTTCGTCAACGATATTAACAACGAAATGATTTCATTTACGAAACTTTTTTTCATGACGATGACATAACAATAACAAAATAAACACGGCTTTTTGGTGATGAAAATGTGACGAGATGAAAATTTTTTAAATAAGTGTCAGACTTTCATATTTCTGTCTGTGAAATGAAAAAGCACAGCGGCTGCATTCTGTCTCACACGGCGACACGCCCTCCATGATGCTGCTCGTTGACACCGTCTACAAAACACACCTGCAGGTATGAGAAAGTCACAGACCATGGCGGCAACAGCAACAAAGGTACCGTAATTTCACGACCATTAGGCGCACTGTACGAAAAGGCGCAGTCTCAGTTATGTGCGCCATTGCTGTATTTAACACACGCATAAGGCGCACCGTACGAAAAGGCGTAGTCTCAGTCACACACCGCCTTACAACAACACACACGCAAGCATGCAAATGTGTGTATTAAAAAATAGATCAGGAGCAAAACTGAGTTTGGTTGTGCTTTATTTAAGTAGTAACGATACTAAACAAGCACATTACCGGTAATAGTCTTTATTCAAATCCGTCAAAGTCCTCATCCTCTGTTTCGGAATCGAACAGCCGCGCAAAATCCAACAGAGCAGGTCCACTTCGCTCTTCGCTGTCAAAGTCACTGTCTGTACTGTGCGGCTCCTCAGAAAAGATACCAGCTTTTGCGAAAGCTCAGATAACAGTACCAGCAGACATGTTAGTCCAAGCATCCACAATGCATTGGCAAACTGTAGCATAACTCGCCCGGCGCTGCCTTCCACCCTTCCACGGCTCGATTCCCATGTTCCTCCTTGTAGCTGATTGTCTTCAGCTTAAACTGAGCGTCATAAGCGTGTCTCTTTGCCATTTTCAGGGTTAAAACAGCAATGTTGTGCATACAGCACATACCTTTTTTATACACAATCCACCCCCACACTTTACTCTTTAACGTTCTTATGCGTTTTCGTCCAGGTCCGCCTCGCCTCACGGGCACCGCTTTTTCTTTTAGGTCCGCCTTTTCTCACACACAAGGCACACCGCACGAAAGGGCGCACCGCTCATTTTGAAGAAAATCTAAGACGTTTATATGCACCTTATAGCCATAAAATTACGGTACTTGGTGGTTGAAAACTTAAAGTTTTTCACATATTTTGCGCAAACGGCATGCCGACTTCAAGCCAATGCTAGCTTGTCGATGTTGCTAACTTCCTTAGTTAGCTTAGTTGCGCTAACAACTGCTTTAAATGCATTCCAACGTTTACTTTGTTTACAGGTGCTATTAAGAGGTGTCATTTTTACGTGTACATAAATTACAATGTGCCTCACTCACTGAAGAATTTGTATTTATTTGACTTTGTTTTACAATGTTTGCTGTTTTCCGCAAGTTAAAGCTTGGCAGGGTTGTCTCTTTTTTTTTTTTTTAACAAATAACCTGCATCATTTTCAGTAGTAAATATTTGTTGCTTTTTTTTGCTTCTTCTTTTATCTTTTTTTAACACTAAAACTAGAATAAAAATATTCAAACTCTTCCCTGACTTAAACTAGACAAAAACGTGACCAAAACTAAAATATAAAGAGATGACAAAAACGTGACTAAAACTTAAAATCAATTTTTTTTCCAAAGACTATGACTAAAACAAAAACTCAGATGGCTGCCAAAAACAACATTGCTAGTGAGTGTGTTATTTTTTTTTACCTGTGTCGTTTTCCACAGCCTTTTTACCATCACAACCCATTAAATACACCTTTAAAATTTGCCCTGGGACATGAATCAATAAATCACATTATGCACACAGATGATAACTGTGGGGTGAGAAATTTCTTTGGCAAGAAAAATAAATAATACAGACCAATTTGCATGAAAAATAATTTGGGTTAGAGATTCATTCCAGTGAGGAATCTTCCCGACAGTGCGTTTTCAAAGTTAGATGATTGGCAGTCAGTTGCTGCCTGCATTTCCCCATACCACTGGATTTATTATTGAAAATATAAAGCAGAAAAACTGGGTTTAAAGAAAAAAAAAACCTCACATTCAAAGCATTATATGTTTGGTTTGAAAGCACTGGCTTGTATTTGGAAGGATGCTGGGTTTCGAACCACCAGGAAAGCCAAAGAGGGGGTTCATGGACGCAGTGAAGGAAGACATGAAGATAGTTGGCGTGACCAAAGAGGATGCAGGAGATAGAGTTAGATGGAAGAATCTGACTTGCTATAGCGCCCCCTGAAGGGAAATGCAGAAAGAAGAAGAAGACCAATTCCTCATGCAGTACAAAAATAATGTGTACATTACGAAATACAGTGAAAATAACCAAGACTTTAGTCGGATACAGTCTAGAGAGAGTGGCACGGAGGAAAAGACAGGAAAAAAGATGGAGTTAGCAGAGATGAAGATGCTGAGGATCTTTCTTGGAGTGACCAGGATGGACAGAATTAGATAGGACTATATCAGAGGAACAGCACATGTTAGGTTTCGGAGGCAAAGTCAAAGAGGCTAGACTGAGATGGTTTGGACATGTGCAGAAGATAGAGAGTATACATCGAAAGAAGGATGCTAGGTTTGGAACCACCAGGAAAGAGGCCTAAAGGAAGACCAAAAAGGAGGTTTATGGATACAGTGAAGGAAGACACAAAGATAGTTTATGTGACCGAAAAGGATGCACAAGATAGGGTTAGATGGAAGAAACTTAATTGCTGTGGCGATCCCTGAAAGGAAATGCCAAAAGGAGAAGAAGATCCCTCATATATTCAGGAGTGATACATACTATAAAACGCTTTAAAATTGGAAAATTCCCCAAAAAAAAAGAAGTCTGATACTCGTTATTTGAACCAATCAAACTGACACTGATTAAAACGACTCCATGTAAAACCAAAAATCAGTAAACTTTCAAAATAAATAATTGATGAATAGTTGTGATTATGAGTGATATTTGATGAAAAAAAATGGCACCGTTCCATTTTTAGAGGTGCAAAGGCTTATCAGTGCTGTCACAAAAACAATGGCTCATAAAGTTAACCTAAACTCCAATTACTAAGTAATGAGTCTAAATTGTGACTACTAGAGCGTATGAATGCCGCTCGACTGGTGGTGTAGATTGGTATGCGTGAGTTACGATCTGTCACAGCTAAGAAATGTTGATGTTTTTCTGAGCCGGATCAGGTCGTGGCCTACTGTCATTGGCCCAATGAAATATTGATGACACGTATCTTGGATGGAGCTGGAGGTGGGTGTCTGGTGACAACTCATTACATCACATGCTTTAGCCGTTTTTGAAGTGATAACATGAAGGACAAGAGGCAGCCAACATATGATATCTGTGTAGTGGTCCGTTTTCTAGGGAGGTCACTTGCCTGGAAAATCTATGTGTGTGGGAAGAATTCAAATTTTTTTTTACATATTTTCAGTTAGAAACTAAAATAAAATGCTAATACTTGTGCTTTTATATTTTTATCGTAGCTCCTATTCCTCTCCTATTCCTCCAAAGCTCTTGATTTACAATTCGATCTACGTTCCTACCCTCAAGTTTTTTTGAGAAAATTGAAAATGAAGATTTTTATTAATTTTGGTTTGCAATTTACTTGCTAGCTTATGCAGCTGAGGATCTGACCGCCAGGGTCCCCGCCGTTGGCTACCAACCATCTCCTCCTTTACCCGACCCCTATGGCCCCTCCTACATTTCAACCCTCACCTATGGTCACCAGCTGTGGGTGGTGACCGAAAGAATGAGATTGCGGGTGCAAGCGGCCGAAATGAGCTTCCTCCGCAGAGCAGCTGGGCTCTCACTCAGAGATCGGGTGAGGAGCTCTGCCATCCGGGAGGAGCTCGGTGTCGAGCCGCTCCTCCTCCAGGTCGAGAGGAGCCAGATGGGGTGGTTAGGGCATCTGGTCAAGATGCCCCCCGACCGCCTCGCGGGCAAAGTGTTTCGGGCACATCCCACTAGGAGGAGACCAAAGAGGCAGACCCTAGACCCGCTGGAGAGACTATGTCTCACAGCTGGCCGGGGAACGACTTGGGATCCTTCCGGGTGAGCTAGAGGATGCAGCTGGGGTGAGAGAGGCCTGGGCTGCCTGTTTGAGGCTGTTGCACCCGTGACCCAACCCCGGAACAAGCGGAACATCCCGGAACGGAATGGATATTTGTGCTTTATATTTTCATCCTAGCTCCCGTTCCCAATTCTCTTTCAATTATGACCAACGTTGTATCCCTTTCATACAACAAGCCTAAATTGCTGAGAGGAGATTCCAACCATTGCGTAAACCTTTCCAAAGCATTTTTCAAAGATTCTTTAAGAGTCTTTGGTGGAGGCCAATCCATGTGTGAAAATGAGGCTTCATGCTTCTTGAACTAGTTTTTGAGCCTTTTGAAACCGAACATTGTTAACTTGGAACATGGCCCAACCATTCAGGAAGAAAAAAAAAAAAAACACTGATGGAAAAATGTCCTCAATCGGTGTATTCAGAATATTAGCTGACCTCGTTCTCTGGACAAATACTGTTGCTGAATGTGGACTTTATCAGTGGAACAAATCCCTGGTTATGGACTCACCAAAGTGGGGCATACATGGAAGGAATGTTTAACGGGGATTTTTTTGCCTATTTTATAATGTAACGATATAATATAATCGTAGATGAATTGATTCGTCTTGAGGGTCAAATAAAGCATGTAAAATGTGAGATTGAGACCGACATAAGTTATGTATTACACGTTTTTAGAAATATAGCATATATAGTGGGACGGTCGTAGAGATTAAATTGCCATTGTGTCCCTGGACAAGACGCTTCACCCACGTTGCATAGTCTGATTGGTGTCTGTGCGATTAGTTGGTGATGGTCAGAAGGGCCGATGGCGCAAAATGGCAGCCTTGCTTCTGTCAGTTTGCCCCAGGGCAGCTGTGGCTACAACAGTAGCTTACCGTTACCTGGTATGGAGTGAGTGAATAATGCATATGTGTGAAGCGTCTTTGAGAGTCCTGAAAAGCGCTATATAAATACAATGCATTATTATTTTATAAATACTATGTTGTGAAAAAAAGTGACCGCCAGAAACTTAATATATGGTTTAATGCAGCATGCACACTTAGACAGCCATTTTTTTTTTTTTTTATGGGATACAAGTGAAGAATTACTGGTCTACATAAAAAATGTAAGCGATTTTGGTCTAGGTGGAGAAGGAGGACCCAGATGCAGATGCCATTTCTTTGAGGGAATGAGAAGTAAGTGAAAAGATGCAGGGAATCCCTGGTGGTCCTATCTTGACGTTCAATGCAGGTGAAAGGAAGAGGACCCAATTACAGGACAAGAACATGGATTATTTAATGAAGAAGTCCAATAAATCTGTAACAAAAAAAAATCACACAAATCAGTGGAACATCCATTAGTTATTGTTCTAAATGTTCATCGGGGTCAGGCAGCCAGGAAAACCTGGCTGAGATGGAATCTGATGACCCGGCACCTGAAGGTAAGACAGGCTGCCTATTTAAATGCAGCAGCAAAATAATCTTCAGGTGTGTAAAATCAGGCAAATGAGAGAATATCCAGGGTTTCCTCTGGCGGTGGGTGAGGGAACTATGACAGGTCCAACTGGACAGCGAGGTTTTTTGCAGTCTTGTAACAACCAGGCATGGGGGAAACACTGTGGAGGGACCAGTACATGATCATAAACAGCCTGACAAGGGAGTGAAAGACACCAGGGTGTGTACATCAAGAAGAAGACGAGACACAAGTGCAAGTAGAGTTCGAAGAGACCATTGGAACCAGGCGTGGGGAACAAGGACAAAGAGGAAGAAAAAATGGGCCTAATCTTAACAGATCTTGAAGATCTTGACAATATTGACTTACTATGTTGTGTTATTTTAATTTTAGAAATCAACAGTATTTCAAACATCAAGCGTTTTGTTCCTATGGAAACAGAGTCCAAAAGGCTCATTGGATTTTAAGTGTCGTCAACCTTTCTTTAAAAAGTTTTAACATTTTATGTTCCGTTCCGTCATCTTCCGCTTGTTCCGGGGTCGGGTCGCGGGGGCAACAGCCTCAAATGGGCAGCCCAGGCCTCTCTCTCCCGGCTGCATTCTCTAGCTCACCTGGAAGGATCCCAAGTCGTTCCCCGGCCAGCTGTGAGACATAGTCTCTCCAGCGGGTCCGGGGTCTGCCCTCGGTCTCCTCCCGGTGGGACGTGCCCGAAACACCTTGCCCGCGAGGCGCCCGGGGGGCATCCTGACTAGATGCCCGAACCACCCCATCTGGCTCCTCTCGACCTGGAGGAGGAGCGGCTCGACACCGAGCTCCTCCTGGATGGCTGAGCTCCTCACCCAATCTCTGAGTGAGAGCCCAGCCACCCTGCGGAGGAAGCTCATTTTGGCCGCTTGTACCCACGATCTCATTCTTTCGGTCACCAGCATAGGTGAGGGTTGGAACGTAGATCGACTTGTAAATCAAGAGCTTTGCTTTTTCAGCTCAGCTCTCTCTTTACCACGACGGACCGATGCAGCGTCCTTGTTATTGCTGATGCCGCACCGATCCGCCTGTCGATCTCCCGCTCCATCTTTCCCCCACTTGTTCACATTTTATGTCTTCTGCATAAAAAAGATTAATTGTTTGGTTCATTGACTGTAAAAAAAAAAAAAAAAAACCATATTTTTTTCTCAATTTTCTTGATAAAATGAAGACACACAAATTTCAGTTCATCCTCAACCACTCCCTTATAGAGACCCTTCATTGGATGACTGTGAAAACACATTCTATAAACTAAACCCAGCACACAAACACTCACAGGAACAGACATTCGGGCAGCCGGAGGTCAAAACAAAGTAGTAACGCCAGAAGAAAAGATTAGAATGACAAAGGAGAATGGCACTGAGTCTGGAGCGCTGCGGGGAGGAGGACAGCAGAGATGGAGATGCTAAATAATGGCTCTCTCGTGGATAGGATGTAACCTTTGCTGAAAGAATTGGATGCAGTAGAAGGAAGTAACCATAACATTTAAGTAGCCTGCTGGAGAAAAGAGGAGCACATGGTGTTTTGAAAGAGAAACAACCCCTAAATCAGCCATTGGTAAGTGTGTGATGTGGAAAAGTAGTACCCAGCTGAGCTACTTATGCTAACATTTGCTCTTCGGTCGTTTTGTACTCACGCTGATCGATTAATTGTCGCTTTACATCTAAACATTTCAAGATGACGAACGATTAAAAAGATATCCAACATGGTTGGAATTCATAAAGCTGGTTTTGACAAAGATAGGGAAAAAGATTTGATTCATGCAAGTGGTTGTTTTTCATAAATGAGACATCCGCATGCGTTTTTAAAGATGTGATTCATGCGATGTGGGGATTTTATAATGAAAAGGACTCTTCCAACTTGTAGCATCTAATTTAAGCACTTCGTTAAGGAATATCCACTGAAAAGCAGAACCAATCATTTGATTGGATAAGAAATAGTTGAGTATCTTTTTTTACCGTAATTTCCGGACTATAAGCCGCAACTTTTGTCACACGCTTTCAACCCTACGGCTTATGCAATGATTCATGCATTTTTTCTTTTTATAATTGCTTTTTTTCTATATATGTGTCGAGGAAGATGCAAGTTTAATGTTTCTTCGCGCTTTGTCCATAAATAAAATTAGCATGAACAGACCCTCATCATGGAAAATGCAAAAAGAAATTCATATGACGCAGTTTTCGACCTGGCTGATGAAGATCAAAGCTGACTTCCATGGCTTTAGTGCACAGGCGGAAGCTGAAGACGGCTCTCAGTGACTTTTACCGGTATGTTTTTTAACCAGTCCTGTTAGTGTTGTGCTACCGTGTTGCTGCTGTGTTACTGCCGCGTCTCAGTGACTTTTACCGGTGTTTTTTTTAACCAGCCCTGTTAGTGCTGTGCTACCATGTTGCTGCTGTGTTACTGCCGCGTCTCAGTGACTTATACCGGTATATATATTTTTTTAACCAACCCTGTAAGGGCTGTGCTACCGTGTTGCTGCTGTGTAACTGCTGCGTCTCGGTGATTTTTACTGCTGTTTTTTTAACCAACCCTGTTAGTACTGTGCTACCGTGTTGCTGTTGTGTTACTGCTGCATCTCAGTGGCTTTTACCTTTTTTTTTTTTTTTTAAACCAGCCCTTTACCGTGTTCCTGCTGTGTCACTGCCGTATCACAGGCACAATTTGGAAAGGAAAGCTAAGGTCTTTTATTAAAACTTTGAAAACTCTCTTATTGTACCATCTTTCTTTGTAAATATCTCATGTTTAAATGTGGGCACATACGGCTTATGGACAGGTGCGGCTTATGTATGTACAAAATGTTTTTTTCTTTAAAAATGTACTGGGTGAGGCTTATAATCAGCGCTCTATGGTCTGGAAATTACAGTAAATTGATCGATAATAACACTGAACAAGGAAGAAAAATAAAACAATGTCCAATAGTGAATTCTAAATCCATAAGATTTAATTACTGGACATCCTCCATCCATTGCTGAAGGCAGGTTAAAAGAAGGTCACTTTTTTTTTTTTGCATACCCAGTATGAGTAACAAGGTTATGAATCCCCTCTCATGACCCAGAAGTAATGAATGTTCGGTTGTACTGCTTTCCAATGAAAAGAAGACCCACAAACCTTGAGTTTCATGCCTCTGGCAGAGCAGAGAAGTCAAAGGAATAGAACAAGAGAGAAGATAAGAGAGGAAACGATGACTGTGGCTGCGAGAAATGAAAACCAGCACTGTAAAACAGATAAGCTGGTAAAATAGAAAGTAATAAAATTATTTCAATCCATCTCCTGATTGTAGCCAGTTTTTTGCACTAATATAATACTTCAAAATAGAAAAAAGTTATCTTTTAAGAGATGATGCTTTATCAGCCACCACAATGAAGGTGATGCTTCAATTGATGTAGATCAGCTACTGGTGTGTATCAAAGCTGAGCTCAAAAACAAAAAAAAATGTGGATCATATTCAGCTGGGATTTTTTTTGATGCCCTTTATCTGACAGGTAAACAAAAGCAAACATAGACGTGACATTTGTAAATAACTTGTTTTCAGAGCTACATCTTTAAACCAAAACCTTCAGGCAAAGACTTTTCCATTAATCTTTTTAAAATAGTTTAGTTTTAAAATATAAAAATAATATATTCTATTAATATTGCGCTTTTTCAGGACGTTCAAAGCACTTCACACATTCATTATTCATTCATGCCATACCAGGTAATGGTAAGCTACTGTTGTAGCCTCAGCTGCTCTGGGGCTAACTGACAGAAGCAAGGCTACCATTTTTGCGTCATCGGCCCTTCTGACCACCATCACCAACCAATTACACACATACACCATCCAGACGAGGCAATGTGGGTGAAGTGTCTTGCCTAGGGACACAGCGATAATTTGATCTCAACGGCCGTCCCACTGTGGGGTTCTAGCGGTCTACCATCCAAGTACTCCCAGGGACCAACCTCCCTAGCTTTGGAAGACTGACTGGATCAGTCATTGACAGGCTGGTTTGGCTAGCACAATTCACAATTGATAATAGCACAACTAACTGAAAAAAAGTGTTCATAGGTACTTTAATACGTATTGGCGAACTTTTAAGCGCTTTGAGGCTTTTTCTGCCTTTTTTTCAACTGGTCTAAAAAATACATCCAATATTTGTCTTTGTTTCATTTCATAGCTTTTCCAGAAATGATATGGCTTCTATGCGTGCAATTTTACAAAAAAGCCTTAGCCAACCACCTCGACGCTATACCTGAAAGCCTTTGAAATCCATTCTACATTCTCTTCAACCCATCGGCCTTTGTGTTAGGTTTCCATGGACCTTCTTGCCTACCTGGACTACAATTGATTGAATAGTCAGAGACCAACCAACTAAGCCAGCAGATGGTATTTTGAGACTTGTATAAACAGGAATAGTGTTTTTGGTCGCGCAACAGGTAGCTTTAGCTGCAGTAGCAGAAGAGTGAGCCACGTAATGCCTTCAAAAGTTTCGGTATTACATATAAGTATTATGGTACAATAGCAAAAAACTGTGAATATATGGTTTTCTGAGAGCTTTTTGAACCAGGCACTACCTCCAGAAGTATTTTTTTACAGACATGTTGTCAGGGTGTTGTGTAACAACCTCTGGTTGGTTTTCAGTTTCTTTGATTAGTCTCAGCTGCTGGATTGTGATGGCTGCTGATTGGAAGACTGGCCTGATGAGGTTCACCAGCCTCCACTTACCCCTTCATTATGAAACACCAAGAACTAGCGACACAAACAGTAGTGAGTTCTTCAGCAATAATCCTTATGGTAATACTATCACTGGTCCAACAAACTATTGCCCATTATTTTCTTGAACCCTTCAGCCCCAGTGCTCTTGAGGTAATCTGCCACCCTCAAGATGACCTCAAGAGGATCATTTCTACTTTCATGTGGACACCTTTTGTCGGATGTCTTCTTTAGACTACACGTTGTTTTCATTGTTTATTCTCAAAATGTTTAGTGACTGACCTGATGTGAGGGTCCTGGGCCTTTTCCTGCTGATGTCTGTCTCTTTCTCTTTCTCTCCTGTGTGCAGGAGACTGTGGCTCCATTGCCACATAGTTCTGGAGGGGTCGTTGCCACATAATGGATTGATTGAGAGCAGCTGCGTCTCTCTTCCTGGTGGCTGCCACCTGAATCTCACATGCTCTGCTCCTTTTTACTGTTGGTTATCTTAAGATTATTGTTAATAAAAGGCGTTAAACCGTCCGCCTGCCTTCCTTGTCTTCTGTTTTGTCGGGGTCTTGAGCCAAACCCCTGACACCTGAGTTTCTTGTTTTTGGATATTGTTTGAGTTCTTTCTAGAAATAAATCTGTTTTTGTTGAAACTGCATGCGTTGGTGATATGTCCCAAAATCTTAAACAAGTATCACTGTTTCTATGGATTAGCCTTACTGTTCTATGCATTGTTCTTTGCAGGGGTCCTGCATTTCCTCCATACTCGTTTAAATTGATCACATCTAATTTAAAACTTCACCATATATACAAACAGACATTAATTTAGTCCTTTTTCTGGGTAAATGGATGTATGTATAGAGGCCACCAATTCTCTTGGTCCCACATGTCTGCAGTTCATGCTTCGAGGAAGAAATGTCTCTAACAGCAACACCACCTGCTGACTGTCTGTATTTCTGGGCCATGTCAGCTGCTATCCCGGGAAAACACACTGTCTATGCCTCATGGCTTCAAACCACGTCTTCTCACACAGTCTAAAGAGGAGGTGGTTGTGCCTGAGAGCAGCTTCTGTCCGACCAACTGTTGCTTTTCTGAGCAGAAAGTCAACTCGATTTTGTAATGAAAGGATAACTCTGGCTCTAAAAGAGAGAGTTATTAATACTAACTATCATTTTATCCGTGTTTTTTCTGCCAACATGAGTGTAAAAGAGTCTAAAAAGTCTTTTGAGCAAAAGGCTGAAAGGCTGACCAATAATTGGATTTTTTTTTTTGTCTGAGTAAAGGAAGCCTGGACAAATACAAAGGTCTTCTTTTGTAAGAAAAAGTAAGCCTAATTGCAAGCTCAGTACCTCCGGAAAAAAAAACCAAGTTTTTTAAAGCAGTTTTCTCAAATGCCATTACCTTTTTGACCTCTTCTTTTTAAACTTGTGTTTAGGTAAACTTTTGGTGAACTTGAAGATTTGAATAAAAAAATAGAGAAAATCTCAAGAAAGCAAAATCTCCTGTAAACTGGCTTCGTGACATTTGACTACTCAAACTAAAAGGTTTGATTTCTGAAATGTTATATTTATCTTGTTAAACCTCACTCATGTGACTTTAAAAAAAGATTGATTGCAAATATACTGTTGTGATTTACTAAGTATCTAGAATCAACAGTCCAGAGCAATGGAGAGTGTGGAAAAGAGGTGAAGAACCGTGTTCAGGCAGGCTGGAACGGGTGGAGGAAAGTATCAGGTGTGATGTGCGACAGAAGAGTTTCAGCTAGAATGAAAGGGAAAGTGTACAGAACCGTGGTCAGTCCGACCATGCTGATTGGTCTAGAAACAGTAGCACTGAAGAAAAGACAGGAAGCAGAGATTACTATAGCAGAGATGAAGATGCTGAGGATCTCTCTGAGAGTGACCAGGATGGACAGGATTAGAACTGAGTACATCAGTGGAATAGCACATGTTAGAGGTTTTGGGGATAAAGTTCGAGAGGCCAGACTGAGATGGTTTGAACATGTGCAGAGGACAGAGAGAGAGTACATAGGAAGCAGGATGCTGGATTTGGAACCACCAGGAAAGAGGACTAGAGGAAGACCAAAGAGGAGGTTCATGGACGCAGTGAAGGAAGACATGAAGACAGTTGGTGTGACCGAAGAGGATACAGCAGATAGGGTTAGATGGAAGAAACTGACTGACTGATGGAAAAAATTGCTGTGGCGACCCCTGAAGGGAAATGCCGAAAGAGGAAGACTGTTGTGATCTACTCACCTGCCACAGAAGGGGGCCTTGGATGGTCTTCATCAGCCTGATTGGCAGACACCTGAGATTGATTACTTATGCCACACATCTGTGGACCCTGTCATCTATTTAAGGGCAATTACCCCAGACCTCCATGTCGTCTCATACCATTCCTTCCAGCCAGGTCACACTGGTTGCCTGACCATATTGGAACTTTAATATTATTTGGACTTTTGAAACGTTGAGTTAACCTTGTGCTTCTTGCTTTCCAGACTTTTCTGATTTGTGTTAATAAACCTTGTTTGATTTCTGCAATTGGGTCCACATCCTCCTTTGACATCACAACAGATACATGTCCATAGAGTTTTGTTGTGGCACAGCTAAACTGAAACCATAAAGAAAAGAAAAATTGATCTTTCCTTTCTCAGGCAAAATGAATATTTACAAGAGTTAATTAGTTATTTTGACTGGTAAATTTTGATTCTTCCTCTTTTTCTGACTGTTTATAGTTGAATTGAAAATACTTTATTAATTCCCGTAGGGAAATTTGATGCTGCGGTGCTAACACCTCGATGCCTTCCCGGTCCACTTACACGGTGGAAAAGCTGGCGACTGAACAGTTAAAAAACAGTCCATACTGAGTCCACAAAGCCAGGCTTCAATGAAGCACCCCAAGTGGCCCCTCCACATTCTTGCTGGGTCAGAGCGAGCATCCCCAGTTCCTCCATCTTGCCAGCGAGCGTCCGAATGTTACCCATGACAACCACAGGAACACTAGGCTCGACGCGCCTCCTTTCTGATCGTCTCTTTCTCAGTTCTGTCGGGACTGCATAGACTCCTCCAGCCACGGTGGATCTTGTTCCGAGAGCTAGCTGCTGGTTGAGTCCACGTAAACAAAGCAAAACGACTCCATGACCAGCAAAACGGAGAGCTAGCCGTTGAAACCAAAAAACGGCTGCCCAAAAACAGTCGAACAAGAAGAATAAGAACCATTTAAAGCTAATAAATGGCAACAATAAATCCCATCTATCTGGGATAGCTACGTAGATCCCAGATAGATGGACTCTGTTTCTACACCACCAACAACTTCTATATTAGAATTGTTTGGGGGTTTTTCTAAATCATGCAGAGAAAAATGTGAGTTGCTACATAGTACAGTGGCAAGGCTATGTACATTGATTTGTGAGAGCAGTTTAAAGTTCAGGTTAGTATCACACACCAGTGGGCAGGTATCACTATGGATGCTCTCTACTTCTCAGCAAGTCTACATAATGTTTAACAGGCTGCAAAGTTACGCATGGCCACTACATTTCATTAAACAAGACAAGGTCAGCAGCCTGGGCAGAGGGATGTGTTTTACTGGCATTTGAGTAATGCAGAGCTGCTAAATGCCAGTTGACCTTGTTGTTGTACCCTGACAGACAGCGCCTCCTATTCTCGCCATTATGCTCCATCGAGGAAGGAAATGGCACGTTGCTTGGCCACAACAAGAAAATCTTCCCATGGTGCATGCATAATGTCATGCTCGCGGTATCATTCGTTTCGTCCTTCTGGCTCTGTTTTGATTAGACTAATTGTCGAGAGTTGCTCTCTCTTTCTCTCTTACCCCATCCCCACGTATGATCCAAATGTTCCTGTCAAAAGTTGGCACCTCTGTGGGTTATTCAGACAGTCATTAGAGGTTGTGTACAAGCCCAGTTGTTGAATTTTTGGAGGGTCTGACAAGTGTGTTTCAGTACAGATTCGCCGTAGCTCTCAGTCATAAACCGATGCAAAAGAAAACAGTAATATGCTTTGTATTTTTAGACTTTAAGTACTTTTATTTTGTGAAATATTATTAAATAAACTCAAACTATGAAGATTTGTTTTCATTCAAAATGACTATTTAACATGATTGACATTCTGGAAATACCGCAGCTGAACAAAAACAATGCGTGTGGACGGAATAACTCAAAAAGTTGAGTGGATTTCAACCAGATTTTTAGGTTGTATCCTCAGTGGTCTATTTGCTTGGTCTATTCGTTTGGTCTATTTGCCTGGTCTATTCGCACGGTTTATTCGCTCGGTCTTTTCGCTCGGTCTAATCGCTCGGTTTATTCGCTCGGTCTATTCGCTCGGTCGTGGAACATGTTGGTTTTTTTTTTTTTTTTTGACGGACTAAAATAAATTGTTATTGCGCATCCACTACAGTAGTTGCAGTTTAAAGTTTAAAAACTAATTTAATTTTCTTGAATTTGTGTTAATTGTTAAGTTAAATCTTATCTGTTACAGATTAAAAAACAATGTTAATAAAGCTGTTCTTTGTTGTACTTTGCTTTTTCTTTTTTCTTTAATGTTAATGAGGATACAATGTTATGCAGAGGTGTACGTATGACCAGGGATCCCCAACCTTTTCTGCGCGCGGAGAGGTTTTGTGTCTGATAATATTTTCACCAACCGGTCTAAAGGTGATAAGACCAGCCGGAAAAAAATGGCTTTTTTAATCAATAATAACAAACTTAAATCCCCTTTGTCTTCATGAGAAAATTTATTAGCAGCATCTTTATAACAGCTGTGGTAACACACTCTGGTTGGAATGGCAACGGTAAGCATACCTTCAAAATAAAAGACAAAGTGAATAAAAATACCAGACAGGCTCCCCATAGTAAGACCCGATCAATCAGAGTTCTGAGTTTGTTTTGCTGGAACCAGGCAGTCCCATCTTGACCTGAAACCTGAAGAGTGTTTCTAAGGTCCAGTCTGCTTCGTGACTCTGTAACTCCCCTTAGTAAAGAAGCTTCCTGTAGTTCTTTTTTTTATTATTCATTTTGCTAGTTTAGGGGTTTAAATTTAACGAGACGATGCATCATTGGTGAGTCATTGATGGATGTAAGGAAGAAAATCCGGTGACTTTTCAAATTAAAACATCATTATGGCTCGAATAACAAACCAAATGGAAATGATGGAAGTTATTTCTTCTTTCTGTGCGGCCCGGTACCACATGACCTACGGACCAGTACCGGTCTGCGGCCTGGTGGTTGGGGACCACTGCTTATGACAATTTCATAGACAAATGATACTAATTATAGTCATGGCGGAGAGTAGGGGTGGGGGTGCGGAATATTTTCTACTTCCTAGGGGGGGGCGCAACAGAAAATAATTGAGAAGCACTGCTTTATAGTAACATACTGTATTATTATTGTTTTGTTCTTCGAGGAAAAAAAAGTGGATCTCAAGTATAAGCGTAGGTTCTTTTATGCTCTTTAATACAGAATAAACCCTCTTAAGTGTCTAATGATAAACAACATTTTCACTTTCCTATTCAGGGATGTGACAATTCCCATGGCTTGTGCTTCATTTCACCGCAACATTAGCCTTGAAAGGGACTGAAAAAAATAGTTTGAATGTAATATAATTTAGCCTACTATGTCAGTCTCCTTGATGGCTACATCCATCATTGTCAGCAAGGCTACATCAGTGCAGGCCCCAAGGTTTTGCCAGAGGAAGCTTGAATTGTGAACGTCTCACTCAGGTGTCTCAAATCATTGTGTGGAGGAATAGACAAGTCTGAGTGGAAGTGGCAGGGAACACCATGCCCTGCTTATTTTGAACAAGGAACATCTCTCAGACTAGTAATAGACAAAAAGTACACAGGAAAAAAGTTTGATGTTGAAGCATCTTCAGAAACTTTTAGGGTTTCGGTTCAGTGTTTTTGCGAGGATAGTGGTAAAATGAAAAACCACTAGACTGTCACATAGAAAAGGTCTCTGTGTTTTGTTTGCTTTTGACATTTGGGTGGGCTAATGGCTAAACGCCCTTGTCTTCCGTAGGAGGATATTTTATCATATTTCATTAGCGTGGCTCATTAGGATCCGATGACGGCTGAGATGAGACATTTCAGAGAAGATTCTTAGCTTCTAAAAGATGTGTGTGACTTTTACTCCTAAGTCGGACTTCAAGTAATATACGCAAAAAAAAAAAAAAAAAGATACATCAAAGGCTTTTTATCTGCCTTTCATCATGTGGAGGTTGGCAATTTTACAAACCAGTCGATTAGAGTTTATTACAGCCATCTTTTCATTGCTGCTCTACATTTAGCACATTTTGTGTATGGGGTTTTATTTAAATTTGCAAAAACATCTTTGGCTTTTTGACACTGTTTAAAAGTGTGAGGCTTCAGTTTGTAATCCTCACAATATACGTTTTGCAAGATTAATTTTACATGGGCATCTCTAAATGGATTGATGTCACTATTTGATTGGATCTAATTAATGTATTATTTAAAATGACTCTTTACGTAATTGATCAACAGAAATCTGTTGCCCGAACAAATTTCATTGAAGCCAACGGCACTGAGAAAAAGTCAGGAAACAGAGATGGAGGTAGCGGAAATGAAGATGCTGAGGATCTCTCTGGGAGTGACCAGGATGGACAGGATCAGAGGAACAGCACATGTTAGAGGTTTTGGAGATAAAGTCAGAGAGGCCAGACTGAGATGGTTTGGACATGAACAGAGGAGAGAGAGAGTACATAGGAATTAGGATGCTAGGTTTGGAACCACCAGGAAAGAGGACTAGAGGAAGACCAAAGAGGGGATTTATGGATGCAGTGAAGGAAGACATGAAGATAGTTGGCGAGACCGAAGTAGAGAAGTTGGGAAATGCCGAAAGAAGAAGGTAATGGGTATTGTTAAAATGAAAGGTATCACCTTAACTCTGCAACTTTTTTCTTATCTCTTATCTCTTTCTTCATCAACAAACCCAATAAACGGGGACTTACTTCCCATTGCATAGCAATAGGCTGACCTTAGTGTAAATTAGCTTAGATATTAAAATCACAGGCTCTGGAATAGACCAACAACAATCCCTCTTTCTTTCATTGATGGCGAGATTAGTGAAAAGCAACCCTTAGCCAACAGGGATTTGACTTGAATTGAAGATGAGTATATACAGTAGGTTAGCATCACCTCGTTTTTATTTTAATTTTAATTGTTGGGAAGAACGTTAATCTAATGTCAAATGTGATATCTTAGATTTTGTAAACAGTAAAAAATTCTAAGCTCACCTGACATTTAAGTAGGAAAGAGGATGTGCGTTGACTAAAAACAAGACATAAAAGTTAAGGGTTTTATCCTTTTTAGAAACTGATATTAAAACAAATTACAAGATTTGTTTTGTAAATAAAAGTTTGGTTTTGTTTTCAAAATCAACTCAAGATCCCTTTTCAGTCAATCGGTCAGCACCTTCCAAACCATCTATCCCTTCAAGCAGGGGTGCCCTACCTTTTTTGTCCCAAGATATACTTTACGAATATCCAACCTCTTGAGATCTACCAGTCCCTTGTTACCAACGCAAACCCCAACAGATCGTTTCCAGCCTAACCCTACAACACAATTTGTTACATACGTACACACTCACAGTGCTTTCCGAGGGGGAGGGGCCACAGCAGCACCACAGGCTGCTTATTGATTACAGGCTTAACAATGTGATTTCACGTCACAGACTCTAAAAATCTCCAGTAACAGCAGAAAATCCGCTAGAATGACACTTTCTTGGAAAAAAAAAAAAGTCCCTAAATTTCAGCAACTCTAGCGACTCACTTCAGGGCAGATGTCACTGTGGGACTGATGATAGGCTGGCGCCAACTTTTTTTCTTTTCCTTTTCCCTTTATTTTCCTCTTTTTCAATGTGATCTACCCATAATGCCTTTGCGATCCACCACTCGATCTTGATCGACGTAATGAGCACCCCTGCCTTAACATCCTAGGACCTGGCGTCCACAATTGTGGACAACACATTTTGGGTTATCTAGACCACAAAAGACAGTATTTCTCTACAAGGTCCTGCTGTCCACATAAGAGGTCATTATACTGCCATTTAGTGGTGATAGAAGTGTATGACACATTATTATTTAGATTCAAGATGGCTGCCTTGTGCTCAACTACATAATGTAGAATGCTCAACTACATAATAACTACAACAACTACATAATGTAGAATTTTTTATTTTTATTTTAGACTCATCAGGTCCCAATCATCCCAAATAACAAAAAGAAATTATTAAAGGATACCATGCAGGAGTTCGGGTCTTAGGAGGTTAAGGGTTTGCGGCGGTGCCAAAGCCCAACCAGGCTGATTCGAGGCAAGGGGCCAACCGGAAAAGGTCACCAGTCTGTCGCAGGGCCACATACATTAAACCATCCACACACACACACACACTCATTCCTAGAAGGATTTCCTAGGTTTTAGGGCTGCTATGAAAATCTCTTTTCTCTTTAAAAAAAAAACAATCTTGGTTGGAATGGTTTCAATTTGTCAGCTCGGTGTAGTTAAATTGCTGCGTTACAGCTGTTCATTAACTACTGGGAGCATTTTTGGTGGACAAAGGAAGGTTTAACCACCTCGTACAAATTATAGTCTTTTTTTTCTAAATCTAATCAAGAGATGGAGACTTTATAGGAGACATTAAGTCATTGTTCATGAACTATAAAGAGAAGGCCTTAATGAGACCGAATGGTAAGACATCACCACAGGGAACAACCTGTTCATGAGTTCAATGAAATTCAGCCTAAAATGATTATAAAAACCAAGACTAGCTTTTGAAAACCATGTTTAGCTTTGGTTTTCCAATTGTCTAATAGTTTGAGCTTTGTCTGGTGCGTGAGCCTCCATCATGTCTCATGAGTCTACCATGTTAGTGTTCATTGATGATATGACAGAAGCACAAAAGCAGCCGTCTGAAGGGGCAGGGAGTTAAACTGTCTGCTTCAACTCAGTCAAAGGCAAGAAAATTGCTGAAAATACGATCCGTTCAACAGATGGACAAAGACTAGCGTACGACAAGGAAAAGAAGCCATTACAATTTCACAAAGTAACAAGTGGAACATTCAATTTGTTGATGTCAAAACTAAAATATAAAAAGACTTTAATGTCAGCTCAACTAAATGGCCCCAAAAACTGAAAATTTAAGTGAACTTAAGAGACCTAATGGATTTTAACAAACCATGAAAAGTGAACGTTATTCTGTTGCGATTGTTGATAGTGCCAACTGATTCCCAAAATCTCCTCACAACCTCTCTATGGATATCATTGACGCGCCCTTCCGTGGCGATGTTTGACAGAGCTAGTTTGTACACTGATGAATTCTAATGAAGTCCCCGCGATGTTTGTCCATTTCAGGGACTCTTGTCTCATATCGGTTCATCCTTGAGCCATTTTTTTTTCACATTTGGCGCAGTCTAAGACGAGAGTTAGATTAATACTACTTGTATAAAATCTCAGTCACATAGCAGCAGAAGCAGTTCAGGCATGAAAATAAATCAAGAGCTTGCCATCTGTCAGCTCACTGACTAATGTCCAGATCCAAAGTCTTGCCTTGATTTTCTACCAAATTGACAGAAAAAAATGAGAGAGAAAGTGAGGGGAGTCATAATTTAATCCATACACAACTTTGTTATGGTTGGCTTTGCCAATGTCAGCATATTTTATCAGACAGGTTGATGCCAGCGTTCAAAGAACATTCATTTATGCATTCTTGTTTTCAGAAAAGTCAACTAAAACAACCAATGGCTGCTAGAGCGGGCAAAAATCTACATTATATACTTGTAGAACAGGCATGGGCAAACTACGGCCTGCGAGCCACATGCGGCCCGTTAAACGTTTTAATCCGGCCCTAACTAGACCCTAACTAGAAAAATAAATAAACCATGTTAGTTTGATTTTTCTTGTTTTTTTTAAAAATGTCAGTCACTAGAAGGAGCCAAAAATACAACAACACTGCTCCCACTAGATTTCAGACCTAGGTCCGCTAAATTTGAAATTTAACGTTCTTGATGTAACATTTAACGCGTTTGTTTAAAATCTAGCGCGCCATTCTATCGGTCTGATCTAGCGGTTACCAAAACATGCCCTCTTCTGCTCCTGTTCCCAGAGGCTAATACACAATTTTCTAAAGAAGGGCGGGGCAAAAAAACAGCACCAATGGTGCTTGCCAGTATAAATGGGTCTGAGGGCATCCCCCCCCAAGCTTTTTGAAAAGTAAGTAATTTTTCTGCATTTCGGTGCATATTTTAACCAAAGTTTACAATAATTAAAGTAGCAAGAACAAAGTTTTTTGTCGATCTAGAGAGGGGAGGGGCCATCCGCCCCTCAGGTCCGGCCCGGTTGTCAAATATTAGAACTCAATATGGCCCGTGAGTCAAAAAGTTTGCCCACCCCTGGTATAGAATGATGTCATTAAACACCAATAACATTTTTCTTGCATTTTTCTGCTTTGTTACTCAGTTTAGAAAAAAAAATTAGATTTATGACATGTCACTGCAAAAAATGTGGTTGCCAATAGCTATCAAGCAACTTTTCCATTATGTACTGTTTGAGCTAAACCTGGTTCATTTTCATTTTTAAGCACACAACACTTTCTTCTTGTAACAAGCTTATCAACAGGTCAGATAGAAACAGATTCATTTAGCTCATATAATTACTAGTTGGCTGCTAGATAGTAGAAGCTGGGGAAAGTATAGTAGATTGGGGTTCTGTCCTCTAATTCTATCTACTATTCTCTGCCAGACTGCCTTGGCCCTTTCCCTCTAACCCCCCACTCTAACCATCTATACCCCCTCCTCCTACCCTAACCAGGGTCTGTAACCCCGCCCCCTACCCTAACCCTTGGCTTTCTATCTCATTCATTGTTCTCTATTGTCTGTTTATTTAGAATTACACTGCTAGTTGGTACAATACAATTCACATGTTGTCCACCTCTCTCCCTCCTCTCTGGGAGAGAGCCCCATTTCAGGACTCTGCGTTCCTGTCCTGGGCATGGCCACACCGAGGAGACCTCCACGCGTCATCATCCCCGCTCCATCAGGATGAAATCCATCTACTCATCCCCGTCCAGAGCATCGCTGGGCTGAGGAGTCCTCCGTGTTTCCATCAGGATGAAGAACATTTATTGACTTCTTTAGAAATTTAACTGTAGAGTAGAACAAGCTAATATTTAAACAATAATCTTTGACACATTGGTTGCTCGTCCTTGGAGAGGGATCTCTCTTTCACGTGGATCCCCATGAGGTTTCTCATTTTTTCCTCACTGATGGGTTTTTTAGAAGTTTTTCCTCACCGAGAAGGAGAGTCTAAGTGCATTAATGTGCTAGTCTTGTTTAGTTAGCATTTGTTAGTTATTTTTCTTGTTATGTATTTGTGTTAATACATTCCTCTTTTTCTTGTGAAGCCCATTGAGACGGAAATTCTGTGATTTTGGGCTATACAAATAAAATTGAATTGAATTGATGTAGAAAGAGGAGGACTCATTTGCAGGACATCAAAACAAGGTTTATCAACACAAATCAAGTAAGTCTGAAAAGCAAAAGGCACTAGATTAACTCTGGAAGGGACAATAATGACCAGACAAGAAAGTCCGGGGTGATTGTCTTTACACAGACAGCAGGCTGACAATGCACAGCTGATTGCTACCAGCCTAATCACCCAGGTGTTCAGGGTGATGTTGGAATCCAGGTGAGGTAGGAAGGTCCAGAGCTCCTTCTGACAGCAGGCAAGGGGATCCTGACACTTCTCCTTTGGCATTTCCCTTCAGGGATCATCATAGTAAGTCAGTTTCTTCCATTTAACCTTTTCTTCTACATTCTCTTTGGTCACACCAACTATCTTCATGTCTTCCTTCACTGTATCCATGAACCTCCTCTTTGGTCTTCCTCTAAGCCTGATTCCTGGTGGTTCCAAACCCAGCATCCTTCTTTCGATGTAATCTCTCTCTCTCCTCTGCATATGTCCAAACCATCTCAGCCTGGCCTCTCGGACTTTATCTCCAAAACCTCTAACATGTGCTGATCCTCTGATCCTGTCCATCCTGGTCAATACCAGAGAGATCCTCAGCATCTTCATCTCTGTTACCTCCATCTCTGCTTCCTGTCTTTTCTTCAGTGCTACTGTCTCTAGACCAAACAGCATGGCCGGTCTCACCACGGTTTTGTACACTTTTCCTTTCATTTTAGCTGAAACGCTTTGGTCACATATCACACCTGATACTTCTCTCTGCCTGTTCCAGCCTGCCTGCATATGCTTCTTCACCTCTTTTCCACACTCTCCGTTGCTCTGGACTGTTGATCGTAGATCCTTAAAATCTTCCACCTTCTTTATTTCTTCTCCCTGTAACCTCACTTTTCCATTTGGATCCTCTCATTCACACAAATGTACTCTGTCTTACTCTGACTAATCTTCATTCCTCTTCTTTCTAGAAGTGAGTACTTCATTTCAGAGTTTTAAACTATTTGTCAAAAGCATGGTGTTTTGTACTTTGCTCACTGTAGCATTTATGTGCAAGATGCCAATGACATCACATGTAAAATTAGTGATTCAATTCAATCTTTTTTACAATTAATCTGTCCCCGAAAACAAGAAATCTCCGGATAGCACAATTAGAGAATTTTTTCAAAAGAGACTCTTCGCAGCATAGTAGAGATGCCACACCGTTACTGTCGATATTCCACTGGTATTAGACTGCGAGTGCGTCGCAAATGCAACTATGCTAGATTTGAACAGGACAAACGAAACCACACCATCTGGCTCCTCTCATCCTGAAGGAGGAGCAGTTCGACACCGAGCTCCTCCCGGATGGCAAAGCTCCTCACCTGATCTCTGAGTGAGAGCCCAGCCACCCTGCAGAGGAAGCTCATTTCAGCCGCTTGTATCCTCGATCTCATTCTTTCGGTCACCACCCACAGCTGGTGACCATAGGTGAGGGTTGGAACGTAGATCGACTTGTAAATCGAGAGCTTTGCTTTTTGGCTCAGCCCTCTCTTTACCACGACAGACCGATGCAGTGTCCTTGTTATTGCTGATGCTGCACCGATCCTCCTGTCGATCTCCCGCTCCATCCTTCCCCCACTCGTGAACAAGACCCCGAGATACTTAAACTCCTCCACTTGGGGCAGGACCCTGTCCTTGACCTGCAGGGGGTATTCCACCCTTTTCCGGGCGAGGACCATGGTCTCGGACTTGGAGGCTTCTTTAATGTTAATTCTGGAATTATATCCAAAATGGAACACTTAATCTTATCTTGGCAATTGTAAAAATGTCCCAAAATGCATTGCTTCCAGTGTTTCGTCTCCTCCACAAATCCAGTAAAAGGTTATTTTTTTTTCCCCCATGGTCCTCTTACAGTGAATTTCAAGATCATACCCAGAATGCAATGCAAGTCACAGTATGTTCCTATAGTTTGTTAATATTTCAATATACTGTAATATCCCAGAATGCATTGTTTTCAATAGTACAGCATTGCTTTAAGGAGAAACCACATTTTACTCTTGGATTTTGGCCATTTTCTTATGGCAGTTTGTTACAGCTTGGAATTATATAAAATCAATCAAACCCAGACATTGGCAAGTTTTCAAAATGAAATACTTTTTCAAAGACACCAGCTGTTTTTTTTTTTTTTGTTTTTTTTTTTTTTGCTTTTCTACTGGGTGTATTTGGATGTCTGTATTCGAGAGCTATGATGCAAATGACTTTGTTTTGGCCGGTGAGCTTTAGGTCCAGTCTTCTCACAGTTCTAATTAATCCTGAGAGAGTTGCAGAATGCTGATTGGCACATAGGATTGTGTGGATGTGCACTGCAAACCTTATTTTCTTTTTTCCTTCTACACTCCAGCTGTCTGATTTATAAGCATGATGAGATACAAACAGATGTTGTCACAAGTGATCAACTGCAGTCGGAGACATTAAAGAGCTATATACGAACCACAACATGATTTGAATGATTTAAAGACACAGCGCTGTGAGACTGCTTTTTTCTTGTCCTGCTGCTCAGCTTAGTTACTTCCAAGATGTCTGATGATACGTGCTGCAGAGGGAGAAACAGTCTTTATTTCACTGCTGTGGGTTCACATTACAAACCACTGAAAAGCAAGTCTGTGACAGTTTTATAGAGCCAAGTGAGGATTCTCTAAAAAAAAAAAAAAAAAAACAAGGTGAAGTGAGGATTATTTCTCCATAGGGGTGAATGACTGCATTTCCAAACAATCTTACAGTAAATGTGCACGTTGTTTGTCAGGGGGTCCTTGGGGAGAATCGTGTTGCTCTCAAACTAAAATGACAGTCCTTCCAAAAGTCTGAGTGTGGAGTTTACGGTATTTCTAAGTGTTTCTGTTGTTTATTTGCAGCATTTCATAATGAATATTCCAGTCTGTATGTAAATGTATTCACACCAAGTGGTAATGAAGTGCACGTGTGTGTATGCGAGTGTGCATAAATCTGAGTAACACATGTTCGGCTTCTGCTGCTCTTCGCTCAGCTGGGATGTTTCCGAATATAATGTTACATGTGACGTGACCGTTCACGCAAACAAAACCACACATATTCCCCCAGCGAGCGGCAACGCTCTTAATTATTAACGAGGGAGCATCGATTTCATGAATTAGCAAACAAAGGTGAAGCTTTAAAAGAAACACTGTACGCCCCTGAAAACAGGTCTACATTTATACAGTAATTTCACAATTTTTTATTAAGAGTTAACAAAACTGACTGGTTTTATTTTGAAGAATTTATGAGTTGAGATTGAAATGAAACACAACACAAAAATTTCAGTCGTATAATCATTTTTATTATATTCAGGAAAATTTGTGGAGATGATAGTCGTGCTATCATTTGGGGGTACAGAAAATTTTATTTTAAAATCAAGAAGACTAAAGAACAACAGGAGCTACATGTCACGCTTGGGGTGTCTTTAAATAGGCAGCAGGTCAAATCACCCTCAGGTGTCCTGAATCAGGGAGATAAGCAAAGGTCCAGAGCTCCCTCTGGTTGTAAGTGTTGCATTAAATATAGTCCAAATAATTCTTGGTTTGATTTGATTTTAATACGGAACCCAAGTTCCTTAGGGGGGAGAAGGCGGCTCTGTGGTTGAAGCATTCGCCCGCGGACCAGAAGTTTGCGGGTTTGCATACCACTGGGTGCACGTCTAGGGTTCTTGGAGAAGACACCTAAGCCCCCCGTTTCTCCCACCATTGGCGCTGTCGTGGGCAGCCTGCTGCGGTGTAAGGAGTGCAGCACACAAATTTCCCCAGTGAGGGATGAATAGAGCACGTAAAATATTTATTTATTTATTGTACGTGTTGTATGTTCAGAAATTTGATATTCAGCCAAAAAAAAGCTTTTTGAGGCATTTATTTAATATTTGACTCTGAATTCCCACCCTCATCTGATTTCCCGATTTGTCACATCAGGTACCGTGGATGACACAATTTGAATTTTGAGAACGTAAACATAACTTTACGCAAAGTACATCAAGTTAGCGAATGGAGGGCATATTCTTTTATAATTGTATTTCTGTGATTTTTTTTTTTTTTTTTTTTTAACATACTTTATTCATCCCTCAACAAACAAATTGCAGTGCTGCATTAGACCGCAGCAGGGAGCTACGATGGCGCCACCATTGGCGCCACCATTGGCGCCACCATTGGCGCCACCATTGGCGCCACCATTGGCGCCACCATTGGCACAATGGGGAGTTAGGTATCTTTCCCAAAGACAATCAGACATAAGCTCACTTGGATTTGAGTTGTTTTCTCCTAGTCCATGGGTGGACACTCTACCATTGAGCTATTGCCAAAGTAACTGCGCTTCCTGTGATGACTGAGCATTAGTAGTGTGTACCTCCTGCAAACACTTCTTGATTTTTAAAGATAACTAGAGTAAGCTGCATGGTGATGCAGTGGTTAGCTCATAGGCCTCACAGCAAAAAGGCCGGGGGTTCAAATCCTGGGTGGATCCGAGGCTTTGAAGACAGTCCTTTCTGTGTGGAGTTTGCATGTTCTGCCCGTGTATTCTTGGATTTTCTCCACGTATTACAGTTTCCCCTTTGTTTGTGAAATTGTACCCAAGAATAAGTGTGTGAGTGGACCCTTGACAAACTGGCAACCTGTTCAGGGTGTGCCTAAAATCAGTTGGAATAGACTCCGGCTACCCCTGCAAAACCCGATCGGGATGGACGGTTCATTGGGTGTACTTAAAGGAACATCTTAAATGCCTAAACTTGATTAATGCCTCTTTAGCCATTATAGACTTTAATATTAGCTAAAATACTAACTAATATTACAGTGGAAGACTTTGGTATTAGAGAAGTGATTAGAGCAGGTTTAGTAATTCAGATTTCACACTCCAAAGTATTTATGAAGCAATGTCTTGTAGAAGCCTGAGGGACCAGATGGTGAATGTCATTTTATTTAGTGAAGACAGACAAAAAAGAAAAAAAATAATAATACAAGCTTCCAGCTGCCCCAGTTTACTTTAATTTAATTTTGCATGTCATGTGAAATGCCTTTGGCTTCATAGCTCGGTTTGTTAATAGAAATAGAGGACATTTTGTCCAGGCTAGGTCTCATATTCAAAGTATGAAATTAGAATAAAGAACCATTACAGTCATTCTTAGGGACAATGTTATGGCAAATTTGAATGTAATTATAGATGTGAGACTTGACTGTGAAATTTATATCTGTGCTCTCAAATGGAGAGAACAGTTTCATAAAAAAAACACTGTCTCCATAAAAACTTTAGAAAGTAACTTTTTCTTCAAATAAATCCAGCCAAATTAATACGACTTTTCTCTATTTGAATGATTTACTGTGGATTACTGTTTATTATTACACTGTCGTAACAGAAGGTTTGTGTTTTGAGATAGATGGGGTTGCAGGAGATTGCAGCACTGCAGTGTTTTTCAACCAGTGTTTTGCGGGATGCTAGTGAACTCTGAGAGATCGTCAGGTGTGCAATCGGAAATTATTCTACTCCACTTCATACAGTCATCGGAATCTACCGGTAGCTCGCAAAGATTCTTTGATTTGTTTTGGTTGATTTCATGGTTTTTGTGTGAAACAAATGGATTAAAGCATAGTTTTATGTTTATCATTTTGTTCCGTTCCGTCATCTTCCGTTTGTTCCGGGGTCGAGTCGTTGGGGCAACAAACTCAAACGGGAAGCCCAGGCTTCTCTCACCCCGGCTACATCCTCCAGCTTACCTGGAAGGATCCCAAGTCGTTCCCCGGCCAGCTGTGAGACATAGTCTCTCCAGCGGGTCCGGGGTCTGCCCCTTGGTCTCCTCCTAGTGGGATGTGCCAGAAACACCTCGCCCGCGAGGCCCTCGAACCATCCCATCTGGCTCTTCTTAACACTAGAACCCTCACGAGGGGGTCAATTGACCACCACTACCTGAAAGCTCCGTGGAGGTGTCTCGAAACCCCAGGCCTTCTGCTTGAGTTATTAAAATAAGACACTTAACCTGGAGGAGGAGTGGCTCGACACCGAGCTCCTCCCAGATGGCAGAGTTCCTCACCCGATCTGAGTGAGAGCCCAGCCACCCTGCGGAGGAAGCTCATTTCGGCCACTTGTACCCACGATCCACAGCTGGTGATCATCATTTTGCTTATTGTTTTTTTAGAATAAGAAAGGGCCCATTCTTCTCTGCTTTTTTGTTGTATGCCGTTGTTCACCCTCCCAAAAACTACCCCAACTACATGATCGTTTTTGACATTTTTTTGAGACCTTATGAGAACATTTCGGTTGTATTTTAGAGCAGAAAAAAATTCTAAAGAAATAAGTACCAATAAATTCTTAAGTTTTCAGCAAGACATCAAAGAAGAAAAAGTAACTGCTCTTTTTATTCGAGACAAAAATCATAAAATATGACAAAACAGATTTTGAGGTGTTGATTTGATGCCTCGTCAGGACACTTTGAAAATTTGAGAATAATATAGGCGGCTACAGAGAATTGTTTTTAACATTTTTTGTTGGTGGTGTGCCTCGAGATTTTTTTCTTTGATGAAAAAAATACTTTGACATGAAAAAAGTTTGAAAAAACTGCGTTAGAGATTAGAACAGATGCTGTTAATAACAAGAATAACAAGAAATAAAAGGTTAACGTTTTATTTTAAGACGTGTTGTTCTGTGAGCAGAAAAATAATATATCGAGAACTAGCTAAGAAAACCGAGAAAAGTAGAAAAAACAACAAAAAAAGAAACCACATCCGAAAAACATTTGTTTTCTTAATTGTTACAAAATTCTTTGAAAATGAAAATTTAAAATTGTTACAAAAAAGCTAAGAGCGAAACAAATTAGAAGTGTTTTGTTTTGTAAAAATACTTTTTGTGATACTTTAAATTCATCGCTGACCTCCATCCAGCTGATAAAAGTGGGTAAATTTTTAAACCCTTATTTTGTTACAAGTTTTTAACTATTTGGTCCTATTTTTTTATTTTTAGTTTTTGGCTGTTAAGAGGATTTAATATCTTTGACCTACAAAACTATGATCTTTTGTATACTATAGAACTACTGGTACTATAGTGTCTACACTGACCTGTCTAGGTATCCCTCCTGCCCCCTGCATTCGAGTGGCTTTCTCAAACATATTCTTCGGCCATTTTAAAAATGCAAAAGATTGCACTGGCGCAGTCAATTTATAGTGAGTCAGAGTAACGTAAAGGAGGGTAACCAGAATGTACCATAAATTACTTGAAAGCCAGGATTTTGTACCGTTTGGCCAACAAAATACCTACAGTACACCGTTGAGTGCAACCTGTAGTGCCTGGCTACGCAATGGCGCAATGTAGTGGTGGGGGATAGGTGGGGTTTCCTTTTCTTAAAACTAAGAAAAAACACATCGATATGTCTCCCGATCTACTCCTAAAGGCACAAAATTAATGCAAAAAACGTGTGCTAGCTTTGCTCAGTATTTTTTACCTCAAATAAGATTTACACTGTATTGTGGACAGGCTGAAAAGGTTTTCTCAGGGGAAGGGATCTCAGAAGCTAAGCAGAATGGACCTGGACAGCACTTGGATGGTGGACCACTGGAACCCCTGGTGCCACAATGGGATGGTATTTGGGGAAGACAGTTCACCCACATTGCCTAGCCTGGATGGTGTGTGCGTGTGTGATTGGTTGATGATGGTCAGAGGGGGCGATGGCGCAAAAATGGCTGCCTTGCTTCTGTCAGTCTGCCCCAGTGCAGCTGTGGCTACAGTAGTAGCTTACCATTACTTGGTATGGAAAGAATGAATAACGCACATCTGTGAAGTGTCTTTGAGGGTCCTGGAAAAGCGCTACAGAAGTACAATGCATTATTATTATTTTTTGGCGAACATTCCGGTTCTGAGCGAACCATGTTAATCTGTTGATGAAATAAAAATTGTTATCTACAATACTTCATTTTAAACTAATTTATTTAAAAACTACTGTATATCCTACAGACGCAGGTTACATGTAGTTGTTTCTTTAGTGTTATTGGGTTTTGATAGACTTTAATACTAAAGTGGTTATAACAAACATTTTAGTATCAATTATGTTTTCATGCCTTAAAACTCGAACAAAATTGCAATTTGTGTCATCAAAAGGAAGAGCACCGTCAAAGGGATCCAAATGGAAAAGTGAGGTTAGAGGGAGAAGAGATAAAGAAGGTGGAAGATTTTAAGCATCTGGGATCAACAGTCCAGAACAATGGAGAGTGTGGAAAAGAGGTAAAGAAGCGTGTTCAAGCAGACAGGAACGGGTGGAGAAAAGTATCAGGTATGATGTGTGACAAGAGTTTCAGCTAAAATGAAAGGAAAACTGTACAAAACCGTGGTGAGACTGGCCATGCTTTTTGGTCTAGAGACAGTGGCACCAAAAAAAAGACAGGAAACAGAGATGGAGGTAGCAGAGATGAAGATGCTGAGGATCTCTCTGGGAGTGACCAGGATGGACAGGATCAGAAATGAGTATATCAGGGGAACAGCACATGTTAGAGGTCTTGGAGATAAAGTCCGAGAGGCCAGACTGAGATGGTTTGGACATGTGCAGAGGAGAGAGACAGAGTACATCGGCAGAAGGATGCTGGGTTTGGAACTACCAGGAAAGAGGGCTAGAGGAAGACCAAAGAGGAGGTTCATGGATACAGTGAAGGAAGACATGAAGATAGTTGGTGTGACCGAAGAGGATGCAGCAGATAGGGTTAGATGGAAGAAACTGACTTGCGGTGGCGACCCCTGAAGGGAAATGCCGAAAGAAGAAGAACGAAGAGCACCGTGTGTGTCGTTTCTGTTTTGAGTGTTTTCTGAAAAACTCACCGCTTTGATTTCCGCACTTCAAGGTCTTCATTTAAAACGCAAATCTATAATGCAGGCTGTATTTAGCATATCATGTGATTTATCATAAAATGTTAATGCATGCACAAATATGTCAGCTTCTTCTGATGAATTACATGAACGCACCTGTCCCTGTTTTGACTCCCTTCTGCACATGTGACGCCTCAAAACAACTCCTTCCATTAACAGATGGCAACATTTTTTCTTTTTTTCAATACTAGTTTATTCATTAATCTAAAAAGGAAAGACAGCAAAAAGTCTCTCTGGCAGTAAAATCGAAGTAAAATTTAAAGTACACCAAGATACATGTGAACAGATTATGGCTACACATCAGGTAAGGGTGAAATATGACCTACTTATTAGACATAATGCCATCATGAATCTTTTCAGCTGTGCGGGATGAGCGCTTCCATTTCGCTTTGTATCCACCTGCACCTTTACTGGCTTGCTGAGTCGAAGCCATTCCTCACGACACCATTCATCTTCCGCCGGTGTGAAGGTTAAGGACCCGCTCACCTTACCACCACGTATCATTGATTGTGGTATAACGCAGTGCGACTGTGTGAATGCATGTCACGCCTTCGCTGCACTCCAGTGGTCCGCCCGCTGTAGTGTGAAAACATTTACAGTTTAAAGGCCTGCTGGGAGCCCAACTCTGCACAGCTGGCTTTGTTTCTTATTTTGGATGGAAGAGAAAGACCGCTTTAGGTCTCGGCAAAAAAAAAATGCTCAAGCAAATGCAATTTGTTTTGTCAAATGTGCTAGTTATGAACAAATTTCTGGACCGTGTTCTTCAAGTGTTCTGCCCGTGTCTGTGTGTGTTTTCCACAATATCTGCACCCATTGTGACAATAACAATGCAAATGTTTGTCTGGCGAAGAAGCCAGGAAAGGGAAAATACAATTTAGTTGTTGCCGAGTCTGTTTTTATTGAATCTCCTCATTTTGTTTTCTACGTCTCACAATAGCGAGGAAGCACGTCCAACGTTTACTTGTGTATGTTTACAAAATTAGAGCTTAACGAATGCCCCACTTTATGAATTTTTTCATATAATTATAATATTAGATCCACTTTTTCTAAACGATTAGCTTTTTTTTTTTTGACCAATAGACATAACTTCTTTTGGTCTTTGAAATCCTCAAAGGCCATCCTCAAATACATCCTCAGGATCTTTGAAGATGCTGAGGATCAACAGTCCAGAGCAAAGGAGAGTGTGGAAAAGAGGTTAAGAAGCGTCCTCAGCATCTTTGAAAATGCTGAGAATGTCTCTGGGAGTGACCACGATGGACAGGATCAGAAATGAGTATATCAGTGGAACAGCACAGAGGTTTTGGAGATAAAGTCCGAGAGGCCAGACTGAGATGGTTTGGACATGTACAGAGGAGAGAGACCGAGTACATCGGCAGAAGGATGCTGGATTTAGAACCACCAGGAAAGAGGACTAGAGGAAGACCAAAGAGGAGGTTCATGGATATAGTGAAGAAAGACATGAAGATAGTTGGCGTGACCGAAGAAGATGCAGCAGATAGGGTTAGATGGAAGAAACTGACTTGCTGTAGGGACCCCCAAAGGGAAATGCCGAAAGGAGAAGAAGAAGACACAACTTCTTTTGGCCGGCATGGTGTCAAGTACTATAAAAAAGAAGGATAAAAAATCCCACATAGCAGGTTAAGAACAAAATGGTTGTTCCATCATTGCTTAGCAACCAGGAAGAGAAAAACCAACTCCATGACTTCCCACATAGTAGGAAGATTAACACTGCTGGATGAAAAGTGGCGCCCTGTGGAGACAGATGTTCCACGACCAACTGCTGGAGGTCAAGGACAAATGGAGCTGTGCAGTTAGATGCATGAATAGAAGGATGGGAAAGAAAATATATACATAGGATGGAGGAAGGCTAGATGGATGGATAGATGTGTACGTATATACATAGATAAAGAATTCAGGCTGTGTATTCACAGCTGCATTATTGTGCCAAACAACCAAATAGCTTTTAGATTTCTCCGAGGACTTTCCTAAATCAAATCAAGAAAAATCAAAGTCAGCGCTGCTTCATGAACTGTTGCTTCTTGTAAAATGTAGAAACGGCACTTGCATCATTTTGGAACATCCCCGTCTTTCATGTGAAATAAATAATAATGATGAAAAATTCTTTGATATTAACTTTGTTTGAGTTGTTGAATTGTAGTGAGAGAGGAGAAAACTGAAGCCATATTTTTTCCATATTCCATTGAAGCCATATTTTTCGCTATTATTGCGGCATCAGCAATAACTAGGACGCTGCATCGGTCCGTCATGGTAAAGAGAGAGCTGACCCGAAAAGCAAAGCTCTAGATTTACAAGTCGATCTACGTTCCTACCCTCACCTATGGTGACCGAAAGAATGTGATCGCGGGTACAAGCGGCCGAAATGAGATTCCTCCGCAGGGTGGCTGGGCTCTCACTCAGAGATTGATGAGGAGCTCCGCCGTCTGGGAGGAGCTCGGTATCGAGCCGCTCCTCCTCCAGATCGAGAGGAGCCAGATGGGGTGGTTCGGGCATCTGGTCAGGATGCCCCCCGAGCGTCTTGCGGGCGAGGTGTTTCGGGCACGTCAAACCGGGAGGAGACCAGGGGGCAGACCCCGGACTCGCTAGAGAGACTATGTCTCACAGCTGGCCAGGGACCGACTTGGGATCCTTCCTGGTGAGCTGGAGGATGCAGCCGGGGTGAGAGAGGCCTGGGCTACCCGTTTGGGGCTGTTGACCCCGCGACCCAACCCTGGAACAAGCGGAAGATGACGGAACAGAATTGTTCCACCCCTCTCTGTTCCATTCAATTCATAAAAGTCTATTTTTTGTTTTTCTTTGTTATTTACCTTTTCTTAGTTGTCAACAACACCATCAAACAAACAGCTTTCCGTTCTCTTAAGCCTTTAGCTTTTAAAAAGGCCTCAGTGTCAGAGTTCGATTGATACAGCTATGGTATTGCTGCCATTGTTCGGTCTCTAGAGACAATGGAGTCTGTATGACGTGCTCAGTTTTGCAACTAGCCCATCAAA
Source organism: Neostethus bicornis (assembly GCA_902685375.1). Lineage (NCBI taxonomy): Eukaryota > Metazoa > Chordata > Actinopteri > Atheriniformes > Phallostethidae > Neostethus > Neostethus bicornis. The sequence goes on along the minus strand of LR738553.1, from coordinate 10,195,611 downwards.
TTTTTCTAAGTTTATGCACCCGATGAAGCAAGCACGTTGTGGTGGGGTAGTACCTTATTGCCCGGAGGCTGCCTGGGTTGAGGCAGGCGGTAACTTCTCAATGGAGTCATGGGATACCTCCAACAGTCAAGATCAACCCCTAGTGCCTGTCAAATCAAATCAAATCAAACTTTTAATCACTTCAAATCAAACTTTTAATTAATCAAACCAAACTTTTAATTTTTCTAAGCTTCATGCACCCAAAGAAACAAGCAAGTTGTGGTGGGGTGGTACCTTATTGCCCAGAGGCTGCCTGGGTTGAGGCAGGCGGTAACTTCCCAATGGAGTCATGGGACACCTCCGACAGTCAAGATCAACCCCATCGCCCGACAAATTAAATCAAATCAAACTTTTAATCAAGCTTTTTAACAAAGCTACGCAAAGTGTTGAACAGGAAAGCAAAGACTCTTAACAGAATTAAAATCTCGATCAAACAAAATAATAATAAGCCTTGGCTTTTAACTGGTACCTGTTGCTACCCGTGTTGAGTCCACGCAAGGAAGGCGAAACTGGTGTGACTTCTCCAGGTGCAGGTCTGTGCAGGTTGGTTTTGAGATCCCGGAGTCGCCAGTGCTAGGATCTCCCCCTTGTTGCTGACATAGTCCGATTGAAGAAGGCAAGCCGCTACAGCCAGCGTCAGCGTCACTGCAGGGGATGCCAGAAGGTATCACTGAGCTCAGCCAACTGCCTACAGGTCCCTGTATCGGATTTTCTGTCTGGGTTTACTACTATAGCCTTTGGCTAGTAAAAGCCAACCTGCAAGGCAGCAAAAACCCTAATACTAAAAGAAACAATATGATGAATTAGATTTAAGTTGATTTTCCAAATAAGAACAGAAGGTTTCAGATTCAAAATGAAACTGCATACAGATATGAAATGGAGCTTTGGCGGGCCATTGCAGATCATATTTACCAGCAGTGTTTTTATTAAAACTAAAAACAGTGAAATAACTCTTACACAGAAATCTAAGTAAACTTCTGCTGCTTCCTGTTTGCTGTTTGGCTAGCTCGCTAACATGCTAACTAGCTGCTTTCTGCCCATCTCTGTCCATCGCTGTGGCCTGTAGCAGCAAAACTGAATGAACTGTCACTGTTGGGAGCTGTCGCCGCAACACGGTTTGCGTTGGATCCCAGCAAAGCATGATTGTGTCCAGGGTGTGTGCAGAACAACATGGAACCAAGAAGGAATCCATGAGCAGATGGAGTAGAAGTGAAAACTGAGAATATATTCAAAACTTAAGTTTAAGCTAATTTTTGTTGTGTGTGGGTATGGCTATAATTTTTCTCAAGACAACAATTTCATCTGTTGGTTATTTTTTTTATTTTTCTTTCATACCCTCTTCTATTGCTTTTTTTGATGACATGACTTGGTGCAAATGATGCTGAGTTGTGAGCACAAAGACTTGATTGTTATTTGTCAAGAACATCCCCAATAGTTGTTCATCAAGCATGTTGTTTTTCTTTTGTGTTTTTTAATCCTTCACTTTACAACAAAGGAGACAATTGTAATCATTCAGGAAGGCGTGCTAGTTTTTCTGGTATGACAAAGAAATGCAAACAAAGCCGAGCTGGAAAGGACAATTTGTCCATTTTTATGTTTGGTATTTTTCAGTTGTTGGGTTGATCAATACCAGCTCTGGTCTTTCTAACTGAAAAGCACACAATGTAAATCTTTTAAAAGAAGTACCTGATTAATTACTTAAGTACCGTATTTTCACGACCATTGGGCACACCGTATTAAAAGGCGCAGTCCAAATTTTGCGTGCTCTGTATTTAACACACACATAAGATGCACCTGATGATAAGGCGCGGGTTTTATATACATATCCTCTACTACGTACGTCCGCCTCACAACAACACACAAACATATACAGATACGCGCACACACACGTGCGTATTCAAAAATAGATTGGGAGTAAAACTGAGTTTGGTTGGCTTTATTTAAATATTAGTTATATCGTCATAAAGTCATTTATCAAATCCATCAAAGTCCTCATCCTCTGTTTCAGAATCTAACAGCTGCGCTAAATCCAACATACTCAGGTTCACTTTCTTCGCTGTCAGAGTCACTTTCTGTACCGTGAGGCTTCTCAGAAATGATGCCTGCTTTTGCGAACGCTCGGACAACAGAGCCAGCAGACACGTTGGCCCAAGCATCTACAATCCACTGGCAAACTGAGGCGTAACTCGCCCGCCCCTGCCTCCTACCCTTCGTGAAGTTTTGGTCTCCTCTGGTCATTCATCACTGCTGGAGTCTTTCCTCCAACTCTGGCCACCTCGCCTTATTTCCGCAAAAACTCAGCTGCGTCTTCTTCACCTGTTGCAGCTCGTTTTCCAGCTTCCCCCACTTATGAACCATCGACTCGTTCATTTTTAGTTTTTTAAATGTTCTGCATAAGGCACATACCTGTTCTTTTATACTCAATCCACGCCCACACTTCTCCCTTTAACATTCTTATGTTCTCAACTGCTCCCACGTCGTGGTTCTCTAATACGTCCACAAATCAAAAATCACATATGGCGCACTTCACGATAGGGCGCACCGCTCATTTTGAAGAAAATTCGAGACCTTTGGGGGCGCCTTATGGTCATGAAAATACGGTAATCTAAGTTAATTGTTTGTTAAGAAAAAAGGTTGAATTCTGTTGCCGGAAAACAGAATAATGTCATGGTGTCTTTTTGATTTTGTAAGCACTAACCCATCTCACCTAGCCAAGCGATACACACTCATCTCTTTGTGTTGCTGTTCTTCTATTCATTCTTTTTGCTTGTTCCACATACCACCTGTCCAACTCTAATGATCCCACCAACACCAGATAACAAAAGCAATGCTTCTTTCCAACACCGATCCAAATGCCATCTCTTGACCTTTACGTTTACCACTAGATGTTATTACAGCAGCCGCCGTCTTAGAAAAAGCACAGCTTTGCCTCATGTTCCATTAATACCAATTATGGTTTCATGTTATATATTTATTGCAAAGGAGTCGTACGAGGTGAAAATAATTGCGAAAGAATTGCGGAATCCGACATACAAAGAGTTTCTTTCATTTTATACATTGCAGTAAAGGTATTTTGTGGTCTCATTAAATCTCTAGATTTTTGTCTGTTTGAAGTCACTCTTGAAGCTTTTCAAACGTGAAAAATACTCGAGAAATTTTTCAGTCCTTATGTCCTATCTCTTTGTCTCAGTCTGTGCTGGTGGTTTATCTCATCCCTGTTAGAAGCTCCCTGCTGTGCTCTTAAACATTGGCATCTGTGTCTTTGTGGCGGGAACAGAAGTTCAGCTCTGCTGCTGCGGTGACGGTCACAACAAAGCTCCATGCTCCATGTCAATAAGACCTCGGCTTAGTTTTAAGACTCTGAGCTGTCAGAGCGATGGTCTCTTTGGACCACAGTTGGAGAGAAAAACCTCAGCAGCTAATGCAAAAGCCTCCTGTTTTGGATTCCCTCGATAGCCGTGTGGTTTATATTCCCAAACACAGATCATAATGATCCTCACTGCCCTCTAAAAAAGGAACAAATATCGGCATTGAGAAGGGAAGAGAAGACTGGAATTAAAACTCGCCGGTTTTCAATGACACGAGCTAACTGGAAGATTGTTGATTTCAAGCAACAATGAGAGAGGCTGAGTGTATGTTTAGCTTTCAGGTCGGTTTACGCCGCAGACACAACACAGAAAAGACCAAATCAATGCAAAACTACTCACAGGCTCCAATTATCCTGACGGAGGGATGATTATAGGGATCATCTGTTGCATCACACAAATCCAACTGGGGTTACAAAAGCAACATTAGTCAATCATTTCCCCATTTTCATCTCAAGATCTAATAGGTTCCACAGTGGCATGACCGAAACCAAGCCAATTCTTTCCTCTTGGTTTGGAATCATTGGGTAGTATTTTTTTTTTTGTTGTTGATATTAGCACTGACTCGAGATGACATCTCACACTCTGTCACAGGATTTAGATCCAGAGGAAGAGAGATGAGGACATGCTACTGATCAACCTCAGCATCCAAACCAGCTGTACAACCCTCTGATGTGAGTGTAAAATTAACTCATCAGAGGAAGGGCATTGGACCTCTGGGGTCGGCTTGTTGTGTCTGGCATTTGGAAGTTGGCAGATGGTCCTTTGGGTTTCGAGAGGTGAAAGAAACAAGGCTTTTACAGACCATAAATGTGTCAATGGAGCTTATGGAGGCATTGTAAGGCTGACAGAGATGAATGTAAAATTTAGACGTGTTTTTTCAGTTCTACCTTTTTATTGTATTTTGTAGAGTGTTTCCCACCTCTGAGTCAGACTCACCAAAATGGTATTTAGCCAGACAAACTGAATGAATAGATAGACAACAGTAAATTAACTCACCATATTTTCCGCACTATAAGGCGCACCTAAAAACCTTAAATTTTCTCAAAAGTTCACGATGCGCCTTTTAACCTGGAGCGCCTTATACATGGATTAATATTGAGGTACAACAGGTGAGCAACTGCGGTGAGCATCCGCCGACTCCATTTTCCCCCGTAGAAGAAGTAGTGCGCGGTGCATGCTGGGATATATGAAAGGGCGTCTCATTTCCATTTGTGTGTTTGTGTAAATACCCTGAAACGGCTCCTACCAAGAGACACTGTTACACCGCAGTGTTTAAACTCAAGGCGATCGGTCACGCAGTAGAACACGGGAATAGAGCCGCAGCGAGACAGTTTAAAATTAACAAATCAATGGTGAGGAAGTGGAGGAAGCAAGAGGATGCGCTGCGCCAAGTAAACAAGACTAAACAGAGTTTCCGCGGGAACAAAGCGAGATGGCTACAGTTAGAGGACAAAGTTGAACAGCCTTTACTGTAGCGCCTTATGATGTGGTGTGCCTCATTTATGAAAAAAGTTTTTAAAAACGTCATTTAATGAAGGTGCGCCTTATAGTGCGGAAAATACGGTAATATGGGATTAATGTTACTTTTAGACCTCTGCTTATTTCCAGCGATTGTCGAGGACTTTTTTTAGAAGTCCCCTGAAACATTTTGTTTTGTCTTCTGAACTGCTTAACCCTAATAGGGTTCTGGGGGTGCCGGCGCCTATGTCGGCTGATTTCAGGCAAGTGGCAGGGTACAGCCCGATAAGGTTGCCAGTCTGTAGCAGGGCCACACACTCACTACCATCTACATACACTCATTCCGAGGGGTGATTTTATAGTGGCCAATGAGCCTAACATGCATGTTTTTGGACAGTGGAAGGAAACCGGAAAACACCCACACGTACACGAGGAGAACTTCCAAACTCCACACAGAAAGGCTAGTTTTTCCAAGCATCGCCTCAACTTGGGACTCGAATTTTGACCTAGTTGTTGTGAGGCCACCGTGCTAACCACTGCGCCACCGTAGTTTGGTTCGCCATCGTCAAACCTTAAAGCCATAGTGATTATTTTAGGAGTGTGTTTTGATAAATCGAGGAATAGCCATACAGTATTCAAGACTGTACGTTACTTTTCTGGACAGAATTTTTAAGAGGAAGGAAGGTGTAATGGTTGGTTGGCATGAAGAGAAAGCAGAGTAAAGTTCTTGATTTACCAGTCATTTTTTATTCCTGTGGTACCCAGTCTGTGGGTGGTGACCGAAAGAACAAGATCAGAAATACAAGCAGCCGAAATGTTTATAGAACTCACACTAAATGGAAGAAATGAAAAGGTCACTGCTCATCTGCCAAAATGGTTTTACTCACCTCTGGTTTGTGCAGTAATAACAGACCTGGGGAAGTGACCTTAAACTTGATGTTTGGGATATAGTTTTGTCTATATTGAGTGTCTTCCTTTTCAAATCAGAAGACAAAATAAAGAAAAAAAGAGTATTATTTCTGTTCTTTTGAAAAATCCTGTTTACGCAAAGAATACCAAGCAACTGCCTCAATGAACTTTATAACTTTGGTTGCGAAAAGCGTTTTGATTTGATACAAATGGGTTGAGAAGGTTCAGAGATGGGCCAAGAAATGGTTGGCTTAGAAAAATATCTCTGACGCTCATGACTTTTTTAAAGGAAAAAAGAAATGCAATTTTAGAAACAGCAATTGAAACTGAAGCATTAATAACCCAAATAGTGTTTGGTGTTGCCTTGGAATTAACAATGCTATTATATACCGGGGTTGACAAAATAGGCGAACTTCGCTTTCTCTAAGAGAATAATTCAAAGAACCTAAAAAGTATTTCTTTTTTGACAAAGTAAATGAACCTGCAAATATCTTTTTTCTCCGCAAGCATTCAGGTTCTTGCTTTGAAGAATGAATAGTGTCATTATTCCGGGGTGCGAATTTCAGGGATACCGATGGTCTTCATAAAGAACGGATCAGAAATAGAAGAAAAGTTCAGGTCACAAAATAACTAAAAAAAAAATTTGTTTTATTAAAAAGGGTTATTTTAAACCATTAAAAATACTTTTTTGGATTTATCTGCTCAGCATGTCATCAACTATTACTTTCTGAACTATATTCTTTAATATCAACTGAAAAGAATAAAGAGAAGATCAGAATGTACATCCGCTTCGGAAATTCCGAACAAAAGCAAATTAACATGCGAAAAGCAGTTTAGAAATTTCTAACCTGCAGGAGGATTCTGAATGGAACCAATCAAGAAAGGACCTCTAGATTTAGCAAATATAAACACAGCAGCTTGTAGTTTTCTGTGTTTTGGCACCAAATGACATCTATCAGTTGGAGATGAATTAATCGAACAATCTCAGAGAACGACTGCACTCATTTGGAGCCGCCCTGCTGAGCTCGTAGTGCGTGTCACTGCAGCACAAACAATACTTACTAATGCACACATACACAAACAAATTGTTATGGAGCTAGTACTGCCACAGAAGTCCTGAGGCAAAGAAGCATCCTGATTTACTTCAGTAATCTTAGCTGCATGCCCGCTTACCACTGTGAGTTCACACTGATGGTAAAAAAATAAGAACAAAAAAAAAAAAAACAGGGAGGTAAAAACGTAATTACTCTAAATCTTCATTTTGTTTACTAAAACAGGTGGATGCCATTGTGACAACCTGAGAATATTCTTTCCCTGACAATTATTTGAGATGAATAATTCAGATGTACGCAAAATGAAGACACACCTCTTGATCGTAGAAAAAATGAGAAGATGTATTTCATACTGTATTTATAGATTGTTTTTCTTACTAAATAAATCTGGTCTGATGAGAAAAATTAACTAATTAATGATGACAATATACATAAAAGGTCAAGTGTCTCTAGTGTAGAAGCAATGGAGAGTGTGGAAAAGAGGTGAAGAAGCGTGTGCAGGCAGGCTGGAATCGGTGGAAAAAAAGTATCAGGTGTGATGTGTGATAGAAGAGTTTCAGCTAAAATGAAAGGGAAAGTGTAGAAAACCGTGGTGAGACTGGTAATGATGTTTGGTCTAGACAGTGGGACTGAAGAAAAGACTGGAAACAGAGATGGAGGTAGCAGAGATGAAGATGCTGAGGATCTCTCTGGGAGAGACCAGGATGGACAGGATTAGAAATGAATATATCAGAGGGACAGCACATGTTATAGATTTTGGAGATAAAGTCAGAGAGGCCAGACGGAGATGGTTTGGACATGTGCAGAGGAGAGAGAGAGAGTACATCGGGGCGTAGATCAGGATGAAATCCATCTACCCATCCCCGTCCAGGGCATCGGTGGGCTGAGGAGTCCCCCGTGTAACCATCAGGATGAAGAACATCTATTGACTTCTTTAGATATTTAGCTGTAGAGTAGAATAAGCTAATATTTAAACAATAATCTTTGACACATTGGTTGCTCGTCCCGGGGGAGGGATCCCTCTTTCATGTGGATCCCCACGAGGTCTCTTATTTTTTCAACACTGATGGGTTTTTTTAGGAGTTTTTCCTCACCGAGAAGGAGAGTCTAAAGGCATAAACTTGCTAGCCTTGTTTATTCAATTCAATTCAATTCAATTTTATTTGTATAGCCCAAAATCACAGAATGTCCGTCTCAATGGGCTTCACAAGAAAAAGAGGAATGTATTAACACAAATACATAACAAGAAAAATAACTAACAAATGCTAACTAAACAAGACTAGCACATTTATGCCCTTAGACTCTCCTTCACGGTGAGGAAAAACTCCTAAAAAACCCATCAGTGGGGAGATGGTGGCTCAGTGGGTACAGCGTTCGCCCGCAACCGGAAGCTCGCAGGTTCACATCCCACTGAGTGCACATCTAGGGTCCTTGGAGAAGACCCTGACCCCTCGTTTCTCCCACCATTGGTGCCGTCATAGGTGGCAGCCTGCTGCGGTGAAATGCAGCACAATAATTTCCCGTGAGGGATTAATAAAGTATTAAAAAAAAAAAAAAAAAAAAAAAAGAAACCTCACGGGGATCCACGTGAAAGAGAGATCCCTCCCCCTTTGGTTTGCATTTGTTATTTTTCTTGCTGTGTATTTGTGTTAATACATTCCTCTTTTTCTTGTGAAGCCCATTGAGACGGAAATTCTGTGATTTTGGGCGATACAAATAAAATTGAATTGAATAGAAGGATGCTGGGTTTGGAACCACCAGGAAAGAGGCCAAGTGGAAGACCAAAGAGGTGGTTTATGGATACAGTGAAGGAAGACCTGAAGATTTTTGGCGTGACCAAAGAGGATTCAGCAGAAAGGGCTAGATGGAAAAAACTGACTTGCTGTGGCGACCCCTCTAGGGAAATGCCAACAGGGGACATTTTAAGAGAGGAGAACATTTTGTGAGTTAACAGTCCTCCATGTGGAAATTGGGTGATTGGCTTGAACATAATGCTCTTCTAACGGGTGCTGCGTAGTGGAAAGAAAAAAAAAATGTCTTTCATTAAATTACGCTGAATGTTATACATCAGTGATGATAAGCTCTCAGAGGGGGTTTGGAGCCTCACCAGCTTTAATATAGAAGTTTACCATCTTCCCATGTGTGAGGAAGCAGATGAAATATCATATTCATTTTCTGCAAACGCATGCTATATGTAAGAGGAATCAGATGGGGAAGAAAAGGGCAAAGTGAGTTTAAAACATTGGGATTTCTCACGTTGGACCCTTACCACCATATGCTGTGTAATCACAATGAAAACAGAAAATACTGGCGCCTCAGTAGTAATGAAAACACATTTGGACTAAAAAAAAAGACCAGATGTTCACCTCTTAATACAAATTCTAATTTGATTAGCAAATTGTCAATACAAAATCATCCTATTTAGGCAGACTGGATTGAGGTGCATATGCTCCTAATTTAGCCATCTGCTGGGCAACGCGGCAGAGTGCAATGTGGGCACGAGGTCAGCTTTTTTCACCTCAGATTTTTGCATAAGTCAAACATTTGTGCTCTCATCCAAATTTGAGGAGATGCATCATTTTCAGCATGCAAATCGAGGGAGAAGGTGAAGACCACGGGACAAAGAGCGTTGCAGGGATCCGCCAACGTTAAGTGGTTTTAATAAAACTAAGTAATGCATCGAAGCTGGCGAGCTTAACGCGATGCTAAGACAGCAAACACTCTGTTGGATAAGCTTTGATTGTCAGTTGGACAGCTTGCCGTTGGATCTTCATCAAAATTACACTTCAAAGAGTGTGAAAGAGTGGAGGATCTGTGAAGCTCAGGACATGGGTGCTGAGCAGGAATCCAAATGCGCCCATGCTAAATCAGACTAAAAATAAGATACCTCACTACTTTGCATTCATCATCACTCAAGAAAACAGACATCTATGACAGGCTCCAGGTGGTAAAAGCAATCTCCATGAAGAAGCCTTCAAAAAATTTAAGAAATGCATAACAGTGAATCGGAAATAAATTAGCCTCAGTCCAAAAAATCTCGTAAATGGAAGACTGTGTTTGCTAAAATTGGTCTTTTCTGCTCAAGTTTGTTGGTGTCTCAGGTGCTTCTCATAAAACACACCAGACTGCCGAAAGTAGAAAAAACCTTATAGACCCAAGGGTATTTATCGGTGGAGATTCACGACCTGTCATCTTTGAATCACTTATCGGGGTGAAAGTGTTGTCACTAGAACCGGACTCTTAATTTACACTACATCAAGACGCCATGTTGTAAGAAGAGAAATGTTACCAATAATTTCCAACTGTTGTAAATCTTTAGCTTTCTAGGTGTGTGTGGTTCAAATTGTCAAGGCCCGAAAAAGGACAAAAATTTCAAAGCTCTAAGATTCTAAAAATTATGAATTAAGAAAACCATTTAGTTGTCCCACAGTGCGAGAACTAAGGCATGCAGGCAAGACGGCACTGCCTTTTTAGAAGAGATAACAATACAAAAGAAAGGGAGGTTATATTTGGTGTTTAAGGGGCCAAATCAAACTAAATGATTTCATTTCAATGGGTTTAACGTTGTCAATTGAAAAAAGTACAAAAACAAATACACAGTTAAATGCTAGCTCAACAAAAGCTAGCTAAATAAAAGCTAGCTTAGCAATGTCAGCACAGTCCTGCCCTCAGATCAAACTTTTTGGTTCATGGGCCATATTGAGTTCTAACATTTGACAAAGGGGCCAGTGTTCTGACGAGATCTGCGACTTTGCGCAGTGCACATGCTCAGAATGCGTCATCCTCCTCCCTTCCAGATCATCTAAACATTGAGCTCTGCGACCTGGCGTGATTCTAATATATTTTTGGAATTAGCGTTTCTTCACGCCATTTTGCTTTCCATATCTGTGTTGTTTATTTTGACAATGTGCGCATCACGGGGACACACACATTTTAATGGGAGCAGTGTTGTTGTTTTCTCGACAAAGCCAATAAATCTAGAGTACACCATCTAGTGAGGAAACATCGGAATTGCAGGGGAAATAAAACATCAACAAGATTTATTTATTTAACTTTTTTAAGTACCGCGGGCCGGATTGAAACGTTTAACAGGCCGCATGTGGCCTGCAGGCCATAATTTTCCCATGCCTGCCTTAGATTCTCCTTAACGGTAATAATAACTTTATTTAAAAACCCTGCGGGGGTGAGAGGGAACCTCATGGGGACCCACACAGTCTCACTCCTTCGGGTGAGCCTGTTAAATAAATTTTACCTTTTTTTACTCAGTGGGCTTCATCCTATTGGAGACAGGATGGTAGATCAAGCACGGAGGTCTCCTCAGCCAGGCGACGCTCAGGATGGAGATCAGTAGATATCGGTCAAATCCTTTTTTCTAAAGATTTTGACAATTCTAGCTTCAACGGCTGTCCTTTGGACTCAGTGAACTCTTTAGGTCACAGGAGGATTGAGTGTGTACCTTCATGCATTGTGTTTAGGTTTTTTGAGGACACCATGTTGTTCAGCCACAGACTGCTACTCCTTGCATTCAAAAAGCAGAGGCCACAGGAAGTACTTTGTCCGGACGGTAATCAAACTATACAACAACAGGATAACACATGACTGCTGTTTTTATTAGTTTAACTTGGATTAAATTTGTATGAATTTAAATGTTTATCCAGCTGTGACAACTCACTTATCCTCCTCCGAGTCTTACCACATCTTTTTACTTGTTATCAATACCAAGAAATGCAATTTCGCCCACTGCTGTCTTGACTTATGTTTACTTTATTCATATCTTTTTGTTTCTATTAAAACCCACGGCATTATGTTTACATTACAGATCATTCGTTGAACGTTCTCAAACAAAGATGCAAGGGGAATAAATAGACTCTATGAATAATAACAGATATCTATTGTCTAGTGAATGAGTAATGGACAAATAAGGCAACATATCTTTGAAAAAAAACTGGTCCGGATATAATTTTAAAAGCATTTATGACAAATAGCTGCAAAGTTTTATACTTTTTCTGTGAAGATAATAAAGATACTGATGCAACATAGAGCTAGAGTAAAGTATCACTTTTTAAAAGTTGTAGTTCTTATGCAGTGTTGTTTTTGTCAACGATGACAAAAACTAAATAATTTCGTTGACGAAGCATTTTTTCATGACGATGACTTAATAATAACAAAATAAATACGACATTTTGGTGACGAAAATGTGACAAGATGTGTGCAAGTTTGTGTTGACGAGATGAAAATGTAACGAAATTGGTGTCAGACTTTCATATTTCTGTCATGAAAAGAAAAAACACAGCGGCTGCCTTTCTCTCACGGCGGCACGCCCCCCACAATGCTACACGTTCACACCATCTACACAACACACCTGCAGCCACAAGGAAGTCAAAAACCATTGTGAAAACAGCAGCAAGGAGCTTGGTGGTCAGAAACTTAAAGTTTTCCACATATGTTGCGCAAACAGCATGCTAACTTCAAGCTAACGCTAGCTTGTCGGCGCTGCTAACTTCTTTTGTTAGCTTGGTTGCGCTAACGACTGATTTAAAGACACAATGCAGTGTTTACTTTGTTTACAGGGTTATTAAGAGGTGTCATTTTTAAATATACATAAGTTACAACGTTCCTCAATACATTTTTTTACATTTACAATTACATTTTTTTCACTGAAAAAAATATACTTTTTTAACGTTGTTTTACTATTTTTGCTGTTTTTGCGAAAGTTAAAGCTCGGCAGAGTTTTTTTTTTTCTTGAAACGAATAACCTGCATCATTCTCGGTAATAAAGACACGATTGTTAAAGTATTTTTTTTTCTTTTTTTACACTAAAACTAGCCTAAAAACGTTCTAAGTCTTCCCTGACTAAAACTAGACGAAAACTCTTGGGTTTTCGTCGACAAAAACGTGACTAAAACTTAAATTAATATTCGTCCAAAGACGAAAACTAAAACGAAAAGTTAGATGGCTGCCAAAAACAACAATGTTCTTATGTTTGCTTTTTCATTCCGTCTTTTTCTTGTTTAGTACGACGCAATTTCTCAAAAGTTTTTTTAATAAAATTACGTATTGTTGTTGCTTGTTGTGAGACCATTCGGTGACATGTTTGTTTCCTATAGTTGTTACATGGAATTCACACATTTTATTAAAAGTGAATAAAAAAGATTAAGTAATTCAACAAAATTGCATGTTGTATGAAAAGAAAAACATCATTTGCCAAGAGTGGTTGTGGAAATATTCCATTTCTAGTGTTGTCAGTTGTCTTGAATCACCATGATTTCACACCAGCTTATACAGTTATCCTTTATGAAGACGTTCATAAACACAGATTTATATAAAAGCAAACCATAACACTCACATGCATTATTAAAGGCAAATACATTCAACATGTCGTGTTTATAAGTAACGATGTTCCCAAACGGTGCTGACTGTCTTCTGAGAAATACGAACACTCAGAGTTATATTCTTTTTCCATGTATGTTTTATATGTTTTAATAAATCATTTTTGTTGTGTTTATACCATAAGATATGCTTTTTTTTCCAAAGAGGTTGTGCATTAGTGGGGTAAGGATTTTTACAAATTTGCAAATGTTGATTAAAAATGGTACCTTTGTTAGCTTGGGAAGAAATGCTTTGGCTTCCTTCCATTTTTGGTACTTGTAATCCGACTCCCCCTTTTTTTGGCTCCCCTTTTGTCCTACCTGCTAGGTGTGTGGACGGCAGCATGAATTTCATTTGGGGTTGCAAATTTAGAGTAAAGCGCATCCGTGTAGTTGTTCACATTAACTTCACATTTACATAAAAAAAGCAACTGGACTTTTGCACGAATGTTGCAAAAACACTGCCTATTTATGTTTAATTGTGGGCGTGGTGGAGAACAAATACCCATGGCCCATAATAATAATGCGTTCAAAAAGTATACAAACTCGCAAATGTCTCTAACATTCATGAATAAAACCGAAAGAAACACTTTCGTTTTTGATGTGGGGGTCGTGTTCAAACATTGCTGAAACTTCGAAAAAGGGGAGATGTTCGCTAAGTGGTTGAAAGTACATTCTTGGACCAAGAGAAGGTGGTTCAATTCCCACCGGGCTGATGCCGACGTGTCCCAGGAGCAGACACCCTAAGTTTCTATCACAATTGGGACCATTGCGGTGCAATGCAGCAAAATTTTCCCCAATGAGGGATAAGTAGGTACTATAGATAGATAGACGGATAGATAGATAAAAACTTTATTAATTTCCCGCAGAAAAAAAATTGGTGTCCAGTAGCAACAGAAATCAAGTACATAGTTAATAAATAAAACAACATACATTCAATAATAAAATAGGACTCAGTTCCTTCCAGAAACATCTGATTGATTAAATTGTCTGAGGGCTGAAGGGATGAACGACCTCTTAAAGCGCTCAGACCTGCTACTTCTGGCCGTCTTCTGGGTCGTGATAACATCATATAGAGGGTGACGGGGGTTATTCAGGATACCCTGCATTAAAGCCCTCATCCTCACCTCCAAAACAGCTCCAATAGAGTCCACATTTCTCCCCACCACAGGTGCACACTTCCTTATCAGTCTGTCCAGCCTAATGCTGTCCCTTGCGGTCAAGCTACCTCCCTGGCAGACAACCGCGAAGAACACTGAAGTTGCCATGGCAGACTGATAATGTGTAGAAGTATACTGATAAAGTAAAAAGTATGTATAAAGTATATATAAAGTATACTGATAAAGTATATCGATAAGTATAGTATGATAAAAAGCTTATCATGCATGATAACCAGAGGTAAGATCTTAAGCCCGAACACGAACCCGAGCCGAGCCCGACCCGAAAGTCGGGTCGGGCCTAAAAATGTCAAACATTACTTCGGGTCGGGTTCGGGCTTCTCTCTCGCTGACTTTTTAAAAAAAAATAAATACAGTTTATGTTTATAAAATGTAAACTAAAACGATGTGTGTGTATTAAACTAAGGAATACTTGTTATAAAATTAATAATAAAAAAGAGAAGTAATGTTTAACTACTAAATAGGATCCGCAGATCCAGAGCATGCTCTGCGCACGTGAACGCACCCTCTTAATTTGGTAATCTTCCCCTGCTCACGTCTTTATTTATTTTGAACTGGTGTCCCCGAAATGAAGGAGTAAGAAGTTAAGGATAAACTAAAAGCAGGAGAACTGAAAAGACAAACACGCACCAGTAAGAGTGAGGAGTGGAAAAGCTTTAAATTTATTGTTCAAAATGCTACAGAAACTTGCGTTGGTTTCTCTGAATGTAGTCAATGTGGCGCTTTGCTTTCATATGAGACCAAAAAGACTGGCACCTCGACGCTGAGCGGGCATTTAAACAGCTGGACTGGTAAAAGTGATGATCGTTAAAGATCTATTTTATCATTTGTTTCAAAGACCCTCCCTCCTCTTCGCGCTAAGCAGGCCATCACAAACAAGTGCGTTAGGGGTCCTATAATTTTTTTTTTTTCTTTTTTTTATTAGAAAACATGTTCTTGAAAATGTTCCAATTTATAAATGCCCCCCACCCCCGCACCCACTCCCGAGTCCTCACAAATAAAATATGACATTTCGGGCTTGTTTCGAGCTCGGGCCCGCAAATCACGTTGATTGGTCGGGCTCGGGCCGGGTCGGGTTTTAATATCGCGGGCTCGGGTCGGGCTGGATTTTTTTAGGCCCGAACTCATCTCTGATGATTACCTCTTTAATTATGTATAAAAACCTCATTCTGCTTGTCTTTT
The DNA here is from genome assembly GCA_902685375.1 of Neostethus bicornis. Lineage (NCBI taxonomy): Eukaryota > Metazoa > Chordata > Actinopteri > Atheriniformes > Phallostethidae > Neostethus > Neostethus bicornis. Next base: position 10,180,057 of record LR738553.1, on the reverse strand, counting down.
AGTCATTTGAAAAGCAGTTACTCACGACGATTAGACTTTAACAAGATTTGAATGAGCGTTTTTAATTCCATTTTACCACATTTTATGCACTTTTTAATGTACATATAGAACAACTTACAAACCAGACACCACGAGAACACAGATTGAGTTTCTTTTCCGAGTCAGTTCGATGCAACTAAAATGCTCCATCATTTCTACGCTGGGATAACGTGTTACGGTTGTCAAACCGAACTGCAACTTTGTCGAGAGAAAGGTGACATTAGTTAACGTAGGAAAATAAATCAGTTGTACTCACTACTCTGGTGCGCCGTGTCTATGTCACATCGTAGAAAATACTGCTGAAGCAGCTGGTTGTGTTTAACCAGGCCATATATCATGACCTGAAGCAGAAGATAAAAACAAATTACGACAAATAGACGCTGAAGCGTTGAAATTTGTAAAGCAATTATCTTGGCAGATCTTTTTGTTTGTTTTCAAGGAGTAAAAAAAACAGATGTGAGTTGAAATAAATTATATTTAAGCTTAAGCAGAAGATAAAATAATGTCTTTAGGGTCGTTTTTCCGGCAGATGACATTTAATTTTACAGATGAAACACAGAGTTTAGTTCTCTATCATATTTTTTTCTTTTTTTTTGGGACCATTTGACAAGAAGTTTTATCGCAATTGGTTAAAAAAGCCCTACCTTTGAAGCCGCCTCACTAAACAGATAGAGGTAATCATTGGTGATTAAGAGGATTAAGAATTAGCATGTTTTTCTCACTTTCCTTATTAGACACTAACAATAGAATGGGATTAATCCCCTTTGAAGGAACAATTCAAAGTGTGTCTACGTTTGCAGGGCCAAAAACCCAAGGCTACTTCAGGAGCAACCTTGACGTCGTACACGTTGAGTTTACAGCCTCCCTTTGCTCTGTATCAGATCTTAACACAGCTCTCCTCTGCCTTCATTAAAATAGCTGCCATGCTCATCACAACAGATGCCCCTGCACTCAGCATATGTCCAAGGTTATAAATCCAGATTACCTACTTCTTGTGTCGCTTCTTAAGCCATCTGGTGTGATTTAAGCACCAGGCAAGGCTTTTCTTGACACCAGGCTCTTCTTGGTTCTGTACATGGGGGTGGCAATAGATCAGAAATCTCTTGGCAACCACTTTATTCTATAAAAAGAAGGCTTAAATATTATCATTTGCAGATTTCTTCTTGGTTTCTGTAGCAATTGAATTGAATTGAACTTACTTTAATGATCCCAAAGGGAAATTCGATGCTACAGTGCAAACATCTCAATGGCATCGTCCTGCCAGTGGTCCTTCCTAGTCCGCTCACACGGTAGGGATTCCGGTGTCTGAAAAGCTACCTGTCCGGAATGAGTCCAAGGAGTCAGGCTTCAGCTAAGCACGCTAAACTGGTCTCTTTGTGGTAACACTTAGTTTGTCCATTTTGCCAGCGAGCAACCAATCGGATGTTTCCATGACAACTGAAGGGACACTGGGCTCAAAGCGCCTCCTTTCAGATCATCGTCTTCTCAGCTCTGTCAGAACTGCACCAACTCTTCCAGCCAAGGTGGATATGGTTCTGAGAGCTAGCAGCTGGTTGTGCATGTGAGCAAAGTGGGACAACTCCATGACAAGCAAAACAAGCTAACGGGTAGCTAGCCGGACACAAAAAAAAAAACCTGCCATCCGAAGTGAAGCAATGTAGTTAACAATGATGTCAAAAGAACGCACAAAGTCACATCTCTAAAACGGGACAAAACACAAGTAAAAAAACAGAGAGAAATTCAGAAAAAAAAAGCAAAAATAGACGACAAAATGCTAAAACAACAAGAGATACTGCAGTAGGCAACTGCCCAAGGCAGTGCCTTTAAAAAAAAAAAAAAAAAAGAATAAGGGTACTTTCATTTGTATTTTCAGATGATGGTTCATTGTGGGTTTTTTTTTTCTTTCTGGTCTTTATATATTTTCACCGACCAAACTTGGTCAAGTAAACTACGAGGACTGAATGTGGTTTTCAATTAGGCAGGTCCGTAAGCAGAGCATTGACAATGAGTTGGATATAAAACAGCCAGGTCTCACAAAACACCCCGTCTGTAAATGTTGTATAACAAAAAGACCGCATCGTACAGGTAAAGGTAGGAGTCAGCAAACTGTGAGAGTGAATGGTGAGCACAGTTTGAGAAGCAGATTAAAACTGTTCTACTTATTGATCGTTTTTCTTTGCTTTCTGGCATTCGCACTCCTTTTCGAAAGCTCCATGCTGATTTTCACAGTCAGTTAAGTCGTCTAGTAACCCAGATTACAGACACATTTGAACCTAATCTGGGGTACTTTTGGTACTTAAAGGTCAACGATAGCAGGTCACAGCATTTTTCGGTCTTGACAGGACTAAAGGTTATCAGCAAGCTTTCACATGGATTGGCGAAATAGTTGTTGTGGCCGTTTTTAAAACCAACTGGGCATACTACCCCCAATTAGAGATGACTAATATTTGTTGTTCTCAATATATTGTCGAAAACATAAGAATTTGTCATCCTACGTTGAAAATAGGTTTGCACAGTGAACTCACAGCAAGATGGTCATGGGTATGGCCATGACCTCTCATGGCATGGATGGTCATGGGTTCCAAGACTCGTCCTACTTGGGACGAGGCTTGGACGAGGCTTGGAACACAGGCCTTTTCGTGTGAACTTTGCATGTTCTCCCCATGTATGTGTGGGTTTTTTTAGGTACTCTGGTTTCCTTGTACCCTCCAAAAAACATGCGTGTTAAGGTAATTGGCCACAATAGGTTTTGTGAAGGTTTTTCTTAAGAAGGTTGGTTTTATCTGAGGTTAGCTGAAGGTTCTGTGGAGGTTGTGAGAAAGTTCTATGAAGGTTTTGTGAGGGTTGCCTGAGGATTAGTTTTCTAGCTAACATGAATGCTCAGACAACTTTTTAAGAACATTGTGTAATGGTTCCCCAAAGGTTATGGTTAAAATTTAAGGTTAGAAGAACGTTCTGAAAACCTTATAGAGAACCATTAAAAAAAATCCAAAAAATAATGTTCCGCTACTGTCATAAAACTTTCCAATTTATCTTTAGAAAACCAAAAATAACCTTTAAGGAACGTTCTGCTAACCTTTAAAAACCCTTCCCAGAACATTTTCGGAACATTAAATTGTTAGCTGGGTAGGTATGAGTGTGTGTGCATGTGTGGATTGTTGTGTGTGGCCCCGCGATAGGCTAGCGACTCGATGAAACAAAAACATTGAAAACAGTTTACAAGAAAAATCTATTGACGTAGTATCTAGACATTGCGAGTACACAATGGAGCAAAGAATTTATCAAAAAACGGGGCATTTTATTTGTTATATGGAGATTTTTTTGGTTTTGTGTCAGACTCAGGGTAAATTATTTGTCAAAAAGTTTTGGCTGAATAGCTCACTTACCAAGCGGCACTTACAATTGCTGCTGGAAGCGAAATTCAATCCAGACACGTTTGAATAAAAGATGTGAATACTAAACCTAAGCAATCTGTAAATCCAGGTTAGTTTTTCAAATGCTTTGAACAAATGAGAGTGTTTTGATGGAAAAGCACGAACCAGGAGCTTTGCTAGTTAGCGACCCAATTAACTATCACGAGTCAGAACTGATGAGATGGCTAGGATGGTACAAAAAAAAGAATGTGCCATTATGTGTCGCAATAAAAGCAATGTATTGCCCGGGCTAGATGGGCGTACTGGAGAGGAGGGTCCGTCAAATTGTCGAGTCTCGGATTGAAGAGGAGCAGTGGGGTTTCCGTCCCGGACGTGGAACTACGGACCAGCTCTATAGCCTCTTCAGGATCCTGGAGGGGTTATGGGAGTTTGCCCAACCAGTCTACATGTGTTTTGTGGATCTGGAGAAGGCATTCGATCGTGTCCCTAGGAGACTCCTGTAGGGGGTGCTCCTGGAGTACGGAGTCTCGGAGCCTTTGGTACGAGCTGTCCGGTCTCCGTACAACCGGAGCCAGAGCTTGGTCCGTATAGCTAAAAGTATGTCGATTCCATTTCCAGTGAGAGTTGGACTCCGCCAAGACTGCCCTTTGTCACCGATTTTGTTCATCACCTTCATGGTGGAAAATGTTGTAAACTGAAAAGAATCCTATTGTATTTCACATCAAATTTTATTTTTTCTCAGTAAATTGTTCTAATTATTATATAAATAAATTTTATAAAATTTTATAAAATTGAGCTAATGACTCTGAGGTAGTGCTTTGTAATTAATGAGACTGTTTGCTTCTCATTAATTACAGAGCACTACCTCAGTTTCCAAAAGTGGGAACAGTTTCAAATAATCCCAGTATCCAGCATTACCTTAATACTGCCTAAACCTAATGTTGCTGACTTGTCGCTGAACATTCTTGCCAAGCACAGCTTTACTTTAGGTCTTATAGAATAAAATCAAAGCGTGCAGTCTGCCACAACAACTGTGCCAGGAGGTCTTCCATATCTGCCAAATGCTATTGAGAATATGGCACTTCTTCAGCTTAGCTCACCTGGGGAGCAACTGACACCTCAGTAACCCTGGGCCCTGTGATGGAGCATCTTGCCTTTCCATGTGGACATGCTCATTGTCCGGATGCCTTATCACTTCAGGGCCATTTCTCCTGAAGATCACTGGGACTGACAAAGCAGAAACATGGGCACTCCTTCAGAAATTTCTGAAGCAAGCAAAACCCAAAGGTGTGTGTTGGCAATCAAAGCCAGGAAATTGGAAAGCTGTTTGGAGGAATGTGGACAATTTTCTTTGAGATTCAGAATCTGACTTTTTAATAAGCATAATTGAAAATTTTAAGGATAAATTAAATTCCAAATGTACCATGTGCAGTTATATTATGTGTGTTCACTGGTGGACCAAATTTTTCATACTTAGACCTTTAACAGTGCTTTATTTCTTTTAATCAGCCATTCATAACTATGTTATGATTTTAAAGTCATTTTATTATACTCAATTAAAACTATTTGAGACCACAATAAATGCCTTCACTCAATAAACAACCTAATGGTGAAAAAGTCAATGCAGTAGCTGCAACACACAAATCCATCCATTAAGATTTTACAATCTTCAATAATAAATAAGAACGTAATAACGACTTACCTACTAAAAAATTAGGGTTATTTGTTGATGAAATCCATCTTTCTCTCTCCTCACCAATGATAATGGTCTAGTCTGTCTTGTCCTAACCCTGCATACATTTTCATTAATGGGATAGGCCCGGGCGAACTCCGCAACCCGTTCGGGATAAGCAGGTCAGAAAATGATTGAATGAATTTTCAGCAAATTTGGACACCTGTTCCTTGCCGTCAAGAATTCTTTACTTTTCTGTCTTTATAATTCCATTCTGGGTAAATCGGCCACAAAGTCTATTATCCACCTTCAGTAGTTGGTAAAAATAATTACAGCAACAAAACAATATTTCTATTCCTGTATCCCGTGGAAAGCCTTTTGAAAGGGCTAGGGAGACCGGTTGATAATCTGATTGGCTGAAACTAAGTTTAATTGCGTTAACTTTTTCTAGAGGGTAATGACTGCAGGGCCAGCAGAACAGACTCCGAAGACCTTAAAAGAAGCTCTGCTGATATTGGCCTACCCATCAAATATGGCAGGCTAAAATGTGATTGGACGAATGGTTTAATGTATGAACACACGTTTGGAAGCAGTACAGTTAATAGAAAATCCACAAAAGAAAACAAATTTTACAAATTTGAACGGCCAAAATATGATAACTCAATTTAGAAATTCAGGTCGTTTTTGAGCCAGCAGAGAAAGCTTCAAAGAACATTAGTTCCATCAATGTGTGTATTATAATTCATTTTCTTGTAAACAACCATATACATATTAAACTACTAATTAGCGATATTGAGTCTCATTTTATTACGTCAGAGTAAATGTTACACTAAGGTAGCAGTCACAGCCCCCACTACCCCCCTTGCATTGACAGACTCCCCCATCACCACTGTAGACTCTTTCCGTTTCCTCGGCACTACCATCACACAGGACCTAAAGTGGGAGCCATCCATCAGCTCCCTGATCAAAAAGGCCCAGCAGAGGATGTACTTTCTGCGGCAGCTGAAGAAAGCCAAGCTGCCCGCCCAGATGTTGGTGCAGTTTTACACAGCCATCATCGAGTCCATTCTCACCTCCTCCATCACCGTGTGGTACGCTGGAGTCACAGCCAGGGACAAACACAGACTGCAGCGCATTGTGCGCTCCGCAGAGAAGGTGATTGGCTGCAGCCTTCCATCTCTCGAAGACCTGTACGTCTCCAGGACTCGGGGGCGTACAGGTCGGATAGCAGCTGACCCTTCCCACCCTGGACATGGACTTTTTGAACGACTCCCCTCGGGCAGGAGGCTCCAGTCCATTCGGACCAGAACGTCCCGCCACAAAAACAGCTTCTTCCCTTCTGCCGTTGGACTAATGAATGCTTTATAACCTGGATCCCCACATCTCTTAGTCACTTCCCTCTTGTCACTTTACTATCTTTATTATTTTTTATTATTTTCTATGACATTGCACTACTTTTCTTTTTCTGTCTGAGCACTCTTAGTTTTGTTAAAATCATTTTTATTTATTTTTGATTATTTTTATTTTATTTTTTGCACACCTGTATCATAGCAAGTTCCTAGTCCCTGATATTCTTCATTGCCATGGCAATAAAAGCATTCTAAATTTGATTCTGATCGTACACTGATCGCACATTAGCGCGCCGCCATATTTTCCCCATGTGGCTGGCTATCTCCCATTGGGTTTTTATTCGATATGATGCATTTATTTTTATTGTATGCATTTGATTGTCAGTTGCTGGGGATATCATGCCTTAACATGACAAGTAATTATGGAGCAGTTAACGCCGATTCTAGATTAAAGTTCACAGGCTTACACATTCTGTGTGCTGCTTATTCCGACATAGCACCTGCTGCCACCCATGAGTGATTTCGCCATCAGCGCCACTGACATTAACTCTGGACTGAACTCTCAGCATCTGCGTACAAAATGAGAGTTTTATTGCACATTATGCAGCTTAATGAGGTAAGAGATTAAGACGTTGCCCTTGCTTTGCGCGGCCTGTGTTAGCACATTGGGCTCGAAATGAGTCAGCTCCGCTGGCTCTTGTGGCATTGTTTAGGGTTGAGTATTTGGTGATTACTTCACCAATTTCTAATGTGAATGTAATTTCTAACTGGGGGATTCAACTTGAGTTGACAGAGATTACTTGTGGCCTCTTCACTAGGTCAAATAGCTCCCTTTTAATGCCAGTATGAGGATTTTTAATGATGTTTTTATAATATTGCGAGGGTCTATTCAAGAGTTTACACTTGCCACGCTGATAATTTAGAGGTGAGGTTGTCAGTCCAAAAACTAATTGGACACATTTCCTCTTCACTGTAAATCAAATTTTATTTATTCATTTTTTGAAAAACGACTGTTCACCATTTGGCAGCTCTGAATTCTCTGTAAAATCTAATCTAAATTATTAGCTTATTTAGATAAATAAATTCAGATTTTTACTTTCAAAATGCCAATAAATATGAAAAATTATTTTCGTATCCAAAAAGGACTAAAAAAGAAAAAGCAGATAGTGAAACAAGTTGTTTGGGGAGGCATAGCCCAGTGCTAAAATTGCCGGCTTTGGACCGAAGAGTTGCTAATTCGATTCCCGATGCGCTCAGGCTTCTAGGTCGCTGGAAAGAGACACCTACTGTCCAAATACTGCAATGCAGCAAAAAATAAAAAAAATCCCCTTTAGGGATTAATAAAGTGAGGTTATTATTTAGTTATCTTGTAATATGATTGTAAACTGTCACCACACCTGAGTCTCGGTGTCATTGAAGCTATAAACAAACACATACACACATATTTAACACGTGTGTGTGGAGACTGAAAAAAAATATTTTTCATAGATTTAATTGCTGTCATAAAGTATGAGTAACACCATAAAAATTGGAATTGTGATAAAACTACACAATACTAAGTGCATTTCATCACAACTAAAAAAAAACCTGCACGTATGTGATTATCGTGACTCCCAAGCACACTTTCTAAGAACCGCGGCCCTGACCTGAGGAAAGGATTTCTTGCAGCTTAGATATTATCCCCTGAGGTAATGGCCTTTGCCTCCCATGCTCTCAAGTGTGTGTGTGTATATGTGTGTGTGTGCATTGCCTGTAGGGCTGTTACAAGTGGTTGGTATTGATCAGGTTGGCATTGGAGTTCACAAGCAAGATACTGTAAAGCTCTGATTTCTATCTCGATACTTTTTTTTTTCGTAGAAAGCCTCGAGTTTATAACCGTGATGTGTTGAGAAAGAAATTTCTAGAAAGGAGTCATGAGGGTCTGTTCCTGCTAACTAGTATTAGGACACATGAGAATTTTGAGACGTCGTACCTTTTTTGCAATGTTTGAATAGATGTAGAGAAAATTGACCCGAAACTATCGCATAAAACGTCTATAAATGGAACATCGTTAAACTCGTTCAGAATAGTCATGCCTTGAGTTTATTTGTGTCAGCGCCATTACTTACTAACACTACTCACCAGGAAAGGTGAGAAGCTTATCCCACCAGGACTCCTGCTGCTGTTCGCTAGCATGCTGGTTGGACACCATATTTAGTAGCAAACACCGGCACGCTTGACCTCAACCAGCAAGACGCAAGCTGGATTACCCTAATCCCAGATCTGTCTAGTTAAGATTAGTGCTCAGAAAATCAACCACATGCATGGCTGATAAATGACACACCTTAACAACCCTTCCCCCTCCCAACAGTGTTTCTTTTTTAGTCTGTTTATTTAAACTAAACAGGATTTAACTCGTAGTAGACAGTCTGCCGGAGCAATGCCGGCTTTTTAAATACTCATTGAGCCATTCCCAGCATTCTTAAACATTGGCCTCATTAGAAAATGATTTATTTTAGTAGTGTGAGAGGAAGAAGGTTGTTTGGCTGGATATGAAGACTTTTCCTTTATTATTTGTAAAAGTTCCATTCCGTTGTCTTCTGCTTCAAGAGGACTGGGTAGTGGGGGTAACAACCTCAGAAGGTAGACCTAGGCTTCTCTCACCCCGGCTGCATCTTTCAGTTCACCAGAAAGGATCCCGAGGCGTTCCCTGGCCAGCTGTAGGACATAGTCTACAGTATGCCTACAGAAATAGTCTAGGGTCTGCCTCTGGATCTCCTCCCGATGGGACGTGCCCAAAACACCTCACCAACGAGGCGCCCGAGAAGCATTCCCGACCAGATGCCCGAACCACATCATCAGGCTTCTCTCGAGGAGTTCGGGGTACAGCCGCCACTCCTCCGGGATGGCAGAGCTCCTAGCCCAGGGGTGGGCAAACTTTTTGACTCGCGGGCCACATTGAGTTCTAACATTTGACATGCGGGCCGGACTGGGGAATGGGGGGTGTATCCTCCCCTAGGTCGACCAAAAAAAAAATTGTTCTTACTACTTTAATTACTGTAAACGTTTAAAATATGCACCAAAATGCAGAAAAATTACTTATTTTTCAAAAAGGTTCTGGGGGTGGGGAAGCCCCCAGAGCTCCCTAAACTCCACCCTTCTTTAGAATTCGTCGTGAATTCGCCCCTGGGAACAGGAGCAGATGGATGGCATGCTTTGGTAACCGCTAGATTAGGCCGATAGAATGGCGCACAAGATTTTAAACAAGCGCTTTAAACGTTACATCAAGAGCGTTAAATTTAAATCTAGCGACGCTAGGTCTGAAATCTAGTGTAATAGCACTTAAAAATGTGTATTTAGCGGTGCCTTGTTTGAAATCTAAGCGCTTGATCTAACATTTTGCTTGTTTTAACATCTAACACGCTTGTTTTACGTGCGTGTATTGGGCTCGATGGCTTTCCATATCTGTGCACACATTTTATTTTGAAAGTGTGCGCATGACGGAGACACACGCATTTCAATGGAAGCAGTGTTGTTGTATTTTTGGTGCAATCTAGTGACGAACATAAAAAAAATCAAGAAAAATCAAACTAACATGTTTTTTTTTTCCTAGTTCAGCGGGCCGTATTAAAACGTTTAACGCGCCGCATGTGGCCCACGGGCCGTAGTTTGCCTATGCCTTTCCTAGCCCTACCTCTGATTCAGAGCCCAGTCTCTCTGTGAGGGAAGGTCATTCCGGCCACTTGTATCCGTGATCTTGTTCTTTCAGTCAATACCCACAGCTGGTGACAATAGGTGATGGTAGGAACGTAGATCGACTTGTAAAATTGAGAGCTTTGCTTTTCGGCTCAGGACTTTCTTTACCACGACCGGTAGATGCAAGTTTATCCAAGCCCGATAAAGTAACAGTTCAGAATCTTTTATGCGACAGCTTCTGAAATGCAATCTTGAGAACACAATACATACCATACTGAAATCCATCACCCATCTATTTTATTCTTTGCCAGCTGTAGTTTGTTTCACTTATGCATATGTAATGTGTGAAATGTGCTGATTATGTATGGCACTCTTGACACGAACGATCATAGGTTCATGTTAACATCCACAGGTGCCACACATGAAGGGTTTTGCACTCCCCCATGTCTACACCATGTCCATACCTAATCACAAGCATGTTACGGGTAAACAAGTGATTTTACTTGGATGAGAACTTGATGTTCCAGAATTTTAACGTCTACTTGTTAGAAAACATAAACAGGAGTTACTTCCCAAAGGACACATTGAACCAAGAACTCGCATACAGATCATGTTTCAACCTTTGGAAATCTTGCCGCAACAAAGTGCACTCCCAACTAAAGAGTGAATCATGTCATGGAGAAAAAATTAACATAGACATGTATAAATAAATAAGTCCATGCAAGGGTGCAATTGTATTTTAAAAATTTGAATAAATAGAAATAATTTATTTGTCACAAATGGAAAAATGATAGAACAATAAATGTTTTGTGAATCTAAATCTAATATGAGAGTTTTATGCGAGCTTTTTGTGAATAGATTTGACCAATCTCTTTCAAGATGAGGGAAATGTGGATAAAGATTTAAGAGTTTATCATGTCAGGGGTTTGGCTCAAGACCCCGACAAAACAGAAGACGAGGAAGGCAGGCGGACGGTTTAACGCCTTTCATTAACAATAATCTTAATATAACCAACAATAAAAAGGAGCAGAGCTTGGAGCATGTCTGTCCCAGGCGGCAGCCAGCAGGAAGAGAGATGCAGTTGCTCTCAATCAATCCACTTTGTGGCGACGGACTCTCCCAGGAACTTTGTGGCAACGGAGCCACCATCTCCTGCACACAGGGGAGAGAGAGAGAGAGAGAGAGAGACAGACAGACAGACAGCAGCAGGGAAGGGCCCAGGGCCCTCACAATCAAAACTGCACATTTTTATGCTCTTTTATAGACTTGAGTAATCATTTATAATTTCTAACATGTCCAACCAAGATAAATCATTCAAATTAAATTCAAGAGTTCTATAAATGCATCATTCATGTTTTGTTGTGGTGAGGAACGCAGGATGAAAAAGTTAAAAGTATTTCTTAATTGATAAAAGCGGGTTGTCCGAGGCAGGGGGGTTCCTTGAATAGATAAAACAAAATATAAGTACACAGGCGGGAACAACTTCATACAAAAATCTTCAAAAGGGTTAGACGTTGTTATTGCATGGAAACCAACAATCTGGCACAGAATGGAAGTGCAGGGTGGCTTATGTAGCTTGCTGATTGCTGATGACCTGCAGGTCTTGAGCAGGTTGCCGCAGAGATGGACGCCCTCTTTCAAGCAGGAGCAAAGATCACAACATTTTTGCAGAATTTTGTTTTATGGTGTTGTTCCCAATAAAAAGCCCACTTTTAATAGAAGCACACCCCTGTTTTTCTCCTGAAACTAGGAAAGCAAAGCTTAAGTCTGACAAAAAACACGTCTTCCAAAAACACGTCTTGTGCAACTTTAGCTCAAGTCTGAATTTTTCGGTCATTGTTCTTTTAGATAGCGCTAACTGCACTACCGCGCATGTGCAGCTTGTTCTGGTACTGATCGCGTACTGAGCCAAATTTTTTTGCCATTCAGATTTTATTTGATCTTCCATGAGAATAGTTTACAAGTGGGGGAAAGATGCAGTGGGAGATCGACAGAGATAAGTGCGGCATCTGCAGTAATTATGGCACTGCATCGATCTGTCATGGTGAAAAAAAAGCAAAGAAAGAAGTGAGTTGAAAAGCAAAGCTCTCGATTTACAAGTCGATCTACGTTCCGACCCTCACCTATGTTCACCAGCTGTGGGTGGTGACCAAAAGAATGGGATTCCGGGTACAAACAGCTGAAATTAGCTTCTTTCGCAGTGTTGCTGAGCTCTCACTCAGACAAAGGGTGAGGTTCTCCGTCATCCGGAAAGAGCTCGGAGTAGAGCTGTTGCTCATCTGTATCAAGAGAAGCCAGATGTGATGGTTTGGGTATTTGGTTAAGATACCTTCTGAGTGCCTCACTGGTGAGGTTTTTCGGGACAAGACCCATAATCTGGAGAGCTAATGTATCACAGCTGACCGGGGAACACCTCGGGATCTTCCCGAGTTAGTTGGAGAATGCAGCCTTGGTGAGAGAAGCCTGGGCTTCCCTTCTGAGGATGTTGCCCTCACGATCCGGTCCTGGATGAGCGGAAGATGACGGAATTGAAATAGCTTTTTTATAGACACACACCCTATCAGTGTTGCCATGCATGTGTAAGTATTGGGATTAATACAGTATTTTTTAATTCTAAAAATATGTGAATGTTTGCTCCAAAAATTTGTCTGGATATCAACGTACCTGAAAAACAATTTTCTATGAGCTTTAAAAAGACTCCTTATGAAAATCTAAACTTCTGTCTCTGTTTTGTTTCATTTTCTTTTAAATTACGAAGGCACTCTTGATTACACACTCGGACCATTAGACACAAACTATAATGTGCAAATCTTCACAAAAGCAAAATGCACATAAAACAATTTTCTACTTTTTAATTTGCATCTGCTTGGAATATTTTCTAAACTAAAACAAATGCCCAGACTTAGCAGGTGGCAAATCATTTTTGATAATGGAATCCTTCCATTTTGTACGAGCTCTGTGTGATACATCATAAAGGCAATTTGCAAAAGTCTTGAATGTGTTTGAAATCATTTAGTTTTTGCTACCTGGGAGTCGGTTGGATATATTTACTTCTCATGAGCAGGTTTATATTTTCAGTCGTACTAATTACTTCCCCCAGGAAGTTTAATTGAAAGTGTTAAAGTTTGACATAGATTTGTTTGTGTTTTACAGTTCCGCTTAAACGTTCATACCTCATTTTCTATATTGCTTTGCTTAAAGTTGTTTCTTGTGTATTCCTTCTGCTACCCTCCAGGAGTGTAAGACGGTTCAGGTCGTTCAGGTGTCTCTTCGTGGCTTCATGTGAACGACATCTGACATAGTTTATTTGCTCCGTGCAAATTTAGTTTGAGCTCAAGGCATCTTTTGGCTCTTCTCATCCTCCATAAATTTCTTTTCAGACTCCAAGGTGGGGTAGAAGCCAAGAAGCTTGTCACTTTCTGTTTTATCAACTGTTTTTAGTGTCTGTGTAATGAAAAATCCATGTGTCCTTATTTTGCTTTTGGATACAACTATTTAGCAGGAAACTTGTGGAACTTGACTTTTTATCATTTAGATTTTGAGGTGTGTACATACAAAAAAAGACGTGCAGGTTGTTACAAAATAATACATATTATTACATTTCAAAGTTTTTTGTGATTTGTAGAGAGATTGTGGTTCGATATTGTGAGATTATTTGACATTGTGATCTGGAGTGAGAAGAGGGAAGAGGTGGAGGAAAAGCTGGAGAGGTGGAGGTTTGCACAAGAAAGAAGAGGAATGAAGATTAGTCAGAGTAAAAATGAGTACATGTGTGTGAATGAGAGGGATCCAAATGAAAAAGTGAGGTTACAGGGAGAAGAGATAAAGAAGATGGAAGATTTTAAGTACTTAAGATCAACAATCCAGAACAATGGAGAGTGTGGAAAACAGGTGAAGAAGCGTGTGCAGGCAGGCTGCAACGGGTGGATGCAAGTATCGGGTGTGATGTGCGACGGTAGAGATTCAGCTAAAATGAAAGGGAAAGTGTACAAAACTGTGGTGAGACCCGCCATGCTGTTTGGTCTAGAGACAGTAGCACTGAAGAAAAGACAGGAAACAGAGATGGAGGTAGCAGAGATGAAGATGCTGAGGATCTCTCTGGGAGTGACCAGGGTGGACAAGATCAGAGGAACAGCACATGTTAGAGGTTTTGGAGATAAAGTCAGAGAGGGAAGACTGAGATGGTTTGGACATGTGCAGAGGAGAGAAAGAGAGAGTACATCGGAAGAAGAATACTGGATTTGGAACCACCAGGAAAGAGGCCTAGAGGAGGTTCATTGATACAGTGAAGGAAGACACGAAGATAGTTGGTGTGACCAAAGAGGATGCAGCAGATAGGGTTAGATGGAAGAAACTGACTTGCTGTGGCGACCCCTGAAGGGAAATGCCGAAAGAAGAAGAAGAATTACATTTGAAAGTCCCAATTATTGACCTGGATGGCTAAACAACAAAGGAACTTAAACAGCTGCAATGTTAGCTTTTACAAAGTCAGAAAACACAATTTTGTGTCTTTTTGTCTCTTAAAATCTATTGTAAAGTTGGTACGATCGGTTTATATAATTAGAGAATGTGTATAGATTTTTGTTTTAAGCACATATAGTGAAATTATAGGTCTCAACTTACCAGTCGACCTACGTTCCTATCCTCACCTACGGTCACCAGCTGTGGGTGTTGACTTAAAGAACGAGAATGCGGATAAAAGTGACCAGGATGACTGGGTTCACACTCAGGGATACGGTGAATAGCTCTGCCATCCAGGAAGAGCTAGTAGTAGAGTCATTGCTCCTATAGGTCGAGAGAAGCCAGATCGTGTGTTTCGGCGTCCGGGTTAGGATGCCTCCCAAGCGACTCGCTGATGAGATATTTCGGGCATGTCCCGCCTGGATGAGACCGAGAGGCAGACCTTTGTCATATAATACTATTCAACAAAGATAAAAACAAAGTTGGTTCTTTTTCGACATCGTGGATCAAGTAAAGACATGTACGACATGAAAGTCTATGAGGATTAATAAGGATTTCTCCAGCTGTAATCTTCTTTCCATAATTTACCTTCAATCTAGCGACATATGTGAGTACTTTTCTAAAACCCTTCAATGGCTTCCGTTATTTTAATGTAACTCAGTTTCTGACTGTTTTTTTTTTTTTTTTAAAGTACATGAGTAAAGCATTCTTGAATTTTTTCCCACTTGAAGTTTGATCAAACACCTGATGGAAACAAATTTATTTTCGATATTTTAGAGGAGCACTCAAATCTAATCACATTTCCTGACCATGTCTTGCTCATACTGTACCTCTATCTTTCCATGAATATTTTTTAAACTATATTCTTGATGGCTTAGTCTTATTAATAAACTCAGTGGGAGTCCATTTATGTTTGCAGATGACTCTATGATTTGCATGTTTCCATTTAGAGTTATGAATACAAATCTCTCCGTAGATTAAAATCATTTTTCCAACAGACCCTCATTTGCAAAGGTCAGCATTGGAAAATCTACATAAAAGTTTGTCGCAACGTAAAGCTGAGCATGAGATTAAACTGTTTTCAGGTACAAATGAAAAGACAAAATACATCACCAAAACATGCTATATTTAATTTTAAAGATACTATATTCATCCCTCAATGGGTAAATTACTTTTGTCGCATTGCACCATAGCCAAGGTAGTCAAGTCGGCAAAAACATGGAGGTTAGGTGTCATTTTTCAGGGACTCCTAGGCAGAGGCTCAGTGGGAACTGAATCGGTTTCTCCTGGTCCAACGTCTCCCAGACGGACATTACAACATGGATCCAATGTCTCATTGAAATGTTGGAAAAACCACTTGAATGGGTACAGATAAACTCATGATACAGATGAATTCAAAAGCGTTACCATTCAATTTTGAAAAAAACCCAAATATTTTTCCTTCAAAATGAGATAATGAGTTTCTGGCTTTTACTCATGTTTGAAAGTGGATGTGTTAAAACAGTAAATAAATTACCCTAAACGGTACATACTATGTTAAATATACCTTTTTTTGGTCTTGGATGCTTTTTAAGGAGTCTATGAGGTCTGTAGTTGCTCAAAAAATCTGGACTTAATCTATAAAAATTACAAAAATATCTTTGTACAATCTTCGGCACTTGTCTGTTAGGGTTAGGTTCACTTGCCTCATTTTGGTTCTGATAGATCTGTTACAATTTTTCACTCTGTCAGATCCCAGGTTTTTAAAGAAAATCCTCACATAAGATGAAACAATGACCGACTTGGGTGTTGCACACATGCTCATAAAAACGTTGAATCGCACATTGGCTGTGTCAGCGAAAGAGATATGTCAGCCATTTTGGAACGGTTCGCTTCATGCAGACAAACCAAACTGCAGTAGATGTGTAGCTCAAGCACTGTGTGGAATATTTTTATTTTCACCGGTGGATTGAAAGGAGAGCTCAGAGATTACTTTTCACAAGACAGACAAAATATTTTATTTACCTGTATATTTGGTTATAATAGGTCATATTTTGTGAAAATAATTTTAACGAGCCACATTTATGTCCAATATTGAAATGTTGGCCACCTATTATTAGCTCCATTATTTACAGCAAGGGTTTTCCCCGGCTATAAAGTGTTGTGATGTTGGAAGGAGGAGGACCCAAATGCAAAACATCCAACAAGGTTTATTAACACAATTCGGGAAAGTCTGTAAAGCAAGAAGCACAAGATTAACTCAAAGTTTCAAAAGTCCAAATAATACAAAGTTCAAAACATGGTCAGGCAACCGGGGTGACCTGGCTGGAAGGGATAGTAAGACCCTACAGGGAAGTCTGCGGTGATTCCCTTAAATTGGCAGCAGGGTGCATAGGTGAGTGGAATCGGGAATCATCCCCAGGTGATCTTAATCGGATTGATTGGGAACATCCGGGGCTCCCTCTGGCAGCAGGTGAGGGATCCCAACTTAAAGGCTGACTCAGACTTCATAAAATATTTTACAGCTGTCACGGGAATGCTTCTCCGTTCCGTTCCATTCCATCATCTTGCGCTTGTTCCGGGGTCGGGTCGCAGGGGCAACAGCCTCAAACGGGTAGCCCAGGCATCTCTCACCCTGGCTGCATCCTCCAGCTCACCCGGAAGGATCCCAAGTCGTTCCCCTCGATCACGTAGATCGACTTGTAAATCGAGAGCTTTGCTTTTTGGCTGATGCCGCACCGATCCGCCTGTCCATCTCCCGCTCCATCCTTCCCCCACTCGTGAACAAGACCCTGATATACTTAAACTCCTCCACTTGGGGCAAGACCCTGTCCCTGACCCGCACGGGGCATTCCACCCTTTTCCGGGTGAGGTGGGGAACGCTTCTATTGAAAGAAAACAAAAATGATTGGAATGAAACATCTTTCGTGCCTCATACATACTCCATACTCCAAGTATCAGGTGTGATGTGTGACAGAAGAGTTTCAGCTAGAATTAAAGGAAAAGTGTACAAAACCGTGGTGAGACCGGCCATGCTGTTTGGTCTAGAAGCAGTAGCACTGAAGAAAAGACAGGAAACAAAGATGGAGGTAGAAGAGATGAAGATGCTGAGGATCTCACTGGGAGTGACCAGGATGGACAGGATTAGAAATGTGTACATCAGGGGATCAACACATGTTAGAGGTTTTGGGGATAAAGTTCGAGAGGCAAGACTGAGATGGTTTGGACATGTGCAAAGGAGAGTGAGTACATCAGAAGAAGGATGCTGGATTTGGAACCACCAGGAAAGAGGACTAGAGGAAGACCAAAGAGGAGGTTCATGAACGCAGTGAAGGAAGACATGAAGATAGTTGGTGTGACCAAAGAGGATACAGCAGATAGGGTTAGATGGAAGAAACTGACTTGCTGTGGCGACCCCTGAGGGGAAATGCCGAAAGGTGAAGAAGATGAATTTGGCGGCAAGGTGGCGCAGTGGTTAGCACAGTGGCCTCAGAACCAGAAAGTCTGGGATTTGAGTTCCAGATGGGGACGAGGCTTGTTCTTCTTATTTAAGAGGGGAAAAAAGTTTGTTTAAAAAAATCTGTTCAAAAAGTTCCACTATATGCTCGGGTGTAATTATAAACTCTCTTCATAATTTTAGAGTTTATATTCAGCATACCCAGTGAGTGCAGCGTTATTGTTTGGACTTGGTTTATCTCATTTCAGGCACAAGTCCAGTCGGTCACTCGACCAACACTGAGACACACATTCACAATGAAAATTTTAGAAACTCCAAAAAACCCAATGGGCATTTTCTCTGTACTGGAAGCCAAAATGCCTTGAGCAAACCGTTGCATGCATGTGGAGAACATGACAAACTCTACACAGAAAACCCCTAGCTGAGATTTAAATCCTCTTACTGTGAGGCCACAGATCTGTGAAACCTTAAAATTGAATGAGGCTGTTTCTTTTTTACTGGACTGCACATTTATTGACTTAACTGTAATGATACAAAAGTATCTCAGGAGGCGATCCCAGAAGTGGTTTGATAATCCCCACAGCTTTCAGTCATGTTTATTGAAAGTCTATCTCTCACCAGCAGGGGGTTCAAGTCTTGTTTTTATCCTATCTTGCTAGTTCAGATTTGCTTAAAAACATCAAATAAATTCCACCAAAAATCTTTCCAGGCATATCTCACCCTTTAGAGACCCTCTTTGAATCCTCCTAAGCAGTGTTGTTTTCGTCAACAATGACGAAAACGAATTTCGTTGACTAAGCATTTTTTTCATGACTATGACGTAACGATAATGAAATAAATGCAAAATTATGGTGACGAAAGTGTGACGAGACATTTGCAAGTTTCTGACGACGAGACGAAAACTAAACAAAATAGGCGTCAGACTTTTACATTTCTGTCTGTGAAAAAAAAAGACAGCGGGTGCATTCTGTCTCTCACGGCGGCACGCCCCCCCACAATGCTGCACGTTCACACCGTCTACACAACACACCTCCAGCTACGTGGAAGTCACAAACCATGGTGAAAATAGCAACAACGAGGCTTGGTGATCAGAAACTTAAAGCTTTCCACATATTTTTCGCAAACAGCATGCTAATTTCAAGCTAATGCTAGCTTGCGGCGCTGCTAACTTCCTTGTTAGCTTGGTTGCGCTAACGACTGATTTAAATGCATTCCAATGTTTACTTTGTTTACAGGTGTTATTAAGAGGTGTCATTTTTAAGTATACATAGGTTACAACGTTCCTCACTCACTGAAAAAATTCTATTTATTTTACGTTGTTTTACAATGTTTGATGTTTTGCGCAAGTTAAAGCTCGGCAGAGTTTTTTTTTTTAAACAAACAACTTGCATCATTCTCAATAATAAATGAACGAACGAATTACTCTATTCATCCCTCAACAGGGAAATTTGTGTGCTGCACTCCTTACACCGCAGCAGGCTGCCCTTCGACGGCGCCAATGGTGGGAGAAGCGGGGGTTAGGTGTCTTGTCCAAGGACCCTAGACGTGCTCTCTGTGGGCCGCAAACCCACGACCTACTGGTCGCGCTAACCACTGTGCTGCCGTCCCCATCCGACACGATTGTTAAAGTAAGATTTTTTTTTTTTTTTACACTAAAACTAGAGGGCTGAGCCAAAAAAGCAAAGTTCTCGATTTACAAGTCGATCTACGTTCCAACCCTCACCTATGGTCACCAGCTGCGGGTGGTGACCGAAAGAATTAGATCGCGGATACAAGTGACCGAAATGAGCTTCCTCCGCAGGGTGGCTGGGCTCTCACTCAGAGATCGGGTGAGGAGCTCTGCCATCAGGGAGGAGCTCGGTGTCAAGCCGCTCCTCCTCCAGGTCGAGAGGAGCCAGATGGGATGGTTCGGGCATCTGGTCATGATACACCCCGAGCGCCTCGCAGGCGAGGTGTTTC
Source organism: Neostethus bicornis (assembly GCA_902685375.1). Classification (NCBI taxonomy): domain Eukaryota; kingdom Metazoa; phylum Chordata; class Actinopteri; order Atheriniformes; family Phallostethidae; genus Neostethus; species Neostethus bicornis. The sequence goes on along the minus strand of LR738553.1, from coordinate 10,160,092 downwards.
GGGCACGTCCCACTGGGAGGAGGCCAAGGGGCAGACCCCGGACCCGCTGGAGAGACTATGTCTAACAGCTGGCCGGGGAACAACTCGGGTTCCTTTTAGGGGAGCTGGAGGATGCAACCGGGGAGAGAGAGGCCTGGGCTACCAGTTTGAGGCTTTTGCCCCCACGACCCGACCCCGGAATAAGCGGAAGATGATGGAACGGAACTAAAACTAGACTAAAAACGTTCTAAGTCTCCCTGACTAAAACTAGATGAAAACTCTTTTGGGTTTTTGTGACTAAAACGAGACTATAAAGAGATGACGAAAACATGACGAAAACTTAATATTCGTCCAAAGACGAAGACTAAAACGAAAACTTAGATGGCTGCCAAAAACAACAATGCTCCCAAGCAATTGGGAGGCAACAAGCAAATGTGGGGGCAACAAGATTTGGTTTTTGGAGTTTGGAAAAGACTCCAATTGCAAATTCAGTGCCCACCAGGGCATGAAAACAGTGTTTGGTTATGGTTTGAAAAAAAAAAAAGAAATTTCAGCGTTTGTTGGTTTTCAGAAAAACGTAATAAGAAATTTTCTGCTCAGCTGATGCCCCATTGCACACATGTTCTAAGTTTTGAATTGACAACTCTTTTATTTATAGCTCACATTCGAGTGCCACTGCATGAACAACAATACAAAGGTTGAACCACCAAGTGCTTAGTAATCCCGTCCATGATATCCTGCGTGTGATATCCTCCTACGTGATTTTCATTCAGAGCACATCTCCATTTGAAGTCTGTCCGCACCCTGCCACTACACAGTCGAAATAGTCCTGAAGATCAGCTGTGTTCCTGTGCCTGAGCGAAACCATTATTGGCTGAACATTGTTTTCCAGCTCAGCAGACAATCATCTCTTATAGAAATTTTCAAATACAACAGCTTTTTTAACTCTGGTTCATTCTCCCGATGTTAACTCAAGTAAATTGTCAATAACTATGGTTCAGAAAAGACAGCTTATGCGATGAAAGAATAACGATGCTTGGGAAGTACCGTTCTGTGTACTCATATAAATATTGAAACAGGATAAATGAGTGATCCTTTACAAGTCAATGCATTATGTAACCATGGAGACATTGATGCATGAAGCATGTTTCATTTGCTCATATGTTTTTTTTAGATGTTAGATTATGTCATCTGAATGTTGGAAGTTAATGAGCAAAGTGACTAAATATTTGTTTGAAATCAACCACTTTTTCTTACGGTGACATTCCGTTCCATTCCGTCGTCTTCCACTTGTTCCAGGGTCGGGTCGCAGGGACAAGAGCCTCAAACGGGTAGCCCAGGCTTCTCTCGCGCCGGCTGCATCCTCCAGCTCACCCGGAAGGATCCAAAGTCGTTCCTCGGCCAGCTGGAGGGACATAGTCCCACTTCCGGTGGGACGTGCCCAAATCACCTCGCCCGCGAGGCGCTCGGGGGGTATCCTGACCAGATGCCCGAACTACCCCATCTGGCTCCTCTCGACCTGGAGGAGGAGCAGCTCGACACCGAGCTCCTCCCGGATGGCAGAGCTCCTCACCGATCTCTGAGTGAGAGCCCAGCCATCCTGCGGAGGAAGCTCATTTCGGCCGCTCGTACCGGGTGCTGACATTCTTTCGGTCACCACCCACAGCTGGTGACCATAGGTGAGGGTGGGAACGTAAATCGACTTGTAAATCGAGAGCTTTGCTTTTTGGCTCAGCTCTCTCTTTACCACGACGGACCGATGCAGCAAGAGCAGTTGAGAGTGGACAAAAAGGCAAGAAAAGAGGGTCTGCAACAGGGTAAAAAGTAATGCCTGTTTCCGTGGATCCATGCTGCCCACTGTCTGGTTTTGTAAACAAGGATGCACACGAATGACATAGGCGCATTACTTGTCGCAGGAAGTGACGCTTCAAAACACAAATCCAAAATTCCAATCCAAGATTCAAATCCAAGATTCCAAAATCTACACTTTGGCCGGAGTTTTCAAAAACGCCGGTTTTGAGTGAAAAAAACCTTCGTTTTCCAATGGACGGCTGACCAAAACGGATAAAAATATATGCGTTTTCAAAAATACCCGACTACGTTTGGACAGGGCCTAAAACTATTTCTTAAAAATTTAGGACTTGTTATTGTGCAACATTTGTTTGTAGATTGAAAACGACGATGTTATCATCAAAGTCCGAATCTGCACGGACACATTAATTTTTTTCTAACTTGCCTGAAATCTTTTTACCCATTGTAGACCAATTAATTTGATTTTATGTTGACCAAAAACAAACAAAAAAGACGCCTTAGTAACCTTCAGCTATTGTCTTTAGAGATAATGGTTGGTAATCAACATTCATTGTAATCTTTTATTACCCTATTTTTGCAATACCTTTTGGCTCGGTGGTAGATATTTGCTCTAATTAAAGAGAACAAACAGCATAAAAATTTAAATCAACTTTTTTTTTTCTTTTTCAAAGGTTCTAAGATTTTACCTCCGACCAAAGTCACTAATAACAAAATTTCACCTCTTGACTTTTTGAGTTTGACTTAAAGCTATCCAATAAATTTAGGCATCATTGACTAAAACTTATAAAAGTAAGTTTTGATTGGTTCCTCTTAGTCTCAAAATTAGATCTCTATGCATGAGAGGACAAAAGTGCTCGAGGCATTGCCAAAGGCAAGAGCGCACAGCATTGGAGAGTTTCCAAGATTAACCTGAAAAACATTTGTGGATTGTGGTATGTTGGTATAGTCTTACCATTTTGCAACTGTAGAAATCTGATGGTAAATATGGACAATACAAAAATAGTTTATTCTAAACCGCTGCATTGTCAATGTTGGGTAATTTATGCACTTTTTGACCATGTTATGCCAAAGAAAATAATTTATATCTTCTCTGAAATGAAGTCAGCACGGCAGTTATCTACAATGACAACTGAGTTTTGTTTCAAATATTTATTTTGCTGCAACTTACAATTTTGTTTTTCACTCCGAGCCTGTGAGAGTAAAGACAAATAACAAGGTTTTATCATGTTGACGCTTTGCAGAGTCTCTGCTGATTTACGTCTGGCAAGGTTTAAAAAAGCTCTGAGTAAAAGAAATGAGCAGAGGAGAAGGAAACAAAAAACAACTTTCTGTTTTTTTGTACATACAGACATTTGAATAACAGGAAAAACAAAAAAAAATTATGGATGGCAAAATAGGGTTAACCCTTCTATTACAGTGATTATAAACTAAATAATTTCTGAAAACTACTAAACCAGCACTGTAATTTGTCAGAAAAACACAACAAATTCTGTCAATATCTTTTTTTTTTTTGTATTTGGCAGTGGAAAGAAAATCTATAGGCTGAGCAAACACTAAATGACCCTTTGTCAATGCTGAGTTGGCGATTCGGTGCAGAATATTAAAAATTCAAACTGTTTTCTCAAGAAAATCTGGATGGATTTGCACATTTCCCAACTTTCTGGATAACAGTAAAAAGACTACTTGAGAAAGTGATTCTTTAAAAAACAAAATGGTTCTAAAATAATTTGATTTTGCTGACTTCATCTGACTTTCTGGGACATTGTCATAGTGTGGAGCTAAGGCCAAAAATATACCCATGACACAACAGATAGGCTCAGATGAAAAAAAATCACAAGCATATTTTTTAGATAGATAAAAAGTCCAAATAAAGAAGACAAAAACAGATAAACTAGGCATGCTCTGATGTAGGAGACCATTTTCTGACATTTCTTGAAAGTGAGTCGGGCCTTGATGTTCTTTTTGGTCAACAGTGGCTTTCGCCATGGAACTCTTCCATGGATGCCATTTTTGCCTAGTGTCTTTCTGATGGTGGAGTCATGAACATTGACATTAACTGTAGCTAGTGAGTCTTGCAGTTGTTTAGATGTGGTTCTTGGATCCTTGTTGACTTCTGCAGCTAGTCTGCGCCATGCTCTTGGAGTAATTTTGGTAGGTCGGCCACTCCTGGGAAGTGTCACCATTGTGCTATGTCTTCTCCATTTATGGATGATGGCTCTGACAGTGCTCCGCTGCAGTCCCAAAGACATACCAATGGCTTTGTATCCTTTTCCAAACTGAGACATCTCTATCATTTTCTTTCTTGTTTGCTCTTGAAGCTCACTTGATGATGATGTGTGTTCAGTATGGCCTACCTCACCTTGTCAGACAGGTTTTATACTAGTGGTCTCCTGATCGGGAATGTCTGGCAGCAATCAGACCTGGGTGTGGCCATGAAATTGAACTCAGCTTTCCCCAGTAGTAGGATTAATCACAATTACCTCACCTTTTAACAAGGGGGAAAATACTTTTTAACTTAACATAAAATGTGTAGTTAAATCGCATTATGTTATTCTCAAGCAAGTCCATTCACCTCCTTTTATTTTTTTTCAAATGGTACCAAAAAGAGAAATGAAGTTCGGTCTGTTTCATGACTGCACTCTGACTCACCAGCATTTTCCCGGCTATTGTTTTTTAAAGATGACTAGCAGAACATTCTTAAACTTCTATGAGTGCTATTGGAGACTTTGAGCAAACTGAAACTTTGGATTTCATTCACTTTTTTCAATGAGCAGCAGAAGTGCAACTTCCACCGAATCGTTCACAGGAGACTCGGTGTTGTGCCGAAATAAGCACCCTTGCTGGGAAAAACACACATTGTGTGCTTATTTCTGCACAATTTCTGTCCTCACATTGCCAGTTCCCTGAGCCAGTCAGAGGTGGATAGCAATGCCTCTGCTCTGCTCCAGACTGAAAATGAACCGAGTGTGTGCCAAACTGCCGCTGGCTGATTCATTCTGGCTTACAGACAGACATTACAAATGTGGACCAGACATAGGAGCTAAGAATGGTAATTAACTGTGAGATATTCAAATGAAAGTTCCAAGCTGATAAAATCATCAGTATTTTTACAAAGACCTAATAAATCTAAAATTTTACTATCTAATTCCAAGTAGTAGTTTGACACACACAGAAAAAAAAACGCCACGTAATTTAATTTTTTTACAACATTCTCAAATAAATTGAGAAATGTCTTGTACAAATTGTGAGAAACATTCTGAGACAAGGTTTAGGTTCAGTAAAAGACAAAGAATAGCTAATTTCTGATTGTAGCTGATTGCCTTAGGACCAGAGGTGTAAAAATCCGGTCATCGAGGGCCATTGTCCTGAACGTTCGGTGCCCTCTATGTGTTCTCCATTACACACCTGATGCAGTTTATTGAATCAATGTGCAAACTTTTATTGGCTGTTGATTTATCGTTATGTGGATCAGCTGTATTGAACCAGGAACACAATCATAACCTCGGGATACCGTCCCTCAAGGACCGTAGTTTGACACCCTTGTCCAAGACCGATTTTTGAAATTCCACAAAATGGTTAAGTCCAACAATGTTGGGGTTTGTAGTTGTATCCTACTGTCAGGCGAGTAGTGTGTGTGTGTGTGTGTGTGTGTGTGTGTGTGTGTTTGTGTGTTTGGAGTTGGATGGAACCAGCCAGGAGCTGCAACAAGTCACACCTGAAACTCATCTATTCATCTGCTGGAGCATAAATGGATCAGTTTTTCACACACTCTTCGCCAGATTGTTTGTTTACCATGCTTGACCTGTTATCCAGTTTTTGGCTCCACCTCCTACGGTATAACCTAACTAGTTAATCTGTTTTTGTCTTTTTCATCTGAACTTTTTAGCAATCGAGTAAATCAGCTTGTGATTTCTTCATCTGAGCATGTCTGTTGTATCAAAGGGTATATTTTTGGCCTCAGCTCCACGCTAGGACACCTACATAATAAAACCATAAACATATTAAATTGAAAGGGTTGAAATTTATTGGTTTGTTAAAAAGCTAAACTGTCCTTAAATGCATCACGACTCCACGTGAGCTGCACTTCTGGCAAGGTTTCTCTTTCCAGCATGTCCTGCATTATTAGTTTGACAGGTAGAAGATTGTTTTTTTTTTGTTACTTATTTTTTCAAATACTTCTCCAAAGTTAAAATGTATTTTCAGCTACCGATGTTTTCTTTCTCATAGAAACTGCTTTCAAAAGCCTTTGAAAGGTTTTAAAAGCCTGGCCTAAAATGACAGCAGCTTCATTACATATCTGTTCTTTGAAGTGGGAAATTTTTCTCTACTTCCTTCAACGGCTGATGAGGGAAACTTTGTGTAGCTCGGCATACCGGTGCCATATCAGTTTGAGCACTGCTTCAAGATCTGTCTTTTTTTCCGATGGTACAGTGAGCTAAACTCACTGTACCCTTTGGGCGCTACTCACTGTGCCCGAGGAGGGGCGCGGTGAGTTGCGCCCCCCTTTGGAAGAAGAAAACAATTTGCGCCCCCACACACTCTCCACCGTGACTATAATTAGTATCATCTGTCTATGAAATTGTTCTAAGTACACCTTTGCATAAAAATGTATCCTCATTAACATTAAAGAAAACAAAAAATAAAAAGAACAGCTTTATTAACATTGTGCGCACCCCACTATTTGAGAAGCACTGATTTAGACTAACATTTTTACTCAATTCACACCAGCAATAAATCTGATCATGGCCAAATTTTTACATTAAGTATATCATTTCGTCTTCTAAACCGCTTATCTCAGACGGGATTAACTAAACTAGTATACGTAAGTTCTAAAATGCTATTTGGAATAGAATGATAAACTAAATAAACACTTTTGAAATCACTAGTAATGCCAGCAATTCCAAATCCTAACATATGGCCGAGGCATGTGCCTCTGTGGTATGAATTTATATCTATAACAAAACCAAGTTCAGCCCAATCGGAAAATTCAAATTGCAGTTTCCCATTCTTTTAGCAAGGATTGAGCTATATAGCACTTCTGCTCAATTTCATTTCAACCAAGCAACTACACCAGGTACTGGAGGCATTAGCCAACAATTGCAGCAATCGGAATACATCTAGCCAAACAGCAAACAGAGATGACACCATGACATAAACACAAGTGATAATCGAGTTTTTTGGCCTATGAAATAGACAGTCAACAAATCTGTATGGTTTGTGTTGGCAACAATGTCCGAGATAGAGCATTTAAAGTTGGTGTTTAGAAAGTTTACTCGGGAGAGAAAAGTGGTTGAACTTTACCCTCTGTTTTCTGTGCTACACTGACTTTGGGCACATAGGAAAAGTTTATTTTTACCCTCTGTTTTCCGGACTATTCTGACTTTGGGTGCACTGCATACCGCATACGTCGACACTGACCAGAAAGGAATGGTTGATTAAATCAAAAGCGAACTCACCCACCGTAGATCGAGCGAACTCCAATGCGCTGGAGTCACTCTTACTCCAAAGTGAGAATAGCCACTTGTTGTATCAGGTGGCAATTTTTCTGTCCTAGAGGTTAGCACTGAGACCAACACTTGTCAAAGTTTGCGCAAAAGACGCACAGGAGCAAGGCGAAAGAAACATATACCTCTATATGCTCTATATTACCTCTATATTACTCAGCAAAATAAAAAAAGTTATTTTGTGTTTTAGTTACTCTTTAAAACAGGGGTGTCAAACTCAGTTCCTGGGGGACCGGTGCCCTGCAGGTTTCCTATGTGTTCTTACATCTACACACCTTTGAGTTGTTTGAGTCCCTAAGCCTTTTTGATTGGTTGTTGATTTCACTTTATGTGCATCAGTTGTGTTGAACCAGGGACGCATGGAAAACCCTCAGGACACCGGTCCTCAAGGTCCAGAGTTTGACACCCCTGCTTTAAAACGACCCGCATGTTGCAGAAGCTTGCAAAATGTTGTTGTTTTATGTTCATTTTAATTTATTTTCAACATGTCTTAGCATTGCAATCAGGAAAAAGCTACTACTTTAAGATTTTTAAGCACTACTGTTAATCTTCTATTTAGTCCCATTAGGTAAACTCCATTATCGAGTCAACATAAACTTTCCCCACTGACGGTCTTTGCTTTTTGTGTTATTTCCTACGTTTAATCATCAACAATGGACTGGAAATGGTGCCACAGGCCATACAAGTACAAAAGACAAAAAAGTTGTCAGTCATTCAATAAATGCTCCATCAGATGATTGATTTGTACTTTTGTTTATAGTTTTTATGGGTTTTTTTTTTTTTGCTTGTGTTGTAGCGACGGTTTCCTAGTCACAGGCAATTTACGTTGTCAAACCTTGACTTTAACTTTCCATTGTGTGTGAGGGATTGGATGTAAATAAGCTGCTTGCAAACCTTGCCAAGAGTAAAACTGTCTCTCACTGTAATTAACTAGTATACACAGAATGTAAAACTTCCACGGGTTTCTATCATTGCAAAGAGAAACGAGAAATTTATTCAAGCTTTAGAAATCTTTACTTTACTAATGATTCTAAAGCCAACAACTTTGCTCAAATCATTATCCCATTTGGATAGTTTGCCATTCCTGAAGACTATTACTGCAAATATACCAGAATTTATTCTGTGAATGTGCTCAACATGCCTTTTCCATTCGCATACACAATGGCCGCTTTGACAGTGAAGCAGTCTTTAAGAGGCATCAAATTCATCAGCAAGGCATTTGATGCTTTCTAATGAGGAAACAATGTGTTTTCTGAGTCACCAACGATTTGTTTGATAGCCTGCCGGCAATTTGTTTGGACTGCGTAAGAGCTCCTACTACTTAAAGAATTCTGCACAGACAGTGGAGTCGTACATAGATTTTTAATGGCGGGGCACTCTGTAACCTTGATGGTCGTCAACTACATATAAATTAGATGTGCAAGAAGCAGAGAAATCCCCACTCCTACTTCGATTATGTGTGTTTTCCAGCCTCAGCATAGCGCGTTCATTCTGCCATTTGTCTGTGACACAGCGATTCCCATGCACACACCCACTCACACCACCAGCTTGAAATGAGATTCACTCAAGTGCATAATCCCTCAGTTCTGCGTCTCTGTGATTAATTGACCAAATATCTCTCGTATGTGGAGGGAGAGCCAAACCAGCTTTTGTAATTAAAGAAAAAAAAAATTAAGAAATCTGTAACAAAACAACAATGTTCCCACAAGTTAATCGCTTGCCAACTTGTTCTTGAAGCACGTTGTAATCTCCAAGTATCGTTCGAGGTTCTTCCCCAATTAGCTCCACCGGCAAAATGATTTACTGACATGCCATTAAAAAGCCGTCAGGGAAATGGACATCATGCAGAGAAATGACCCTTTTAGATCAATATCGGTGTAAGCTCTGAAGCACCGCACTGCTCGTTGTTAGGGAGAAGGATTCAGAATTTCACACATTGGATACTTCTCTGGGTCCTCATTAGTGGATTTTTAATCAGTAGTACGTAGATTCACAAACTTTCATTTTGCTACCTGTTTACCCAATTCCTCTTTTGTGAAATCTGAAAATGTGCATTTATTGTCAAATTGTCTACTTCATGTAACTTGTCCGAGCATGACAAACACCTGTAAATAACCCTTGGAACTGCTAAAAAGTTTATTAAAACCCCTAAAATGTGTTACTTGTTGTTTCATGAGAGCAATTTGTCTGTCTCCTGAGAGCCAATAGAGACCAGATACAAACTCACCAACGCATACCTTTGTTTCCCACTTACAATTGGTCAGGTTGCAGTTACACCAGCTAACAAAAAGACTTTTGGACTCTCCTCTCCCTGGCCACTAATTCTGATCACTTTCTTATCTCGGGGCAACCCAAAGCATTCTGAGGCTGGTCATCAAATATTCAGTGATACATACTTGGAAAGTCACAGATTTTTGGAGGAAATCACCTTACAAGGTGAAAGTAAGACATCAAGAGTAGACACCTTATTGGTGGCTGCGAGAAGAGGAAAGAGAGTGCCATCTTGGAGCGGTAGTAGATACGATGGCTGAGCACTGTGTGGTGTATTCTTGTTCTATTTGGCAGGTTGGGGGATTCTCACTTTTTACAAGTAAGACTGGACATTTTTTATTCAGCTATATTTTGTGAATATAATTCTATTTTACTGCATTTGTGTTCACCAACAAATTCTTTGCCTGGTAACATAAGTTCCACCTTCCCTCTAGTTCCCTATAGTTTTCACTTGGCAATTCAAGATAACTAACACTTTATAAATTATATAGACCATAACAATAATGTATGTTAGAACTGTCATGGGAATGCTAATGTAGAAATAAACCAAATTTGAATAGAATAAGGCAACTTATTTGCCTTGTACTTACTTCTCTAACTTTAAAATACAGACAACAGAATATCTGCAAAGTCTAGTGTGTTTATATCAATTGTTGCACAAGTTAGAATGACGAGGGTGGGGTAGGGGTGTGAAGTGTCATACATTTGCATTTGAAAGGAGCAGTGTAAAAGGGTGTGGTTTTTCAGTACTTTGTATAAAGGGTACAGGTAGCACAAGATCACTTAAATTTGACAAATTGGGGCCATAGGAGATGGTATCACAATGATTCCATGTAATACAAACACACTTTGATGTATTTAAAACAAACAATATATTCCTTTTAAGTGTTTTTAGGCATGATACCAGACAAAAGTCTCAAATACCTTCAAAGACGTGGTTTAGCTACTAAGTTTTAAGAGATATCACTTGAGATAGGGTTAGAGTTAAACCTATTGGTAGCACTAACCCTAATCCCTTGGTAGTCTACGATAACCCTTTGGAAACCCATGCGTCTACTAAAAACAAAATTCTCATTAAAAAGTCCTGCACATCAGGCATTAGAGTCAAACTCTCCATCTGTAGAGCTTTGATCTCTCACTTGTTTGTTTGAGCTAAGAATAAAAAAAAAAAAAAACACCTGCTTGCTCTTTCAAGGAGAGTCATTACCTTGTTTAACACACTGAGCACATCCTGGTTGGAGGGTTTTGGAGGCTGCCTTCCAGCTCTGGATGTGGACCAGAGACTCAGTTGTGTTGGCAGGGAGAACTGGGCTTGGATGATAAATGAAGCTTTAGGCAGGGTGCTGAGGAGTTGCTGACGCCTTGGGGACCCCTGTCTTCGTACATCCACTTCCTCCTGACTCTCATCTTGCCACTCGCCTCCTCATCTCTGATGTCCAATCTGTCTCCTCAGCAAGCGCTCTCTTTAGTTTATCGAACTGCCCCCCATCCTCCCTCCGTAATCTTCTCGTCCCCATCTCTGTGAAACATCAGCTTCCATTCTCTTCATGTTTCCCCGGCACTCTAATTGATGGCTGAACACTAACAAGTTGCCCTCCCTCCGTCTCTCCATCGTGCCCCAGGTCTCAAGTGGCCCCTCTCCCTCACTCATGTGCTCATCCTCCACCTCTACTCACCCATTTTGCTGCTGGGTTCATTATTCATTTAGTTTCCCTTTGGATCGGGGGAGAGAAAAGCATGGCTGAATTCATAAGCAGACTCAACAACTTTCCCCAAAGGTACCCGTGTGACGTGATGGTACACATGGAAGAGGAGGAGATGGTAGGGGACGGGGAGGAAAAAGGGACTGATTGACAGAGTGAATCAAAAAGAAAATGAAAGTAAAAGAAAATAATCCCTAATGTGAGGATAAAAAGAAGTTTCAGAACAAGGTAATTTGGCTTTGAAAGCAGGAACGTATGCGCAGCAGAGCTGAGAAGTGCTGGCAGCAGATGAGTGTGTTTTTTAACTTAGTAAAGGGCTGTTCCCAAGGTAGAAGGAGACATGTGCCATGTGTTTCAGGACAAATAAAAACTGTTTTTGATGGATTTTTTGGACCTTTTTTTGGGACTTTTTGCCTGTTTTCTTTTTACTGTAATCCTCTTAGGTACAAACGCAAAACGTGAAAATATTAATTATTCATGAATTGCAATTAATTGTTAAACATTTGGTACAGGGCAGCACAGTGGCACAAGGGTAGCACAGTAGCCTCACAGCAAGATGGTTGCGGGTTCGAGTCCCAAGTGGGTTGAGGCTTGGAACCATGGCTTTTCTGTGTGGAGTTTGATTGAGGCTTGGAACCATGGCTTTTCTGTGTGGAGTTTGATGTTCTCCCCATGTATGCATTGGTTTTCTCCGGGTGCTCTGTTTTCCTCCTATCCTACAAAAACATGCGTGTTAGGTTGATTGGCCACTACATGATTGCCCCTAGGAATCTGTGTTTGGTTGTATGTGTGTGGCCCCGCGACAGACTGGCAACCTGTTCCGGTAGTACACTGCCCCTTACCTTGAATCAGCCGGAATGGGCTCCGGCACCTCCCGGAAGGTGACTCACTGACATTTGGTACATAAAACGATCTGGTCTCAAACATTTTACCTGGAATTCATAATTGCTACTGATTATAATGCACCAACATATACTGATCTAATTGTCTCTGTTTAATGTCATTATTATTATTATTTTTTTTTTTATGAATTCAATCATGAATAATAATCCGGTCATCTGTACTTTGTAAATTGTCAAAGATTATCTTTGATCAAGACATTTTCATGAAGGGCTCGATAGTTGATGGGTTTTCTTTTTTAATTATTTTTGCAAACTAACCTCTTGGAAGTCTAACCAAGCCCTACAATTAGGTAATATGCACAAGTCTGAAAGGTGTGAAGTCAAATATGATAACCAGATTAGGGTTTTTACCTCATTGTTACACCAATCTTTTTTCCCCTCAATGTGAAAATATTGGTTGTTTGGTTTTGCTAATGCTGCAGAACAAAGTTTGTCCACAATTTTGATTGTGAACCATCTTACTTTATTTTCTAAGCATAGTTTCTAATCAATTTTTTGCTTCCGTTGTTTATCCGAGAGAAGTTTCGTCTTCTTGTTATTCAAGTGGGATTTCATGGTATTACCAGGCCAGCTGTGAGACATTGTTCCTCCGGAGGGTTGTCCTTCTTCTCTAAAGCTTCCTCCAAAGTGACGTCCATGAAATACATCACAATAGACCCATAGTGATTGGGTGACCGAACTAACCCATCCAGCTGTTCTCTACAGGAAGAAGAAACGGCTCTATTCTTATCCCCTCCTTTTTCGATGGAGCTCTTCGCCCTACCTCTAAGCTAGAGTCTGGGAACCCTGCGATTAAACTCATCCCAACCTCATGTGCTTGCGATCTTATTCTTTTGGTCAACCAGATGGTAACCACAGATACGCGTGAGAACTGTGGAAACTTAAAAATACACTGTAGTAACAAATTTGAAATGTACATTATGGTAACCCCTCAGCTGCAGAATGAAGGCCATCTCTCCAAGTTAGCCCCCTCAAGCGCATAGGCTGGCAACTTGAATCTCTTATCTTGCTCCCCAAAACTTACAGACAGTCAAAAGGTCATCTTGTCACTCCAAGAAAGTTTGCTCAACAGAACCATATGTGAGCATTCAGGAATGTCTTTTTTATAGTTGAAAGATGTAACTAAAAAAACGAGATAGCCAACTAATGTTCAAGAGCCAAACCTTTTGCCCAAGACTTCATAAGTAGGGACCACTTATTTTTGGGTGTTTGTTGAGCTCATTACATTTGCTAAGTAACATATTTGTTTCTATAATTCTAAGTTCATGTAAGAAATTGTTATACCACCTCATTTCTCAGTCACAAACCATAAAACGTGTCGCCACTCACCTGAAAATTCATCAGATTACTGGTCGAGACAAACCTTTGTCTTCCAAAAATCACCCTAACAATTCATAAATTTTTTATGCACTTTTTTTTGCACTAATTTTGTAGTTATTTGAATATTTATTGACCTTACACTGAACGTGCCGACCAAATAAATATTTTTGTTTAGATTAAATTAATTGACTGCAGTTTTGATCAGGTAATTTTTTCCGAACTCTTACTTCTGTAGGAAACAGAATAAAAACAGATTGTAACTTAATTTTAAATGTCTTTAATCCCAGTATGTTGTAATCATGATGCCACAACAGTAAGCTTGTCATGAGGACTTCTTACAAATACAAATGTGTTTATGTCTCTTATTTTGCTCGGAAAGTGTTTTTTGTTGAATAATTAATGCCACTGAAGTAGAGTTTAGCCGGCTTTTACTCATATGGAATAAGATTTCACCAGTTTTATGTCAAACTGTGAAACAGACCCAGTGACAGGCTGCCAGAAATAAAGATATGAAGACTCTGAGTGCCTTTGTGGATGCACGCATAGATCCTCCTAGAGCTTTGAATTCCAAGAAAATTCAGAGCAATTAAGAAGAAAAAAATGTCTCATATATAGAAATGGTAATGTTTATTGAAAGCCTTGGTATTTATGAATTTATTTCTCTCTGGGTTTTGGGTTGGACCTGTACGTGTTGGGCTATGCTTCTCACTTGAAATCTTGTGATGGACAATTGCTTTAGAATATAGAAACGTGGTTGGATGTTTGGATTCTTAATGAATTCAAACGCATATCCTAATAATTGAGAAATCTAACTGAAACACAAGCTCAATGCAACTTTCAGGTTGCGCAGCAATGCATTGTAATCTATTCAAAATTGGACAAAGTTGGGATGTCATTGTAAGAAACAAAATGTTTCTTATTGCCAAATAGCAGCAGCTGCAAACCTTTTGAAGTTCAGCAAAAAATACAAAAGAAATATAAAATCGACACACCAGCATCTCTTCCTTTCTTCTGGGATTCTTAAAATGCAAAAGTCTCACCAAAAAGAAAAAACATTTTCTTCTTGTGCTAGGTCAGAAAGGCAAATTAGAGTCCATAAATCTTCAGACATCCATTGCATTTACAAAGTATGTTGACCTCCGTACCCCAACTCTTCCAAACTTCCAGCAGTAATTGCTAGCTGCGACTTACTGATGGCACAGCGAGATAAAAATAATCGTTGGTTCTTAGTGGCTCAAAAATTAGAAATTGAAAGTTGATAGATTTTAGATTAGATTTCTGAGAAAGGTTTTAGACTATGTATCCTGGTCTTTTTCATTTTTTAAAAATAAATATTCTCCTTTGTATATCCAAGCTTTAGACTCTGAAACAAAAGCTTATGTAAGGAAACCCAACTTTCTTCTCCATGGCCACATGCTGGGAAATCCCAAGGCTTTACCAAGTTGCCGAGGAGATACCGTCTCTTGAGAATAACCTGGGTCTTCCCCAAAATCTCCTTTTGTTCTGAGGTAACTAGAACACCTCCCCAGCGAGTCATTGAGCATGCATTCCAGCAGATACCTGAGCTACTTCATATGGATCCTCTTTATATGCAGAGGCAACAGTTCTGCTCTGAGCCATTCCCAGATGACTGTGGTTCCCAACCTGTATCTGAAGGATGACCCAGTCAACCTGTGGAAACACTGATTTTAGAAGGTTTGGTCCAAGTTTGGACTTGGACCAAAACACCTTTTGGTCCAAGTCCTTTTTCTTTTGAACACAACAGTGACATTTTAATGTCCTGCTCTATTCTTCTCTAACTTGGTAACAGAACTCTAAGTTACTTGAACTCCCATCCTTGGTGAAGAGCCAAAACAATTCTCATTCAGTTGCAATCAGTTGCAGTACGAACTATGATGATGGTAGATGGGAGCCAATTCAAATTAAACAAGCTACCTAAGACTTACCAAAGACTAATGATGGGATTTCTTGAGTTGATGCTCAAGAAGAAAAAAATAGCATTGAAATAAATGGAAGCAAAAATGAAGAGAAACAACATGGAATTCTACCTACCCCAGGAATTTTTGTTTGTTTTTGTTAGTCAGGCAGTCATCTTCTTATCCGTCTATCCCTTTTGGGAATGCAGGGGGTGCTGGAGCCCATCCCGGCCAATTTAAGGCGAAGGGCAGAGTACACCCCGAACAGGTTGCCAGTCTATCGCGGGTGTTTTTGTTAATAACAAACCAAAATTATACTTTGGATTTTTGAACTTCCAACCACAAAGTTACTTACCAGGACATAGATTGTTGGTGTATTTTGAAGGAAATGAATCCCGTAATGATGAATCTTTGAAAGAATACGATTTTAAAACATGCAACCAAAAGAAGCTTTCTCAGAAATAGGTTGAGGATCCCTTCTGTAGGAAGCTGAACTAGAGGTATTACTGCACCAGGTTGAGAGAACCCAGATAGGGGGCTTTGCGCACCTGGTCGGTATGCCCTTTGAACTTTATGGTGAGTTGTCCTGGGCACCTCCCACCATAAGGAGATTGAGAGGTAGAGAGGTAGACGCGCTGAAAGGACTGTTTAACATCTGTCCTGGGAACACCTAATGATAATTCCAAGTGACTGTAAAAATGGAACTAGGGTTTCAAAGGCTGCTTCTCACAACCCTGAATAAGTAGCAAGATGACAACAGGATACAGTAAACAAAATGGGTTATATTTGAAGATCAAGTATACACTTGACCTACACTTGAATGTCTATCACTTGATAGACATTCTGTCCATTTGTATTCCTGTCTGTCTGTCTGTCCAAACCAGGCAAGTGTGAGGGAGTCTGAGTTTCGCACAATTAGTAAGAAGGGCATACCCTGTAGAATTCACCAGTCTGGCACACTTGTTTCTATTTAAATTAAGATATTTATGGGTGTTAGAGTGCATTTACGTCAGCTGCAAGTACAGGTGCAAGTACAGGTGCAAGTACAGGTGCAAGTACTAGGTTAAAAAATGACGGCTTCCATCCTATGTACTCAACATAGGTTTTCACCTCTTCTACAGGAGCGTGCTTACATAAGTATAGTTTCTGGATGATTACGAAGATCGACTTTCTTACTGAAAGCAATAGAGTCCATCGCTAAGGTTACTTCGTAGGTTGTGATTTTAAGTCGTTTGTTCCACGGTGGCTCTCAACCCTTTCACAATCTGTTGCCGAAATAGAATACAGCTTTCATGACGTGATGTCGCGCCTCTTATTTTGAACTCCATCATGGTTTGCGCTCACACTTCATGTGAACTGTGCTCAGGACCAAATCTGGTATTTTCAAATGAGAATACTGACATTTATAGTCAAACACTTCATTTTTCTGCACTTAATTAGCCATTATTACATGTCAATTTAAATGGAAGAAATTAGAAATAAAGTTTTTTGATAACATGTAGATGCTTATAAAAGTCAGAAACACATCTCCATAGATATTCTCCACTCAGATCTATGTGTTCTGATTGTGGTTTCTACTGTCATGATCACCTCTCCTGCTGCTAGAGGGAACCCTGGATGTTCTTCATCACCCTGATTAGGGACACCTGAGATCGATTCCTGATGCCACACATCTGTGGACCCTACCATCTATTTAAGGGAAATCACCCATGACTTCTCTGTCGGGTCATACCATCCCTTCCAGCCAGGCCAACTTGGTTGCTTGATCATGAACACATTTCTGACAATAATCTTTTGGCATGCCACTGAAACTTTGTTTTTCTTTTCAAAGTACTAATGGACTGCCAAATTCAAATAAACCATGTTTTCCGTCTGCAATTGGGTCCTCCTCTTTCTACCTGCACACCGCTTCATGACATCTATCTTCTGCAGTGTTTTGTAAATGAATTTTTAAGTTACCGTTGCACCTAAAAATTTCCCTCCTAAAAAACATAAAAACGGTAGAAATCGTTAATGAAGTGTGAATTTGCTCTAAATAATAAAACAATTGCTTTTTGTAAAATCAACCAACCAACTAGAACCATCTTCTTCAAAGCATCCTTTTTTTTGTATAGGAGTTAACTCTCCAACAACAAAAGGAAATAGAGGCAAAACAAAACAACATAACGGATGGCGAACTTAATGATCGTGCTGCTCGGATTTCGATTTTGCAGTTTGTTGTGCATCTCAAATGAAAGTTTAAGTTCAAAGAAGGTTCACTCAATATTAACGTAGAAAAAGAGGTGAATCAGTAAAAAGTTTTGAAAATTCTGAAGGTTCATTTTCGACTTAATACAACCAAACCTTGTTTTTCTTTATTATATACTGTATTCTTTTAAAATATTTTTTTATATTTTTTGCACCATTCTTTGGAAAAGCTTGTTTTATGTAGATGTACTGACTGAAAATTAAGTTGGGGTTGAGTTCTATGATTGTTCCGTTCCGTCGTTTTTCGCTTGTCCGGGGCTGGGTCGCAGGGCAACAGCCTCAGACGAGTAACCCAGGATTCTGTTACCCTGGCTGTTTCCCTCAGCTCACCCGTGAGGACCCCGAGTCGTTTCCTGGCAAGCTATAATTTTTTATTTTGTTTTTTTTATTTTGAATTACTCTATTCATCCCTCATCGGGGAAATTTGTTTGCTGCACTCTTTACACCGCAGCAAGACAGTCTTCCCAGCGAGTCCGGGGCCTGCCTCTTGGTCTCCTCCTGGAGGGACGTGCCTAAAACACTTCACCAGCGAGGTGCTCGGGAGGCTTCCCATCTGGCGTCTCTCGACCCAGAGGAGCAACGGCTCTACTCCGAGCTCCTCCCGGATTGTAGAGCACCTCACTCTATTTCTGAGTGAGAGCCCATCCACCCTGTAGAGGAAACTCATTTCGGCTGCTTGTATCCGTGATCTTGTACTTTCGGTCACAACCCACAGCTGGTGGCCATAGGTAAGGGTCATGAATCCCTAAAATATGACGTTGCATCTTTTAGGAAATTGAGACGTACCATCGTTACTTTCATAAGCCTATAAAATGTTTTAAAAAGTCCTTTTCTGTGTGTGTTTATTGGGGTGTGTGTAAGGGGATCCAAATGGGGGGAAAGTATCATTACCTGATCCCTATCTTATATAATCAGGTGTTAACAGAGGAAGACAGGAGCTGAGGATGAAGAGGAGATAATAGAGAGAGGGAGGCAAAGAAGGAGAAGCACAGATTTACACTGTGGGATTGATCTGGAAGACGACCAATCAGGTGCCTCCTTGGACCGCAGTAGCTGTGCAGGATTGGAGAAACCTCCGTTAGAGAGATGCGCGCACACGCACCGGCTCAGCTCGTTCACCCAGTCCCTTTTTTTTTATGTGCACACACACATGCACACGCACCCTGCTGGAGAAGAGGATAGTGTGGGCTCTCAGCTTTGCCCCGGAGAGGATGTCAGGGAGTGTGGAAGAAAACAGAAAAGAGAAAATGCGGCACAAACTCTAACTCGTGCGTGTTCTACACCGTTTAACATCTTTCATGCTCGTTCAAGATGGTGCACGCGCACAGGTAAGAGAATAATAAGTTTGTGTTGCTTTTTTTATTGGAAAAAATAACCAGGTGCAAGTTGGTCCATATCTGGTAGGTGTGGGTGCGCCTTCACTGTAGAGTTTCACATCCCCCAAAAACCTGGGGGTGATGGAGTCAGGGAGGTTGTGCATGAGTCTTGAGGTTGCAACCATGCGCATCTTAAGGGATGAGTTTGCATGCGCGTGCACGTTTGTACCCAGTTAAATTATAAGGAGAGAAGTGAAGAAGCGCGCGCCAGTTCTTTTCAGTATGGGATAAAAGCGCTTATCACTGATTTTTGGGGTGGTTGTGTGTGTGTGTGTGTGGGGGGGGGCGCCTCTGTGGAGTTATGGACGATAGACAGACTGCATAGCAGAGTGGGAGTTTTTTAAAGAGGAGGGGTATCCGATACCTCCGATTCATGCGCTCCGCACCAATGTTGCCAGACTGGGATTTACGCGCACTGCAGGAAACAGGAGTCCACTCATTGACTGCAGCTTCTCTTGGAAGTCAGTCTCTCTTTTTCTCCCTCTCTCTCTCTTTCCACACCTTCCTTCTGCCCCTCTTGAGCTTTTAGAGAAGAAGAGATTGGAAAAAAAAAAAAAAAAAAAACAGAAAAAAATCAAGGCTGGACGAGTTTTGAATGAATGCCTCAATGGATTTTTTTGGGGATGCTGTGACAGGTGTATGTATGTGCATCAATGTGTGTGTATGTAAGGATGCAAAGCAAGTGCCAGTTTCCTCCTGTCCCCGTTAATATTGCAGCACACAGAGGTTTAAGGTTGCCAATTGCTCGCCTTAGATCTTTTAAAATGCTCCTACCTCTGAGATGGCTTTTGGAGTTCCTCCGAAAGAGCTGCCATGTGTCTGATTGGGAATCCCATTTGGGATGTGGAGAGGGAAGAAATAAACATAAGAAGATGTTGGCTTGTGTTAACGCAGATGAATTCACACCATCTAAAGGAAGCATTTGGGAGCTTCTGTGTAAACATTTCCAACAACATGCAAATCGAGCTCCCACATATGACAGGGATGGCTTTTTCATTTGCTTAATTGGGGACATTCGGGAATTTTCGAGAGATTCTTTTACCACTATCATATTCTTGGTTTTAGTTGTCTAAATAAACTAGAAGAGGGCAAACACTAATTAGACTGCCAATGCTCTAGTTTATCAGATAACGACTAACTGGTCAAAGATAAAAGACGAGATGAAAAATGGGGGATTCTCTGATGAGACCACTGATGATTCTCCTGATATGTGACATTTTAACACACAGCTGTCTTGTAGATTAGTTTAAGTCTGTTCTTAACATCAATTCTAAAGGTGTCTTTACTACTTTTTAGTATGTAATGTGTAGCCTAGATACTCAAGAATTAAAGGACCCAAAATTGCACCTTCAACTTACTACAAACAGTATTTGTTTCCCATTTTTTCTCACTTGTTTGATTTGTTTGTGTCATTTATGATTTAAATTGATTTAGAGGTACTAGTTGTTTAAGAGTCAAATTTTATTTAACATGTTCTTTGAATCAGAATTGTTGGGATTTTGGAATTTCTACCCTGTTTATGCCCAAAAGCGTCCAGAACACGATAGCATTGCCCCATTTTTCACCCTTTCTAAATGTTTAAGGCCTGCCCATTTGCAAGTTAAAGTAACATGTGTTCTTATAGGGTAGATTTCTAATGTCTTTCTAATGGTATTATTAAAAAAACAAAGCTGGTATATTGGTCAATGCAATTTTTATGTTTGTTTCCCAACAACAAAAGTTTGTCCATTCTGGAATGAATTTTGTGAGTCAATAAGTATTTTTGTCAATAATTGAGTATTTTTGGATGGTTTTACACACCATGCAAAAGAAGTGACACTAAATTATACATCTAGTAAGTAAGAACACTCTTCATCTGTAATTTTGCAACATTACAAATTGATCTGTCGTCACCATGAATGACTTTCTGCAACTTTTGAGTTGAGGTTGATCAAAAATGATAATGCCTCCATTTGTAAATGCTATAAGTGCTATGAGGGCATCACAGCAACAAAACAACAAATCACAGCAACAAAACTTAAATTTTGTTTGTAAAATACATGGTAAAGCTCATCAAGTTAGCAAAGCTCGTAAAAATTATTTTACTATTTTCATAATGGTCCGTTTTTATGTAAAAGCATAAAGAGAAGGACTGAGCATGAGCACAGCACGTGCACTTAAACTCTTTCAACCTATGTTCGAATGCAGGCGTGGCAGAAATCAAAATGTGTGGCCAACAATAATTTGTCCAATCAAATTTAGCATTTGAAAAGAGTCTAAATACTGGACAGGACAGCTCACAAATTTCCCAAACACGCATAATTTAAATGGAAAACTGGGTCAGGTAAGCATTTGACTAAAATATGGTAGAAAACAACAAAAAAGTTGATTTTACACTGAACGTCCCACTCAAGTGTCAAAAGGACGTAGATACCTACACACGATCAAATCAAACTTTATTCATAAAGCACTTTTCAAACATGAACTTACACAAAGTCCAAACATTTGTGGAAAATACTGGATTCCTAACTTGACTACCTTTTGACGCCATACTTAAACAATCGTTATCTAATGTTAATTAAAAGAGGATTTTACTATATTTTAATTCACAATAAATGACAGCATGTTTTCAGTTTTAGAAAAATGTCTGAAATATTTTTCACAACTGTGTCTCTAAAAATATAACTTGCATCTTTAAAAGTTTATATTATCAATTAAAATGTTTTGTTCAGGATTTCTTTTTTTAATTTATGACCAAAGCATATGACATAAATTTAAAAACAAAACAGGAGCAACTGTGTTTATTTTCAAATTTTTAGAAATATTTTAACAGATCAGATTGGAAACATCTGACTAAATTGTTTTTAAAGTGAGAATATTATCGGCAAACTCTTGATAATTTATTATTATTATTATTATTTATTATAAATAATTACTTTAAAAGACGGACCAATTTGAGAAAATTCATTTTGGTGAAACTGAAAAAAATGTAAACTGTGTATACAGTAAGTCGTAGCCAAAAAAAAAAAAAAAAGACGAGAAAAATAAATTCCAAAGTCTAATTTTATATCAGTTAAAATATTGGAAATACAAGGTAAATCCGTAGATAATTAATCAAACAAAGGCTTTGAAAGCATTCAAAATTTTGTTTAGGAAAAAAAAAACAAAGAAACTCTCAATGGTTAAAATTTCATGTACATTTGGAGAATTTGCTGTTTAATAAAATAGATTAGCTTAAACAAGTAAAACCGGCCAACATTTTTTTTTTCACTCCAAATGATCTGTTCTTCCTGCTTCAGTGACTTCTTGGCTTTCCATCTAGCAAAAAAGATAAAGTACCAACACATAAAAAGGTCACCACCTGCCTCCTAGTGATCCAAGATGAACTTCCAATGTTCCGGAATAATATCGAAGCCCTACTGACACACTTTGATGATTTATTAGCACTTTTTTTTTCCCTGGACTCATTTAGTTCTTGCTTGAATGAACCACAGCAGGGTATTATAAATGACACAGAAAACAGCGGTGAGGTGTGATACCTGTTTATGCTACAAGCAGACATGGTGGGTTTGAATCTAACATGACCCTATGCAGATGTTGTCTTAACCACGTAGAGACTTAACTGTGTTAATCACTTGAATCCCTCTTTGACACCAGCGACAGAGATTACCCTCAAGTGTTGTGTCAGCTGAAGTGTGAAGAATTGTGCGCGTATCAGTCACAGGTTACAATGTGCTCGCAGCAAAACACACGCTTTAAATGATATGAGGAACCAAACTTAGAAGCATGTTTAAGAGACAAAATAAGTGTTTTTTTTCTTTATAATGAGGAAAATTATGCTGTAGCTTAGATTCATAACCAGTAAACAGTCTTTGTGCTATCGGAAAATGTTGCTAAGTTGTTGGCTAGAGGATTGCATACTCAAATTGAACCCAACAATCAAGGTGATAATTGAACCATCGCTTGGTAATGACAAGAGGGCACTTTTACATTGGAATTGTTTGTTCAAATTCAGACTATATACTACTTCTACACTTTATCTGGTGTAGTTTGAGCAGATAGGTTGCATATTTAAACTTCAGTCTTCTTCAGAATTGGTTTCGATTAGTCTTTGTTGAGTCCTTTTGGTATAAGACAAAGCCATTGGAAAAGCTATCTAACCAGAAGAAGAAAGTGGCATACATATGGCTATCACTAAACTACAAACTGTTCATATTGAAGCTTACTTTCGATGAGGTCACACTGCCTAAGCAGCAAAATACAGACTTCCCTCAACCCTGTCTCATGTGGGATCCCAAGGCATTCCTGGGCAACAGTGGAACTCCCTAATTCTTCCTGATGGGTTGTGGTTAGTGCCTGGCATGACAAATTCTGTCATCAAGGGTGAATGTACGTATGTATGAATGAACGAATGTGAGCGACATTGTACAGTGAGTGCCATTGCAAATGGAAAAGGACTAAATAAGCAAAGTCCACAAAGGCCTGATATACATTTCAGATTTCAGAACGTTTCAAACCAAACCCGAATTTGTGTGACTAAACTGACTATAATTTGAGCCCCGCCTAACGATGTAAGCACACACACAGTACAATACAATACGATAGTTTGATGTAAATGAATCACTCACAATGTGCCAACAAAATTGGACAAAGCTTCTAATACAAGTAGCCTCCATGCTCTCTTTCCATCCACAAGTTGCAGTTATATTTTTGGGTCATCATGCAATGCAATGCTGTTTGGTCTAGAAACAGTAGCACTGAGAAAAAGACAGGAAACAGAGATGGAGGTAGCAGAGATGAAGATGCTGAGGACCTCTGGGAGTGACCAGGATGGACAGGATTAGTAATAAGTACATCAGGGGAACAGTACATGTTAGAGGTTTTGGGGTTAAAGTCTGAGAGGCCAGACTGAGATGGTTTGGACATGTGCAGAGGAAAAACAGAGAGTACATCGGAAGAAGTATGCTGGATTTGGAACTACCAGGAAAGAAGACTAGAGGAAGGGCAAAGAGGAGGTTCATGAATACAGTGAAGGAAGACATAAAGATAGTTGGTGTGACCGAAGAAGATTCAGCAGATAGGGTTAGATAGAAAAAACTGACTTGCTGTTGCGACTCCTGAAAGGAAATGCCGAAAGAAGAAGAAGATGTATTGCAATGAGGATGGCCCATCGTGTTGCTTCTACAGTGCAATGTTTCCATGAGGTACAACAAAATTTCAGAAGTGATCAAGACTCATTCGAATGTTTGATTACTATTCGGTAGTCACGAGTTCCTCCTCATGACCTCCTGTATGCAGAGAAACTAAGATGTACAGTATGATTATGCTGATATTTGTTTCAGTCTTCAATTTTTTAAACAACCTAAAATCGGGCTGGATATGTCAGTGTATGCCTAGCTTAACCACTTATCATTATAGAGCTCACGCATACTCGATGAGAACACGCAAACTCCACACGGAAAGACCTGTGCACAAACAGTTTATTAATTGATAAGATTCATTCACAATAGCCCGTTTTAGGTTGAAAACTCAATCTTTGATCTACAGTCTCGATGCTGGGTAAATCAGAAAAACTTCTTAATTGTTTTGTGACAACTGTTTCGTAGCTAGACAATCGACATTATGCATTTTCTTTTCATTCTTGATGGTCAATGGTTGTTGAGGGTCTCATGGTTCTCCTCTAGGAGAGCTGTTGTAACTATGTAACTTTGTGCTGGTGGTTTGTACCACGTGAGTACAGTTACGTTAGTATGAAAATAAACTAGACTAATTTGTCAGGATCTTAATGTTTTTTGTACCAAATCAATCCTAGTTTCTTGTTCCTCAGTGGGTAGGCTAACCGTCCTGTAGATAGGGGATCACTGGTTCGATTCCCTGCCCGGAGTTCATGCCAAAGTGCCCTTAATCAAGACACTGAACCCCAAATTGCTTCTGATGATAGTGTTATGCACCTTGCATGGCAGCTCCCATCAGTAGGTATGAATGTGTGTGTGAGTGGGTGAAAGTGAGCTATATTGTAAAGTGCTTTGGGTACCAATGCAGGTACACAAAAAAGCAATATGTAAGTAGAGTCCATTTACCATTTACAATTTACTTGCTGCGTTTTGGTGCGGATGCACCCTTAAATAATATGTGTATCTTTCAGAAATCATTTATGTTTAGGTAAACCCTATTTGTGGAGTTTTATCAGTTCTTCTTGTAAAATTTTAAAGCGAATACCCTCTGGTGGATAGTTGCAAGAATAAAGCTCCTCAAAGACCTCTCTTATCAAAGTTGCTTTTCTTTTTGCCAGAACAGTCTAAAATCAAATAAGGTGCAATCTGGGCAGGAATGGCTCACCCCAGGTGGTGGCTATAGTGGATCTAATATAGTTTCAGTCATATCAGCAATGGACTAGACAGAAGTAAGAGTAGTGGATTAGAGTTCCAGCAGCACAGTCATAATGCTTTTTGTAAAAAAAAAAAAAAAAAAAAAAAAAATGAATCACGCTTTCAGCCAAACATGGGCTTTTCTTCTTCCAGCTTCCAAACAAAAAATTGGTCACTGACTGGCTGTGTTTGCCAGCTAGGGCACAGTATAAGAGGGTTTCATAGCAAGAGGAATTACAGCTTTCAACAGACAAGTGTTGATGAATCTCGTCATGGATGCCATCCTCAGAATCCATTAAGTGGCGAGGTAAAATAATCTTCCTGCTTGAATTCAGCGGTGTGATGTTATTATGTGGCTTACAGGGCAACATGATGCGTGGAATTTTGTTGTTTCATATCTCAGACATGTCAGTCTGATGGGAATGTGGGAATTAGTTCAGTGGAGCAATTAACTTGGTGTGTTTCCTGGCAGGAACGGTAGTCATTCGGGATTTGTTGAAGAGGAAACAGAAAAAAGAAAAAGAAAGGTTGTGCAAAAGGAAGAAAAAGGAAGAAAAAGTCAAAACGTCTTACATTACGTTTTGATGGATACAGTGTTTCTCTTATGACATAAGGGATTGACCATCATTTTCTATTAATGCATTCCCCTTCTTGTTTAGTGGAATCTACCAGTGTGACTCCAGTCACACAATTGTATTAACACCACAAAATGTAAATTAAACCTTATATTTGGACCATTTTTTTCACATGGCTTGGTTTACTCTAGACGTACAGTATGTAACCTTGGTTTGGAATAGGCATATAGAAAATACATGAATAGACTTTGTTGCACTCCAACCTTGCTTTTTTTAATACATCATCAAAACCTTTTATTCCGAACAAACTCCCTCGGCTGTCAACGACATGCTACAATTACTGGCTATCTTCTAAACGATAAAGAAGGAAGGATACCATCCAAGAATGAGGATGAAGGACCTATTGGTGGTGACACAGTGTAGAAAAAGATAATGCATACTGTTGCATAAACCCACCGAGAATGGTAACTGGTTATCTTATAGCAGTGATTTTCAACCTTTTAAATGCCAAGGTATATTTTTCCATCAAAAAAAAGAATCTTGAGGCACACCATCAATGATGTTTAGTGGTATGTATCATGTTTAGTTGCAGACATTGAGCCATTCAGAGGATTTACCCAGAATGCAAGAGAATTTTTACTCTCTTTAACGTCTTGCAGAAAATGTGAAATTTTACTAGACTAAGCCCCCTAGAAAGAGATTAAACATGCTCACGCAAGTCACCGGGGCCCCACCTTGGAGCCATGCCCTAGGGTGTGGCACGAAAGTGAGGGCCTTGTGGCCAGGGTTTTACCCATAGGGCGCAGCCATGCTCAGCCCAAACTGGAGGCATGGGCCACACTTCCAGTGGGCTCATCACCTGCAGGCGGAGTCATACGGGTCGGGTGAAGGAGAAAATGGGTGGCAGCCAACGACAGGGATCCTAGAGCTAACAGTAGATCCTGATCACCGTATGAGGTAAAATAGTACCAAATCCCACGGTACACCGGACAATCTCTCACGGTACTCTACACTCCAAAATTAACAACTCCATTAAAAAGAACCCCAATTTTACCAATTAGACACTGTCGGTAATTATATAACAATCATCAAACTCTTATAGTTCACTGTTTTCAAAATGCTGTATGACCACCAGTGACCAACCAGAGCTTGAGAAGAAGTCAAGCTACACTGCTGTCTCTTGGCTCATAAATAGCAAAGGAAAGTATCAGATATAAGTTATAGCTCATCATTTCTGTCTGTACCTGACCATTTTTGAGTTTCATTACTTACAGAAGGACACAGAAACATATGCATCATGCTGACATTATTGCACTATGGCTTTCTTCTGTATGGGTGAGAGCAACATTAGAATGATTCATCTCCTACTCTCTCTGGCAGTGATGAATGGCATACAAAGCATTTCCTTTAAGAGCCCTCAGTACTATAAAAGGAAGTTTGATCGTAGGCAAGCAGCAACAGCAGGCTGTTGCTTCGTGGCATTTTACTTCTGACCCCCAAAGCCTCACAATAAATGATAAATGTTTCCTCTGTGGTCTAAAATAAAATCAAGACACAAACCTTTTAAACACATCTTCCCCCCTTTTTTTAACAGCTTACTTTATTTTCATCAGAGAACACCTAGGGGGTTTAGTTCTTATAATATCTGCCATTTGGTTTCGGCTTCGAAATAAAGAGAAAATGTCACTGTGCTTCCAACTTGTTGCTCTCTTTTGGAGAAAGAGACATCTTTGCAATTCACAAATGGGCCTGAACTGCTTTGTTAGCCCGGGGCTTATCTTGAACTCAAGCACTATGTATGGAAAAGTACGTGTAAAAAAATTGTGATTTGATACATCAGAAAAGCATTAAGTGCAAAACCATACAATTTTTTAATATCAATGTTTTGGTACATTCACACAATTGACACTCCCTGCCACGAGTGTGTTACCTGCTACTGCAAGAAGCTATCCTGCTAACATCAGAATGTGGGCGTGGCAAAGAATAACCAGTACTTTGAAAACAATCCAAAGATTGAATGAGAGAGTCCACAACTTGCTCAAACAATCATGAATGAAATAGAAAACCAAGTGTGATTTTGATGTGTGAATAACGTCCAAACAAGGTCGAAACCTTCAAAAAGCTAATTTTGAATATCTCTTCTTAAAGTGCCAGCGAAAAAAAGATGAAAGCTTCTCAACGATTTATAAAACAATATAACTGCGCTTGAATCCTTATGGATATTTTTATGGCGGAAAAAAAGACTTTGATGATAGTGAAAATGAGTTACTTGATTACTTGCTTGGGGTATAAATACTTAATGCACAATTACAGGATGTTTTTTTATTCTTTTTGTGTTTGTGAGTGTTCGCTCGTTGACTCTCTCCCCCCATTTATTTTAAATACATCCTAGAGGATGAGCCATCGTTATGTAATCGCTTTGCACTTCTGCCGGAGATCCTGAGGGCTGCCTCTGAGTGTTTGAGTATATTCTTTACTTAAAAGGAGTTGGGGTAATAGGTATGCCTTTTGGTCTCACTTGAGGTGTTCTACTTTCTTCGGGAAAAGCTGATTTATTCACCTGGGTACATCTTGCGTCGCATTTAACCCACACTTGATTTACCGTCTAAGCTTCAGGCATTTCATTTATACTTTTATGCTCGGCAAATCACACAGAATAAGAGTGGCAGATATGCAATGTTACTCCAAGAAGAAGTTACAAATAAAACAGTGGTAGCAGTGGAAAGACAATGTTAGGATTAGCTTTTGATGATTTTCTTTGAATAAAACATGAGCGTTAAAGCAAATATGGTATGCGATCGGCAGTGGGGAACATATGTACTTTCACTCTACTTTTTGGGTTTAAAAGCACTGCATTAACATCCCAAACCAATATTCTACTAAGTGGAGTATGGACTCTCAAGTGTTGTAGGAATCCTGACAGAGTGGAAAGGCGAGTCACGTCAGGTAGTTGTCAGTGTCACTGCGCAAAGAGAAACCCTGATGTGTGGCACTGATAAAACATTAGTGTGCTCTATGCCTGCCAGACCCTTCCACCCTTCACGTGCATTCCTGCGATGTGAGAGAGATGTTAATTGGACCGTGCCAATGCTCCATGAGAGTGAGAGGGATGAAAGAGTGGGGGGCTGCGATGGACAGGGCGTTCATACTGATTTGCAGATTTGCACTCGACGAGAGGCATGCCGCGGGGGCTTGTCCGGTAGAGTTAGGACGACAAATGGAATTTTTAATACCACTTGAAAACTTCTGGAAAATAATATGAATGCATTATAGAGTCAAACTGCTTGATATTGACAAAAAAATTCCATTTAAATTGTTGTGTCCGATATTGCAACATCAATTTAATATTTGATATGCAATAAATTGAGTTGATTTTGGGTTTTAAAATGCACGTTGAGTTTTTTTCATGAATGAGTTATATCTTTTTACCACAGTGCAAAAATGACAAAACAACTTTTAGTATATTTGTTTCAAGCTTCTGTTGTCCTGGTTACCAGTTGACATTTGGACATGTGCAGTAGTAATGAACCATGGGGTTATTTGACCAGGGGATCTTTTAGAGGTGTACATTATCCTCAAATAAATGTCACACAGCAGCCGATAAGAATCAAATATTTACCCTGACTATGATAAAAATCATATTGAATAATTAATCTATGACATAAATAATCAAATGTTTGTTTTTTCTTGAAGGTTTTTAAGATTATGTAAAATTAAGTGGAAAAAAAAGGAACAAACAAATCTGAACTTTAAAAAGTACATTTTTTATGTTTAGCCGTGCTTTGCTAATGCTAGCTGATGTCTTTCCGTAACTACCATTATTATTTTCTCCATCCAAAAGTTCTCCACCATACTTGTTTATACTTTTTATCCTCACTTCATCAGATAGAACCAAACTTCTGTCTCTCTACAGAGACGTTACAAACTTAAAAAAAATGAGAAACAAGAAAATTCACAGTGTCAAAGTCTGGCAGAAAAGACAGAGAGAGAGAACAATTAGTACAGGCATCTCCTTCAAAATGAGCCGAGCTGGCTCCACTCAGATGGCCCTCCCCTGCCTGCAGGAGGCTCCATCCCTGCCAGGCAAGCGAGTGGACGTATCAACAGATTTCTGTGATTAGCTAACCACAGGTGTTAATATTATATCAATTTAAAACTGACAAATTGTGCAGCCATAATGTGTTGGCTAGAATGCATTGGACTTGAAAAGCACTTTTCCAGTATGCTCAAAGGCACTTCACATTTGCATCATTCTTTCACTCCATACCAGGTGATGGTAAGCTATTGTTGTAGCCACAGCTGCCCTGAAGCCTCGCTGACAGAACCATACACCATCGGCCCCTCTGACCATCACCAATCACGAACAAACCAGGGACAAAGCGACATTTTTTTCTCAACAGCCGTCCCACTGTGGCATCTGGGATTCCAGTGTCTCCGATCAAAATACTGCCCAGACCCAGCTTGCTTTCTTTTGACATCTGTAAGAATCACACATTAACAAGCTGTTGTGGCCAGAAACTATGGCGTTTAAACAATTAGAAACACCGAAATCAAGATTCAGTTCACTCGTTTAAAATTTCCCCTTACAATATAACATTTGCTTTTTAAATTCTTGTATTAGGACTTGTATCAAGATACGCATTCATGAGACGTGATGGCTTTTATGTTGATGTAACACTCTATATTAATAAATTATGATCAATTTACACAGTCAATCAGTTTCTGTACTTCAGACTTGAGTTTATGCTCTCAGACACAGACTGTGTGATTAGATTGCCTTAAAAGTCTTTCCAGAATTGTGATTGAACCGTTCACTTTCTAACATCTGCTCACTTCCTCACCGCAAGCGTTTTACTGTACTCAGGAGTTGCCAAGCTGTCAGATCATGTTCCAAAGTGTCAAATTGCTCTCTGTGTATTAGAATGAAAATCTGAAAGCAATTAAATGACAACAAATCAACATGCCCCTGCAAAAAAGCCTCAGTCTAAATTCCCCGCAAAGGCTTTTTTTAATGGTTTATTTGAGTGTACATCAAGTGGACTTCGTCATCTCAATGGATTACATCAAGACGTAGCTGCAGTTTCATGTAAAGATATTGTGTATGTCGAATTATTTGAAAAGACTTCAGTGTTCATTTTTCTTCTTTTTCCGAGGGGTTTTGTTTATCAACCTAAATATTCACGCTTGGGTTTGAGATGGATTTAATGTAATGTATGAGCAGATGCCTCAATTCACAAATTAGTCCCAAAGTGAGGAAGTTACTTGGAGGAAAATGAGCAGACAAAAAAGTTGAAGACTTCTTAAATCTTCTAAAACTGCAATGGCTTCATAAAAATGTAGATTTGACATGTCTTGAATGTTTTATTCTAACTATATTTGACTAAACAAGCACATAAACCTCACTAGTGGTCCTTCCGGCACTGAACACCAACTGTTTTCTTTCCTACACTTCACATCGCTAATCCCTCCGCCCCATTTTGTCTCGGTTGTCTGCTTCACCAGCTTGTTCTTTATTTGGACGATGAGGTGGCATATTTGTCTGTTGCTGCTGCTCTAACACCCGCCCCGCCAGTCTCTGTGGGCTCTTGAAAAGTAACACGCTGAGCATCTGCGAAACCCCCCCAAAATCTCTCACACTTCATCCACTCATGTGGGAATCTACCTGGCAGCAAGAAAGCGAGATTTTCTGTGTATGAAATGCTAATGTGAATAGCCTCAGCCCTGGCTTTGTGGATGAGAGCACAGAGCCTTTCTCCTTGTTGTAAAACCCACCTGCTCTGTGTGTTTTAGCATGTGTGAAACGGTGGATTGTGCCAAACCCCGGCAGCCGCAACCTGAATTTAGACTCCTCAAACACGGGGAGAACCAAGTGCTGTAGGTGATATGAATATATTATAGCCCTGAATTCATTGAATGCTTTTGTCTTGTGTTCCCTTTGGCAGAGGCTAACTGAAATCCCTACTGCTCAACATAAATTGAAGTGATGTTGAAATATGTAATTCACCCATTAGCATTCACTGATGGGAAATTTGGCCGGCTGTGATATCATTGATGAATCAGTCAGTCATTTATCAACCTTGTACACCGATGGTTTCCAGCTATGAAAATGTGCCAATGTTACAGTTTGTTGTTTTATTTGAGTGGAAAATCCATTTAAAACGTTTTCAGAAATAAGTTAGCTTTTAGAAATAGTAAGATCAAAATCGGCTGTTTGGTCTTTTTTGTGTTGACTTTTTTTAAATCAGTTTGATAAGAAATAGCACAGAAAAGAAATTAGAACGTTAAAATTGAACATTAAAAAAACATGAGTTGGCAAGACATTTTGAAAGATGGATAACCATATGGGTAACTGGATTAATGGATACATAAACAGCTCGATAGATAAATCGATAGATGGATGGCATTGGATGTCATTTACATGCATAAATAACAACTGAAACCCTTGGAGTAAAAGTTCAAAGCTATTTACTCAGGTGCGAATTTGCAGTTTCCAAACATAAATGTATTTTTAGACCAGGCCACTCCACTTATTTGAATTCAACTCAACCTGTTAGCAATCGGCTGAATATAATTGTTGTGTATGCTAATCTCGCTCCAAGCACGCTCATACTTGCCAGCAGATTCCACTGACCTTCCCTGTCCCATACTTAGTTGTAATAATGAGCCAATTCAGATGCTCATACACACACACACACGCACATACAAAACTAAATTATGCAAGTTATTGCAGGTGGAAATGTTTTGCTTCAAGATAACGTTCTGTTTTATTAAAGGTGGTTTCAATCAAAATCAACTTTTTGGAGGTTTTGGCAAAAGTTGTACTTTATTCAACCATCAAAATTTTACCTAAAGTGGTTTTATTTTTCACACATCCATAATTTACCAGCTCTTCCAACCAATGGATACTATTTGAACACCATGTTGTTCTTGGCCTTGCATTTGGCCCCCCATGTTCTAATGTAAAACATAAGCCGTGAAAGAAAATAAGACTCAGATTTTACAGTCTTAAACTAAATTTGTGCTGTCTGGTAAATGTAAGGACTTTGTGTTATATTTTATGTATGAAAAGCGCTTTATAAATAAAATTTGATTTGATACACATGTACAGAAGGTGGAAGATTTTACGCACGTAGGATCAACAGTCCAGAGCAATGGATAGTGTGGAAAAGAGGTGAAGAAGCGTGTGCAGGCAGGCTGGAACGGGTGGAGTAAAGTGTCAGGTGTGAAGTGTGAGAGAAGAGTTGCAGCTAAAATGAAAGGAAAAGTGTACAAAACCGTGGTGAGACCCACCATGCTGTTTGGTCTGGGGACAGTGGCACTGAGGAAAAGACAGGAAACAGAGATGGAGGTAGCAGAGATGAAGATGCTGAGGATGTCTCTGGGAGTGACCAGGATGGACAGGATTAGAAATGAGTTTATCAGGGGAACAGCACATGTTAGAGGTTTTGGAGATAAAGTCTAAGAGGCCAGACTGAGATGGTTTGGACATGTGAAGAGGATAAAGAGAGAGTACATTGAAAGAAGGATGCTGGATTTGGAACTACCAGGAAAGAGGCCTAGAGGAAGGCCAAAGAGGAGGTTCATGGATACAGTGAAGGAAGACATGAAGATAGTTGGCGTGACCGAAGAGGATGCAGGAGATAGGGTTAGATGGAAGAAACTGACTTGCTGTGGCGAACCCTGAAGGGAAGTGCCGAAAGAAGAATAAGACATGTATACAGAATGAAACAAGGAGCGAAAGAAGTCGAAGGGTTTGGGTTGAGGAGTATTGCGTATCTCGGCTAACAAACAGAACCACGACTATCTATGTACGGTATAATGAGAGCTACAAATCCACAACACCCACTCTTTAAAAATATACTGGTCACTGGTCACAAGTTGAACAAAAAAAATGACATGCTAACAAAAATATTAGCAGGTAACCTACAACTCTAAGTATTGGCTGGTGTGATAGAGTAAGTATCTCTGACAGTGTAAAACTTTTTTTTGTTTTTTAGCAAAATCCTGGTTCGTGTTCCACCTTGAGTTTTTTCAGAAGCCAGAACATCATGAAATGAACGAAATTTGTTGTAATGGTGGAGGAAAATGGCTTGTTGAATCAGATTTTATGCTATCAATACTATACACTGAGCACATCAGATCTGCCATCTCCACAAAAACAATGACATGCCAAACAGTTTCTTCTTTTTTTTCTTCCCATCTCACGGTGTAAGCTATAAAAATATTTCTAATTTCTTCTTCTATCGTCTTAATTCATGCTTTCCTCAAAACCCAAGGAAGTTAAGCATCCCCCTGTAACTCAAAAGTGGTTTCTTTCGACTAACGCTGAAGATATTGGCTGTTATATGAAATTCAATTAAATTTTCTGAACATTTCAAACCAGAAAAATCTGATTTAGGATTAACCTTTATAATATTTGCTATCTATTTTCATTATTTCCTCCTCGGTCTAACTACCATATGATTTTTGTGAAATTATATTTGTTCACCTATGTACCCTGATCCCATTTACCTCTAAATGTGAACGCGTGCTGACTCGAAGCATCTCAGACTACTGACTGCATATTTTTTACAGATTATTCATGCTGAAAAGAGTTCTACCACTGCGTCACCATCTGGGCTTTTTCACGTCATCATAAAGCAGAATTAACCAGCTTAGCATATTTTCTGCTTTGGTATGTACAGATGCACAGAGACATTACGAGCATTTCAACTACTCATTTGTTCAACACCGTGGGCTATATCAGATGTTATTGATGATAAAGAATGATTCAAAGCACATAAATTAGAGGCCAAATAGCTGAGCGATGCACTTCAATAAAACAGCATACCTCATAGACATAAACACAGCATGTAACTCCCTGAATCATTATGAAGTCTAAATACGTTCATCATTTAGAATCAGAATCAGAATCAGAATCAGAATGCTTTTATTGCCATGTCAGTGAAAAACATCAGAGACTAGGAACTTGTTCTGGTACTGGTGTGCAAACATATAAAATAAAAATAATAAAAATAAAATAAATAAAAATAATAATAATTTTTACAAAACTAAGAGTGCTCAGAAGAAAAAGAAAAGTAGTGCAATGTCATAGAAAATAATAAAGATAGTGAAGTGACAAGAGGGAGGTCACTAAGAGATGTGGGGATCCAGGTTATAAAGAGTTCATAAGTCCAACGGCAGAAGGGAAGAAGCTGTTTTTGTGGCGGGACGTTCTGGTCCGAATGGACCGGAGCCTCCTGCCCGAGGGGAGTCGATCAAAAAGTCCATGTCCAGGGTGTGAAGGGTCAGCTACTATCCGACCTGCACGCCCCCGAGTCCTGGAGACGTACAGGTCTTCGAGAGATGGAAGGCTGCAGCCGATCACCTTCTCTGCGGAGCGCACAATGCGCTGCAGTCTGTGTTTGTTCCTGACTGTGGCTCCAGCGTACCACACGGTGATGGAGGAGGTGAGGACAGACTCGATGATGGCTGTGTAAAACTGCACCAACATCTGAGCGGGCAGCTTGGCTTTCTTCAACTGCCGCAGAAAGTACATCCTCTGCTGGGCCTTTTTGATCAGGGAGCTGATGGATGGCTCCCACTTTAGGTCCTGTGTGATGGTAGTGCCGAGGAAGCGGAAAGAGTCTACAGTGGTGATGGAGAAGTCTGTCAGTGCAAGGGGGGTAATGGGAGCTGTGACTTTCCTAAAGTCCACGATCATCTCCACTGTCTTCTGAGCGTTGAGCTCCAGGCTGTTGTTGCTGCACCAGGACACCAGCCGGTCTACCTCCATCCTGTAGGCCGACTCATCGCCATCAGAGATGAGCCCAATGAGTGTGGTGTCATCTGCAAACTTGATCAGTTTGACAGAGTCATGGCTGGAAGTGCAGGAGTTGGTGTACAGGGAGAAGAGCAGGGGAGAGAGGACACAGCCCTGTGGAGATCCTGTGTTGATAGTCCGAGAGGTGGAGACATTCTTCCCCAGCCGCACGCACTGCCTCCGGTCTGTTAGGAAGTCAGTAATCCATCTGCAAGTGGAGTCAGGCACGTTGAGCTGAGAGAGCTTGTCCTGAAGCAGGGTAGGGAGGATGGTGTTGAATGCAGAGCTGAAGTCCACAAACAGGATCCTGGCATAGGTTCCCGGGGAGTCCAGGTGCTGCAGGGTGAAGTGGAGGGCCAGGTTGATAGCGTCGTCTACAGACCTGTTGGCTCTGTAGGCAAACTGCAGAGGGTCCAGAGAGGGAGAGGTGAAGTGCTTGAGATGAGGGAGGATTAGGCGTTCGAATGACTTCATGACTACAGACGTAAGCGCCACAGGCCTGTAGTCATTAAGTCCAGTGATACGGGGCTTCTTGGGAACAGGAACGATGGTGGACCGCTTGAAGCAGGCTGGAACGTGGCATGTCTTCAGCGAGGTGTTGAAAATGTCTGTGAAAACTGGAGACAGTTCCTCAGCACAGTGTTTCAGGGTGGCCGGGGAGACACCATCTGGGCCCGAAGCTTTCCGAGGGTTTTGCTTGCGGAAGAGCTTGAGCACATCCTGTTTTGTCACCAAGAAAGCAGTGGAGGGGGAGGGCTGGTCAGCTGGAGTGACCTCTGTTGTTAATTGGGTGGGGGATGGGAGTGGCTTCAAAGTGTCTGAAGGTTGTTGATCAGTGAGGGGGGAGGAGAGTGAGACATCAAACCTGGCATAGAAGGTGTTGAGTTTCTCTGCCAGTTGTAAGTCATCAGCAGCATGTGGGGCTTTCGGCTTATAGTTTGTAATTTGCCGAAGTGATCTCCATACAGAGGCGGTGTCATTGACAGAGAATTGCTCCTTCAGACGTTTATTGTACCTGGATCTCGCCTGCTGTACCTCTCTCGAGAACCGGTACTTAGCGCCTTTGTAGCTCTCTCTGTCATTGGCTCTGTGAGCTGCTTCCTTTTCCCTCCTGATCTGTCTTAGTCTGGGTGTGAACCAGGGTTTGTCGTTGTTAAATCTTACCCTGGTTTTTGATGGAATGATGCTGTCCTCACAGAAACGTATGTATGACGTCACTGTGTCTGTGTAGTCATCCAGACTATCTGTGGCAGCTCTAAACACACCCCAGTCTGTTGTGTCCAGACACATACGAAGCTCGTCCACAGCTTCGCTGGTCCACTTCTTGGAAGTCCTCACTGCAGGTTTAGAAAGCTTCAACTTCTGTCTGTATGCCGGGATGAGGTGAACCATGTCGTGATCAGAGAAGCCCAGAGCAGCTCGAGAAACAGCCTTGTAGGCTTTACTGGCTGTAGTGTAGCAGTGATCCAATGTGTTCTTTTCCCTGGTTGGGCAGTTTACAAACTGTCTGTACTTTGGGAGTTCCTGGCTCAGATTTCCCTTGTTAAAATCCCCAAGGATAATAACTAGAGAGTCTGGGAAGTTTTGCTCCACACACAGAATTTGGTCCGCGAGCGCGCGTTGGGCCTCGTGCACGTTTGCGCATGGCGGAATGTAAACAGCAGCCAGAATGAATGAAGCAAACTCCCGTGGAGAATAAAATGGTCTACAGTTTATAAAGAAGTATTCCAGAACCGGAGAGCAAAGCTGGGAGATCACAGACACATCCGAACACCAGGAGTGGTTGATGTAGAAACAGAGCCCTCCACCTTTTGTTTTTCCACCGGAGAAATCCCTCTGTCTGTCAGCGCGGAAGAGCTGAAATCCCTCCAGCTGAAGCGCGCAGTCCGGGATCTGCTCGTTGAGCCATGTCTCCGTGAAGCATAGAACACAAGAGGAAGAGAAGTCCCTGTTTCGTCGCATTAGCAGCGCTAGCTCGTCCATCTTGTTGGTAAGTGAGCGGACATTGGAGAGAAAAAGGCTCGGCAAAGGCGTACGCGAGCCACGTCTGCGGAGACGAAGGAGGACTCCCGCACGCTTTCCTCTCTTCCGGCCTTTCACTTTTTTAGCCAATATTTGGACTAAATCTGCCGCAACCGCTAAAAAAACTGGTAGTAGGTCCGTGGGGGTCATAGTCCTGAGATTTAAGAGCTCTTCACGAGTGTAAGAGCACGCTGATACACCATTTACCAACAAAAACAGAGAAAAAAGGTTGCACAGAAGTACCGAGGCAGCCATGTTGGACGGCGCCATCTTGAAAAAAAAAAAAAAAAAAAAAAAAAAAAAAAAAAAAAAAATGGAGTAAAAGAGTACAAAATGGAGTAAAAGAGTTAGGGGGAAAAATGATAAGTGGAAGGCCACATCCAATTGCACAACAGATCAAACAGTAAAGTCAGACTTATGGCCTAGTATTATGAACCAATTTACTCATGAAGAAACTTTTATTGATGTTGATTCATACTCAGAGCAATAATAGCTGCTGGACCCTTTTATTTTCAGCCATGGTGGAAGGAGGCACACACGAGATGCAATCATGTACCGTACTTGCACTGGAAATAGGTTTTGAAAGAAGTAGGTGATGGAAGAACCCATCCATACTACCAGAATGGAAGTTCCTGAATCTCAGTGGGCCTTGGAAGTACTGTGTTAAAAACAATTACTTTTAAGATGGCTACAGGTGAAAAATTGACTTTGAACATTTAGATAGATAAAAGGACGGACGGATATACAGACAAATAGATTGACATACGTATACGAGGCTACATCTACAAAAACTGTTTCTACAAGTATATGAATAAATACTTAGCAAGCTAGATACACGCAGGCCAAAAAATTCCCTCTTGAGACAGGCCATAGCTCTTGATTTAAACCATGTTCAGTGACATAGCATTGCAGTTTTCTTCTGAGGTTTCATTTGATTGGTTCTCAGGATCGGATCTCTGCTTTTTGCGGATGATGTGATCCTGTTGGCTTCATCGGACCGTGATCTCCAGCTCTCACAGTATCGATTTGCTGCCGAGTGTGAAGCGGCCGGGATGGGAATTAGCGCCTCCAAATCCGAGATTATGGTCCTTGCCCGTAAAAGGGTGGAATGGCCCCTGCGGGTCAGGGACAGGGTCCTGCCCCAAGTGGAGGAGTTTAAGCATCTCGGGGTCTTGTTCACGATTGGGGGAAAGATGGAGCGGGAGATCGACAGGCGGATCGGTGCGGCATCAGCAATAACTAGGACGCTGCATCGGTCCGTCGTGGTAAAGAGAGAGCTGAGCCGAAAAGCAAGGCTCTCTATTTACAAGTCGATCTACGTTCCAACCCTCACCTATGGTCACCAGCTGTGGGTGGTGACCGAAAGAACAAGATCGCGGGTACAAGCAGCCGAAATGAGCTTCCTCCGCAGGGTGGCTGGGCTCTCATGCAGAGATCGGGTGAGGAGCTCTGCCATCCGGGAGGAGCTCGGTGTCGAGCCGCTCCTCCTCCAGGTCGAAAGGAGCCAGATGGGGTGGTTCGGGCATCTGGTCAGGATGCCCCCCAAGCGCCTTGCGGGCGAGGTGTTTTGGGCACGTCCCACCGGGAGGAGACCAAGGGGCAGACCCTGGACCCGCTGGAGAGACTATGTCTCACAGCTGGCCGGAGAACGACTTGGGATCCTTCTGGGTGAGCTGGAGGATGTAGCCGAGGTGAGAAAGGCCTGGGCTGCCCGCTTGAGGCTGTTGCCCCCGTGACCCGACCCCGGAACAAGCGGAAGATGACGGAACGGAATGCAACGGTTCTTTGATAATGAGATGATTAGGGGATAAAGAAGTGAGTCATGAACCAGAATTTCAATGTGAAAAAGATGCCTATTAAAGAAAAAATATATAACAAAACAATCTGGTAAACTCGGCATGCATATTTTCTTGGGTGAACCATATCAAATTCTAAGCGCTTTCACCTTTGATACAGTTCGGTGCTGAAGTATTTCCTTTTTGGGTCGAGGAAAAAAGATTAATCTATCCAAAGTTGAGATAAAATAATTCTTTTGTGCGCAGCTCATAGTTTATCTTCATGTGTGGACAAAATGTCTGTATTAATTTAATCTAAATGTTTGTGTGTATTTGTGTACATTTCAATATTGTACAGTAGGCTAAAGGCTATCTAGCTAGCAAGACATAGTTTATATCAAGGAAGTTTATCTTGCTAACTAGCTAACTAAAGTTAGTTAGTTCGATATATTTAAGTTAACTATATCTAGGTAACTCCATAAAGTTAGCTACATTTTTAGCATACTCATAATAGCTTCCTATTGTGATAGCTAGCAAGACATGTTTTAAATCAAGAAAGTGTATCAAGCTAGCTACCTAAACAAAGCTAGTATAGTTAGCTTGCTATAACTAAGCTAGCTGTGTCAAGTTAACTAAATAAGGTTTATCCATCTGGTTAGCTCATTTTTGAGGGCGCTAATTATCATCCTCTGTACAGCCAGCAAGACAAGGTTTAAGATCAAGAAAATTAATCTAGCTAACTAGCCGAATAAAGCTAGT
This sequence comes from Neostethus bicornis, assembly GCA_902685375.1. Classification (NCBI taxonomy): domain Eukaryota; kingdom Metazoa; phylum Chordata; class Actinopteri; order Atheriniformes; family Phallostethidae; genus Neostethus; species Neostethus bicornis. The sequence continues at coordinate 10,119,782 of LR738553.1, read as the reverse complement.
ACAGTTAGCATGATGCACTTAGCTGAATAAGCTTTATCTAGCCCTAACTCCAATTTGACTGAGCATTAACACTTCCATGTTGTGTCTTGAGCCACACATTTAATATACAAATTGAAGGACATTAAGTATTGCTTTTTTTTGTCCTTGGAGGAGCCAGCAGATGGGAGCTGTCGGCTCCATCCTGGCGTCCCTGCTACATGATGAAGGCTAAACAATTTTAGCCATCAAACATGCAACAGATGGGTTATTTTCCAGGTTCTACATGTCTTTCATTAGGCAAGCAAATCACACATGGTAAGGTTAAAAAATGCAGATGGGCTTTTTTTTTTTTCTCGCCAAAAACTGTCACTAGAAATCTTCAGCAGCTTATCATCCAACGAAAAAGGGGGAAAGTATAAGTTTGGTTTGATAGCTTAATACAACCATATGCAGATATTAAAAACATGTTTGGTTTGTTGGAAAATTGCAAAAAATGTTGAAACGATGAAAACTGAGAGCTTAGACAGATGGTGATTGGAAACCGGAAGGACAAAGTGCTGCTGACTTTTGGAAGATGGTGGGAGGAGACACACCATCTTCTCCACATGACACAGTGGGAGTCATTACCACAATAGGCCTAATTACTTTAAAGCCAATCTGTGTTTAAAAACCTGCTGCTTATATCACTTAATTACCCAAATGTATTGAAACAAGACTGAAAGCCAAGGTGAAACCATTTGTTCTTTGTTTATGATGAGGAAGTAGATTTTTCTATCCTTTTATTTTTCTCATTGAGATTATTGGTGCACTCAAAGACCCTGTTTGTGTTATTTGTAGCCTTAACATTTTTCTCCTTGCTGTTCAGACAAGAAAATAAAACATTTTTAGATCTTTAGAGCTTGATTTGACGTGAAAAAGTTGCAGTGGGAAGATGTTCACAGAAATAGCAATACAATTATGAGCTTGAACTTAATGAACGCTGAACAGTGCTTGATTTTTCTTCTTTTCGGCATTTCGCTTCAGGGGTCGCCATAGCAAGTCAGTTTCTTCCATTTAACCCTATCTGCTGCATCTAATCTGGTCACTCATGTCTTCCTTCACTGTATCCATGAACCTCCTCTTTGGTCTATCTCTAGTCCTTTTTCCTGGTGGTTCCAAACCCAGCATCCTTCTGTCGATGTACTCTCGACCTTTCCCCTGTAGATGTCCAAACCATTTCAGTCTGGCCTCTCTGACTTTAATAATAACAATAATAATGCATTGTATTTATTTAGCGCTTTTCAGGATTCTCAAAGATGCTTCTCATATGCATTATTCAGTCACTCCATACCAGCTAATGGTAAGCTACTGTTGTAGCCACAGCTGCCCTGGGGCAAACCGACAGAAGCGAGGCTGCCATTTTGCGCCATCGTCCCTTTTGACTATCACCAACCAATTGCATAAACACCCAGACTAGGCAACGTGAGTGAAGTGTCTTGCCCAGGGACACAACGGCAATTTAATCTCAACGGTCGTCCCACTATGGCACCTGGGGTTACAGCGGTCTCCCATCCAAGTACAGCCCAGGCCCAGCCTGCTAATCTTCTGAGGTCTGACGGTATCAGGCATTGACAGGCTGGTATGGCCACAAAAAGCCAAAATTTGGCTTTAAATCCAAAACCTCTAACATGTGCTGTTCCTCTGATATATTAATTTCTAATCCTATCCATCCTGGTCAGTCCCAGGGAGATCCTCAGCATCTTCATCTCTGCTACCTCCATTTCTGTGCTTGATTCTACGAGTGTGAAAAAGCCATGACATCTTTTCAGAACTTACGTACCTTACTGTAAATGAACATAGAGGACTAGAAAAAACTAGGACTTACAAATGCCCTAGGAACGCCTCAGGGTTTTATGAGCTGGAAGATCTGGCTTGGGTGAGTGGAGTCTGGACTTCCCTGCAAAGGCTTCCCTGCAAAGGATGCTGGGTTTGGAACCACCAGGAAAAAGGGCTTAGAGGAAGACCCCACCAAAACCAAAGCAGCAGAATACTAACACCACTTTATAGAATATTCCAAAGTGTCAAAGTCAATGGTGGAACAATTGATATCTTCAAATTCAAGGTCACGAAGATGCATATGTTTATCTAGCATACCAGAAACATGATCGATGTGCATGTAAAAATGTCGCTTCATATTGAAATCCATGTTTCCAAAAGATGAAATAAAATGACTTGTAGTCGCGAACACTGATATCGAAAGTCATTCGGTCTATGCTTGACACTTCGGCTCAAAGACTGGGAAGAAAACCACAGAGAGTTTATGAGTTTCTGTTCGCTTGTCTTGCGTACTTGTGCACATCAGTCGTTTTGCTGCTGTTGCATCTCTGCAGTAGCATATTGAAATGTCAGTCAAAATGCAGCTGACGGATCAGACAGTTTTCACTTTGTTTGAAACTGTAACATCATTGTTGAACAGCAGTGGTGGAACGTAACGAAGTAAATGTACTTCGTTACTGTACTTAAGTAAAAAAAAATTGTGTATCTGTACTTTACTTAAGTCAAATTTGAGACCTGTACTTTTTACTTTTGTACTTACATTTTCGGTCAGGAATTTGAAAATTATACAGTTTTTTTTTTCTTTAGCGCATTTTGAAGCTGCATCGCCAAAATCAACCTGTAGAGAAAGCAGTTGATCACTTGCGGTTTCCCAGAGGGAGAAGTAATGAATTGAGGACCAGTCAGAATCCAGAGTAAACATTGTTCGCATTCATTCAGCGCCAAAATACTAACATGAAATATAGCAAAAATTTTAAAAAAGTCAGAAGATTGTTGTTCGTTGTGTTGACTGACTTGGATTTTCTAAAGGGGGCGAGGCGGGGTGTGATGTCATTGACAAAGCCAGTGTAGGAGGACTGGGGGCCTTCCGCCCAGAACATTTTAAAAAATAAGTCTCATTTTCCTCCATTTTGGTGCCCATTCACTGGCCCTGCAGGGGATAGCTTGACTGGCCCCCTTTCCTTTCTTCTTCTTTTTTTTTTTCCTGTGGACCAGAGGAGGGACGGGATGGGAGAGGAGGGAGTGAGGGCACTCCCTCTTCTTGGATCCGCCCCTGCAGAGTATTTATCTGTGACTCCACAGCACAAAAAAATAACATTTGAATTATGGTCGAATACTTTTACTTTTTACTTAAAAAGTAAAATTTACACCTATTACTTTTGTACTTTTACTTAAGTAGATTTTTTTTTATCGGTACTTTTACTTTAGTAATTTTTTCGCCTAATTAATTGTACTTTTACTTAAGTACAAAAAGTGAGTACTTCATCCACCACTGTTGAACAGTCACTAAATATCACTACTTTTGTTTTATTCGTCGCCTAAAATTTGTGATATCAATAATTTTGCAATGGGAATCATTTTTTAACTTCTTAATTATTCGCACGAAGGCAGAGCAAGTGAGATCTGATCACAAGTATTCACTTGTGACGACACATTATACTGGCAGGTGTGAACTGACATACTTAGAGTTGTCCTCTAGTGATCAGATCACGTACCTGGCATGTGATACCGGGTGTGAACAGAGCTCTCATCACATTAAAACTTGTTAGTGCTGATGAGCCAAAAAAGATTAAGTTAAACCCGGAGGAGGAAGACTTAAAAGCTCAGCTATCCGAGTTCACCCAACACTCAGTCCCCATTTGTTTAGTTGTTAGTTGACAATGTGGAAATACTATTTTCTGTTTGGCCGTATCTTTGGTTTGCTGGCATCAATTTGCAACATATTTGTCTTCACTGGTTCTTTGGGACCTCCTAGGTGTGCCACACAAATAGAGGATTGCCCTGCTGGTGGAGCAGATCAGACTAATCTGCTTTCTTTCACCAACAATGAGCTAAGCTGGGTCAAAGCAACTGGGATGCAAAGAGACAGGGTTTATTTTTAGAGCAGGTACAAATCAATCCAAATGCCAAATCTATCTTCTGGAAAAATACAAAAAAGAAATAAAAATGGGTTTCAGTGAATCGGAAAATTTAAAGAGACTGAGTAGAACGTTGCTTTTAGTTCTTTGCGTTTTTTTTTTTTTTTTTCGGAAAACGAATGAAGGTTCAAGCTATTAATCCATCTGAAACAAGAAATCCAATCAACTATACATGCTCTCATTTATTTGTGTCTGTATATTTAAAATACACAGATGTTCATTTTTGTCACAAACTGTGTTTAAAAAAGCAGAACTGCAGTTTTTTTTAGCTATATAACATAAATTTAAAAGAAAATTGTAGAAGCAATTTAAAAAAGAAAACAGATAACTGCTAGTGGTTCATGGTCGTTTCCTTCACATAACAGCATAAGTAACGTCACTACGACTGCTGTACAGTAAGGATGTGAGCTCTGGATTATTATGAAAAAAAACATTTGACATACACTTTTACTACATCCAGAAATTTAATCAGAAACTGAATTACACGAGGAGAAATCCATACACAAACTCTGAGCATAAATACTGTAGAGTTCCGGGGATAGAAACTCACATGCACACGAGGACATGTGTTCTGGATTCAGATTAGTCATCTGCTTTGGGGAAAAGACTGACATCTTTTTCTAAGTGCCAAGGATGAGAAAGACAGAGAGGCGAAAGGTGCAAAAGCCAGCATCTGTGATGGAATCGGCAATGCATCATGTTTCTTCTAGGAAAAGAAAAGAGGGTTAAATCTATACATATTCTATTTATTTATATATCTATATTAATGGATGTAAACTATGAACTATGGTATTGTATGAGGAAGTCTGGTGTGACATAGAAGTATGTTAGAGCGGTCCAGGACATGTATGAGGACTGTAAGACAGTGGTGAGGTGTGCTGTAGGTAAGACAGAGGAGTTCAGTGTGGGGGTGGGACTGCAACAAGGATCTGCTCTGAGCCCTTTGCTGTTTGCTATGGTGATGGACAGGCTGACAGATAAGGTTAGACAGGAATCTCCATGGACAATGTTGTTTGCAGATGACATTGTGATCTGTAGTGAGAGGAGGGAAGAGGTGGAGGAATAGCTGGAGAGGTGGAGGTTTGCACTAGAAAGAAGAGGAATGAAGATTAGTCAGAGTAAGATAGAGTACATGTGTGTGAATGAGAGGGATCCAAATGGAAAAGTGAGGTTACAGGGAGAAGAGATAAAGAAGGTGGAAGATTTTAAGTAGCTAGGATCAACAGTCCAGAGCAATGGAGAGTGTGGAAAAGTGGTGAAGACGCACGTGCAGGCAGGCTGGAACGGATGGAGGAAAATTCAGGTGTGTTGTGTGATAGAAGAGTTTCAGCTAGAATGAAAGGGAAAGTGTACAAAACCGTGGTGAGACCAGCCATGCTGATTGGTCTAGAAACAGTAGCACTGAAGAAAAGACAGGAAGCAGAGATGGAGGTAGCAGAGATGAAGATGCTGAGGATCTCTCTGGGAGTGACCAGGATGAACAGGATTAGAAATGAGTACATCAGGGGAACAGCACATGTAAGAGGTTTTGATGATAAAGCCAGAGAGGACAAACTGAGATGGTTTGGACATGTTCAGAGGAGAGAGAGAGAGTACATCGGAAGAAGGATGCTGGATTTGGAACCACCAGGAAAGAGGACTAGAGGAAGGCCAAAGAGGAGGTTCATGGATACAGTGAATGAATACATGAAGATAGTTGGTGTGACCAAAGAGGATATAGAAGATAGGGTTAGATGGAAGAAACTGACTTGCTGTGGCGACCCCTGAAGGGAAATGCCGAAAGAAGAAGAAGAAGATTAATGGACGTAAATGAGTTTTTATTGTCATATGATAAGCACCTTGTCTAAGTAGGCTTTAAATAATCTTACTCTCACTCTTAATCTTCATATATAGAAGATTAATATACCTTCAGGACAGCGGCCCTCAAAGACCGGACTTTGACACCTGTGCCGTAGTCCCTCACAAGTACATACTTCTGTTTTACATTTTCTACGTGGTTTGCGGTAGTGTCCTCTTGAGATTTATGGTGCATCTCTTTAGACAAGGGCAATTCAACTTGTGTAAAAGCTCTTGAGAAATAAAAACACATACTTCGCAAAGTGCTTCATGATGGGTTTAAATGAGAATAGCCTCTTGATGACAGATATAATATGTAGTCTTTATATCTTGAGTATATCATGTTAAAAATGTACTGAATACTGGAAGGTTTCTTCTTCTTCTCCTTTCGGCATTTCCCTTCAGGGGTCGCCACAGCAAGTCAGTTTCTTCCATCTAATCCTATCTGCTGCATCCTCTTTGGTCACACCAACTATCTTCATGTCTTCCTTCACTGTATCCATGAACCTCCTCTTTGGCCTTCCTCTAGGCCTCTTTCTTGGTGGTTCCAAATCCAGCATCCTTCTGCCGATATACTCGGTCTCTCTTCTCTGCACATGTCCAAACCATCTCAGTCTGGCCTCTCAGACTTTATCTCCAAAACCTCTAACGTGCTGTTCCTCTGATGTTCTCATTTCTGATCCTGTCCATCCTGGTCACTCCCGGAGACATCTTCAGCATCTTCATCTCTGCTACCTCCATCTCTGCTTCCTGTCTTTTCCTCAGTGCCACTGTCTCTAGACCAAACAGCATGGCCGCTCTCACCACGGTTTTGTATACTTTTCTTTTCATTTTAGCTAGAATACTAGAAGGTTTCATAGTGCTCATTGAGGTACTCATTTAAGGACCATACATCGTTGGGTCAACTGTGTTTCTTTGGTTCCAATATTTGGAGTTTGATAAACAAATACAAGACGGTATGGTTTCTTGGGCACAGAAATACATTCTGACTCAGGCTGGTGTTGAATGGTTTCTTTCCTTTTTCGTTTTCCCTGAGTTGTACTCTTGTTTCCGTTCAGTGTCATCAATTGCTTTTCTCCTCGGCTACAGTAGAGAGACATGCAAGCCAAAGGTGTGGATAAAGTAAATTTGAGGATGTTCAGATATAATGGAAAAAAGTTTATGTTGACGTCCATGACTAAGTATTTTGTTCACAACTGCTTAAAGAATGTTTGATTCTGTGCTTTTCGATATAGAAGAAGTCCAGTGTTTTTTCTTTCTTTTTTGTTGACGTTGTCCACCAGAGCAGTGGTCCCCAACCACCGGGCCACGGACCTGTACCAGGCCCGGTGAAGAAATAACTTCCATTATTTCCATTTGGTTTATTATTCGAGCCACGACAATGTTTTAATTTGAAAATTGACCAGGTTTTCTTCCGTACATTCATTAATGACTCACCTTTGATGCATCATCCCGTTAAATTTAAACCCATAAACTAGCAAAATGAGTAAATTTATAAGAAGCTTCTTTGCTAAGGGGAGGTACAGAGTTACGAAGCAGACTGGACCTTAGAAACACTCTTTAGGTTTCAGGTCAAGATGGGACTGTCTGGTTCCAGCAAAACAAACTAAGAACTCCCATTGATATATAGTCTTACTGTGAGGAGCCCAACTGGTATTTTTATGCACTTTGTTTTTATGATGTCCTTTATTTTGAAGGTATATGTACCGTCACCAAGGCAACCAGAGTGCGTTAGAGCAGAGAGAACATTTCCATGTCATAAAGACAGTGCTAATAAATTTTCTCGTGAAGACAAAGCGGAAATAAGTTAATTATTTATTAAAAAACCCAATTTTTTTCCGGCTGGTCTTATTTTGTTTTTCTGCTACACTTTTTGACCAGTCCGTGAAAATATTATCAGACACTAAACCGGTCTGTGGCGCAGAAAAGGTTGGGGACCCCTGCACCAAAGGACATGGATGACTTCTTTGCTGATGCATATTTTGATATCCTCCTCTGTTTCATGTTATTTGACATAATCAGAAAGCCTTAGATGTGAAATCAAACAGAGTGAATGAGCTCCCAGCAGGAAGCTGAAACATTAGCCATTAGCAGCAGGCGACAAGTGCTTGTTCTCTGCGCCAGTTGGACAGAGCTGGAAAACTGTTTTCTTAGGATCATATTGTCTTCCTTTTTATTTCACATAACCATTCTTTGAAGAATGTTGCTGGCTGTGTTTACGGGCAAAAACTGTTGGTTGTATTACACACACAATCTTAAATTAAACAGGTTCTTACGTCAATTTTCTGTTTCTAGGAAGCAAGTAATGAACAAGCGATGATTTATTCTTATAAATGAACATACAAGTGAATATAGACATAAAGTGAACAGGCAAACCGGGTATTTTGGGCGACATTAGTGAAGAATGAACGGAAATGCAGCAAACAAATGATGATATATTTAGTTGACGTGCCATATCAGTCATCCTAAATTGAATGGTAATGAATTGAATGATTGGGAAGGTTCATTTCAGGACAGAATAATACATTATCTCTGTTTATGGCTTTGAAGCATTGTTAGACAGAAACAATAATTCAAAATGTCTACCAGAGTTTTAGAACTGATGCTTTCTTATCTTTTTAAAAAGACATGTATCAAACCTCACAAGAAGGAACTGTGTGATAAATCTTGAGGTAAACACATCAATTTAAATACAAAACAGTTATTTTTTTGGACAGGTGCGGTTGTTTGTTTACAGGAAGATTAAAGGACCTAGTGAAAAATATATATAGATATACATTTTGAGGCAGACTTGAAGTTAAAGAAAAGCAGAATGTATTACAGAAAAAGTTTAGCTAATCTGATGAACTCAGCATGCCGATTTTTAACAATCCACAAGGTAGTCACACCCCAGAAGTGGGGGACGTTAATTTTAAAGCCCATAGAGCATAAATGTTTCCCTATCAGTAGTATTTTGTTGTCCATATTCCAGTTTTGTTGACAAACAAAATTTCTGTCCACATATCTGGACCTGATTTGTGAAGTTGCTTGATGATCTAGGTCAAGCAACTTTGTCAAAGACCTTCTCCTGGACCTGAATGAATGACTTTTTTGATTGTCCAGTAGGGTGTTTGGGTTAAGTTAGCAAATTCCAGTGAAACAATTCAGCTTGAAGACTTCTGTGGTCCACTTTGCAGCCAAAATTTGAATTAATGTGTGCTTTAGTGTTTGTCCGATACTATATTTCTACAATACTACATGGGAAATTAATAATTTAGACAGTTGTTATTTTGCCCAGGTTAACAAAAGTGCACTTAAAAAGTGAATGAATGCATCTGTGAAGCCTTTAAAATGGAAATTTTAAGGAATAAAATCTTTAGATTGCATCGATTTGGTGAAATTGTTTTACTTTTTATGGAACTTTGAATTTTATGAAATATTTTGGATGAATTTTTGAGTACTTGGTGGTCTTTTAAAAAAATAAAGTTCATTCCCACATCAGGGGAAACCAAACTTTTCACGTTAAGCCCCCTGGTCTTTGATTTGGATTTAAACCTGCTGCTTCACACTCCAACCAAACTGAGCATGTTTAAAAAATATCATCTCTAAAAAGATAACAGAATTATATCATTTGCAAAAAAAAAAAAAAAGATAAAATTGAAAATCCATTCTGAGGGTTTGAAACTGCAGAAATTCTGTTTCTAAATCTTGTTAAACCCAAATCAAAGGGGGGTTAAACTATTGCAATTTTACAACTTTAATGTTTTGCTATTTACCAATGGATGACCATTAGACCATAAAAGGCAATTTTGAAGCAGCCAATTGACCTAACATGTACGTATGTTTTTTGGAGTACAAAAAAATTGTACACATACAAGGGAGAACATGTAAACTCCACACAGAGAGGGCATTGTTTCAAGGCTCGCCGCAACCTAAGACTCGAACAGCATAGCATGGTGCCCTTCTTGCTGTAAGGGCACCATGCTGACCAAAGTGCCACGGTGCAGCTCCATTTTAATTATCTACAAGAATAGTAAAAAAAAAATGCTGAAGACAAAATGTAATAAATAATTGCATTTAACGCCTATTGAATAAACTAAAAACTTTAAAATCAATTCAAATATTTATAACTCACGAACAATTGAATATAAATTATTTTTCACGTAATATAAATAATTTAAATTTATAATTAATACAAAAACAAAAGCAATTCAAGATATTTGGTATAGGATTTCTCTCCTGTTCTATCTAAAGTTTTTAGGCATAAAGTTCCCATTATAATCTACCAATATCTCAAAATATTATAATCAATATACTTTTATATAAAAAAAATTTAACGTAGTAAGAGTCTGAAAGTATTTTCTTTCCGTTGAAATTGATACACACGAAGACAGGAAACACTAAAAGTCTCCTTCCTTGGTTTTTGAAGTTTTTACTGGTGAAAGATGTTGGATTTATTTCCAGCTTTCACTGCAACTTTTTTATGTCGTGCTTTACAAGCTGGCAAGCCATCTTCCACAATAACACCTTTTTTCTCCTACCATCGAAATCTGACCAGGATGGCTTAATCTGTTAGTGCGGAGGGAATAACACCTCTGCTGTGGCTTCATTCCACTTCAGTAGCTGATAAACTTACATCAGAAAACACAAGCAGTCACACACAGTCATATTTTAGAGTGGTTTAGATGTAATTTTCTATTGATATGAACTAAGTTGAAGCAACCTCAAGTCATAATTAATTAAAAAGTTTTGTTTCGTCTTCTACATTGCTTAACCATAAGGGGCATTGTTTTCTTTTCCCTTTTTACTTCACATTTAATTTCTCTCCAAACAAATGCTGAGTAATAGTTGCTATAAGGAAAAAAAAAAAAAAGAAAAAAATAAACCTTACGTTTTTAATGGCAGTGCTCTTTCTATTCATCCATTCATACCTACATGCATTAGGCCGTATTTTCTTGCGCACCTGGTGCCGGATATTTAACCCCGCCATCCGAATACTTTCCCAATATTTACAAGATAACATCATTTGATCTGTGGTGAGAGGAGGGAAGAGGTGGAGGAAAAGCTGGAGAGGTGGAGGTTTACACTAGAAAGAAGAGGAATGAAGATTAGTCAGAGTAAGACAGAGTACATGTGTGAATGAGAGGGATCCAAATGGAAAAGTGAGGTTACAGGGAGAAGAGATAAAGAAGGTGGAAGTTTTAAGTACAGTCCAGAGCAATGGGGAGAGTGGAAAAGAGGTGAAGAAGCATGTGCAGGCAGGCTGGAACGGGTGGAGAAAAGTATCAGGTGTGATGTGTGACAGAAGAGTTTCAGCTAGAATGAAAGGGAAAGTGTACAAAACCGTGGTGAGACTGGCAATGCTGTTTGGTCTAGAAACAGTGGTACTGAGAAACAGACTGGAAGCAGAGATGGAGGTAGCAGAGATGAAGATGCTGAGGATCTCTCTGGGGGTGACCAGGATGGACAGGATCAGAAATTAGTACGTATATCAGAGGAACAGCACATGTTAGAGGTTTTGGAGATAAAGTCAGAGAGGTCAGACTGAGAAGGTTTGGACATGTGCAGAGAAGAGAGAGAGAGTACATCGGCAGAAAGATGCTGGGTTTGGAACCACCAGGAAAGAGAATTAGAGGAGGACCAAAGGGGAGGTTCATGGACGCAGTAAAGGAAGACATGAAGATAGTTGGTGTGACCGAGGAGGATTCAGCAGATAGGATTAGATGTGGCGACACCTGAAGGGAAATGCCGAAATGCCTTTTTGAATGCCTTTTTGAACAAATTTTATTGCAGTCCACAGCAACAGGTTAAGGATCCAATCAGATAACAGCAGGGTCGAGAGTGTCGGGGCATCGGAGAAGTCGCGTCAAAGCTTAGCAACTAATTTTAAACACATTCCAATTCGTGTTGGAAACTTATCTATGTTTCGTTTCTGAGACTTACTAAGAGGCACACAATCTTTCAGTTGGACGGGTTCCAATGTGAGAACTCAATAGAAAGTTCCTCTCGTAGCCATTTAGCCAGGCTAGGAATTAGCGTATGCTGGGAAAACCAGACTACTCTGTCTTTCTAGCGTATTTTAAAGAATCCCAAGCTCAGTCCTGACTTGCTGTGAGACATAGTCTCTTCATTCTTCTCCTGTTTTTCCTTAGGGTACTAAACCAGTGGGAGATGGTTGAAATGCAGTGATTCCTTGAGCTCCTTCTGAAAGACTAAGCTCTTAAACGTATCTATAAGTGATAGCCTCTTCAACCTTCCAGATCTGAAGGGGGGCTCATTTTAACTGTTTGATTGATGATCTTGTTCTTTTATTCTCGACTGAAATCTCTTAGTCATAGGTAGAGTTGGTAAATCAAGACAGAGCCATACCTTTCTAAGCAGCCCCTGCTTCATGAAATCAGACCAATGCAGAGTCCGCATCGATGCACCAATCTGCCTGTCAATCTTTCTCTCCATCTTTCCCTCCCTGTAAACAAAACCTTGAGAAACTTACACCCGTCTAGTTGGGGCAGGACCTTCTTCACAACCTGTATAGAACACTCCGTACTCCTCTCTTTTTCCTACTCTTATGTATTCGCTCTCTGGTGTGAACAGGAAATGAAAAAGTGTAGGAACGATAGATTTACTTTGAGAAAAGTGTATAAACGAAATGTAAATTAGTAGAAAGAGTTGCAGAGCGGTCTGTAAAATCAGTTTATTTACTTGTTTTTCATCTTTCAAGCTGGAAGGGTAAAGCTCTTCATTCCCTACTCAGCAGCATAAAAGTACAGGGTGACAGATGATTGCTGACCAGAAGTGAGTCCATCTCTGCAGTCTGGCAGACAAGATGCTAAGAAAAGTTTAAAGTTTCGAAGAATTTTCTCCCTTCTGCTATCTGCAAACAAGATGGAGTTGTAAGATGAAATAGCTTTATTTCTAAGGAGAGAACCAATAATTACTTATAGGAACTAAAGATTAAAGTAGCCAAATCAGGATTGGGGCGTAGCCGTACCTTTGCACACAAGAATCGCCTTTCAGATTACACGTGTCTAGTACACGGCTTTATCCTTCACCACTTTAATCCAAGTCGATGTGGAGCAAACTTTACCTTCCCCCTCACAGTGGGTATTACCCATTACCAACATTGCAGTTGTCAACATGGACAACAACTACTACGGATGCTTCTGGCTTAGCTTGAAATTTGTATGAGGACGTTCAAAGCGGCAGGATTACTAGTACGGTTTAAAACTTATCTTTAAATACATGTGAAAATAGTTATTTGAATATTTTTTTTTTTTTCAAAAAAGATAAATAAGTTGGTGTTTGGTAGTTAAAAGTTGCATTAATACCTCTTTTCAGCATTTCTCTCTTTCGCTGTCACTTGTATTGTAAAGGATAGAGTGCAGTAGACTTTGAAGTTTGTCAGCTTATATATCCTGTTAAATATCCAATGCGTGTGTTTGTCCTCTCCGTAATCCCCATGAAACCACTATTTTCCAGCTGCACTTGAATGGTAGACCAACTCTCTACTGTAAGGAGGCAATTTTAGGCTGTGGTACATCCTATTACTGGGAGGCAGGCCTCTTTTTTATTCTTTGCACTTTGCTTCGACTCAAATTTCTCTCGTGAGATCATAATGGATGCATTTATGTTTCTCTTCTCTCTTTTCTTCTTGTGTTTGGCCTGTTGTACTGACGGAAAGTGCACAGATGATGGAAGCTGAAGGGTTTCAAAGTAACACGCCAGCCGCCACTAGAACTAGTAACAAAGGAAATTACCACAAAAGTCATTTGATCATTATTTTCATTGTTGGTCTACGTTGCATATTTTATACCATCACATTCTTTTGGATTACATTTTTTTAAAAGGTTACCCATCTGTAGAGATTTTCTGGGCTTAGGACTTTAGCTACCTCATTGTCTTGTTCATTTGGGGCCAGAAAATTATTGGTCACCCTACAGAACACATGGCACCTCCAAGACAGGTTTACAGTGTCATAAAGACACTGTACAGGTGTACATAAAGAATACACAGTTGCGCTTGTCACATCTTAGAAAAGGCACATCTGAACATCAGTACCTGTGGTCATACCGGCTTGTCAATGCCTGATTCCATCAGACCCCAGAAGCTAAGTATGCTGGGCCTGGGCACTACTAGGTCGGGAGACTGCCGGAACCCAAGGTGCCACAGTGGGATGAATTGCCGTTGTGTCCTCGGGCAAGACACTTCACCCATGTTGCCTAGTCTGAATGGTGGATGTGTGATTGGTTGGTGATGGTCAGAAGGGCCGATGGCGCAAAATGGCAGCCTCGCTTCTGTCAGTCTGTCACAGGGCAGCTGTGGCTACAACAATAGCCTACCATTACCTGGTATAGTGCGATTGAATAATGCATATGTAAAGCGTCTTTGAGTGTCCTGAAAAGCGCTATATAAGTACAATGCATTATCATTATTAATAGCAGTACTTCCAAGATTAAATATGGAAAACTAAATTCTACGTACAGAAAACATTTAAAGCTTGAAATAGTACCACTTCCCTTGGATTATAACAGGAAGTTACACCTTAAAATTCAAATAAACGCCTCCATCTCCCAACTACATTACCTGCATGAACAAAATTCCCTACGTAGATACAGGTAGGCAGGTCGTACAAAAAAGTTGCAGGTGCCCATATTCTAAAATTTACAGGAGACTTGCCAGGAATACCAGGGGAAAAAAAATGCTTGGTCACATTTGTTCGTAAATTGTTCTCAACTGATCTTGGTAAAGACATAAGCCATTGCTCTTGTACACAACAACTTTTTGTGTACAAAACACCTTGATGAAATCCTGAGAAAAGTATGTCTGAATTGAAGGGCATGCCCGTTGTGGAATGTTAAAGTTGAAAAAGCGCTTTAGCATTTTTAAGTAGGTCTGTTTAAAAACAGGCTGTTCTACAGCTGCATAGCCCACAACAGCAAGTCAAGTTTTGCACTCGCCAGGCATATTTCCTCTGGGTTGGCCAGAAATGTACTTTTTTCGCTCGATCAGTCTACTATTGAAATGCACGTTCCGGTTAAATATGTTGTGGTAAATAATTGTGATAGTGACTGTTTATTAGTCCAGTGTTAATTTGATTTTGTTGTTCCGTCATCTTCCGCTTGTTCCGGGGCCGGGTCGCGGGGGCAACAGCCTCAACTGAGAAGCCCAGGCTTCTCTCACCCTGGCCGCATCCTCCAGCTCACCTGGAAGGATCCCAAGTCGTTCCCCGGCCAGCTGTGAGACAAAGTCTCTCCAGCGGGTCTGGGTTCTGTTCCTTGGTCTCCTCCCAGTGAAATGTGCCCCATTCACCTCGCCCGCGAGGCGCTCAGGGGGCATTTTGACCAGATGCCCGAACCACCCCATCTGTCTCCTCTCGGATTTTGCACAATATTCACATGACCGCTCACATTGCCAGAGTGTTTGCATATTAAATGCTCATGTTGATTCGATAAAAAATGAATGAGCGTATTGTTTATGTCGTACGCCAACTATACTCAAATTTTGCCGTACCCAACTTTCATAAATGAGGTCCATTGTCTTCTGTAATTTATGCTTAGACATAGGGAGTAGTTTTAAGTTTTTGTTTTGCTGTTTACTGTCTTACGTTATTAAGCACAGATGTGATGATTAATTTTGAAAAAGACTATGGATTATTGTGATTTTTGAGTTTTGCACCTCCACCCACTCACTTTATTTCTTTGATTTCCTTTATTTTATTTATATAAAATTGACACATAGATTAGAAATGATTTAACAATATGTTTTGGGGACCAAAAAAACAACCGTTTTTTTACAATTATTGGTAAGTCATAATACACGGATAAAAGATTTCCTTTTCAAGTGCCTTTTCCAATCACCTCAGAAATGTGTTTTTAGTGTTGTATCAATTCATCATTTTCATATGTCATACAATTGCAGAGCATAAGCAAATTTACATAACTAATTTGATCTGTTTGTTTGTTTCCTCAAATAAAATCATGCCAATCAAAACTGTTTTATGGTTCCCAGCATGCATCTTCCTGAGACAGTCATCATTGTGACACTTCTTTGTTGAACAAACCGTCCAACAACTCTTTTAAACCAGCTTCTTTGTCTTTCAACTGGAGGCACTTGGAATTAATTAGTGGATTGTGAAGGATGATGGGTGAGAAAATGTGACTAAACAAGCTTTCATTTCCATATTGGGTGGAAAGAAAAGACTTTCTAGCAGATTGTTGTAAACAAAACAATACTTTGTTTCCGAGCTGTGGCTGCATATATCATCTGGGTATGTTCGTGCCACTCGGCTACGTTGCCTAAACATAACAGCTATGCTTTACTTAAACAGTGTCTCGACTAAGACATCTTTTTGATGCCTCTATCAGGACATTTCTCTTTGGTTCTTGTGTTGCTCTCTCAATGCCAAACTCAGAGGTAGTACTTTCAGTTTCCCCCTTGTTCCAATCCGCAAATAGTACTATGGTATATCCAAAACTTCCCTAGTACAGATAAAAGAAGTGCCTATTGTTGTGAAAGCAGCAGAAAATTAAAAAGGACTCACTATTGGACAGTTTAAAAAAGTCACTGGTTCTGTTTGCTGTTTTTAGGTCAATGCCAGGATATTCTTAATTTCATTTTTCAGACTACTCAACCCAATATTTATTCACAGCAAGTGTCAGACCAAATCTGTCTGGACTAACTAGTCGACAAGAGGCAGGGTACATATTGCACAAGTCAAAAGCCTGTTACACTCTAGGGAAGGAATGCTCAGTGGATAGAGTGACCGTCCTGTAACTGAAGGGTTGATTGTTTGATCCCCTGCCCGAAGTTCATGCTGAGTTGTGACCAAGACACCGAACCCCTAATTGCTCCTGACGGTGGTTTGAACTTTGCATGGCAGCTTCCAACATCAGGAATGAATGTATGTATGAATGGGTAAATGTGAGCCACAATGTAAAGGTCTTTGAGTACCAACACAAAGAAAAGCGCTGTATAAGTTAATTTACTACAAATTTCATTCAAAGAACTGCAACAGTCTTCTTCTTCTCCTTTTGGCATTTCCTTTCAGGGGTCACCACAGTAAGTTAGTTTCTTCCATCTAACCCTATCTGCTGTATTCTCTTCGGTTATGCCAACTATCTTCATGTCTTCCTTCACTTTATCCATGAACCTCCTTTTTGGTCTTCCAAAGAGAAGAACTGCAACGGTATGTCGTTTTAATCACGCATTGAAGATTGATCAAAACTCCCGCTGGTCTCTGGGAAGCTTTGTGAGCGTCACGTATCCTTGCAAAGTTTCTGTTTCGTACACCACATGTTTGCTCCACTGGTGACTTTGATACACAAAGGTTTGGGGTAAATTGAATCAAAGTTCTGATTTTTAAAATGCTATATCAACAATGATCCTCTAATTGCTTTAACACACACCTTGAAGGTGAAATGGATTTTTGATCAATTTCAACAAACAAATGGCTCCAAACTGGCTTGAACCAAATTTGGATCTGAGAAAAGTTGCAAGTTAGGTTTTTATAGGCTGGTGTGATTCAAATGCCATTGTGATGATGGACATGTTTTTTCGCTCTGATTATTGCTGAATCAGCACAATTAGGGATCAAACCATACCATATAAGACAAACATCAGTAATTCCCCATTCTCTTAAACCGGAACAAGCATAAATAGATGATAGATGGATGGATGTCTGTCACGGTGAAAAAAAGACGAAAACAGACCTTCAAGACCCCATTCTGTACTCTGTCATAATTTATTAATAGTCTTTGCAGCGCTACGAGAACTCTTTTGGAAAGCCATGTTTGGCTTCTCTGTAAAAAGTCAAATATTGGATCAAATTGTTTCAGCCCATGGTAACTTATGGCTCATATTTTATGAAACAGCAAGCAATCGACTGTTCTTTGGCTTCCGCTTCGTGCTACTAGTCCACACAATCCAAAAGTATACTACAGTGAGCAAGGTGCACATTTTACCTTCAATTTATCGGTGGAAAGCAAACTACACTTCTGCTGTTGTGGCAAAAAAAAAAAAAGAAGAAGAAAGGAAGTGTGCTTCAGAATAACAAGGTTATATGAAGTAATTTTCTTTTCTAACGAATACTTGGAGCAGAATTTCTAAGATAGAAATCCTACCGTGAAAGCAAAGGACACACTTACTAAAATCTTTCTATAATCGTTTTTGTCCATTTTACAATTTTTTTTAGTCACAAAATATGCCTCTATTTTCTGTCTGAGGGGATTTATGTTCATCCCTTTTTTTGTTCTACGCTTATTACTCACTAGACAATGGGTCAGGGGGCATCTTGAGAAGATGCCTCGCGGTCTGCCCAGGTCATGTAAAAACATCCAATTCAAAGCTTTCTTAGTCATTTTAATAGTCAGACCATCCTTTGAGTCAGAAGGCCAGGGCTTAGAGATGTGATTCGTAACTCTGACCTCACAAGCCAGTATCAGTCACCGGGCAGTGCTCTGACCTTACAGGCTAAGACTACTTATAATAGCAAAGAAAGTTCCCAAGTCTAAAGATATTTAAATAGTGTGTGTGGAGGTACAAAATGACCATTGTGAGATCTCTTTCTGTCTTTCTGATTTGTCACAGTCGGCCGGTTTAAAGTGTGTCCTCATCTAAAAGGAATCACAAGTTCCAATTTAATTGGAAAGAATTAGTGGACATTTAGCCTTTAATATCCATCAAATTAATCTCTAACTATGTGTCTCTTTCTTTGCTCTCTCTTCAGGACATGCGGAATGGCTTTCAGGATTAACCTTTGGACTTGATAACTCCACTGAGTTCACATCGTTTCATCCATCCTCTCATAATCTGGAGAATTCCATAATGTAAATGTACCTCCACCATTTTTTCAAATCTTCAGCTTTGGGCCATGACCCTTAGAGGATTGTCTGGGACTACTTTTTCTTCCATTTGGATTTAAATCAGCTGTCTCGTTGGCACGGGTCTGGAGCGGTGGCCATTGGTGGTGGCTGCTGGGGCAGTGGTGGGAGGACCTTGCCGCCTTGGAAGAAGGGAATACATCGACAAAAGCACACACCACCATGAGGATACCCAGCTCTAATTGTCTCTGTCCCTTTTTGGTCTGCCTCTGCTTCATCCAGAGGTGTTATGGAGCAAGCCACCACGTTCCCACCAAAGTGCCCTCTAAGAATCAGACCAAACTGGCCAATGGCGAAACAGAGGTGCACCACAGGCCGAAGCGCGGCTGGATCTGGAACCAGTTCTTTGTTTTAGAAGAGCACATGGGACCGGATGCACAGTATGTGGGGAAGGTGAGTTTAAATTATATTGTGGTGGGCTTGAAAAAAAAAAAAAACTTGTTTCATTCAAAGAACTTGCTTCTGAGTTGCTTACTCAGCATTTTCTGCCCTCTTCGGGTTTATTGAAAAAAGGGGTTACAAAAGGGAACGCGCTGTTCTGCTGCAGTAGGTTGCTATGTCGGCATGATACAAGCTATTTTTCTCTCCAGTTTGATGGAAAAATTCAGGTCTCATTTGAGGAGTAATGACCACATATTTGTCTTTTTTTTTTTTTTTTTTTTTAAGGCATAGATCTTGTCTGTCCTTTCTTATCTGATATCGTCAAAAATATTACACCATGCCTGTGAAGACCCGAAATGTGAAGACCAACGTAAAGTTATCCTTCCAACTCTAGCTACTGATAAACAAAACTTTTGAAATGTGCATTTTGTAATACACATAGTTGGAAAAAAATAACCCTGAAAAGCCAGAACATGCAATAATATTTTTGCAAGTTTCTACCATGTTTGAAGGTTTTTTTCCACTTCAAAAACATACCTGAATTGTTTTTCTATTCCATTCATGCATGGTTGAGTAATTTGCTAGACCTCCGTTCGGTATTCAAACGCCAGATGATTCATTCCAGAAGATTTTATTCTCGGCCACACCCACATTCTAACATGAGCAGAAAGTGTTCTTGCCATGTGAACCCTCTCTGCTCACATTGGATTCAACAATTCAGCGAGGACCATTTCTATTAAATATGCTAGCCTTGCTAACCAAATGCATTTTCCACTGTTTTGCAGCCTCAAATAAGATTTTTGCTGTGTTGTGCATGCACCTGGGGTGTGGAACTAAGTGGGGAGTGAGAGGAGTGGGGAATTCACTTTTTTAAAAAAAAAATGAAAATACACTTATTTGTAAAATAATGGATGTTAAGCGATTCAAAGAGAAGTGTCTTCCTCCCGGGGGCTATCACTGAACTCAGAAGTGTCCCTTAAGCGCTTATTATGGTCCTTTGGACTTTAGTGAAACTCCGCGGGTCTAAGAACCAACAACTTACTTGATAATAAATATCTTCAGGATATATCACATTTTTGAGCTAATGGACGTACCATGCTTAACTAGAATTGCAACGAGCAAAGAAGGATTTCTTTAAAGTTAGAAATTTATACAGAAATACTTTAGAGTGATCAATAAAACTGAATATGGTGTTTTGTTCCCGCTCTTTTTGGCCATGATGTTTTGTTCCCGCTCTTTTTGACCGCGATGCAGCTTGGTCGACGGCTGTTGGTGGTGACTTTCCTGTTCACTCCAGAATAAGCCACAGGGAGCTGGTTAAGTCCTCCGCTTGCAGATTGCCTGCCCTTATCTCCTGAAATGTGAAAATGTGTTTCTCCGCTGCAGTGATCATTATTCTAGGCACTCAGGCACAACCTAATCCCCAACCGCAGTCAGAGAAAAAGAAAGGAAAAAAAACAGAACGCCTCTTTGGCTGCACATATGTCCGTATTTCAACTACTGTTTGATGAGGGGAAGCTAGAAAGGAGGGATGATATGCTTGGGTAAAGGTTGAGAGAAAAAATACACTAAAATAGACGAACAACAGCAGCCATTGATTTCCACTTCGTTTATCTGCTTATTGAATAAAGTTGGTTTTTAAAGGTTGAAACATCTTTCAGGATAAAATATGTTTGCTCTACTATTGTTTCATACAAAAATTCCAAAGTGCAATTTTTTTTTCACATCGAGAAAAAAAAAAAAAACCTCCCTCCAAAATAGAGGCTTTCAAAATATTTAAAGAGCTAACTTATTGATGCCTTAACTGCGTAAAGATGCTTTTACTTGAATTTATTCTACTCCTTTGAAGTTGGTTATTGTGAACTAGGCCAGCTGATCTACCTCAAGGGCTTTGTTGTTCCAGATGTTTATGTCATCTCTTTGAAAATGCGTATGCTAGCCGCGGCTAAAGTAAAATGAAACAAACAAACAGCTAATCTGAGATGATAATAAAGCACTGAGAAGGAACATAAACAGTATTAAGGAATCAATTTGACATGCATGTTTAAAGTGATGAGGTCTCCTGATGGCAAGCACAAAGAAACATTTAATTATGTGGGTTGGGACTTGTGTGCAGTGTCCTAATGTTTCCAGGAGACAGAATGACCCTTAATTAGACAAAAACAGCAGTGGAGGAGGAGGGGAATTAATGCACTCAACACGAACTGTGCTCTATTGTTTTTTTTTTTTCTTTCTTCTTCTTCTCTTTGCTTGATTAAAAACTCTGGACATTAGTGGGCAGTAAATGAGCTGCTGTACTGCAGGGGATTGCCAACAGTCTCTTTGACGATAATTGGTTCATCAAAAAGATGTGGAGAAAGAAATTGAGACTTCATGATAAGACGGCTGGAAATACACTGTGAAAAATGTTGTGTTAGATGAAAACATAAAACGCATAGAATTGACGGATTTTCTTGGAAAACATTAAGACCAGGCTTGGACGGTTTCAAAATTTTGCTGTTGGCTAATTTCGTCTACATTTCTCCGACAAATATGGTATTACAGTGACTAAAAATAATGTTAGCCTCAAATAGCATCAACAAACTTTTGGCTTATGTCTCCACTTTTCAAATATTAAATACAAACTTTAATAGAGTGGCTTGTGGAGTCCTGCACGATAGATGAATGATTCAATTTATGTTTAAAAATTAAAAAAAGGAATAATTAAATGATTAAAGATAAACATAAATAAATAAATGAGTAGTGGGGATGGCTAGTGTGCACTAAACAAAATATTCAAATAATTTGTGGTCATTTTTATGATAACAATAAAAATAACTATAATTAAAAACCAAGGACGCTTTTCTCAGTTTCGTCTTCTGAGCCGCTTGTTCCCTAACGGGTTGTGGGGAATGCCAGAGCCTATCCTGGTTGATTTAAAGCAAGAGGCAGGGTACACCTAGAACAGGTCGCCAGTCTGTAGCAGAGTCAAACACACACAGCTGCGTATACACTATACGATAATTCAGTATAGGGCAGTTTAGTACCGGCCAGCCAACCTAACACGCATGTTTTTGGAGAGTGGGATGAAACCGCAGTAAACCCGCATATATACAAGGAGAATATGCCAACTCTGGACTCCTGGACTCGAACGCCAAACTTTTTGCTGTGAAGCCACAGCGCTAACCACTGCACCACCATTCCACCCATTCTTTTCATTTTACAAAAAAAAAAAGATTGCAACATCTTGCCACAAAATCTTTTGGGTGCAATAAGCAAAATATGGGGTGTGAAATGTATTGACAATGTCAATGCATTCAGTTTGTCGGAGTGTGTGCTTCTGAAACATTTCTTTTTCTGTACAGATCATTTTACATACTGCTCTTTCATCAAAAACCCCCCCCAAAAACCTCTGGTTTCCTATTCAAAGCATATGTAACCACTTGTTAATGGACAACAATTCCAGCTTTGCAGATTATTTAGTTTATGCTTTCTTCTTTTGTATTATTTGTGGTCTGTGTGTATGTCTGTGTGTATTTTGCTTGCGGCAGCACTATTATAACAAAGTACCGTAGTCAATTATAGAGTAGGCTATTCAGCTGAAACCTTTTGACTTTAAATGTACCAACAAAACATTTTACGTATAGTTAGTGTTGATAAAGTTTTATCCTTATCAACAATCTAACCCCCATCTGTAATGGACAAAAACAATTAATTTGCTTAATATCATTTCAACACATTATCACCTACGCCATCTAACATTATGCTAACTTTTAGCATAAAGAATATGCTTAACGTTAGCAGATAGTTTTGTAATGTTGTCAGGGGTTATGGCTGAAAATATTTTCTTGTCAGGTTGCAGCTGTAAAGATTCTTTGCCATATGACTCTCAGGAAAGTTTGTTGTTTGCAGGCATTTAGATTCAAGTTTCTAGTTAGATGTTGTTATGCGGACAGCCAGGTCGACATATGGAAACATAGTAACCGAGAATGGAGAATTCCCAAGCTGCAGAAGTTATGACTGTTTTTCACATCAAGTGTTTGTCTGTATGGTTAGTTTTTTTTTTTTTTCCCGTCATTTAAATATGGCGGAAATATGGCGGAAATTTGGCGGAAATATGGCGAAAATATGGCGGAATTTTTCTTCCTCAGGCCGTTTCGCTCACCACCTCGCTGTCACGTGGTGATGTAAAGTTTCTAAACTTTATGGAACAAAAGCAGTCTTTGTCAAAACTATTCAAATTCAAATGGAAACTCAGCCAAACATAAGTGATATTGAACATTGAATCAATTTTAGGCATTCAATTATTTTTTGTTAATTTTTTTTAAATAATAATCTTAACAACAACAAAAATATGTTACTTCTTTTTTTTGTGAAGGTATTGAAAACGATACCTTTTTTTAAACACCGTCCGCATGCGGTGTTACCATAATACCGCTTCAGTCAAAGAGAGACGTCTCAAAACAAGTCAACTTGAAATGTTCTAATCTCTCTTAGGGTTTTCCTATAATCCTTGTTGACATGTTTGAGAAAAGCCGAGACATTTGGGAAATGACAGCTTTGTGAATGAGCGAGACTCGTCCAGATATAAGACAGGAGACATCTCGTTCTTAGGATGGAAGGTGTAAATGTTTTCACGCCAGTATCGCTTTGAAGTAGTCAGACAGGTTACAGATTGGATGGTAATTTTCAGAAGATGATGCAAATTCCTAAGTTCTGGAGGGATGTGCACTGAGGTGTCTACTCCGAGTGAAGTGATTGAATGCAGCTGTTGGATGTAACGACGAAGACCTCTAGGGGTTTTTGGGTGTCGCCAACATATATAGTCAAAAAAGTCATTTTTGACAGAATGGGTGCTTCAACCGAGACCAGAGGAACCCTCTTTATCTCATCCAGTGTTCATTTGCAGAGCAAAGTGGAAACTTGGTAGCAAGGTACCCAGATATTTTATTCATGCCTCTAAAAATGGATTGTGCTGTGACAGAATCAGGCAACTGTCTTGTTGTCTATACTTTAAAAGAGCAGTGGGAGGAATGAGAAAGTTTTTTAACGTTATATCTCTCCTCACATGCACTAGGCAGAATTCAACGAGTTCCAATTGCAAACGGAATTATTTTGAAGATGGTGAAAACTAAGCCGGTGACGGTACAATGAAATGTTCAACTTTCTTTTTTCTTTGTGACAAATTACGCGATTATTCGACCTCTTTTGGCATAGAAGTAAAAATCGTTTCAGCAACTAAAAAAAAAACACACACGGTTATGGCCTATCTTTTTAACAAAATTCCCTATACAATTATCAATACTTTGTAAAAGAATAACTTTAATCAATTCAAGTACCGTAATTTCACGACCATTAGGCGCACCGTACGAAAAGGCGCAGCCTCAGTTGTGTGCGCCATTGCTGTATTTAACACACAGGTAAGGCGCACCGTACGAAAAGGCGCAGTCTCAGTCACAAACCGCCTTACAACAACACACACGCAAGCATGCAAATGTGCGTATTAAAAAATAGATCGGGAGCAAAACTGAGTTTGGTTGTGCTTCATTTAAGTAGTAACGATACTAAACAGCACATTACTGGTAATAGTCTTTATTCAAATCCGTCTTCCTCTGTTTTGGAATCGAACAGCTGCGCAAAATCCAACAGAGCAGGTCCACTTCGCTCCTCGCTGTCAAAGTCACTGTCTGTACTGTGCGGCTCCTCAGAAAGGATACCAGCTTTTGCGAAAGCTCGGATAACAGTACCAGCAGACACGTTAGTCCAAGCATCTACAATCCATTGGCAAACTGTAGCGTAACTCGCCCGGCACTGCCTTCCACCTTTCGTGAAACTGTGGTCTCCTTCGGTCATCGATTGCTCCCACACCGCTTGCATCCTTAATTTGCACGGCCGGTTCACCGCTGTTTTTTTCAGGGTTAAAACAGCAATGTTATGCGTACCGTACCTTTTTACACACAATCCACGCTCACACTTCACTCTTTAACATTCTCATGCCTTTTCTTTTAGGTCCGCCTTTTCTCACGAGCACTGCGTTTTCTTTTAGGTCCGCCTTTTCTCACACAAAATGCGCACCGCACGAAAAGGCGCACCGCTCATTTTGAAGAAAATCTAAGACTGTCATATGCGACTTATAGCTTTGAATTTACGGTAATTAATTGGTCTATGTTTAATGTGTCTTCTTTTTTTCGATCTCCTGAACTCCTCGTTTGCGCAGTGTGAGTGGGCAGCTCACTCCTATTCCCTTCCTCTCATATGATTTCCCCATCTCTTTTAACAGAAGAGGGTGACAAAATTGGCCGCATGTCTTCAATTTTCCTGGACTCCGTAACTGATGTGTAACTGTTTGTGCGTCTTCATCTTGAATCGGGTTGCATCGGAACAGGGACTGTCCTTTTGGAGGTTTAAAGTATGTTCATTTTAATTCAAACTCCAAATCTCATCCCATGTTGTATCCGATGTTTTGCTTATATGTCTTGCCCCAGGTGTTGTTTTTTTTCACTTGGTTACCTCCAGTGCCCTTTAGCGACAAGGGCACTAAAGGGCATACCTTCAGTCTGCTGGTTGTGTATCGTGTGCGTAATATTTTCTGGTTTTATCTAGAGTCGGATGCACTTGAACTATAATTTGGCTGTTTTTTTGTGGACTCAAAAACTTACTTTTGCACTTTTGTAAAAAGAAAGGAAAGTTTTATGAAAAATGGAAGAAACGCTACATATGAATGTTTAGCTGTCTTTTAAGGATTCTGATTCCAGTCCAGTTCTTTAGTCATATTTCAGAAGCCAATGCTACACATAAGAAAAAATGTTTGCCTGCTCTTTATCCATGAGACTTGAGGTAAAGGCATGACAGGTAAAGACAAGAGCACAGATGGAATCAGATAAGGACCAGAGGTTAGTGGGACAACCATCAGTGGGTTGCCTCTGGAACAGTATGTTCTTCTCAGTGACTAACAGAGGTTGGGGTAGGAACAAACATTTTAATAATGCTTAACAATATCATCTGCAAATGCACAATTTGACCAATAAAAAGCTCAGTGGTTTAAACCTTGCACACTTATCCAAAAACTCTGAAAAAGTCTAGCATCCTTTTAGGCATGCATAATTTCTAAAGTGCATTCTTGTGTCCTTTTTGTGAAATTGTACAACTTCAGCCCCATTTAGAAACTTGAGACGTTTTCCTTTCTTCGGCCACATGAGCTCAAGATTAAAATTTCTCAGCCTGATCTGCTGACAGTTTTATTTCTGTCTCATTCAAATTAGATATTTTAGCTAGAGTTAGAGACAGAGCCATTAAATTAATGCCCGAGTTGCTTCCATGACTCTAATAATCTCATTACCGTACATCAAGAAGCCAACCATCCTGCGAGGGAGACATGGTTCATTCTATTTCTCCCCGCAGATGTCAAAATAGAGGACAACTATTAGGGTGGATCTGCGTGATGTGCACCAACGGCATGTCTCCAGCACGCCCCTCATCACTTCCTCTTGATGTATGGTCATTAGGCGGGCGTTCCATCATCAGGCTTCCCTGTGACTGTTGCAAATCAATCAAAGAGAAGGGGGTGCTCAGAAGAGTTGATTGGGGAGGTAGCCCGGACAAAATATAGTAATAATCAGACAATCAAACACACCCACGTGGAAAGTGATTAAGTCCTCTCTAGTGAAATATAAGAGCCAACATTTAATCAAAACAAACCCAGCCCACCCTCTCTGGAATATAAACCCCAGACTGATCATCTATTAGGGGGACTGTCCTTTCTTTTTTCCTTTTCATCCACATTGAAAACGTAAAAGGAAGCTTCACACCCAAATTCACAGTATTACACCAATGCAATATTAATGGATCTTTTAGAAAACACACAAAGGAAACTTCCCGCCATTGATGGTGCGCTTTTATTATTGAAAGAGTCATGAAATCAGATCAAACAAAGATTTTTTTTCTCTGCTCATGCGTGTAGCCTTTCCAGAGTGGATGTCCATTTATGAAGTTATCATTGGAAAAAATAGGGGGATTTTTTTTCTAATGTAGCTTGCAGGACTTTGGGGGAATTAGTTGAAATATCAATGGAGTCACTCATTTCGAGACTTTTCTAATTCATTGTATCTTCTATTTTATCTAATTTTATTTAATAATAAGACAACAGCTCTATAACCAGGACCAAACAAACATGGTAGCCATAATCACCATACCAAAGCAAGTTCCTACTCTGAATTTTTATCGGCAATGGCAATAAATAGTTCATAAAAATGCTGGGTTCGGAACCACCAGGAAAGAGGTCTAGAGGAAGACAATAGGGGAGATTCGTAGATACAGTGAAGGAAGACATGAAGATAGTTGGCGTGACCGAAGAAGATACAGCAGATAGGGTTAAATGAAAGAAACTGAATTGCTGTGCAACCCCTGAAAGAAAATACCGAAAGAAGAAGAATGGCAATAAATGGCTCTTGATTCCTTAGTAAATGTCACCTTATGTTCCTACTTCAATTAAAACAAAGGATGCTACACCACACGACCATTTTTTATCAAGTCTTGTTCAGTAAAAAAGCACAAAAGCACCAGAGTTGTGAGGGATAAATATTCAAAGGTCATGCTGTATCGCATCGAATAATGTATCTAGACAGCAATCAATAGCGCATACATCCAACAGTCTAATTGTTCGGGTTGTGTTACATATCATATTTTCCAAGCTTTATGAAAGATTACTGGCAGGCTTTTGGTAATTTCCTTGACTTCTGAAATTGGAGTTGTTTCTTTGAATCACAGCCTATCTCTCAGCCTTTTGTCTGATTATTGCACACGCGGGGGGCAACTCAGCTTTATATTTCTACAGCAGGTATAGAACAATAGCTATGATGTTTTTCAGTATTTCTGAAACCAGGGTTGGTGTTGTATTTATTTTTTCTTCACTGAACCGTTTTAGTAAATTCTATTGTAAATGTGTATTTTGGTAAATTTGTGCTTGAAGACTATAAAACTAGTGTATAACGGAATTAATTGCTATTTAGTGTGATTACGGGATCATTTGATTCACTGATTACTCTATTGGCAGAAATTAAATCTGTTTGGTAGCACTGGACAAAACAAGCTCCAAAACAAGATGGGACTTAACAACAATAATCAACTAATTAATCCAAAATGGATAATTAGTGGCAGAAGTTAAAACTCAGTTTTAAGAAAATTTTAATTACTGAAATCACTAATTCACTGATTTATTGAATCACTGACTGATATGAGGACGATTATTTCATGTTTTTTTTTTTTTTTTTTTTCAGAAAACTACACATAGAGAATGATTCAGTTAAATGGAGAAAAATAGTTTGACTTTTTTTTTTTTTACACATTATTGGAAATCAAATTACGTCAGTGTAAAACCTGTTGGGGTAACAAGTTGAAAGCCACTTTGATTAGAAACATTGTGTGGAATACTTGCCAGCCTGGTACCACCTAGTGCTTCTGCTCAATTTAATGTTCGTCCTTCTAAATCAAAATCAGAATGATCCCACACATAGGAAATTTGTGTGTCACAGCAACAACTTCCTATCTGCTAAGTGAGTCATTGTAGAGCCCGATGACGTACGGAAAGAAAGACCTCCGGTATCGAGATGTTCTCGAGCGGAGCTGTCTGAGCCTCTTGGAGAAAGAGTTCCACTGTTCGTCCAGGAGTGGGTAGAGAGGATGGTCATGATTGTCCATGATGGATAAAAGTTTGTTCAGTGACCTCCTCTCTACCACTGCCTCAAGTGAGTCCTGTTTGCTGCCAATGACAGAGCCAGCCAGTCTGATTAGTTTATTCAGTTTGTTGGCGTCACTGGCTGCGATGGTGCTCCCCCAGCAGATGACAGAGAAGAACAAGGTGCTGGCCACCACAGACTGATAGAAGGTCTCCAGGATCTTGCCGCAGATCCGTTAAATGAGGTATTTACAACTTAAGGATTGTTTGTGAGACTGTGATGTCAAACACAACTGTTAACCTGGGTGTGTATATAGTTTAGCAATGGGAACAACTGCTGACAATCGTGCTAACACGCTTGATTTATAGACTATTTTGCCGGCTTGGTGCAACATGTCCAGTCGAGACAAGAAAGCAGTGGTTGGTAAAACTTGTGTGTTTCAATCTTTTTCATCCCAATGTACATCGTTCCATTTAAAAGAAAACTTGAGAAACACCACCAAAAATGTTTAAAGAGTGGCTTGAAATAATATGTCATTACAATATATATATATGATAGTACATATATTTAGTTTAGGGAGAAGAGATAAAGAAGGTGGAAGATTTTAAGTATCTAGGATCAACAGTCCAGAGCAATGGAGAGTTTTGGAAAAGAGGTGAAGAAGCGTGATCAAGCAGGCTGGAACAGGTGGAGGAAAGTATCAGGTGTGATGTGCGACAGAAGAGTTTCAGCTAGAATGAAAGGGAAAGTGTACAAAACCGTGCTGAGACCGGCGATGCTGTTTGGTCTAGAAACAGTAGCACTGAAGAAAAGACAGGAAGCAGAGATGGAGGTAGCAGAGATGAAGATGCTGAGGATCTCTCTGGGAGTGACCAGGATGGACAGGATTAGAAATGAGTACATCAGAGGAGAGAGAGTACATAGTAAGATGCTGGATTTGGAACCACCGGGAAAGAGGACTAGAGGAAGGCCAAAGCGGAGGTTCATGGATACAGTGAAGGAAGACATAAAGATAGTTGGTGTGACCAAAGAGGATACAGCAGATAGAGTTAGATGGAACAAACTGACTTGCTGTGGCGACCCCTGAGGGTAAATGCCGAAAGAAGAAAAAGATAAATGTTTAGTTCCAGACAATGAGCCCATTATAGGATTTACCCAGGATGCAGTAGTAACTTTTTCCCTTTAATGTCTCACAGAAAATCTGAGATTTCATTAGAATTAGCAAATTTTCTGCTTTAAAACGCAACCTAAACGTTTTCTTAATGTCTCAAAAACATGCAAGATAATTTGATCCACTAGATGGGATAGTGTTTGGGAGGCATAGGCAGTAGCATGCAAATAAAAACAGAGAAGAAGAGTGGGTTGCAATGGGTACGATGAACAAATTATCCCAGGACAGTCCTGCCTGTTTCTGAATGAAATGACACAATTTTATACCAATAAACATAAATCAATACGCTTTAATATTTTCTTTTACACGAACATCACGAGATCAACCAAAACTATCTTTGAGAGCTACCAGTAGATTCCGATCACCGTATGAGCTAAAATAGGTTAATCTCTCACTGCACACTTGATGATGTCTCACGGTACACTAGTTTGTCGTAGAACACTGGTTGAAAAACGCTGGGTTAAAGCAAAAATGTACCCACGAACTTTGGAGCAAACGAACCCCAATCAGACGGTATCTACGGAGTGAAAGAAACAGTCTTATGCATAAGGCTAGCTTCACTTAGCTGTCATTAGAAAGAAGGTTAATCTAAAAACTGTACAACACTTGTCTTTGACTCCCTCAGTGGAATACTCTTGTGTGAACCATCTTACCGGTATAAAATCGAGAAGACACAATAAAGTTGTCTACCTCAAAAGGACACTTCATTATTTTCACCCAACGCTTATGCTGATTTTCTAGTTAGCACACAAAGAGAAGACCTTGTGAATTTTATAAAAGCAAGAAAAACATGTCTTTCCACAGTTTAGCTGTTATTTTTTTTTTCATTTTGCAATAGATTTAGACACCTGAGAAGAAGTCGCAGAGCCAAACTGCTTTATGCGTACCAATTATCTCGTAAGCACAACCAATTTGAGTCTACTCCCAATGATAAGCATCCTGAGTTCTTCTACAAAAACACAATATCTTGTCGAGTCCTTTATTAGAATTGGCCGAGGACAAAAATCACAGCTGTTCACTTTGAGCTCGGCGCGTCTTCGGCAAATGAATTTAGGATCTAGGATTCCGATGATTGGGTATTCAGAATTGCATTTCCAGCTGCCATCCTAGTGCCAGTCATCTGGTCTTTAATAAAGTCGCCCACGGAGCCTGGAAGATAAACGCAATCCCTTGTTTTTATGCCCTGTGGATGAAATGGATTTCTCCTACTTTTTGTGGAAAGATGACAAAACAACAAGGTTGCAGAGGTTATTTATCACCTCCGTTGTAAAACCTCTGCCTTCTCTGATCAGCCTCTCACACATTTCCATTTATTATTTACCACATCCCTTCAATGGAGCTTCCTCGTCTCTCTATTTCTTCTCCTCCTTCCATTACTCCATAATATCCTGATGAACGTGAGGCCCATCCCATTTTTTTCTTGCGGTTTAAAAGAGCTGTTAATTGACCAAAAGCGAAATATCATAGCTTTTATTTGTAGGATCACAAAGAAGGACCAAAATTGTTAAAGTTTGGACAATGATGCCTGACATTATTGAATCTTGTTAGAATTTGCTGAAAAGAAAATTTGTGTGCCCATTTTGTATAAAAATGAGTGGCAACGGTTTGGGAAATATGAATACACCCTGAAGAAAGGTAAGGGTTAGAAAGAGGACAGCAAAGAACGAAGGGTTTTTCAGCCCAAGATTTCCTCTCACGAGCGGCTGTTCATGAATAATTTGGCTATCACGGTTATCATAAAAATGCAATTAAATTGAATAAAAATGTTCCATTTAAAATTAAAACACATTTTGGAGGATTTTGAAATGATATTGAATATTAAACATTTTTTTGAGTTTGTTCTAAGAAGAAATCTAAAATTAACTATTTGAAAATTTCTGCCTAAATATTCCATTCGTTAAATCTTTGTCACATAAACTCTCCTGGTTCAGAGTGCTCTGTGCTTTACCGAGGTATAAAACCCTATCTCCTTTATCACTTTCCATCACGCCTACTCTCTTCATGTCTTCCTTCAACTGTATCCATGAACCTCCTCTTTGGTCTTCCTGTAGGCCTCTTGCCCGGTCGTTCGAAACCCAGCATCCTTCTACCGATGTATACTCTCTCTCCTTTGCACATGTCCAAACCATCTCAGTCTGGCCTCTCGGACCCTATCTCCAAAACCTCTAATATTATTGTGGAACATTCTCATATTCACAAAATGCTACAAACCTCATGAAGACTAAAAGCACTACTTGACATCGTTGCAAATTCTTCAGTTTAAAAAAAAAAACACTTCAAGTTCAACAGATCAAGTTGGACAAAAAACGTGATCCATTTTTCCATATTAGGAGTGTCCAAATCCAGTCCTCGAGGTCCGGTCTTTCGAAGGTTTTCCATATGTTCTTGCATATACACAACTGATCTAGTCAATTGAGTCATTGTGCCAAATTCTATTGGCTATTGATTTAATTTTCTTTACATCAGCAAGGAATGTGTGGAAACCATCAGGACACCGGCCCTCGAGGACTGGCTTTGGACACCCCTGATTTATATTCTCTACACATTCTTCCTGCAATGCTGAGGATGAATTCCTTTATAAGTTCCTCAATGGGGAAATTCCTTTGCTGCATTGCACCACAGCAGGCAGCCATGATGGCGCCAATGGTGAAAGCAACCAGGGGTTTAGATGTTTGCTCTAGGGACACCAAGGGGTCTCAGTGGGGTTTGAACTGGCTTTTACCAATCCAAGGAAAAACACTCTACTTCTGAGCCAACGCCTCCCCAATACTGGGAAAAATAGCAAAGAAAACCTTAAACTCAATTGGATTTCTCAGACATCTTAAACTTAGTCGACCCCAAATATGTTGTTGTAGAACCAGTGTATAAAAGTTTTCAATTAAAACTTCCATTTTCAATTAAAAAATGGAATATTTTCCATTTAGGTATATATTTACATATATACCTGATAAGTCCTCTGAACTGCTTATCCATAATGGGGTGGCGGGACTGCTGCCACCTATTCCGGCTGGTTACAGGCAAGAGTCAGGGTACACCCTGATCAGGTAACCAGTCTGTTGCAGGGCCCCGCACACACAACCATTTACACATATTCATTCCTAGGGGCAATTTTATAGTGGCCAATAAATGTAACATGCATGTTTTTGGAGGATGGGAGGAACCGGAGTACTTGTAGAAAACCCACACATAGGCGGGGTGAACATGCAAACTCCACACAGAAAGACAGTGTTCCAAGCCTATTCCCACCTGGGACTAAAACATGGAAATATTTCCGTTCCATTATCCTCCGCTTGTTCCAGGGTTGGGTCGCGGGTGCAATAGCCTAGAACGGGTAGCCCAGGCCTTTCTCTCCCCGGCTGCATCCTCCAGCTCACCCGGAAGGATCCCGAGTTGTTCCCCGGCCCCTTTGTGAGACATAGTCTTTCCAGCGGGTCCAGGGTCTGGCCCTTGGTCTCCTCCTGGTGGTAGGAAACACCTCGCCCGCGAGGCGCTCGAGGGGCATTTTGACCAGATGCACGAACAACCCCATTAACCCCAACGGCTTGACACCGAGCTCCTCCCCCGATGGCAGAGCTCCTCACCCGATCTCTGAGTGAGAGCCCAGCCACCCTGTGGAGGAAGCTCATTTAGGCCGCTTGTACCCGCGATCTCATTCTTTCGGTCACCACCCACAGCTGGTGACCATAGGTGAGGGTTGGAACGTAGATCAACTTGTAAATCGAGAGCTTTGATTTTCGGCTCAGCTCTCTCTTTACCACGACGGACCGACGCATCGTGGAAATATTTTTCCAATCAAATTTGTTTGTCGTAATTACAAATATATAGTTTTTAATACTAAAACAAATCCCCCCAAAACAAATAAAGCCACTTCATATCCCAGACGATATGTTTCTATCTGGAAAGACGTTACTGGTAATGTCTACTACCTCAGAATGATATCATCTTATGTAATAATGTTACATGTGAACATCCAGCTGTGGCCGCTCATAAACACCTTGTTAAGCATGACAGGGTTATTTTACACTGCAGCGTTAGACACGTCTGCACTAATGTAAACGTATGAAGCTTTGTTAACATTTACGACACAATCTTATTTGTGGGCCTTAAAATAAAACCAAATATTTTTGTCAGACGGTTCAAATGAAGAATCTTCCAGGTTCTGAAGATCTCAACCTATTTTATTACATTCTGTACCTCCAAAAAAAAAAAAAATTACTCCTTTGTTTTCTATCAATTGTTCATTTAGATGTGGAAGAAAAAAAAATCTGAAACTGAATTTTTCTGGTTTATTTGTTTTTGTTGGCATCCTTAGGTCTTTAGGGACAACGGTGTCCGCATCTGTATACTTATCTGTTTGTGCAGTGTCGGCTGTGGCTAACAGGGGCAGTGCGGGAGCTATAGCTACTACCACACTTTCTGAAAGTGTCATAGGTGGTATGAGTCATGGGGGGAGCAGTGTCAGACTGACACTGGTTCATTACTCCACACATTACAGTATATAGGAGATCTTTCTGTTGCATTCTGTCGTCTTCCGCTTATCTGGGGCTGGGTCGTGGGGGACACAGCCTCAAACGGGAAGCCCAGGCTTATCTCACCCCAGCTAAATCCTCCAGCTCACCAGGAAGGATCCCGAGTCGTTCCCCAGCCAGCTGTGAGACATAGTCTCTCCAGCAGGTCCGGGGTCTGCCTCTTGGTCTCCTCCCGGTGGGACATGCCAGAAATTCGTCACCAGCAAGGCACTTGGGGGGCATCCTGACTAGATGCCTGAACCGCCTCATCTGGCTCCTCTCGACCTGGAGGAGGAGCAGCTCGACACCTAGCTCCTCTCGGATGGCAGAGCTCCTCACCCGATCTCTGAGTGAGAGTCTACCCACTCTGCGGATGAAGCTCATTTCGACCGCTTGTATCTCATTCTTTCGGTCACTACCCACAGCTGGTGACCATAGGTGAGGGTTGGAACGTAGATTGACTTGTAAATCGAGAGCTTTGCTTTTCGGCTCAGCTCTCTCTTTACCACGATGGACCTATGCAGCGTCCTAGTTATTGCTGACGCCGCACCGATCCACTAGTCGATCTCCCGCTCCATCCTTCCCCCACTCGTGACCAGGACCCCGAGATACTTAAACTCCTCCACTTGGAGCAGGGTCCTGTCCCTGACCCACAGGGGGCATTCCACCCCTTTCCGGATGAGGATCATTGTCTCGGATTTGGAGGCGATAATTTCGATCCCCGCTGCTTCACACTCGGCAGCAAATCAATCCAGGAGATCTAATAACAAAATTAGGTAAACAAACAAAAACAAAATCAGCTGACTTTTTTAAAAGAAAGAACAAAAAAAAGAAAAGAAAAAAACCCTAAAGTATCGATTTGCTGTTGGACGTAAATATTATTTGATTTTTTTGCGGGAGCTCCTTTGTATTCCAAGGAAACCTAGATGTAATTAGAACCCTATTTTAAGTGCCATTGAACCCACTAAAATGAAATGGAAAAATGTCAAGCTTGAAATTTTATGACATAATGGACCATCCTAAAGTGCTCGGACGAAAAACACATAAGTCGACAAAACTGCTACCTTTTTCTTCTGGGGTACTTATGTACTGACTTGGAACCTTTTGTTTTTTATCACCTTACTTTTTTGGGATGCTGTAACCACCATATTCATCAATAATTTACAATTTGCCACATGTTATTTATTGACTCTTGCTAAGGAAGTCAATGACTGAATTAGCAGTCTGACTGGAGGCGAAATCCCATTTATGTGGCTCGCCAGTGCACTGGAGTTGATATATGTTTATTCTAGAAATGA
This sequence comes from Neostethus bicornis, assembly GCA_902685375.1. Lineage (NCBI taxonomy): Eukaryota > Metazoa > Chordata > Actinopteri > Atheriniformes > Phallostethidae > Neostethus > Neostethus bicornis. Next base: position 10,084,146 of record LR738553.1, on the reverse strand, counting down.
AAGTGGTCTGTTGTTAATTAATAACTCCAATCCAGTGCCTTTAAATCAGGAATTTATTGGTTAGAATTGATTATCCAACTTCAGCCAGCAGTAGAACCCAATATTTTTAAATGCTCGGCTCTAAAATCAAAGCTAGCAGGCCGACACGGGCAACAATAAGTCAATAAAAAAAAAAGTCACTCGACCTTCATTGCCGTTGATGTGTCCGCTAGTAATTTTTCTTACTACGCTTTTTGCTATAAAAGAATCTAGCAACTGATTGAGTAGCATTTTCAACAGGATTTTTCACCGCTTATCTAATTACGAGCTTGATATTTACAACAAAAAGGACAGCCTGGACTCATCAAGAGTCAAGCCCGCAATCAGCAGCGGCTCTCTAATTGGAAATTTATTTGCTGGTTTAGGTTTTGATTAGACGTGCCCTCGGCACCTACACTGTTCACCACACCCGTGACAGTTTGTCTGTGTTTATAAATTGCTTTATTTAAACAGCCGAAGATGACTTTAAGTCGATTAGCGCGTATTCTCTTTTATTGAGCTCGTTTATGAATGCTCTTTATAGTTTTGCTCTATTTACGATAACAAGGCGGAGAATTGGAGGAATATCGTTTATTTTATTAACTATGTCTGGCAAAAATGAAAAAAAAAAAACATGCTGTATATAAAAGCTTTGTCAATACCAGGCGGAGTCTTTAATGCTCCCCGTGCATTAGACGGTGGCCCATAATGATAAATGATCTCTATATATAGGTTACTGTGAAAGTAGATCATCTTGTCCTTTGCTTTGCTTTCTGCTACAAAACATCGTGGCTGTGTCCTGATTCGGATAATGCGGCCATGTTTACAATAATTTATAAATAAGTACATTAATAATTCAATCAAACAAAAAAAGAAAGCAAATAAGAAATTATTCAAAAGTGCCATGGGGACGGGTTGAGTAGCCCAACACCAAATAGATACGTAAGAGTACATGCATACAACGAACATACATAAACCAAAAAAGACTGTTCGAAAACTTGTTTTTTCCTTTTATGATAGATTTAGAAGGGTTCTTTGAAGGGGTTGGATGGAAGGGGTCATGACGTAGATGCATGTGGAAGCAAGAGGACCCAATTGCAGACAAGAAACATAAATTATTGAATAAAGGAGTCCAGTGTTGCTGTAAAGAAAACACATGAATCAGTGGAAATGTCATGAAGTTCCGTTCCATCATCTTCCGCTTGTTCCGGGGTCGGGTCGCGGGGGCAACAGCCTCAAACAGGAAGCCCAGGCCTCTCTCTCCCCGGCTGCATCCTCCAGCTCACCCGGAAGGATCCCAACTCGTTCCCCGGCCAGCTGTGAGACACAGCCTCTCCAGCGAGTACGGGGTCTGCCCCTTGGTCTTCTCCCGGTGGGATGTGCTCGGGGGCATCCTGACCAGATGCCCGAAACACCGCATCTGGCTCCTCTCGACCTGGAGGAGGAGCGGCTCGACATCGAGCTCCTCCCGGATGGCAGAGCTCCTCACCCGATCTCTGAGCGAGAGTCTACCCACTCTGCGGATGAAGCTCATTTCGGCCGCTTGTACCCGCGATCTCATTCTTTCGTTTACCACCCACTGCTGGTGACCATAGGTGAGGGTTGGAACGTAGATCGACTTGTAAATCGAGAGCCTTGCTTTTCGGCTCAGCTCTCTCTTTACCACGACGTGGTAGCGTCCTAGTTATTGCTGATGCCGCACCGATCCACCTGTTGATCTCCCGCTCCATCTTTCCTCCACTCGTGAACAAGACCCCGAGATACTTAAATACCTCTACTTGGGGCAGGACCCTGTCTCTGACCCGCAGGGGGCATTCCACCCTTTTCCGGGCGAGCACCATGGTCTCGGATTTGGAGGCGCTGATTCCCATCCCAGGAAATAACTTCAATGTAATGAAGTTATTCTTTCAAATGTATTTCATGGTAAGGCAGCCTGGAAGACCTGGCTGGGATAGAAGGTATGACTCGACACCAGAAGGGAAGACAGGCTGTCTATTTAAAGGCAGCTGCACAGTCCTTCAGGTGTCTAAAATCAGGCAAATGAGGTAAGGAACCAGGTTTTCTCTGGTAGTGGATGAGAGAACCGTGACAGAGAGTCTTTCCCATCATAGCCCAAAAGGATGTTGCTGCAATGTCTCTAAGAACTTTTATTAATTCAGTACCTATTCTAGGAAAGGACATTCCGTTTTGCTTCTCAGTATGTTCCCTGTCATCACAGCTAGAAATATTAGGGATTTATGACATAATTTATTTATTTTTTTTAATTACAAGAAAAAAAGACTTCAAATGTTTAATTCATAATTGAGATATTAATTTCCTGTTTTGTAGTATGTTTGAATCCCAGGTTGGGACAAGGCTTGGAACTTTGGCCTTTTTGTGTGGAGTTTGGATGGTCTCCCAGCGTACGTGTGGGTTAGCACATTGGTCTTACAGTCAGAAGGTCGGGGTTCGAGTCCTGGATGAGATGAGCATAGAACACTGGCCTTTCTTTGTGGAGTTTGCATGTTGTACCCTTGTATGCATGGGATTTCTCTGGGTACTCCGGTTTCTTCCCACCCTCCAAAAACATGCATGTTAGGTTGACTGGCCACTATAAAATTCCGTTCCGTCATCTTCCGCTTGTTCCGGGGTCGGGTCGCGGGGGCAACAGCCTCAAACGGGCAGCCCAGGCCTCTCTCTCCCCGACTGCATCCTCTATAAAATTGTCCCTAGAAATAGTTGTGTGGATGGTTGTGTTTGTGGCCCTGTGACAGACTAGCAACCTGTTTGTGATGTACCCTACCTCTCGCCTTCAAACAGCCGGGATAGGATTTAGCACCTCTTGTGACCCCATCACGGAAGAAGCAGTTCAGAAAATAAATGAATGAATAATGTACTGTAGTACTTTCTTTGAAAACCATCTGCAATGTGAAATATGTTTATGTTTTCCAACTTAATATGCTTTGTGAAACTCTCAATCCTTTGGGATCAATTATTACTGAGCCAATGGTTTGGTTCGTCTCAGTCCTTTGAGTCCATTTGAGATGCACACTAGAAATAAAAAAAAAAAAAAGTGGACACTATTCAATATCTAACCGTCTTGTAAAGATTTCCTCCAATCCCCTGCAATACATTTCCACATGGGCGCTTGGGCATTGATAAGCCGGAGAGAAGAATGATGAATAATGTGATGTCAAAGCTAGATGTTGCGTCTTTCTGAACAGAGTTGCTGGCTCGATACCATCATGCTGTGCAGTAGTGCTGCAAAGCGTACTTCTATGCAAAGTAAAGAGAATGATGGTATAGAAAACCTCATTAAATTTCAGCCCAAGTGACCATCATAAAGAAAAAAATCTTACATAATATTAAAATGAATGACCATGATAAATTACCAAGGTAAAGCCAATACACTCTGTTTTTTTTTTTTTTTTATTTGCCCCAAAGAAAATTTATTTTGAAGAAATTTAAAGGAGAGACAGATCGTTCCATACAAATGGTGAAAAATGGTCATACAAATTTCTGTGACTGGGCTTGCAAAGTGGTGTCATGTCATAATCCTCCTGCACTCAGCGCCAACTATGCACACCTGGTCCCAATCCCCAGGTGTGTCTTGTTTCCTTTTGGACTCTGGTGTCCCTCACTTCCTTGCTAAATCACCGTGCTCCATTGGCCTGCAGTGTTACTTTCATGTAGCTATGACGGTGCACTCTGTTATCCTGGTCCCTCAATCTACTGTCCTGGTTCCTCACCCTGGCACCTGGCTCACCCTGTCTTCTTATTGAGCTCATATCTCTAGTCCTTCGTCCAGCTGAGCTCATACCTCCGGTCCTTCATTCAGCCGAACTCATACCTCTGGTCCTTCATCCAGCTGAGCTCCATCATTCCGGTCCTTTGTCCAGCATAGCTTCGAACTTCCTGTCCTTCAGCCAGGTGAGCTCCGAACTTCCGGTCCTTTCTTCAGCCGAGTTTCAAACTTCCGATTCTTTGTCCAGCTGAGTTTCAAACTTCTGGTCCTTAGTCCAGCCGAGCTCCAACATTCTGGTCCTTAGTCCAGCCGAGCTCCAACATTCTGGTCCTTAGTCCAGCCGAGCACCAAACTTCCGATGCCTAGTCCAGCCGAGCTCCAAACTTCCGGTCCTTGTCTAGCCGAGCTCCAAACTTCCGGTCCTTCGTCCAGCCGAGCTGCAAACTTCCGGTTTTTCATCCAGCCGAGCTGCAAACTTCCGGTTCTTTGTTCAGCCGGAAGTTTGCAGCCGAGTTTCGGGTTCTTTGTCCAGCCAAGCTCCAAACTTCCGGCCCTTTGTCCAGCCGAGCTGCAAACTTTCGGTTCTTCATCCAGCCGAGTTCCCAACTTCTGGTTTTGTCCAGCCGAGCTCCAAACTTCCAGTCCTTTGTCCAGCCGAGCTTCAAACTTTCGGTCCTTTGTCCAGCCGAGCTCCAAATTTCCGGTCCTTTGTGCAGCCCGGCTCCAAACTTCCGGCCCTTCGTCCAGCCGGCTTCAAACTTCCGGCCCTTCGTCCAGCTGAGCTCTTAACTTCCGGTCCTTCGTCCAGCTGAGCTCTTAACTTCCGGTCCTTTGTCCAGCCGAGCTCCAAACTTCCGGCCCTTTGTCCAGCCGAGCTGCAAACTTTCGGTTCTTCATCCAGCCGAGTTCCCAACTTCCGGTCCTTTGTCCAGCCGAGCTCCAAACTTCCAGTCCTTTGTCCAGCTGAGCTTCAAACTTCCGGTCCTTTGTGCAGCCCGGCTCCAAACTTCCGGCCCTTCGTCCAGCCGGCTTCAAACTTCCGGCCCTTTGTCCAGCTGAGCTCTTAACTTCCGGTCCTTTGTCCAGCCGAGCTCCAAACTTCCGGCCCTTTGTCCAGCCGAGCTGCAAACTTTCGGTTGTTCATCCAGCCGAGTTCCCAACTTCCCGTCCTTTGTCCAGCCGAGCTCCAAACTTCCGGTCCTTTGTCCAGTCGAGCTTCAAACTTCCGGTCCTTTGTCCAGTCGAGCTTCAAACTTCCGGTCCTTTGTCCAGTCGAGCTTCAAACTTCCGGTCCTTTGTCCAGCCGAGCTCCAAATTTCCGGTCCTTTGTGCAGCCCGGCTCCAAACCTCCGGCCCTTCGTCCAGCCGGCTTCAAACTTCTGGCCCTTTGTCCAGCCGAGCTCTGAACTTCTGGTCAGGGATAAGGGGTTCAGAAAACAAAACAAAACTACCTCTGTTATTCTGTACGTACTATAGATGAGCAGAATAGGTTTTAAAGTTTATGCGACTAATGTTCGCGATCACAAGTTGTTGTGAAAGTGAAATCTCTATAAGCAGTAAGGGGCTTTTGATAAAACTACCCACAGATATTCAGTACCAGCATTGGATGAACTGATAAAATTTGTGAAATGGTCAGGTTGATGCATGTCGTTTGACACCTTTGCATTGACTCATTCTTGTTTTGCTTTGCATTGTGCTTTCACATGACAAAATTTTGACAACATAGAACTAATCTACCAAAGAAAATAGTTTTGCAGTGTTCTATTTTTCCTGCATTCTAACACCTCTTTCTGGTTATTCCTCACAGCTTCACTCAAACTCGGATAAAGGCGATGGATCTGTCAGGTACATTCTGAGCGGAGAGGGAGCTGGGACTATATTTATCATTGATGAAGTGACGGGAGATATTCATGCCACCAAGAGCCTAGATCGGGAAAGAAAAACACATTATGTCTTGCATGCACAAGCCTTGGACCGCTACACAGAGGAAGCCCTGGAACCAAAGTCGGAATTCATCATCAAAGTACAAGACATCAATGACAATGCACCAACATTTCCAGATGGACCCTTTGCTGCCACAGTACCCGAGATGTCTGAAATGGGTGAGTGAAACCAGTAACCCAGTTTGGCCTTTAAATGGCACCCGTTTTTATTCATGTTAAAAAACAATGAAATGTTTTCCAAGTACTATTACTTAATACTAGGACTGTCATGTTCTAAATCTACCTGCAAGCGCCAGGACCGTCAATGTGACCGCTTATGTAATTATTCATGTTTTGCGCTGCTATGTTGTATAAACAAACTTTTACACCACAAAATTTTTAAAGTAAAAATATTGATAAAATGTTAAATATTTTTAAAACCTAGAATAAAAAAGCAAACACCAAAGTAAATTTATGTAATTCGTCAATAGCCTACTTTATTTCCGCAATTTGCGCTGTTGCTTCAAAAATGTCCTCGTTAAAAATTGGCTAACCTGAACTTTCAAGACTTATCTAGAAAACATGGCATACTTTATTCAGACAACAATTTTCTGACTCTGTCTTGCCCTTTATAATTGTGCAGAATATTTACGTTTATAGTTAGATTTTATTTATTACGTTTTTCTGTCTTTTATTTTGAAGGCCCAATTAGAAACAGGAAGTTGCGACAAGAAGTCGGCCGTTTTTGTTTCTGCATTTCAGTTAGCACATGAGCACAAGTTTATCCACTGCCATCCGTTTATTTTTCTAATCCTTTTTGACATCACAGTCTTTTTACTCTATTCTGAAGACATCTTTTCTATTGTCATTAAAATGGAGCTTGGACGCTACATCCTGACTCTGCGCATGTTTTCAGAAATTGTGTTAGATACACAGAAGTGAGAGCAGGAAAGACTCTCTTCATGGTAACTCTTCAATATTATCTCACTCAACCTTTCTAAAATGTTTCTGTAATGGCGTCAGCTCCCAGCTGCTGCGGGGTGCAGCAGGTTAGAGGAGATAAAATACTTATACATTTTGAAATATTTATTTTTAGAACAAAAAAACCTGAATGATAAAATAGAAAACATTTTAAATTAAAGGCATAAAAGGTCAGCCGCCTAGGGTTGTTCTAATTAGCATATTAAAGTGACGTGTGGTCAAATGGTCCTAGTGGTTCGAGGACCTAGTGGTTCGAGGAACTAGTGGTTCGAGGACCATTTGACCAGTCCTAGCAGTGATCCTAGTGTTAAAAATGAAGAAATGGCCAAATTGAAGTTTGTGTGAAATAATTTCACTATCAAAACGTCTTTTTATGTCTGCCTTAGAAAAATAATGATTTTCATTTGACCCTCCCGTGCATGATGTAAAAATATTTGTTACCGCTGTAGAAGAGCTACGATCAAACATTTATTACCCTTCGCAGCCTTACAGTTTGTCCTTTCTTTGATAATGTTCTCCAGTATGTTTGATCTTCTGTAAGCCGGCCTAGCCCTTCTTTTCATGTTTTTTTTTTTTTTTTTTTCCTCTGGTTGCTGTGATGCTTTCCCTCCCGGGTGGGCTGGTCTTTAGAAAGCACTCAATAGTGCTTCCACAGCAATCCCTGCCATCGAGACTATAGACTCTTCTGCATCATGGAGGAAAGCAAAGCTTCTACTCACCTCCTATGAGACAGCTACTCGTTGCATGCCTACCATGATGGGATGGACATCCATGTTTTATTTCTTTGTTCTCCAGTCCTTTTTTTAGCTCGGATGAACAAAACCCTTCATTTTATTCAGTCCAGTGGATTCTGCCTCACGGCACCATAGCTCAACGGTATGCTGTAATATTTCAAAAGGATATGTAGGTTGGCCAAACGGTGGCCAAACTGCTGTCAGGGTGATTTTACTTCAAAAACACCAGAAGGTTGTAGGATTACGGCTCTGACAGTTTGCAGCAAACTTCCCCAATTATTTCTGTCTGTATGCTGGAATCTGTTTATACAGATAAAGAATAACTTTATCAGCTCAATGAAAAAGCAAATGCAAAGCACTGGTTGAAGATACAGACCTCAACGACCTGCAGAAAGTCTGTTTATAAAGAGAATGTTTTCTTGGTTGCATTCTTGAATATTTATGAGCAGAAGCTCAAGTTAACTTATTAGTATGATAATTTCTAATGTTGTTAGGAAAAGTAGATTATGATTAACTGCTGCTTGTAAAGGAGATTCTATTTTGTAAGTTTATGACAGGGGTGCTCAACCTTTTTCACCCCAAGAGCTACTTTTCAAGTATGAAACCTCGTGGGATCTGCGAGTCCAATGTCAACATCGTTTCTAGTCTACCCTATCCTAACTAGACATCACAAACACAAACTCCTACAAACAACCATACAGACACAAAAATACATTACACGCGCAAGCATTGCTTTAGGAGGGGGAGGGGCCAAAGCAGTAGTAGGCACTGCTCATTGAGAACAGGTTTAACAATGTGATTTCACTTCACAGATTCCAAAAATCTCCAATAACTCTTGAAAAAGTCACTATATTGTTGCTTTTTTGTACCAAAGGAGTTGGTAGATGGTCTGAATTCTCGCTAAAAAATGTGTCAGTTGCTGAGTTGGCAACATTTACTTCCTGTTATTTCCTTTTTTTTCCCCTACACACCTTGCGGTCGACTTGAGATCAGTCAACTTAGGATCGGTAGACTGTGATCGAGTAGTTTGAGAACCCTGGTTTATGGCATGCAGCCAAGTACAATAAAAAGAGCACCGACCCCCAAAGATTTTAAGGGTTTATGTTCTCATTTAGATCCCTTGTTGAGTTTGAGCAATGCTTTTTATTTTGGCCTCCAAACTTCGACATCGGTTCCACCCAAAGAATCAATCACCATTGGAGACTTGAGGGCTGAAATCAAGTAGTGTAGAAGGAAAAATAATTAGGCGTCTTCTTTCTTTCTGTCTTTTTCTTCTTTTGTCCGTGTCCATTAAAGTAATTCTTCCTTGGTTGAGCATTTGCAGCATCAAATCGGCTGTAACAATCAACTGTCCTCACACTCGAGAGCACTAATCCCCACACTTTTGTCAATACTGTGTCTCCCAAGTGTAGAAAAAGGCTGTCTTGAAGTGCAGTAGCTAATTGGTTGTGATGTTCATTTCCCTGTCTTAATTGATTACCTTCGTACATTCCACGTAGTTAAGGCACTTTGCCCCTGCTACTTATTGGTGCAATCATATTTTTAATTATTTGCCAAAAGGAATTGTCGTTTAACATTATTTATTTGTCAGGTCTGTAGGATGTTATTGGAATAAAATGGAAAAAAAACTGTACTTCTTTAAAGTTTTCACAAATATTATTTGAGTCTTGAGCGAAACAAATTTAGTATTTTTTTTTAAATCAGCCTTAAAGTTGATTTTTATGAATGTTTATTTCAGCAAACTCAATTAGAGTTAATTTTTTAGGTCTTTAAGTGCAATTTTAAGGAAGTATTTCAACAAATGCTGCCACTCATTGAGTAAATGTGGCATTTGAAATAATTACCAATTAATTACCACATTTTGTTGTTTTGTTAAATATGTAAAAATGCACATCCAGGGTTGGAATTGGTAACCTACCAAAGTTGTAAGTATAAATAAAAGTAAAAATAGGGGGAGATTGTGGCTCAGGGGTTGAAGCGTACGCCCGCGAACCAAAAGTTAACCGGAAGTTAACCGGAAAATAACCGAAAGTTAACTGAAAGTTAACCGAAAGTTAACCGGAAGTCAACCGGAAGATTGCGGGTTTGCATCCCAATGAGTGCGCATCTAGGATCCTTGGGGAAGACACCTAACCCCTCGTTTCTCTCACCATTTCCCGATGAGGGATTAATAAAGTATATTAAAAAAAAATAATAATAAAAGTAATCAATGTATAGACATGGTAATGTCCTAAAAATAAACATTTTTTAAAATTGTAGTTTAATAATGAGACAAACTGGTGACCTGTCGAGGGTGTACTCTGCCACTTACTTTTTACCGTAAATATTTCAATATTTAAATGTTATATTTTAATGTAAATAAGATTTACACTGGCATGTCTAAACTGTGGGAATAAGGATAGACGATGGCGGAATTTACCGTCAAAATTTTTTTATGAAATTGAAAAAATATTTTTTGTTCTTTTTTTGTATTTTCTTAAGTGAAGACCACATTGTTTAATTTTTAATTTGATTGAAGTTAATATTAACCCACAAAACCACAAGAATTACTTTCGATTCAGCTTTTAAACTTTTCTTGAGAAGTTCAAACTATCCATCTCCTAATGTGGGATGCAAATAGAAAATTTTTGGTTTGCAATACCGTACATGAGATTTCAAAAGCATCATCAAAAATGGAGATTTTTGGTACATAGAAATTAATTTTGGAATGCCAACAGTAAACAAAAACTCTCATGGTCATGAGTCACTACAAGCAAGGATGTCGAAGCATTCTAAAAATGTTCTAAAGGCCCATCAATTTTTTTTTTTTTCATTTAAAAAATGAAGATCTCCAAACACAATGCTTCAGAAATACCACCAAAGAATTTATTTTTTCCTACTTGAAGGCTGGTGGGTTTGAGTTCAGATTTTGTTACAAATAAAGTTTGAAAACTAAAAATTTATGAGCCGTCTGTAATTTTCAAATCAGTTTGTGATTCTTTTATAACAAGAAAGCCTGTAGCGTGAATAAACGCCAGAAAAAAGTTATAAAAACTGCATTCGAAAACAAGATTCCCAGCAGATTTGCTTCCAGAAATGTACTTAATGGTTAGTAAACGTAGACGCGCGGACACTTCACTCTAATCAAACATCTGTACAATCAGACCTCGTAATGCATCTGTAATGATGTTAATAGCTGTGGATATACAGTACATCAATGGTACTTTAACACTTAAGTTCAAGTGCACAGGGACCGACGCTAAGCACATTTTAGTCTAACAAGAGTGCATAATGAGTATATCGTTCTCGTCAGAATAATTAGCATAAACCTGAAACGCGGACACTCAAACACACACAAAAAAAAAGTTCAAATTGGTCTGTAATAGTGTTACAGAACAAGTCCGTGTCGTCCCTCATTCATCCAGGAGTGATCCATAGTAGAAAAAGTTTTAAAAAAGTCTTCTGGACAGTTTAATTCTTGATCGAGACGTTTCGACTTCCATCTGGAAATCATTTTCAATCTGAATGAAATGGACTGAAACCTGGATCTATTTATACTAACCTAAGCAAAAGGTAAAAAAATAGTAAGAAGGGCTCGACCAATGAGCCTGTGTTACCTATGATGGCCGTGAATGGCTCCTATTGTAGCCACAGACCAGTAAACGAACCCTATTATAAAAATGCTAAAAGTCTAGTGAATAGAAATTCCTGCTAACGAGAGGCGTGAAACTGGGTCACGAGGTGTCATCTTTAGTCCATGGCTTCAAAAGGCTGCTGTAAATACCGGGCAAAATGTATCTAACGCCTCCACTAGAGTTTCCAGTTCATTTCATTCAGATTGAAAATGATTTCCGGATGGAAGTCGAAATGTCTCGATCAAGAATTGAACTGTCCAGAAGACTTTTTTGAAACTTTTTCTACAATGTTACAGAACAAATAGAAGTATAAATAATTATCACATTAGACCAGGGGTGGCCAAACTTTTTCACTCGCGGGCCACATTGAGTTCTAACGTTTGACAAACGAGCCGGATCCGAGTGGGGGGGATGTTGGCGAGGGGGCAGGGGGGCACGGGGGGTGCGCGAGGTCACAGACAAATAGCCCTTTAGAAAATCCCGGAGTCGCCCTGAGAACAAGATCAGATGGATGGCATGCTTTGATAACCACTACTTTAGACTTGTTAAATGGCGTGCTAGAGTCTTTTTTTCCCTCTTTTTATTAATTGCCGCCATTTTAGAAAAATGGGGGGCTCACATACTAATTTGCTGTTCCTATTTTAGCTGCTAGATGGCAGCATTTAGAACACGCAGGTAACAGCGCTACTGCCCAATGTATTACGTAATTCTACACGCAGGCCAGGCGCTATTGATTTTATGATGGAAGCTGCAGGCCGGATGAAAATTGACAACGGGCCGCATTTGACCCCCGGGCCAGACTTTGGACATGTCTACAATAGACCAAAGATGATTTATTTTAGAAACATACCATTTACAATTTTTTTTTTAACAGTTAAAGCCGTGGTTCATCCTCTAAATCACAGATCAATTAATTTGAAACATAATCTCAGCCTCTAAAGCAATCATTGAATTGATTAACTTCAAATAATTTATGAACTGTAGCTAAAAAATGTGACTTCGGGGTCGACAGCAATTCAGAGTACACAAGCCGGCTGTGGAGTTCACGGTTCATTATAGATATTATTACTCTCTGCTTCACTGCGTCAAATATCCTTTCTACTGGGACTTTGTGGAGTTTCAACCCTTTTATGGTCAAGAGAACACAACAAAGAAATGTCCAGAAGATACATCATACAACTCTTATCTCTAAACATACTACAGTGCTCATATAGCATACACCGGAGCATTAAATAAGGCCGGACTGCAATTACGGTGCAATTATAATGGGTCAATGAAGCCTGTAATGCCATTTGAGCAACACTTGAAGTGGTAAATTGAACCGCGTCGGCTTCGACACTGAATTACTAAATAAAAATGAACATCAGGCCAAGATTTTTTTTTTCTTTTTTAATCATTTGTCTTTGTTTGTTGACATTGTCCCCGATGGATACAACGATGCACACCATTATATTTCTATGACTTGCTTATTAATCAGTCGTTACTGTATTAATTTGTAGTATATTGTTATAAGAAGTCCATATTTTCAAATGATTGAGTTTAGTGGTTTTATTGTAAACCAAAACTCAGAAATGTAATTCCAGCCTTTGACGAAACTTCTTTTCATAATGTTGTTTAATCGTGATTTATCTCATTTTAATATTTACAAAAACTCCTGAAGCTAAGCAAGTGGAGATGAATGTCTTTTCTTTGCGCACTCATTTTTTGTTACCACCAATAAAAACATGAAAGACAAATTGGTTAGTTTGAAATACCCATAAAATTATTGTGCATTTATAGTTTTTTTTTTCAATTCTGTGTGGAGGGAAAAGGTGGAGGAAAAGCTGGAGAGGTGGAGGTTTGCACTAGAAAGAAGAGGAATGAAGATTAGTCAGAGTAAGACAGAGTACATGTGTGTGAATGAGAGGGATCCAAATGGAAAAGTGAGGTTACAGGGAGAAGAGATAAAGAAGGTGGAAAATTTTAAGTACTTAGGATCAACAGTCCAGAGCAATGGAGAGTGTGGAAAAGAGGTGAAGAAGCATGTGCAGCCAGGCTATAACGGGTGGAGAAAAAGTATCAGGTGTGATGTGTGACAAGAGTTTCAGCGGAAATGAAAGGGAAAGTGTACAAAACCGTGGTGAGACCGGCCATGCTTCACCATTTTACATAATACTTTTATTCAAAGTGACAGTATAGTGGTTCATTTTCCTCTAGTCTTCAGAAACGCTTATCTCTAGCAGGGTTGCGGAGGTGCCAGAGCCTATCCCTGGTAATTTCAGGCGAGAGACAGGGCACACCCCGAACAGGTCGCCAGTCCGCTACAGCGCCACACATATACAAGTATTCAGCCGCACTCATTCCTAGGGGCACTTTCATAGCGACCAATAAACCTCACATGCATGTTTTTGGAGGGCGGGAGGAAAACGGTGTACCCGAAGAAAACCCACACACACAAAGAGAGAACATGCAAACTCCAAACAGAAAAGCCAGTATATCAAACCTCGTCTCACCAGGGAATTGAAACCCGACCTTGTATCTGGGAGGCCACTGCGCTAACCAATGTTATTTCATATATAGACAATTAATTAAAATACGATATTTCTCATAAATAATAATAATAAAAAAAATATTTGTAACGCACTTTATATCTCCAGTGGAGATCTCAAAGTGCTGCAATGACCAAAAATGTCTTCAGTCTTTTTTTAAAAACCTCAACGCTCTGTGGAGCCCTCAAGCTCTCGGGAAGATCGTTCCAGAGCTGTGGAGCAGCTGCCTGGAAGGCCCTGTCCCCCATGGTGGAGAGTTTGGTCCTTGGTTGGTGGCAGGCAGTAGGAGGAGGAGGAGCGCAAGTCTCGGACAGTGGTGTGGAGGGTTAGGAGTTCTTGGAGATAAACAGGTGCAGTGCCGTGTATGTACATTTAATCTGTAACACTACCTTTATAAAGATTGTAAATCCCCCTCCTCTTTTTGCTCCCTCCTGGCTCCACCCTACTTGCGCATGCGCAACAGCATAAATTTTGTTGGAAGCTACAAATTTTGGAGAGGCATAGCCCACTGGTAAAATTGCAATCTGTGGACTGAAGAGTTGCCAGCTCAAACCCTGCTCGGCTCTTGCCTAGGTGTCCCTGGAGAAGACACCTAACCCCCAATTTCTTCCGCTATTAGCACCATCTTTGGATGCCAGCTGGGGTGCAATGCAGCACGGGAACTTCCCCATTAGGGATTTACACAATATGATAGAATGAAGGCAGCACGGTGGCGCAGTGGGTAGCACAGTGGCCTCACGGTAAGAAGGTTGTGGGTTCGAGTCCTGGGTGGGGACGAGGCTTGGAACACATTCTGTGGTGGAATTTGCATGTTGTTCCCATGTTTGCTTGGGTTTCCTTCGGGTACTCCGGTTTCCTCCCGCCCTACAAAGACATGCATGCTAGGTTGATTGGCCGGTGCCAAATTGCCGCTAGGAATGAGTGTGTGTGGATGGTTGTAGTATGTGTGTGGCCCTGCAACAGACTGGCAACCTGTTCGGGATGTACCCAGTCCTTTGCCTTAAATCAGCCGGGATGGGTTCCGGTCCGCCCACAGCCCCATAAGGGATAGACGGACATGATGATTGAAATATTGGTGCATTTAAATAAAAATAGCACTACCTACTGAACGGAGAGACTGAGGGTTCGCAGAGCAAGGGTTTTCTTTGTTGTGCCAAACAAACCTTACACTGACTCAGCATAACACACGTTGAAAGCATTGGGGGTACATTGCTTGTTCTGTAGAATTAACAAGATGACTCTTCCTAAACATTCACATTAACGTGCGGCATTTTAAGTTTCCATCTCTGAGTCTTTGATCTTCTATTGAGATTCAAAGCACAGCAACTTAACTTACATCGGAATAACCAGACGTTAGACATTGTTGCTAGGATATATCTACCCATTGTGCGATTGCACATCAGTAAACTCGCACTAGACATCGTTATGAGTGAATTCATTTTGCTGTGTCCATGTTTTTAGGGACATCTGTTCTGCAAGTGACAGCAACCGATATTGATGACCCCACATACGGAAACAGCGCCAGGATAGTCTACAGTATTCTACAAGGACAGCCATATTTCTCTGTGGATCCCAAAACAGGTAAAGTATCACTTGGGAAATTGTTACTAGGATTGTGAATTATTATGACATTGATGCGGATCTCTGAAAAATGCTTTTCTTATTTCACGCTGAGAAAGCTTTGCATCATGCGGTCTCCTGGCATGAATGCTCTGCTCTGTTATTGCAACATATTTGACATCGTAAAAGCAAAAGAAATCTCAGTCAAGTTTTGGACCACTCAAATTTCTACGTCTTTATTGAGCATGCAACCTTTTTTCTTTGTGAGTCAAAAGTACTCCACTGAGAGCAAAAGAGACCTTGGTAGTGAATTCTTAAGAGAGCCATTGTTTGTTAGCTTTTGGAAGAAACGGGAAGCAGGAAGTGCTTGATATTTTAACATCCATCCTTTGTTTGAGAGGCTTCTTCTTCTGGATTCTATGAAATGTTAATAAACCTCCTAAAGTGGGATACATCTAACTTTTATATGCTGTGAAAAACAAGACGTTGAGAGAGTGTGTTAGTCTGTTCATATCCTTTTTTCTCCTGGCGTGTGTTCCTGCAGGTGCTCATGCATATAAAGTTTTACATCCCTGCTACTAGCGGTTAGCATGAACAACAGTTCTCTTGTATGATTTGTTTCGCTGCTATCTGGAACATCTGCTGGTTCCCTTTGAGAGCGCAGCGCCCGTGTAAAACACAAATTTTGTGCTGAGCCGGTAACAAAAATGAATTGGTGAATGCTTGGACATTACCTATCGGAAAAAAAAGAGTCTAGCATTGATGGGGCTGATTGTAAAAAGCAAGGCGGCAATGCCACATGCTGAACTGGATGTTAATGTGTGTTAGACCTTGTACTTCAAAACAGATTCTGATTATGAAAATGTATGCTTTTTGGCTGATTTTCTTTTGCTTCTTCCATAATCTGTGTTTTCGGTGCGCTCAGATTGTGTGCTTTGCTTGAGCTGACTCGGCATCTTGTCTGCATTGTAATTGGGCGTGGGGCATGCAGAGTGTGGGGATGTGATGGAAGGCTCAGCCAGCTGCACTCTGCACACAGCACTATTCCACCCACGTATATTAATTTATACAAGTAAGCTGTTGTATTTGCCAGTGGCGAACCACGCTCTTGCCTAAAATTAGGACAAGGACCTCCAGTGGTCAACCTCCACACAAAGGAAGCTGTGCTTGGATGTGATCTTTAATATGCTAAGCCTGAGTCCTGGAGCAATTTAGCTGGCATGCCGCCACTTTCTGGCACCTCGCCGGGGAGATCAAGCGGTTCTTTCAGCTGTCTCGTCGTGCATTAGCTTCCTTACCCCTCCCTATACCCACATTTACCATGATTCCATTATGCTTAAACTACAGAGACATTGTCAAGACAAGCTTACATATTTGTCACAGCAGTAACAGAACACATCCACACAAACAGGAAAACACTTGCGCCTCAGAGGCCCATGGGATACGAGTAAATCTCGCTTCAGGACAAAAGAGGATTTCTACGTTTGCTTGGCATATAGGGTGAACGAAATTTGTAAAGAGGCAATTGCTCACTTGGAAATGATGAAATGCATACATAGGCTATTGTAGGTGTTTATTGGGTTTTTGTTTAGTTTTTTTTCAAATTCTCATAATTTGAAGATTGATTGAGTCTAGCATTGTAGAACATCAATCCTCATCACAGTCATGTTTTTGTACAGTTTCTATTCAGGAAAGGGTAAATCAATCTGCATTGGAAGTACTAACCTATAGAAAAAAATGTCCAGAACATTACATTTTTTGAGGAAAGTCAAATTGTGGATCAACCTAAATTATGACATAAGGGTTGAACTGAAAGAACTTGCTTAAAAACAGTCGTGTTAAACTAATTACTCTGAGTTTTGTTGTAATAGTCCTACTATTATATGTTTTTTAATATTTTCATACATTTGTTTGATATGTTAAAATATTAATTTAGCATTTTTAAAACTTTTATTTCATGTCACAACAGACTGGTGACTTGTTCAAAGTGCGCCTCACAATTTGCCTGACTCTTACAGTACCAATAGGTATTTGAACACTGGTTAAAAAATTGATTCAAATACTTTGTTGCATTCAATGGAATAACAATACATATGACCGGTGGCTTTCATTTCCAAGCATATGTAACATTAACTGGTTATTTTACGCAACAAGGCAAGTCTTACAGAGTTTTTGAATTATAATAAAACCATGACTGTTTGGAATTTAGCTCCCAACAGTATCGACCAATTCGGTAACTGTAAAGGTTAAATTTTTTGACTATATATCTATCACAAAAATTTTGTAATTTTTGTAATTGTAGGATTCCAAAATCTTACTGGAAATGCTTTTGATAATCTCACGTCAACACTATGACCACAAGAATTCTAAAACTACTAGAACTCCCAATGCCGTCAATTTGACGATTAGCGCTATGGCGATGACGTAATACAAGAAAGTTTCTCAGTGACTAACAAAAGTCTTCTTAAATCCATTTTTGCTCACTTAGATTTCACCTGAGTGGTGCCACAACAGTTACTAGGCAACAGTAAACACACTACAGGAAAAAAAGCAGGGAAAAGTTACAATATATTTAATAGAGGCGTCAAAATGACGGATGTGGAAGTTACAGGAAGAATTACTTCGAACTCATTTTAAGTGTTTTATTTCAATTAAATTGCATAATAGAAACAATATACAAAAAAATGTAGAAAAAGTCAAAAGAAGGAACGTCAAAGATCAACGTAACTACAATAAGTAGACGTCAATTTCTGAGAGTAGCGAAATTGACGGCTTTGGTAGTTTTAGTGTTAACAATGACAAATCACTCAACTTTACCTGCAGGAATATTTTTTTTATTTATCGTACTTTATTCATCTCTCATGGAAAAATTACTTTTGCTGGACTGCACCGAAGCAGCTATGATGGCGCAAATGCGGTTGAGGGTTAGGAGTTTTTTTCCAAGGAAATATAGGCAAGCGCGCAATGGGAATCGAACCGGCTTGTCTCAGTCCAGACAGACATTCTACCACTGAGCTAATGCCTGAAATCAGTGTTGTATTAAGTGTTTCCAAAAGTTGATAAACTCAGACAGTTGATCCAAGGTTTTAATTAAAACTGCCATCACCATTTTTATCGGAGCAATATCACTTATTTCTACTGATCTGTTGTTAAAAAAATGTAACCAAGTCTGACTAATCTGATTTGTTTTCATGACCTCAGAAGGTGAGTGTCTACACTTGGATTTCCAATGCAAAGATAAACTGTTGTTTCAGCTTCGGTTGCGCTCTAAATAGATCGTATTAAATTTTCTCAATGGCCCGCAGCTGTTGATTGAAGTTAAATCAGTGTGCCTTAACTTCCCTAATCAAACCAAAGCACACCTTAGGATGCTGTAAAAATGTATTGTTTGCAAATTCCTTTAAGCGTACAAAATGTTGCATGCTTAAATTTGGAGTTAGATTAGATTTGTGCATTCATTGTAGAAATGTACAGTAGTACTTATTTAATTCCATTCGTATCGTCTTATATAAATACTTGCATATTCTAACATCTCCCAAAGATTATTTGTGACAAAATATATATCTCACCATTTTAAGAAAGATTAAAGTCCAAATAGTTTGTGTCCATGTAAATATGTAAATGGCAAGTGTCAAAATAAAAAGTGTCACAAAGGTACTTATACATATTTACCAGAAACATACTCCAAATATAACCACAATAATCTCGTAATAATACACAAAGAAGAGATAAAGAAGTTGGAAGATTTTAAGTATCTAGGATCAACAGTCCAGAGCAATGGAGAGTGTGGAAAAGAGGTGAAGAAGCGTGTTCAGGCAGGCTGGAACGGGTGGAGGAAAGTATCAGGTGTGATGTGTGTTAGAAGAGTTTCAGCCAAAATGAAAGGGGAAGTGTACAAAACCGTGGTGAGAGCGGCCATGCTGTTTGAAACAGAGATGGAGGTAGCAGAAATGAAGATGATGAGGATCTCTCTGGGAGTGACCAGGGTGGACAGGATTAGAAATGAGTACATCAGGGGAACGGCACAAGTTTGAGGTTTAGGGGATAAAGTTCAAGAGGCAAGACTGAGATGGTTTGGGCACGTACACAGGAGAGAGAGAGAGTGCATAGAAAGAAGGATGCTGGATTTGGAACCACCAGGAAAGAGGACTAGAGGAAGACCAAAGAGGAGGTTCATAGATACAGTGAAGGAAGACATGAAGATAGTTGGTGTGACCAAAGAGGATGCAGCAGATAGGGTTAGATGGAAGAAACTGACTTGCTGTGACGACCCCTGAAGGGAAATGCCGAAAGAAGAAGAATAATCCCACGAATCAGTTTTTTTTAATCACCTCCTGGTTTATAAACCAGCTCTATTCCTCCTGACTCTGTGTCGTTTGTTTGGTAGAGCGATTTAATAGGGGTCAAAGTTAATGCACCTCTGATCCCGCAGCAGAGGTAATCACAGGACCAAATCAGCTTGTGTGTAAGGGACTGAGAGCTGCATCACACTTATAATTACCAAGAGTGTTATCTAGGTCCTCAACCATGGCATGCTAATCAAGCTGAATCACTCCATTTTGTTCTGTAAATACATGCAGATGTTGGAATATATTACTAATTTGACATTCGTTTACAGTCCAAGTTTTGTGGTCCTCGGTTGATTGTGTGTCATTTTGTAAAAATAACCGACAATAAGTCAAATTTACAAAGTTGGCAATGTCCTCGTTTTTCAATCCAAGATGTTTTAAGACTATAGAACCCCTCATTTTACAGACTGTATTTGTGAGAGTGATTAACCTGAGGCAATTTTTGTTATTAATGTATAATATATGTATATGTGCATTTGTTAAAAATAGATCCGAACATTTTGTCGGAGATTTTGTTGCCGGGATGGGAATTAGCGCCTCCAAATCCGAGACCATGGTCCTCGCCCGGAAAAGGGTGGAATGCCCCCTGCGGGTCAGGGACAGGGTCCTGCCCCAAGTGGAGGAGTTTAAGTATCTCGGGGTCTTGTTCACGAGTGGGGGAAGGATGGAGCGGGACATCGACAGGCGGATCGGTGTGGCGTCAGCAATAACTAGGATGCTGCATCGGTCCGTCGTGGTAAAGAGAGAGCTGAGCCGAAAAGCAAAGCTCTCGATTTACAAGTCGATCTACGTTCCAACCCTCACCTATGGTCACCAGCTGTGGGTGGTGACCGAAAGAATCAGATCGCGAGAACAAGCGGCCAAAATGAGCTTCCTCCGCTGGGTGGCTGGGCTCTCACTCAGAGACCGGGTGAGGAGCTCTGCCATTCGGGAGGAGTTCAGTGTCGAGCCGCTCCTCCTCCAGGTCGAGAGGAGCCAGCTGGGGTGGTTTGGGCATCTGGTCAGGATGCCCCTCGAGCGCATCGCGGGCGAGGTGTTTGGGGCACATCCTACCGGGAGGAGACCAAGGGGCAGACCCCGGACCTGCTGGAGAGACTATGTCTCACAGCTGGCCGGAGAACGACTCGGGATCCTTCCGGGTGAGCTGGAGGATGCAGCCGGGGAGAGAGAGGCCTGGGCTACCCGTTTGAGGCCGTTGCCCCCGCAACCCGACCCCGGAACAAGCGGAAGATGACGGAACGAATTTGTTGCTCTATCCCAGCAAAGACAAAACCTCCAGGAACCTAACCAAAAACTAACGTGGTTATGTCAGTACCTAACCTTCCCAGAACGTTGAGAGAACCAAATTCCAAATGTTATGGTTAAAATTAAGGTCAAAGGAATGTTCTAAGAACCAATACATAACCTTATAACCTTTATAGAACCAAAAGTAACCTTTAAAGAACCTTCTGCTAACCTTTGAAAAACCTTCCCAGAACATTCCGGGAATGTTAAATTGTTATCTTGGATGTGCGTCTTTTCAGAGGGAAGACATCCAAGGGACATTCAGATAATCTCATACACCCCTCTTGACCATCTATTAGACATCATAGAACAGTAGAACATATGTAAAAAAAAAAAAATGGTTTCTTTTAGTTGTGTAATGTGACTGGGTTTTCATAACGTTTTCTATCTGATTCCAATCATCGCTCAAGGTTTCACAGTTCGTCAAACAAATGCAAACACATAAATGTGAACGTGTGGGTTGCATAGTGATTATTTACCCATCAACAATCCATCCGAGTTTATGGCTCAATGATTCCTCAAGTTCTGCTTGACCCTCGACAGAACAAAAAGGAGATGATTACACTGATTGGATTGAAATGTTAATACAAACAATGAGCTTGCTTAAAGTGTGCTAGGTCAAATTGTCTTTTTTTTCCCTTAAATCTCTTAAAAAACAAAAATTTGTGAAACTAAACATTTGTTGTTTTTGTTTTTTTTAAATGATTGAATTCCATTTGAAAAAGCCATACACACACGCGTGTTGTTAAATGACATTGACTTAGATTTGTCCATCGAGAGGGATGGGCAGTCCAGAAGACGATCTGTCCATCGATCTGTCTTTTTAAAGATAAATAAAAGCATTTGAAGCGTGGGTCTAAACAAAATTTGCTTGCTTTTTGAACAATCACACAGTCTCTTGAGCATTGATGGGAAAAAAAAAAAAAAAAAAAAAATAAGCTACAGGGTCTCATTTTGGACATGAAAGGTCTTTTGTCTGTAAATACCTAATGAAAAACGGTTTTACCATTTATTTGAAACGGAGAAAAGATTTTTCAAATGAAGTGAAAAACAGAACTTTGCTTAAAACTTCCAGCTGCTTTTTATCACAATTGCTTCTTAGTGAGTAGAATACCAGAACATTGAAAATGGAGAAACAAGACCACATATCTAAAATGAAACATTGTTCCTCTTACGGACCATTTCACACTGACAACTAAAAGGTATCTACCTCCTGCGGAGGCAGTTAAAACAGTACAATTATCCATTCAAAAAGAAGAAGTATTTTATTTTTTTCTTCACCCCGGAGGTGTAAGCTTGAAAGAACGCTACTGAAATAGTCGTGTTCTGTTCAAGGCCTAATGGGCATTACTCTTAACTTCAAGTCTAGAAAAGTCTTTAGAACATTTATGTCATTGCTTTGTTGGATAATTATTATTCATTCAAGAAAGGTATTAAAACTATATCTAGCTCGAACCGCTCAACATCGCGCACCAGCTCGGGCTCCTTCCCCGCCAGAGAAGTGACATTCCACATCCCTAGAGCTAGCCTATGCAGCCGAGGATCTGACCGCCAGGGTCCCCGCCGTTGGCTGCCACCCATCTCCTCCTTCACCCGACCCCTATAGCCCCTCCTGCATGTGGTGAGTCCGCTGGAAGGGTGGCCATGTCCCCTGTTCGGGCTGAGCCCGGCCGGGCCCCATGGGTAAAAGCCCGGCCACCAGGCGCTCGCTCTCGTGCCCCACCCTCGGGCCTGGCTCCAAGGGAGAGGGGGGGGCCTGGTGACCCGCGTCCGGGCAAGGGCAACTTGGCCATGTTTGGTAACTTCATAGGGGGTTTTCGTGCCACGCTTTGTCTGGCCCCTCACCTAGGACCTGTTTGCCTTGGGTGACCCTACCAGGGGCATTAAGCCCCGGACAACATAGCTGCTAGGATCATTGGGGCTCGCAAACCCCTCCACCGCGATAAGGTGGCGGCTAAAGGAGGAGTATTAAAACTTCAAGTTTAGAATGAAAAGGTTTTGTACGACTTACACACAGTTAAACGGGACTATGATAGGTACAAAATTTGCAAATTTTAATAAACATAAGGAGGCGCAGTGTGTCTTATGACAGTGTGCACAGAGAGGAATTGCGCAATTGTTTGAGGTCTAGAGTGGAAGTTAATTTCGTTAGAACACAGCAGGACATGTATGTACTGTATAAAGACTGAGCCACTGCTCCTTCTCATCAAGAGGAGGCAATTTTGAGGTGCCTCTGGTTTTTTACTAGCAAGCCGGCGATGAATTTTTCAAACCAAAAGAAGGGCATCCTTAGTAAAACCCACAAAGAGGAAAGTCTTGGTTCCACTTGTTTCCAGCAAAAGGTTTTGCCCTAGACAAACCCCAAACAGAAAAGAAATAGATAATAAACTACTATTTAACAAGGTTCTTCTTTTTGTTTTGGCCCAAAGACCACCTCTACACACCTAATATCCCTCTACCCTTCCCTAGTCCCTCACTTGTAGCCCTGACAACCCTCCCATGTTGCTCACCCCCATGCACTTCTTCACCCCAACTAGTGACAACGGGCCCTAGGGGGCTCAAGCGAAACCGCCCCCAGGCCTGTCTCCCAAAAGAAACACACCCAACCGCTTCTCTGGGTGCCTCCCGCCCCCAGCAGCGGGCAACACAAGAGTGACTGGCCTCCAAGTCTGGTTCTTCTTTTTGGATTTGTTTATTTTTTCCATTCTTCATGCCATTCTGTACTTGAATTTAGTTGTGAGCATGTTTCAAGTGAGAAAGACAACCCCTCATACCTAAATTGCAATTTTTTCCCCCCCTTTGGTCATTGAGATGCAGCCAAAATCCTAAATGACAGGACAAATGCATCCAGAAGCAGGCCGACAAAACTTGGGAATTGATAGCTTTGGTTGTGCATTTCAAAATAACAATAAATGAATATACGTAGTGTATTTCAAAGCCCCCGCAACCCTTAAGAGTGCATTTACCAGTTATCCCCCCCATGTTCATACATTGTGGCTTAGAGCTACATGACTACCACTATGTGCCTGCAACTCTTCGGCCAGTGCCAAATGTTCAGGCATATGCGTACGTACACAAGAGATGCAGACACTGGAGGCTAGAAGGTGGAGTGTCTTGCCCAAGGACACAATGACAGATTGACTGTCACTGACGTTGGGGAGTGGGACTTAAGAAAAGATGTCAATTGGCATTGGGTGACCTGCTCCATTCACCTCTACAGCTGCCCTACTTATGGCAAAAGATCTCAGTATTAGTTAATCCTTACTTTACTGGAAATGATCTCATTACGAACAAGATAATTTATCATTGTTTTAGCATGTGTTATTTTTGGCAACCACAGTGAAGATAGTGGGGTTAGTTGAGACTTTCTTCTGAAAACTATTACACAATGCTCTCATTAAAAAGGGGTGTTCATGCTAAACCAACTATTTGAATTAATTAAGTAATTGAACATTATTCCCACATCAGAAACTACCTGAAGTAGTTTTCTAGTTTAACCATGTATTTTTGACCAATTTGCAAGTTTTCCCAATTCAGATCTTGGCCCTGCCTTTGGTTGTTCACCATTCCTTTTGTTCTCTAACACAATTTAACATGAGAAAGAATGGTTTTAGTGCACATGCTCTGCTCATGTTCAGTCTCTTCCTTTAGGTCAGGGTGCCCAACCATTTTTGTCCCAAGATCTGCTTTTCAACTAGCAAACCTCTTGAGATCTACCAGTTCCGTGATATCACGTGATGACGTCATGTGATGACGTCGCACATGACGTCACCACCCCAAAAGTATGCGTCCAGTCCTTAATTAGCCTTCAGGTCTGCAGCTGAGTAGAAATTTGGGGTGAATTGCAGGCATCAAATCGGATTTGTTTGAAAGTGACAAATCCGATTTGTTACTTTCGGATTTGTATAGAATTCTAAATTCTATACAATTTAGAATTGTATAAGGATCTTTTCCACCAGTCAACTAAATTGTTGCTTTGATAGTTTCATCCTTATCCTGCCCGACTTCCGGGTTTTAGTCACGTGGGTTAATGCGCTCTATAACACAAGAAAGGCACTAGATTGTCGCTAGTCGCTTTTTTTGAGTGTCTGAATGGTCGCTAAATTTAGCAACACTGATTTATGTCATTAAAAAAAAAAGTCATAATAATAATAAATCTTTTTTCTCAATTCTTTTTCCAACACGTCTCGCGGTCAACTTGAGACCAGTCAAGTTTGGGTGACCGGTTGGGCACCCTCGCTTTAGGTCTTGCTCCATCTTGCCCTACCCCCTTAGTGTTATGAGGGTGGGACTAAGGGGGTTTTCTTTCTTCTTCATACAAAAAGAAGAAAAAAAAACCTCTTCAATTGGTACAATTATATCAAACTGACTACCATGAAGCATGGTGCGAGAGGCGGCCAAGAAATGTAACAATTTGAAAAATTAAAAGTGAAACTGAGTTGTGTTTGTTTTTAGCTTTTCATTTTTTAACTAAAAAAAGGTAACGTGGTTATCTAAATGCTATGATATTAGAATTATCACTAACACAAGCACAATGGTCCCTCTGTAAATTAAATACTTAAAGTGGATTTAGGTTTTGGTCAATTAATTATGTGCATGAGAAGATAAGTGTCTTTCAAAGGGGTGGGTTGGATCTGAGATAGTACTGTGTGCAAATCTCCAGGGAGTTGACACTTTTAAAGTTGCCCTTGGCAGGAGAAGTTTATCAGAAAGCAAACTGCCGCCAGTTGGTCTTGAATTCAATTTAACACATGTTTATTGACTGGCTTTGATTTAGTAGCCAACTAAATATGCTTTTCCGGGCTTTGCAAAACCTTGGGAGACGTTTTTGCACAAAGGCACTTTGGAGTGATTTTGTGGTCGCGCAATCACTACATCGAAGTACCAAAACATATCCTCAGCATCTTATTCACGACCAATCTGCAATGACTAACAAGTCTGCCGGCATATGATAATGACTGTTAAGCATTAGCGTGAGTGCAAATGTATGTATTCACAGCTATTTGTAATGACAGGGGGGAAAGGGTGACAAGAAAGACTGGTAGGTAAAAACGATCCCCTCCCTCCTTATGTGGCATGTTGACATTATGCAGTGTTATTACCGCATAATTTCCAACACGTGTTTTCTCTCATTTACTTGTACACCCAACAGAAAAATATTTTGCAGTGCACGTGAGATTGAGGCTTATGGTAAAGATTTTAAAATGTGTCGATTATTATTCTAACAGGGAATATCTGAGTGCTTTACACACTCAAATAATGTCAGACAACAAGTGTTCTGTGATCCTACCAAATGCTGTATCAAATATTCGATTATTCAGCAGACATTGTGTTGCTGTTACTTTTTTCTTTACACTCCAAACCACCCGAGCATCAAATTGGGGTCAGGGCAGACAAAACAAATAGCCTTGCTTGCGGCTTCTCACTATTTATCAGTGTTGTAAAGGCTATTTATATGTTAGGGAGTGAGTGTGTATTATAACCTTATTGTATATATAGGACCATAGTATGATTCATTTCGATATTACTGATAGAAATCCATTCTTGTTAATAATTACCTCAAAATGACATGAACCCAGTAACTTGCCACTTCCCGAAAAAAAAAAAAAAATCAAACATTTTCGAAAAATCAAAACTGATACATCCACGACGTTTTCATGTGTAACTTCAAACTTGATAGATTTGGGATTAAATATAATTTGTTTAAGAAATGAGTGAATGTGCCAAAGACTGGAAAGAGGCACACGGGGGTGATAATGAAAGTCCCGAGGGGAAAATTGATGGAAAGTAGGCATGACAGAAGTGCCAGAAATGTCAGAGCTTTATAGATTTCTGCATAGCTGCAGAGCGATTAGATGGACCGTGCTTGACCTATGCTCACAGCAGATTGGAAGCTACTTTATTATAAGTATGAAAACCAAACCATGAAGGAGAAGATATGGACCTCTCTGGTTTATTCATAATCTCACGGAATTCAAAGAATTTATAAGATTTGATATCCAAATCCAGTGGTCTTGTGCATTTAATGGTTTCATAGGTTAGAACTAAGATAACTTTAGTGGTGGAGGGTCTCCATCAAATGTCCCCAATAGATCAACATTTTATCCATAGTACCCTCTGCCGCGCGCTTCAGGGTAAATTAAACCAAATCTATTTACTATTAGGCATGTTTGTTTGAAATTTTGACTTATTAATAGGTATATTATATTATAAGTAAGACATTTTGGAGAAAAAAAATGTGCATTGGATATAGGGAGGGGCAATATGTTAACAAAAACATTTTCTATAGCAAAAAAAAAAATGGCTTCCGACTGTTAACTCCACCGACTGTCTCCACCGACTGGGTGGAGACGGTGGCCGCGTGGTTAGCGCGTTCGCCCACGGACCGGAAGGTCGCGGGTTCGCGTCCCACGAAGAGCACGTCTAGGGTCTTTGGAGAAGACACCTAACCCCCGCTTCTCCCACCATTGGCGCCGTCGAAGGGCAGCCTGCTGCGGTGTAAGGAGTGCAGCAAACAAATTTCCCCGGTGAGGGATGACTAGAGTAATTAAAAAAAAATAATAATAAAATTAACACATTTTTGAAATCCTATTGATCATTTGGTCCTCGTGACAGACTGGCGACCTGTTTGGGATGTACACTGCCGCTTGCCTCGAATCAGCCAGGATGGGCACCGGCACCCCCCGCAACCTAATAAGGTATATACGGATAAGAAGATGGCTGACTCTTGATTATTTGGTCCCCGTGACAGACTGGCGACGTGTTCGGGGTTACCCTGCCCCTCGCTTCAAATCAGTCGGGATGTGATTCTGCCACCACACACAACCCTGTGAGGAATAGATGGTAAAGAAGGTGACTAACTGACTATTGATTATTTGTGTTGAAGTGTAGAGGACATAGGCTACAGTCTCTACTTTTTGAAACCAGGGAAAGTTCCATTAGTGTTTAGTTGTTGTTATTTTAATTGCTATTGTATCAAATATCAGAAAGGTATAAGAAAACATTTTTATTCCATGTAATTCATCTTTAATTGGAAGGAATATGATTGCTGAATGCTAGTATTGATATTAAATGTCATTACAACCACTTAACGCTGTAGAGGAGACGCTTTTCGTTGTATTGTGTTAGTTTGTGCTTTCAACATCTGAACGTTTTACACAAGAACTATCCGGGTATAGCAAATTTGAATTAGCGTAAAATTAATATTAGTCACTGATTGTAATTCATAAATGCTTTATTTCTAACTCTGGGGTAAAAAGTATGTCCAAAGGTATATTCGATTTGCATTTTTAAAGGATAGGAATTGTATTGAGTTTGATTGTAATTCTTTACTAAAATATTATAGATTTGAATACTCTGACTTTCTGATAATCTGAATTGTATTTATAGCTCCAAATAGCCTAGCTGAGAGCATAAACATAAACATACATGTGACATTTCCACAGGGATGTAATAAATATTCGTTTGTAGTTGTGACATTTGGCAAAAGAGGATATTTTATGTAAACCATAAATTCAGAGAATGATTGTTAATTTGTAGTGATGAATAAAAATACCAGAAATGACTATATACTCATTTTATTAATGGAAACTTAAAACAGGAGAATTAGAGTGTCTCATGTGGCATTTTCAGATAGATGATGAGCAGGGATTTTATGATTGAGAAACATAAAAAAATTATGTCAGTACAAATGTTCGGATCAGTTCAGAAGACTTTTTCTCATTTCATGAAGAACCCGCTGAGACCATTCATTTTAGGTTTGTCCATTTGCTTTGAAAGATTTTGGCTGTATTTTTACTATTTGGAAAAAAAAGAAACTCAGCCAGCAGCATAAAAAAGTACACATAATTTTTAATACTGAATGGGCAAGCTAATAAGTGTAGACAATGAATATAAAAATCAGAATCAGAAATTACTTTATTGATCCCATACATGGGGAATTTGTGTGTTACAGCAACGGGTTATGTTATTCATATTCAGCATGTTTGCATACAGGAGGTCCAATGTTTTATTCTCCATAGTGGGGTAGTCCACGTATTAGGTGAAGTCTACAAGTGATCTGTTCATGTTGATGTGGTTGAATCAACCAGTTATGATACAGAAGGTGTTAGGTTGTTGTATCTGCAGGAGGGAAATGGTGGTTGTGATTACGTCACTGGCGGTTTTAGCATCAGCCAATGAAGGAACAGATGCAGTCACCACCACAACTGATGTAAACTCCCTCGACAGATAGTAAGGCAAATATGAAGTACATGCATATGCAAACTTGAGAGTCTCTATTTTAGAACAAAATAATTAAAAACTACGTCAGGAACAAAATATTGTTCCTGCTTCAATTTAGCAAGTGAAGAAAGAGGGGGAAAAACAATTTAAAAATGAAGTTTTTTTATTTTATTTTTAACAGCTAGATATTACTTAGTTTGTAGGACTTTCCTGAGAAAAAAATTTCAAAATATGCAACAATAACACTAGCATTGATGAAAAATTGCAAACTATTAAGTTTATTGGATTTTGGGATTCAGAAAACTTTGTTGAATCATAGTGTTTGAAGTTGTTTTTTTTTTTTTTAAACTTAGATATATTTTTAAATGCATCTTTCACAAACATAATGTGAGACAGTGAAAAATCATTGCAATTGTTTTCAGTTCTCACAGTTAAACAAGATAATTAGGCAAGTGGGAAAATGAATTAAGTGCTTTGCTTTTATGATAATGTTTCTGGAGACAGTAAAAAAATGGTAGTACATTATTTTAATACACGGTTATATTTGTCCTGTCAAACTTTTCAGAGACTGTATTTATTTATTTTACTCTAAAATACATTCATCCCTTAATGGTGAATTAACGCCATATTGGAAGTGGGTATTTGAGCCATTTCTCATTAAATATGCAAAAAGGAAATGTGCGTGCCTTTTCCGTAATCTCCTCTGAAGCTCTGACAATGAACACAATCCTATCGCCCCAGTCGGGGGTCTTTCAAACCCGATTTCCCTCATAAACTTTTAATAGATGTGCACATCAAGGAGATGCATCCCTCTGGTCTTTGCACCAATCAGAGTCGTTCTAGATTTAGTTGCTACTGTGCAAAACTAATTGCTATGAAATCGTCCTGTAATTGCATTTTGACACATTTGTTTCAACTAACAATCGTGTTGGTGTTTGAAAGCCACACATAGTTCTCCTTGGGTATTACGTTTTAAAATGCATTGCATAGATAATGTTTAAAACTTTTGATAGAACAAAAAGGAAACAGAATACATCTAATTCACATTTCTTGCACTGCAAGTTTTGTCCTCATTATGCCAACTTATTTGGACCAGATTTTGATTTACAGTCCAGCATTCAAGTCTGCAATCTAATTAAAAATTGAGGTGCAGCAACACTAAATTCTTTTTTATTTTCTAGATAAGAATAAGTCAGTTTGCCAATTTTCTTCTGACATTTCCATCGACTTGTCTAAAAGTTGCTGAAGTTGGTTATCCGTGATTTGCACTGACGGAAATTATTTTGTTTGGAGAGGAGAGATGTTTATGCTCTATGTTGTACTTTTCAGCGTTGTTGTTTGCTAGATTAAAATGAGATTCTTTGACATTTTCAAGCTTTATTTATAAAAAACAACTTGTTTGTTTGTTGTAGATGATTTAGGATGCCGAGGTTTCAGTCTAATACTAAAAGTCGATCTCGTACTAAAATTGGATAAATTTCAGTATTGATACAGCCATTGCCAAAAAAAGAAAATTTACAGCCTTTAATCTTCTTTTTAAAACATAATAAATCTAATTTAGTAAGGGCTAAATTAGATTTATTTTAGGGAGACCTAACGGTCGACAGTTTTTGCTCGACAATTTAAAACACAGGCTTCTATTTTTTTTTTGACAATTTCGATAAACTGAGAAATAAAAAAAAGACACTCCAGGATGTATCAGACCAATAAACTCAAAATTGGACAATTTGTACATTCTAAAGCTGATCCAGGGTCATGAAAATACCATTGGGGAGACCCAAAGGTCTTCCTAAAATAAGTAGAAGAGGAACTTTATTAATTTGTTAAAAAGGATTTTTTGAATCAGTGCATTTTGAAAAGCTCTGTTTTAATTGATCAAGAACAGCGTAGACTCCGTTTGTAAATGGTTTTCATTATGGCGTACAGGGATCAGGACGAAAGGCTTTTGGTTTGGGAATAAAACCTTGAAAAGAATATCAAAGCTCACCAACAAGTGTTTTAAATTTTTAAATCTACCATTTTCTCTATTGTAGAGCAAATTATGACGATGTTACAAACTAAACACTGATTCGGGGGGAATTGAAGGGGTGATTAATAGAAAACAATAAGTTACATGGAAATAAATAATATCAACCATCATTACACTGTTGACATTGCAACTTAGAAGTAGATCAAACCACAAAATCTAAATCTGAAGCACTGATTGAAAATTTTATAGCATTCAACCCCACCATGAGTAAATGTGAGGAGGCGACTCAAGATCATGTCTTTCCTTTACTTCTTTGTGAATAAAATGTGGGAAATTTTTAATTTAATTAATGTAATGTTGTATAATGTCAACTTTTGACACACTCTTGGTTTTGGTATATATTGGAATTTTAATTAAAGTTGTGGTGTATACATTTCGATTTTAGCCCCTTAGCATTTTGCCTTGTACCATATTTTCTGCACTATAAGGCGTACTTTCAATGAATGATATATTTTAAAACTTTTTCCATATATAAGGCGCACCACATTTTAAGGCGCTACTCTCTGTTCAACAACCCAACTTTGGTCTCTAACTGTGGCCATCTCGCTTTGTATCCGCGGAAACTCTGTTTAGTCTTCTTTACTTGGCGCAGCACATCCTCTTGTTTCCTCCACTTCCTCACCATTGATTCATTGATGTTAAACTCTCTCGCTGCGGCTCTATTCCCGTGTTCTACTGCGTGACCGATCGCCTTGAGTTTAAACTCTGCGGTGTAACAGTGTCTCTTGGTAGGAGCCATTTCCGGGTCTTTACACAAACACAAATGGAAATGAGACGCCCTTTCATAAGTATCAGCATGTACCGCGCACTACTTCTTCTACGAAGGAAAATGGAGTCGTCGGCTGCTTACCGCAGCTGCGACACCTGTTGTAGCTCAATATTAATCCATATATAAGGCGCTCCGGGTTAAAAGGTGCATTGTGGGCTTTAGAAAAAAATTAAGGTTTTTAGGTGCGCCTTATAGTACGGAAAATACGATATCCAAGTGAAGCGTTATACTACTCTCTAGTGAAAGCACCAACATTTAGCAAGACTGCAGTCTTTATGTAACCAACCTGTGAATGTTACAAATGTAGGTAGCATAGTACAGGAAGAGATGTCCCATATGTTAATAGGATACCATCAAAAAAAAACTTTTCTGCTCGAAGAATTTGTCACAAAATGATTAAATATGCTGTACACGACCAATTCATAACAACACCCAACAATGTTTGAGCAGGTAAACTGTGCAGAAAAATAAACTTACTTTAAAACGGAATTCTACAGTACCTTTTATTTTCTCAAGATTTCTTGCTTTTAGTGAAAATTACACTGAATAGCCAGCGACATCAGAATTGACGTCACAACTCTGGCACGCAAGTGCTGCTTGGAGAAAAAAAAAAAAAAAACATATTCAGGTTTTCTGCATCCCAATTGACACATCGAGATCTGCATACTGATATACAGTATATGCAGTAGACCATTACTACTTAATTTCTTATGTGCAGTTGTTTCTGTATTGGAAGAAATTTACGGGACATTTCAGTTAAAGAAAAAAATGTCTAATAAAGGGCCCATCTCATGCAAAATAACTCTTTTCACATGTATCCTATGCACATACACACGCAAAATGTGGGGTTTGCAACATGCATTACGCGATAGTTATGAAAATATATTGATTTGGTGGAGCGCAGTCACAGACCCGGAACTAAGAAAGGCCGGGTATTGATCATCCCCCCGCCCGTCCTGAGAAAGTACAAGCTCCGCCCTCTGCTCTCACTGAGCCGCTATTCTTCCGCCCATCTCTGAGCGGGAGGGGGAAGGCAGGCGTAAACCCGTGCGTAGCGGTTTGGTTGCATCTGAAATAAGATTTTATTGTGTCGATTCATCAAAAAAACATGTTTCAAGCAAGAAAATAAAAAAGACGCAGAGCAGCGAACCAGCCTGTATATCGGACGTTGAAAGCGAATTTGTGAGGGCGTAAGGCCAGAGTGGAGGCGGGTGAGGAGGGCAGGCGGGTGGTGAGGAGGGAGGGTTTGCTGCGGTGGGCGGCGTGTGCGAAGTCCGTCCTGCCTACGTCAAATGCGTCATACTTTAGACAGCCGCGTCATACTTTAGACATCTGCTCATTCTTTGTTTTGTCTGAGCGTACCAGAAATCCACAACAATTTGTGAAAAACGGGCTAAATCGATCTAGAAACCCCTTTGGTAACATATACAAGGCCTGGACATCACAAAACTCTAGAAAGTCCATTTTGCAAGAGATGGGCCCTTTAAGTTTCCAGTGAGGAATTTAACAGTTTTAAAACAACTATAAAACAATTAAAAAAATCTAAAGGCAACTATTCGCGGGTTTTGCCAATTGCAGGTCCATAATTTCGGCAATTATTGAGTGAACACAATACCGATGGCTACACGTGTAACGTTCAAGAAGAATCACACAAGCGTTTAAAGTAATTGTCCTAGAAATACAGACGACAACTGTCTGGACTAAAAAAGACTTTCACACCCTAGAACCTATCAGGTCACCAGATATCGATTGATACAAATGAATAAACACCAGAAACCACGGCAGCTAGCAGCTCATACAAAGCTCCACCACCCTGACTAAAAGATTAGCTGCACTTTTAAGCAGTGGGTGCAGCTGATTGTAAGAGCCTGATTAGAGCCCCGGGCTGGCGAACTGGTCCAATCAGTCACACCAGTAGGCGGGTTGTGAAGCATGTGCAGGCACCAATCATGAATTACTGTAGAACGTGCACATACTGATTAGCCGATAAGAACGTTTTTTTATAAAAAAGATTTGGATTTAAAAGTTATAGCACAGCTGGTGTAGATGGAATGAGCTTACTGATGCCAGTGGAATTCAGTGGTTGAACGTAACGAAATACTGTAAATGTACTTCGTCACTGTACTTAAGTAAAAAAAAATTGTGTATCTGTACTTTACTTGAGTAAAATTTGAGACCGATACTTTTACTTCACTACATTTTTAGAGCAAATATCTGTACTTTTACTTCGCTACTTTTTAAAAGAGTGTTTTACATTTTTTGTTACATTTTCGTTCAGGAATTTGAAAAATACATTTTTTTTAGTGCATCTTGAAGCCGCATCGTCAAAATCAAAAGAAGCAGTTGATCGGGAGAAGAAGTCACGAATCGAGAAACATTTCCGCATTCATTCAGCGCCAAAAAACTAACATCACATATAGTACAAATTAAAAAGAGTCAGAAGATCATTGTTCGTTGTGTTTACTTCTAAACAAAAAGTTGAGCCATCATTACACAGAACAGAGGTGGATCTAGAATTTTCCAAAGGGGGGTGGGGCTTTGACAAAGCCAATATATAGTGACTGGGGGCCTCCCCCCAAAACATTTTAAGAAATAAGTGTCATTTTCCTCCATTTTGGCGGCCCATTCACTGGTCCTTCTAGGTGATAGCTTGACTTGTCCCCTTTCCTTTTATTTTATTTATTTATTTTTTTATTTTTTTTTGTGGACCAAAAGAGGCGTGTCACACCCCTGCAGACTATTTATCCTGGATACACCCTACAGCACAAAAAATAACATTTGAATTATGATCGAATACTTTTACTTTTTACATAAAAAGTAAAATTTACACCAACTACTTTTGTACTTTTACTTAAGTAGATTTTTTTTATTTGTACTTTTACTTTTACTTGAGTAAATTTTTTGCCTAATTATCTGTACTTTTACTTAAGTACAAAAAGTGAGTACTTCATCCACCACTGGTGGAATTAGAGGAACATTTAAAGAGGGGATGGTGTGTTTTCAAGGGGGAACAATTGATTGCACTTGTAGATGTACATGGTACCTTTTGTTTCTTCAGAAATTAAAAGTCCTTTTTTTCTATATTGTTTTTGACCCGATAAATTCTCCCACTCACCGTTGAGTCCTTAGTTTGATCCTCTGGGCACGTGAAAGACACACCGTAAACTTTGTTTTAGGCTGACGGACCGATGCAGCATCCTACTTATTGCTGATGCCGCAACGATGCACACACATAGACATGTGTGTTTAATAATTTGAAGGGAAACAAACTAGTTCCTCTATTTTTTTCAAGTATAGCGTTGACTCTACAAACGAAGGGGCGTGTCGGTAGATCATTTCAATCGCAACAATTTCATAAAATTTAATCTATAACTGGAGAAATTTTTTTACTTAATGCTTTGGTATGAATATATTTTTCAGTTTTTGGGACGTATGTTGCTAGTGTTAATGGCGTATTTCCAACCGTATCAGAGAACAATTAATTGATTCACTTCAATTAATTTGAAATGAGTTTCTGGGGCTGTTTGTGCAGCTTCTTTGCATCACTAACTCATCATGACACAATCACACAACGGAATGATCCAGTGAACTGTGTTTACAGCAAATGATTAATGGAAGCATTCCTGAGCCTCAGCACTCATTTCATTTACAGAAATCATCCCTGCATTTCATTCCATGCTGCCAAGGGTGCTGACAATCCTGAAGAGGGTGGCTATTCCGTATCGATTTTCATCTGTGTCTGCGGTGCACAAAGGAGTTTCCCAGATTCTCCGAATCAATCATCATCTAATATGCTGTAGTCGATAAACACCTTATAGGATGCTTATCTGATCATAAAAAAATCTTACCTTAAAAAAAAAAAGTGATTATTTTTACTCATATTTGTGCTTATTTAAGAAAAAAAATGTTTTTCCAAATAAAATGCACAATCGTTTAATGTTCCCTGCATTGGATTTAAATGATTACCGTAATTTCACGACCATTAGGTGCACCGTACGAAAAGGCGCAGTCTCAGTCACACACCGCCTTACAACAACACACACGCAAGCATGCAAATGTGCGTATTCAAAAATAGATCGGGAGCAAAACTGAGTTTGGTTGTACTTTATTTAAGTAGTAACGATACTAAACAAGCACATTACCGGTAATAGTCTTTATTAAAATCCGTCAAAGTCCTCATCCTCTGTTTCCGAATCGAACAGCTGCGCAAAATCCAACAGAGCAGGTCCACTACGCTCCTTGCTGTCAAAGTCACTGTGTGTACTGTGCGGCTCCTCAGAAAGGCTACCGGCTTTTGCGAAAGCTCGGATAACAGTACCAGCAGACACGTTAGTCCAAGCATCTACAATCCATTGGCAAACTGTAGTGTAACTCGCCCGGCGCTGCCTTCCTGCCTTCCACGGCTCGATTCCCATGTTCCTTTGCGTAGCTGATTGCCTTCAGCTTAAACTGAGCGTCATAAGCGTGTCTCTTTAACATTTTCAGGGTTCAAACAGCAATGTTGTGCTTATAGCACATACCTTTTTTATACACAATCCACGCCCACACTTCACTCTTTAACGTTCTCACGCTTTTCTTTCAGGTCTGCCTCACGGGCACCGCTTTTTCTTTTAGGTCCATGTTTTCTCACACACAAGGCGCACCGCACGATAGGGTGCACCGCTCATTTTGAAGAAAATCTAAGACGTTTAAATGCGCCTTATAGCTGTGAAATTACGGTACATGATTTGCAAACCTCCAAAACTACAAGCAGGAAAATTTATTAGAGCTCTCTAAATCTCAGCAGCAGAAGATCTGAGGCGGGAGCCTGCATTTATCCTTTTTACTGTCGGGTCATAACTCCTGTCTTCCCTTTCGCTACCGTGCATCTGTCACTTACCCACAGAGGCATCAAGGCTGTTCCTCTCAAGTCTTACAGTTGAATGCCCCTTAACCGCTCATCACATCTGTAGTTGCACACAAGCGCGCACACATGCAACAGCACACCACGCTGCTGAATCTCTAAGTCTCCTTTTATTCCTAAATAGGCTAATTTCTCTGCTGATCTGGGATTTGTGAGTGTTTGAGTTTATTGAAGGAGCTGCCACAGATCAAGATGTTTTCTTTTAGCTGGTAATGGATTAAGTCTTTCCTCTGACTGAAATCAAAGACAAAACTGTCACTATGCCAACGGCTTTTATCAAGTTGACCAGCCGTTGAAACTCGTACAATTTGACCATTTGTAACAGCTATTTCGGTCTCACTTCCGTAAAATTTGAACTATATTTTCTACAGTGTGCAGGCTGAATGAATGGACTGCATTGGGATCGGCCAAAACCCAAGATTCCTAAAGCCAGAGACTGAAGAGAGATTTAGTAATCTCCTATAATCCTTTTTGTTCACTCTAGAGATTGTTCCCCTTTAGAAGTTTCCAGCCAGACAAAGAGGTAGATAGTCTGATGGTATCAACTCTAATAGACTGGGGAGGTTGAGGAAAAGGCTAACCACCTTCTCCTGTCAAGTGGGGCCGTGGTTCAAGGAAGTCTGCACTTTCTCAATTATTTTCTAAATTAACTGATGAGCTCTATAGAGATTTAGTCAAACTGTCTGAGGCATTACGACTCTGAGATGGTCAGGAAAAGAGTTCAACGGTGCAAGTCTCTGTGCCAGGTACTGATTGAATTTCCAGCTAGCTGCAGATTCCAAAGAAAACCATTGTAGCTCCATAAAGGATTTAATTTAAAGACAAGATTGAGTTCAGGTTAGTGATTGTACATTTGTGACGTAGCATCAGTGCAGTATGGTCTCCTGTTTGGTTGTTTACCTGATGCATTTCTAGGGGTGGTGAATTACACCCACCCAGTTACCCATGGTGGTCAGTTATTGTTCACAAAACTACCTTCCTGTCTGACCTGGAGCTTTTTATGATGACCATATTTTTTGCATGCTTAGGATAAGTTTAGCTATTTTACATCTTCGGGCTTGAAAATCAAACTTGGACCTATTGCGACCCCCTGAAGGGAAATGCCGAAAAAAGAAGAAGACCTATAATTATTCAATTGTTCGTCTTCTAAACTGCTCATTTCAGAGGGAGTCTCATGGGGTGCCGGAGCCTATCCCAGCTGATTCAAGGCGAGAGGCAAGGTTAACACCCCAAGCTAGTTGCCAGTTTGTCATGGGGCCATACACACATTACTATCCACACACATATTTTGTCCTAGGGGCAATTTGATAGTGGTCAATTATCCAAAAATGCATGTTTTCGGAAGGTGGGAGGATACCAGAGTACCTGGAGAAAACCCTCGCATACACTGGGAGTATATACAAACTCCACTCAGAAAGACTAGTGTTACAAGCCTCGTCCCCACTGAGGACCTTATTGCTGTGAGGCCATTCCTTCACCGTGCTGCCCTTGATAGCATATTCTATTATAAATTGAAAGATAGCTTGCGAAATAATTGTCAGTTATGCCACCTTAAGCAAAACAGAAAATACCAAAAATGCAAATAAAAAAGTGAAGACATTTTTTTCGAGACTGCATCAATAAGTGTTGTTTTGTAATATCGGCAATACTTCCATTACTGGTACAACTTTTAGAAAAATCCAGTTGACTCAACAAATAATACTTCTGATTTATCTGTAAAACATGTTAGTAGCCCGCACAGAGATGGAGGTAGCAAAGATGAAGATGCTGAGGATCTCTCTGGGAGTGACCAGGATGGAGAGGATCAGAGGAACAGCACATGGTAGAGGTTTTGGGGATAAAATACGAAAGGCCAGACTGAGATGGTTTGGACATGTGCAGAGGAAAGAGAGAGAGTACATCGACAGAATGATGCTGGGTTTGGAACAACCAGGAAAGAGGCCTAGAGGAAGACCAAAGAGGAGGTTCATGGATACAGTGAAGGAAGACAAGAAGATAGTTGGCCTGGCCTGACCAAAGAAGATGCAGCAGATAGGGTTAGACGGAAAAAAATTGTGCCGACTCCTGAAGGGAAATGTCGAAAGAAGAAGAAGACATGTACTTTTGTTTGGAGAATTACAACTTTATGGACTATGGCGTTCTGTAATGCTTAAAGAGTCAAAAGATCAGTCTTTGTTTGGGTTAACTTGAAAGTTTAGCCACTTTTCAAGCAGTGCCCATTTTAAAGAATCACTCTACCACTAAGTGGAGTCGATTGCTTACAGCATTTTTGCCAAGCTAGTCATTTCTAAGGAAAGTGTTTAGAGCTCTTTAATTATCTGTGGAAAAATATGGAAACCCTGCTGAGACCCGACATTTTAAAAGAACACTGACAAAAATAATAAAAAGAGTCATTTAGAAAAATTCATTTTATTATGTAAAGCATTTTCCGTCCCTGCGGGAAACTGTGCTTTGGAGTTGTTTTTTTTTTGTCTTTTGGGGAAACTTAAATGAAAGAAAATAAGAGCTTTCGTTGCCAGCTTGCTGGAACTGATGATTGGTCACTTGGCAATGGGAAAAACAGAATGTTTTCTTTGTCTTATTTTTGGTGCCAGAGTTCTTTCCTTGACCTTTGCAACTATAGACAAAAATTGCAAAGTTAGCATTTGGAAAGACAAAAGTTTTGCCTTAGTTTTGTGAAAAAAACTTGTTTTTTTGGGTTTTTTTACTTATCCTTAGGGACTAAAAACTGGTCACTTTTGGTCAGCAACGTGTTCCATCGATTCATCTATCTTACTTGAAACACCTGAACTTTAAAAGTGTATATGAATAGTTTTTGAAACAAACTCACACTGCAATCTGCACAAATACCCTTTTGCTTCTTTTTTCTAAAACCTTAAAATCGGTTCCATTTCATTCAGATTGCAGAAAATTGAGAATTTGCCAATGAGGCAGTTTGTTGTTTGTGCATGAAACTCTTCCAACTCCTCCGTGTCTTACTGAGAGAAAAGAATGTTGTCATCTGTGTTACAGATTAAACACAAGTTGTATCACCGTCTCTGTTTACTAGCGTAGAGTCGGTTTCACTACATTTAATTTTGACGTTTGCAACCAGCGTGAAGCAATAACTCCTTTTAAAATCTTAATAAAATCAAAAAATTGAGTTGTGAAATGTTTGAAAAGAGCATAAATGTCCAGAAATATTACAATAAAATTGGAGGAGTTGTTACTACCGTGTCACAGAGGAAAAAATCTGAGAGTTAACGTAGATTTATTTCCTCTGATATTTCTTGAAATAATTCCTTGTTCTTTTTCCCATTTTTTCTGTTTGAAGTAGTGATATTTAAGTAATGATATTAACAAGTCGATCTACGTTCCAACCCTCACCTATGGTCACCAGCTGTGGGTGGTGACCGAAAGAATGAGATTGCGGGTACAAACGGCCGAAATGAGCTTTCTCCACTGGGTAGCTGGGCTCTCACTCAGAGATCGGGTGAGGAGCTCTGCCATCCGGGAGGAGCCCGGTGTTGACCCGCTCCTCCTCCAGGTCGAGAAGAGCCAGATGGGGTGGTTCAGGCATCTGGTCAGGATGCCCCCCGAGCGCCTTGCGGGTGAGGTGTTTCGGGCACGTCCCACCGGGAAGAGACCAAGAGGCAGACCCCGGACCCTTGGTCGCTAGAGAGACAAACATAGTCGCTAGAGAGAGTCGTCCTGGCCGGGGAACGACTTGGGATCCTTCCAGGTGAGCTGGAGGATGCAGCCAGGGAGACAGAGGCCTGGGCTACCCGTTACCGGCTGTTGCCCCCGTGACCTGACCCCGGAACAAGCGGAAGATGATCGAACGGAACGTTAATGATATTTGTAGACTTCAAGAATGATATTCCGTTCCCTCATCTTCCACCAACCCTTCCAGCGGACTCACCACATGCAGGAGGGGCCATAAGGGTCAGGTGAAGGAGGAGATGGGTGGCAGCCAACGGCGGGGACCCTGGCGGTCAGATCCTCGGCTGCATAGGCTAGCTCTAGGGACGTGGAATGTCACTTCTCTGGCGAGGAAGGAGCCCGAGCTGGTGCACGAGGTTGAGCGGTTCCGGCTAGATATAGTTGGACTCTCCTCGACGCACAGCTTGGGCTCTAGAACCAGGCCTCTTGACAGGGGCTGGACCCTGTACTATTCTGGAGTTGCCCTTAGTGAAAGGCGCCGAGCTGGAGTGGGCATACTTGTTTCCCCCCAAGAATGATGTTTAATAGTTAAATCTAACTTGAATTTCTGCTTCAAATCAGCACATGATCCTCTGTGCAGTCTTGAGGTCGAGCCTGAAGGCAATGAGTTACATTTTTATTTGAACACCCCCCTACCCTTTCCCTTTGCATTAATCCTTCCTGTCCTTTCCTTAAGAAAAAAAGTCGAGGTCCTGCCATTTCACCGATAAGGACACAAAGAATGGCTGAGTTAGAGTTTATGCACACCTTACAAATTTAGGTTTAAAATTGAATTTCAGCTTTTATAAATATCTCCATCTTTGTGGGCTTTTTTAAAAATATGATTCCACGGATAAAACATCATCTAACACGGGTCAATGCATCAATACAGAGTTCACCAGAGTGTGACTCCTTCAACAACTCATGAATCTTATTTTACTGACCTTTGACTTTTAGATATTATTATTCCACCTGGGTCTGTCCATCCCTTTTAGATTTATTGTTGACTCCCTCTTGTTGAACCCAGATTGCCCCACGGTTGCCATGACCCCGGTCTCTGCCCCTAAGCGACAGATGATGTGAAACCCGAGATCCCTCGGATCTTAATACAGTCACTTGCCTCGCTCCTTGACCCACTTTTAATGATTATTCAGCCTGAGGAAAAGGGATTACTTTCTGTCTACAGCATCCTAGAGAAAAGAAAGAGGGAAATGACCTATGGTGTAAAAGCAAAATGTCGGCTGCTTTTGTGAAATCAAGAAAATAACGGTTGCATTCGTTAGCTCAGAAATGAGGTGGAATGAAATTCAAACTGCTTTTGAGGACAATGGTACTTTTTGAAAAAACAATTTTTTGTCAGTCCTCTGGCTTCTTGTTTTAATATAAATATATTTCAACATGTAAAATGCTTACATCTGATTCTATTTTGAAATTGAATCCAAATAGTAAAATTTGAGTCTGCACCAAACTGGTGACTTGTCCGAAATTCGCACAGCCTCTGCCCAGAAAGCAGAATGTATAGGCTACATCACCTTTGACTCTCTGAGTTGAATAAAAAGTATAGAACTTGGATGGATTTAGCAATCTGGAACTTACTGTTGACTTGTCTAAGATGTACCGTGGCTTTGGCCAGATAACAAGTCACCTGCAATCCACAGTTTGATGAAATATTTTAGAAACTGGCTGGGTTGAAATTTGAGAGATGTCCAAGTTTGGTAGTGTAGCGTTACATCAAAAAGGTTGCTGGATCAAACCCCACTTCCTGTGAGGCTAGCAAATGTCTGTGGTAGCACGTTCTCGAAGAGAAAGTCCTCTGTTTTCTTTGGGTACACTGGTTTCCTCCCCTGAATGTTTAGTTCACTGATGACTGTACTTACAAATTTATTCGATGGACTGGTGACCCTTTGCAAACCCCGGATGCTGAGTTTGGAACCACCAGGCAAGAGACCTAGAGGAAGACCTAAGAGGAGGTTCATGGATACAGTGAAGGAAGACATGAAGATAGTTGACATTACCGAAGAGGCTA
The DNA here is from genome assembly GCA_902685375.1 of Neostethus bicornis. Classification (NCBI taxonomy): domain Eukaryota; kingdom Metazoa; phylum Chordata; class Actinopteri; order Atheriniformes; family Phallostethidae; genus Neostethus; species Neostethus bicornis. Next base: position 10,041,801 of record LR738553.1, on the reverse strand, counting down.
GTTAGCTGAAGAAGGCTAACATGCTAACTAGCAACTAGCAAGTTAGCCTGCTACGCTGCCGTGGGACATAGAGGAGACGCAACAGAGGCTCATTACAAATTACACATACTGAAGTAATTACAAATTTGTATTTGTAAACAAGTACAAATTCAGTTTAATACATAATTATACAGCTTTTTTTTTCACCACTTCAACATTGAAGTTGAAGTGGCCTCTGCCGGAAAACTGAAAGCAGAGCTGTAGGTGTAGCGCTATTGATGCTACACCCCTAAGTTGTAGTCAGTGTGAAGAATTATCCATGATTCTTTGAAGCCAGATTAGTTTCTAGAAGATTAGTCGAATGGTTTCAGAATTATCCAAACGTGTGTTTTCTCCTTTGAAAAGTCGAGACTACTACAATTTTTTGTAGATGGCTTCTACTGTTAGTTCTATTTTTAGTTTTTGTTGTTGTCGATATTGAGCTTTTGTTCTCTTCAAAGTCAACAGTCATTCTTTTGAAGAGATGAACCTGATATCTACTCTCAGTCTTGTGTTCATGACTTACACATCAAAACCGTTGAGTCATCAGGTTAACTGTTCCAATGAAACTTGAAGAGTTCAGTACCTCTTTGTGGTTTTGACAAACGTCTCAGAAAGTGTTGCTTTAAAATACTCAATGCTATTGAGTACCTAGGAGGGATTACATTTAAAAAATTCTCAAAAAATAATTCTTTCTGAAGTTCTGTTTTATGATTTACGCAAAGATGCCAAGTTTTTTGACCGGGGCCAAAGTTCCCGGATCTCCGACTTTCTCCATACGTTCACCAAAAACAAAACAGGCAATAGACCAAGCAGATCGGTACTAGTGGCTTTCAGATGAACAGATGAAGCAGGAGGTGATGTCATAGGCTTAGTATCATTATACCTAATCATGTTCATGCAATGCACTTGAGTGTTCTCCATGCGGGAGTTTTATTAGCCTTGGCGGGTGAGAGAGGTATTAATTGCAGGTGTCTCTCACTCATTGCGGGTGACTTGGCATGTCTGTTTATGTTGTAGATGTGTTTTATGACATTTAAAAAATGTTGTAAAAAAAGCCTTCATTTTGTCTTCTGAACCGGTTATTCCTAACACGGTCGCGAGGAATGCCGGGGCCTATCCCGTCTGTTTTTAGGCAACAGGCAGTGTGCATCCTGAACAGGTCACCAGTCTGTCGCAGGGCCACACACACACATACAACCATTTACACACACACTCATTCCTAGGGGCAATTTTGTAGTGGGCAATTAACCTAACATGTATGTTTCTGGAGCGTAGGAGGAAACCAGAGTACCGATAAAATACCCACACATACACGGGTAGAACTTGAAAACTCCACACAGAAAGGCCAGTGTTTCAAGTCTCATCCCACCCGGAACGCAAACCCTGACCTTCTTGCTTTGAGGCCACCGTGCTAACAGCTTTGCCACCCTGCAAATAAGCCTTTCAAATAATAATAAAGAAAAATCACGTATATGTATCAAATATCCCACTATTGGACAGAAAAATCACAATTAAATATTTTTGTTGATATTGTGAAGTTTTATTGAGTGGTGTTACAAAGCAATTAAAACTACGTGTAGTTCTTTGGCCAAGTCCATACTTTCGTCTGGTTGATCCCATTAAAACTGAAATGGTCTTTTATTTTGAACAAAGTTTCTGTCTAACTTTCTCCTGGAGTCCTTCCAGAACTCTCTAATCTTTTCAGGTGTTTTGGGTTGCCTTCAATAAATAATCGCCTCCATCCCTGTAGGATTTCTTTTTGATGTTTGGCAGATCTTTCAAGTCACCGGTGATCCAAGGCTTGTGATTGGAAAAATATTGCCCCGTTGTTGATGTGATGATCCTGTCCACACAGATGTTGATATAATCTGTCACACAGTCCTTCATGTGATTCGTAGAGGACATTTTTTTTTGGTTGCCCGGTGACTGAAATCGAGATGTATTTTCAGTCTTCTCAGACTTGGATTTAATAGTCTTTATGATGACTGTCTGTTGTTGTGAGGTTCTTTAGGATGGGAATTGGAATAAACCCATTATGGTGTGATCCTCCCCTAGAGATGGGATGGGGAGGGTGGGGTGACGGGGCAGCGGCGGGGTGAACTTTGGGTTGTGTTGTTTTTTTATTTCCACCAAGAACAAGAGAAGAACAGATAGTTAACTGTTTTATTCTCACAAAACGACTTCTAGGTCCACTGATCATAGACGGCCATTTTTTTGAACAGTGCAATAAGGCCAGCATTAGATAAGAGGGGCTTTGCTCTGGGGTAAAACACAATTTACGAGAGACACTGATAGAAAAGGCTTATGATATCGAATCAAACTGCCTGCTGCTGGGATCAGGACTCCATGATGTGATTCACCCTTTTAACACAGATATAGAAACACAAACCCAGATATCAAATGAGTAAAAACAAACAAAGTAGAAGTATGCAGACAAACACAAAGATAAATATATGAACAGTGTCAACATGTCACATTGATAAATCACCTCTCTCCCCTCAACGTAGTAAGTAAATGTGTCTCTTTCTGCTTGTTAGTGCGGTGAGGTTGGTTTCTAAGTGAGCAGGCATGCAGTATAATACCACACAGACAGTGTTGGGAAAGTTCACGGCTTTGCGCGCTGCTTATCTCAAAGGGTGAACGAGGAGTGCCGAGTTTATAGAATGTTGCATTTTAAGGCAAGTCTGAGTCATCCCGATCTGAGGTTGGACAGTAATTTCAATGCAAAGGCTACCTAGAACAATGAAATAAAATGGGACGTAGAAGACTGTGTTGAAAAATTCAACAGCTTAATTTTGAGTTGTCCAAAGATTTTTGATACAATGGTTATTTAAAACCAATTTCTTCAAATTTTTTGTTACTAAATAGTTTGCAGTTTTGTTTTGTCCTCTGAACCGCTTATCCTTGCTGGGCTTGCGGGGTGCTAGAACCTATCCCGGCACCCTCTCGTGGGCAGAACATACACAACCATCCACACATGCACTCATTCCTTGGGGAGGCAAAGCTCAGTGGTAAAATTGCCATATTTGGATTGAAAAGTTGCCGATTTGAATCCTGCTGAGTTCATGCCTACAGTTGGTGTCCTAGGAGAAATCACCTAACCCCCAGTTTCTCCCACCATTGGCGTTGGCATTGCCACTCCGCTGTATGCAATGCAGCACAGGAATGTTCCCATTAAGGGACTAATACAGTATGATAAATAAAAATTACATAGTGGCCAATCAACCTAACGAGCGTGTTTTTAGAGGGTAGGAGCCACCCGGAGAAAACCCCCGCATACACAGGGGCAACATGTAAACTCCATACTTCCATACTGAAAGGCCAGTGTTCCAATTCTCGTCCCACTCAGGACTTGAACCCGGACTTACTTGCTTTGAGGTCACTGTGCTAACCACTGCGCTACCGTGCCGCGCAATTTGTGTGTGGGAGGGAAAAAATAATAAATCGATGTCATTATTTCATTCTTTGCAGGAATAATCAGGACAGCCTTAGCCAACATGGACCGGGAAGCCAGAGAACACTACACCGTTGTTATCCAAGCCAAAGACATGGCAGGCCAGGTTGGAGGTCTTTCTGGCTCCACCACCATCAACATCACGTTAACAGATGTCAATGATAACCCTCCAAAGTTTCCACAAAGTAAGTACGGCCTCAATCTCGATGTGTTTTTTGTTTGTTTCTTTATTATTACAAATCACATTGCAGAATTTTGTACTTACAGTCTTGGCGAAGAATACATTGAAAAATTCTAGGGTCTTTAATCAATGGGTGAAAAATTATTTGTAAGCTGTATATAGAAAAAAATGAAAGCTTTAGAATCCTTTGATAGTTAACTTGGCTAGCTAAAGAGTATTTAATACAAAAAGCTATATTGATTGTGCTTTTCTACTTCTTATACAGAACCAAAGTATTTCCATTTATCTACATGGCATTACTTCTGTGTTTGCTACAGTTCTGTTGTATGTTTCTTAGAATTCTTGGCCTTGAGAGTAAGATTTCTACAATCTCGCCTGAGGCTGTTGGCCAACCTTGTCAGTATTTATATGACCAACTCGTTCGTGTGTTTTTATGAAAGAGGTGAAAAGGAAATACATCCTTTGAAATTAGTTTTGATTAGGAATAAAGATGCACACAATGTCCTTCGGAAGATTTGTTTTTTCAGTAAAATAAATAACATAAGCACACATACAAGCAACAGTCTTTGAATAGTAAGCTGCTGAAATTCAATTCAATTTTATTTCTATAGCCCAAAATCACAAAAACAATTATCCCAATGGGCTACACAATGCAGATTGAAAAAGAGTACAAAAACAAGGAACAAAAAATGTAGATACACAAATACACAGCTAAAAGCTAGCTAAACAATTTCAGCACATTCCTGACCTTCGACCCTCCTTCGCTGTGAGGGAAAACTCCAAAAAACACAGCGGTGAGGAAAAAAAAAAGAAGAGATCCCTCTTCGGAATGAACAGACTGTTAATTATTTATTAGCTTATTCTACTCTACAGCTTTATATCTGAAGAAATCAGTAGATGGGATTCATTCTGATGGAAACAGGATGGTAGATCAAGCACAGAGGCCTCTTCAGTCTGGCCATGCTCTGGACAGAGCTGAGTAGATAGGGAAATCCATATGGAGACGGAATGGTAGATCAAGTACAAGGGCCTGGTAGATCTGGTGAAGCTCTAGACAGAGCTAAGTAGATGGGGTAATCCATATGGAGACGAATGGTAGATCAAGTACGATGGCCTACTCGGTCTGGTGACGCTGTGGACAGAGCTGAGTAGATGAGGTAATCCATATGGAGACAGGATGGTAGATCAAGTACAAGGGCGTAGTAGATCTGGTTGCGCTCTAGACAGGGATGATTAGATGGGCTTATCCTAATGGAGACAGGATGGTAGATCAAGTACGATGGCCTACTCGGTCAGGCCACGCTCTGGACAGAGCTGAGTAGATGGGGTAATCCTGATGGAAATGGGAATGTAGATCAAGTCCAAGGGCCTGCTCGATCTGGTGATGCTCAGGACAGAACTGAGTAGATGGGGTAATCCATATGGAGACGGGATGGTAGATCAAGTACAAGGGCCTAGTAGATCTGGTGACGCTCTTGACAGGGATGACTAGATGGGCTTAACCTAATGGAGACTGGATGGTAGATCAAGGTCGAAGGCCTACTTGGTTAGGCCATACTCTGGACAGCGCTGAGTAAATGGGCTAATCCTGATGAAGACGGGATGGTAGATCAAGTATGAGGGCCTAGTCGATCTTGTGACACTCTAGACAGAGATGACTAGATGGGCTAATCTTAATGGAGACAAGATGGTAGATCAAGTATGAGGGCCTAGTCGATCTTGTGACACTCTAGACAGAGATGACTAGATGGGCTAATCTTAATGAAGACAAGATGGTAGATCAAGTATGAGGGCCTAGTCGATCAGGCCACACCCAGAACAGAAACAAAGATCCATTCATGTAGGATTTGAAAGTTTCAACAGGTTTTAGGAATCTTTTTCATCACTCCTTATTAGCTCAGTTCACATTTCATAAGATTTGAGTAGTCATTATTTAAAAATAAAAACAAGCACCATTTGCCTTTGAAACAGCTTCTAAAACAATGTCCCAGTTGGTTTTGTTATTCTTTTATTTGTGGTTTGCATTCAGGTTTTGATAAAAATCTTTTTAAAATTTCCTGAATAAATGTTCTTCGAGTTGATGGTTCAAAGCGGTTTTACGTTTAATGTCGATTTAAGAGCCACAGATTACTTCTAATGATTTTCCCAGTCGAATAATTGTATATAGAGCTTAATTGGTTAACCAAAACTTCTTTATTTAAAAGAATATTTCAAATTTTTTTAGAAGTGTTCGAATAACTTTTGCTGTTTCTAAGCATATTTGTGCATCGATGTCCATCCTCAGAAAAGTACGAACTGTACGTCCCCGAATCAGCTCAAGTTGGGAAACCAGTCGGAAAAATTAAAGCAAATGATGAAGACCTCGGCATCAACGCTGACATCAAGTACAGCATCATTAACTCGGAAGGGGCCAACATGTTCTCCATATCCACAGATAGAGACACAAGGGAAGGAATCATCAGTCTAAAAAAGGTAAGAGGATTTTTAATCGACGTGTTTAGCAATGACATCAATAACAAAAAGTCGCCTTTTAAAAAATATGCATTTCAGATTGAATAAATTAAAGAAGAAAATCTTTGTTTCTCAGAAACCATCAGTAGAAGAAAAAAAAAGTATCCTGCTGGGAATCTCGGCACACAGTTATATGTTTTTATATTCATTACATTTTGTATAAACCTCTAAATGCTTTCTAATTATATCTTTGCACAGACCTCCAGCTATATTCACTCTAACCATTATTTAGTCATTTTTAAAAAAAAAACAAGAAGAAAAAATTACTAAAGTGATCAGAGACTGGCTTTTTCATGATGTGTTGGTGGGGTGAAAAAGAGTTCTTTGACGTTTTAGTGCAATCTATTAATTTTTTATCGAGAAATGAGGTCGCTTTTTACTCGGAAAGGGTTATTTTTTTGTGTGTCTGGATAGTAGTTTGAAAATGAGATTGCTTTTCCATCTAGTTGCGAGATTTTCCCTCCCTTCCAGAGAGAGTCTTTCATCTTGTTTGTAAAGAAACTTTTATTATCATAGCGATACTTTGACAGAAAATATTTTCAGAGCTGTTCTTGTTAGAGAAATGCTCACAAGAAGATCGCAATTTGTTTATTTATTTATTCATTTCATCAAACCTGTGTAGGCAGCCATTTGCAATGGGCTTGTTAATCTAAAAGCTATGTCCTCCCATTTTCCTACAGCCTTTGAACTATGAAAGAAAGAAGACCTACACGCTGAGTATCGAGGGAACGAACACTCACGTGGATCCTCGTTTTTCCTATCTTGGTTCTTTCAAAGATACTGCTACCCTTAAAATCACAGTGGGTGACGTTGACGAAGCACCAGTTTTTTCTATGGATTACTATATTATGGATGTTTATGAAAACTCTCCGAGTGGAACAGAAGTGGGGGCGGTTACAGCACGAGATCCAGACAGCAGGAACAGTCCAGTCAGGTAGGAATCACACACTTTATACATCCTTAATTGTTGTTTTTTTTTGTGTATTATGCTCTTTTACAACTTTTCTACAAGGTGTTTAAAGTTGGGGTGCTATTTGATGACCCTAGTAAGCCCATGTTGCCACACCATTTTTGATCGAAATAGCCAAAGCCAAGTCAATCAGCTAGTGCTCTTTTCTTTGAACAATAATTTGTCAATTAGACTGTAAGCTAGGAGTGCCTGCTCAAACACACCTGATTTGAATGTATAAGGTAAAATGAATGGCTGGAGCAGCGTTTTTTCCACCATCTTTAAGCCAAGGTACATTTTTTAAATTAAAATATCTGGAGACACACCATCAGCAAAGATGGTGGACAGAGTTGCTATGGTTGCTGTACTTCTGATTACAGTACTTTTTAGAATATGGTTGAAAAATGCGGGCAAGTAAACCCTTCCCCTATTTATTCAATCTCTTTTATAATTGTCTAACAATGCTACGTTTTGTGAAGGTTTTGGAATTTTATGTAAACTTGCTTGATTTTCGGACACTTTGATTAAAATCTTTGCGTGGTTTTCTTGGGTTGAAAAGAAGGTATTGTAGATGACGTTAATGTTTATTGCTAACATGCCAGGGTGCGGCTCAAGAGTAAAAGGAGATCAGAGACACATCCCCCATTGGAGTCACGAATTGGAATTGCTAGCCCAGGATAATTGTATTTTTTGGGCAAGCATGTTATTAGAACTACCAAGGAATTTCCATTTTTTTCCGATGGGCAACATGCTCATATAGTGGCGGTATGCATATTTACACCACTAAGAATGAGCGATGTGTTATTGTTTATATTAAATCATCAAAATATTTACCCCTGTAATAATTTAATAATAGGATGAATGTACATTAGTGTACGTTAGAATTTGTTCTGCTAACTTTACCATCAGAAATGGGTACTACTCCGAGACGGACTTTTGAACCTTCTAGAAAGCGGTTATATCAGTGGAGCAGTGGATTTAGAGCAATGGAGAGTGTGAAAAAAAGGTGAAGAAGCGTGTTCAGGCAGGCTGGAACGAGTGGAGGTGTGACGTGCGATAGAAGAGTTTCAGCAAGAATGAAAGGGAAAGTGTACAAAACCGTGGTGAGACCGGCCATGCTGTTGGGTCTAGAAACAGTAGCACTGAAGAAAAGACAGGAAGCAGAGATGGAGGTGGCAGAGATGAAGATGCTGAGGATCTCTCTGGGAGTGACCAGGATGGACAGGATTAGAAATGAGTACATCAGGGGAACAGCATATGTTAGAGGTTTTGGGGATGAAGTTCGAGAGGCAAGACTGAGATAGTTTGGGCATGTAGAGAGGAGAGAGAGAGAGTACATAGGAAGAAGGATGCTGGATTTGGAACCACCAGGAAAGAGGGCTAGAGGAAGACCAAAGAGGAGGTTCATGGACGCAGTGAAGAAAGACATGAAGATAGTTGGTGTGACCAAAGAAGATGCAGCAGATAGGGTTAGATGGAAGAAACTGACTTGCTGTGGCAACCCCTACCGGGAAAAGCCGAAAGAAGAAGAAGAAATGGGTTAGATCCAATTGAATTTGAATCGTGTTTCTAGACGCCGTTGAATCACCTAGAACAGAATAAATTCTGGCTGATATTTTGCAAAGTAGTTGGAGTATGTTTCATGAAGGGGGAACCCTGGGACTGATTTGAGTAACTGTGTCCTAGCTGGCCAGGAGAGACATTGGGAAACCCTCACTTGAGCTTAGAATTTGATGGATAAATTTCAATTGAAAACCTCCAGGAAAAGAGCTTTTGGTGACTAGATCTGGACTTACTTTGAGTCCATACATTCACAAGCAGCCGTTGCTGACTGCTGTTGTATACTGTGTTCTCTATGATTGTCTTGATTGCTGCATTCCCTCCCAGAAGGCCGCGCCAGGAAGCACTTCGGCAAGAAAGCCTCCCTTTGATAATTGTGCATGGCTTCAGGCGATGTTCTGCTGGGATTCTTTGTATCCTGCCATTCATGTGGATAGTTCAACACTCCCCTCCTACCTAAACCCTGCTGCTGAACAACTATACCACTTTCATTGAGATGGCAACCCTTCTACCTTGAAATAGAGGGTTTTAGAAATGTAACAGAAACCTTGAAGGTGTTGTTTGCATCCACATTATTCAGATCCAAAGTCATTGATGTGAGATATGCGAGAAAGAAAAAAGAATCAGATGAGTGGAGGACTCGCCTCATAACACACAGGTTTAACAGATCAGATAAGGATTTATTGGTGCCAGATGTTGTTTTGGCAGGAACAAGGGGGGATTCTTACAGTTAAGCAGGTGATGATAACGTTCTGGCTAATTTACAAAGCTAGCTTTTTTCTGATTTTTATTTTTTTCAAGCGAGAAACAATTCTAAATGACGGTAATTCCCATTCTCTCATTAATGGAATTCCCTCAAAAGCTGCTACTCTGGTGAATATCTAGATGTATTTTCTATTTAGAGATTGGGTCACTCCAAGGTGAAGTGGAATTTAAAGTATAACAAAAATGTCATCCGGATTTTTTTCCCCCTGAACAAAAAACGTCTCCTTTTTAAATCCTCGGTTATATTTCTTTTGGCATCACAAGTTATTTAGTCTGGAAGCTTCGAAATTAACCCGAGGCTACAGTATTTTTTTGCACATTTGTATGCACTCTAAACAGACGTGGATGTGCTCTTGCAAAAAAAACAGATTCATTGCCGCCTCAGGCAGTACCCTGAACAGGTGCCTTGTTTGACGGCGCTATTCTCCAGCAAACCGCATCGAGTACGTCCACTTGAATTTTTTTCCACGTTTCTTGACAAAACTGATGGAGCAGCCATGAACATGATACATCTCATGAGATTAAGTATTGCTAATATATCAATAAGAGGCAATCTTCAGTTGCTGCAGCATGTAATAGGATCATATTGAGAAGCCCTGCCAGAGGCAGGAGAGCAGAGGGCTTTTTTCTTCCAAACAGCAGTAAACAGTCTGACTTATGGAGAAGAATGTTGCAGTGTAATTGTGATTTGTCTGTTATTGACCTATCAGCAAGGCAATTTAACGGTTTTTATATTTTCCATATGGGATCTACCTCACAGTTGAACGCATGGATAGAGATGCCCCTAATCTAGTTTGGGGTTTTGATTGTCAAAGCTTTCCATCGGAAACTTGGGCTCGATGATCTATGAATATGAAGTCACCAGTGGTGGAACGTAATGAAGTAAATGTACTTCGTTACTGTACTTAAGTAAAAAAAAAAATGGTGCATCTGTACTTTACTTAAGTAAAATTTGAGACCGGTACTTTTACTTTTACTTCACTACATTTTTTTAACAATTTTTTTTTTTAGAAGTGTTCAAACCATTTTTGCTGTTTCTAAGTATATTTGTGCATTGATGTCCATCCTCAGAGAAGTACGAACTGTACGTCCCTGAATCAGCTCAAGTTGGGAAACTAGTCGGAAAGATTAAAGCAAATGATGAAGACCTCGGCATCAACGCTGACATCAAGTACAGCATCATTAACTCGGAAGGGGCCAACATCCCTTTTGAATGTACTCTGAGCAACCAACTGATTTGTGAAGTCGTTTGCAGCTGGCCAATCAATTGAAGGCGGGGCCAGGCTGAAGGCGGGGCCAGGCGGCCCACGAGGAAGTAGTTTCTGCTACTACATAACATCGGCATATGTTTTTAAATTGTAAATTTTGAAAGTTTTTATATTTTCGAACTATTTTACTCTTAAAAAAAAATCATTCCCAATAATTGTCCAGTGGCTTATTGATTGGATGATATACTGTATTTTTATATGGATATAGAACTGTTTCGCTTGCTACTTCCTAATTCTCAACCCCAATGATGGACTGAAGTGGATACAATTTTATGATAGTAATTGTCCAAACTGAAGTAAGCATTTCTCAGTTTAATGGAAAGTTTTGATTTCATTTAATTTTCTAAACAACTTCTTTTTTGAACCGTACATAAGTTCAAAGTAAAAAAAATGTACATAGTGTTTAAGTTTTATGGTACTTTTATTTAACATATTCCTTTTAGTTATTTAAAAATGGCCATTTGGACTGTGGTCATGTCAATAGTTTTTCTTCTAAAATAGATTAAAAATGTACTGTTTTTTCATCTAAATTTCTTAAGTATGATTTGATCTTAAATAATTATACCTGTATGAAAATTAACAATTGATTGTTAATGTTTTGGATTATTGATTTAACATGATTTCTTACTTTAAAATAGTGAAAAAAGGCAATACTTATACCCCAAAAACACATTTAAAATACCATAATAATTACCTCTTATTGGGACTGATTAATCCCTAGGTTAATTAATTAATCACAGCAGATTTCGAGTCAGTGGCCGCTGACCACGATAGGTGACGTGCAATTGTCTAAATCTGCATCAAGCAAGTCGAGGAGAACTGGTAGATCCAGTGCTAGGCCACAAAGACCCAGAAACAACAAAAATAAGTCAATCTGCCACTGCTCCCCCCATGACTCATACCACCTATCACATTTGCAGAAAGTGTGATAGGAGCTGCAGCCCCCGCATTAGCTTATTTAGCCATAGCATGGTGTTACCGGCACTGATAGCAGATCCGTTTGGACTCGCGCTTATCGGTCCAGTCAAAATGACAGCCGAAAAAATCCGGTTGTCGATAGCCATTCCTTTTGCCTCATAGATTAACAGTAACATAACTTGGACTTCTTCTTCTTCTTTCGGCTTTTCCCTTCAGGGGTCGCCACAGCAAGTCAGTTTCTTCCATCTAACCCTATCTGCTGCATTCTCTTCGGTCACGCCAACTATCTTCATGTCTTCCTTCACTGTGTCCATGAACCTTCTCTTTGGTCTTCCTCTAGTCCTCTTTCCTGGTGGTTCCAAATCCAGCATCCTTCTTCCGATGTACTCTCTCTCTCTCCTCTGCACATGTCCAAACCATCTCAGTCTGGCCTCTTGAACTTTATCCCCAAAACCTCTAACATATGCTGTTCCCCTGATATACTCATTTCTAATCCTGTCCATCCTGGTCACTCCCAGAGAGATCCTCAGCATCTTCATCTCTGCTACCTCTATCTCTGCTTCCTGTCTTTTCTTCAGTGCTACTGTTGCTAGACCAAACAACGTGGCCAGTCTCACCACGGTTTTGTACACTTTCCCTTTCATTCTAGCTGAAACTCTTCTGTCACACATCACACCTGATACTTTCCTCCACCCGTTCCAGCCTGCCTGCACACGGTTCTTCACCTCTTTTCCACACTCTCTTTTGCTCTGGACTGTTGATCCTAAGTACTTAAAATTTATTAAATATTGAATATCATTCAAATATTGTGATAGATTAAAACCCTGTGATTAAATTTTTTTGTGAAAATTGCACAGACATACTGGAAACCTTGTCTTTTGATGAGAAATGTAAAACAATCACTAAATGAACATGAATTGTTCCCTTTAAATCAAAAATATTTCAGTCCACCATCATTCGCCTGTTCTCATTAAGGGAAAAGTACATTGAAACTGAGCTCAAGTTAAGGGTTAAGAAGCGTATCAGTCTCTTGCTGCTGTAATATTTGGTAAGCCCTGATACTCCTGGGAGCCATGTTTAGCATTCTGGGAGACACAGCGTGCAGTATAGAATAAAAATGAGTTGAACAGGGCAGTGGAAGGGTATGACAGCAAGTGTCACCATCATCTGAGTGGAGTGAAGCATTTGTTTGCTTGGGTTTGTGCCACTGAACTGTCTCCGCAGTGGACGCTAATTTGTTCAAAGGGAAGCTAGAGTGTTTCTCGTCTATTGTTAGGAAGTGGTAAGCTTGCGGTATGTTGTCTCAGCACACAATGTTCCTTGAGTCTGTAGAAGAGATTCCAGCACTTCTAAATAAGCCTGCCGAGAGGATTAAGATATTGTTTGAGTTTAAAAGAAATAAAAAGAATAGACGTGTAGAAAAAATTGTCTACGGTGATGTTTAAACGTTAACTTGGCAATAAAACCTAAACTTATAGCCACAAAGACTTTATATAGTGTGTACCGTGTATATGCAGATATTTTCTTGTCATAATGTGGAGCTAAGGCCAAAAATATGTATACCCTTGACACATCAGACAGGCTCAGATGAAGAAATCACAAGCAGATTTATTAGATTGATAAAAAGTCCAAATAAAGAAGACAAAACAGATAAACGAGGAAGGTTCTAATGTAGGAGCTGGAGCCAAAAACTGGATAACAGATCAAGCATGATTAACAACGATCTGGCAAAGAGTGTGTCATAAACTGATCCATTTAAGCTCCAACAGATGAGTAGATGAGTTTCAGGTGTGACTTGTTGCACATACACAGACAAGAGGGAGGGTGAGAACAGAACACAGAGGGGGAACAGACTACTCTCCTGAGATTTCTAAACTGTTTGATGTATTTCATTCATCTTCTGAACTGCTTATGCCTGGCAGGACCGCGGGGGTGGCGGAGCCTATCCCGGGTGAAATAGGGCAAGAGGCAGGGTCAAGCCCGAATAGGTTGCCAGTATGTCTGGGCCAGTCTGGGCCTTACACTTACAACCATACACACACATTGATGGAATCCCTGTGTTTCCATCAGGATGAAGAACATCTATTGACTTCTTCAGATATTTAGCTGTAGAGTAGAATAAGCTAATATTTAAACAATAATCTTTGACACATTGTTTGCTCGTCCCGGGGGAGGGATCTCTCTTTCATGTGGATCCCCATGAGGTTTCTTATTTTTTCCCCACTGATGGGGAGTTTTTCCTCACCGAGAAGGAGAGTCTAAGTGCATTAATGTGCTAGTCTTGTTTAGTTAGCATTTGTTAGTTATTTTTCTTGTTGTGTATTTGTGTTAATACATTCCTCTTTTTCTTGTGAAGTCCATTGAGACGGACATTCTGTGATTTTGGGCTATACAAATAAAATTGAATTGAATTGAATTGAATTGATGGTGAACTGGAGTATCTGGAAGATTCTCACGCATAGATGGGGAGAGCATGCAAACTCCACACAGAAAGACCACTGTTCCACATTCCGTCCCCACCTGGGATTCAAACCCTGACCTTCTTCAGGGGCGGATCCAAGATTTTCTAAAGGGGGGAGCGTAAGGTTGTTGAAAAAAACAGTATGGGGGGTCGCTAAGGCATTCCCCTCCCTCCCCTGCCCCCGTCACTCCAGAACATTTTGAAAAATAAGAGTCATTTTCCTGCATTTTGATGCCCATTTGCTGGCCCTGCAAGGGAATAGCTTGACTAGTTCCTTTTTCTTTCTTCTTCTTCTTCTTTTTTTTTTTTTTTTTTTTTTTTGTGGACCAAAAGGGGCGGGGGCATGTGCCCTCCACTGGATCCGCCCCTGCTCTTGTTTGATGTATTTAAAAATGTGATGTGTATTTGATAAAATACACAAAATCAAATCTATATTTTAAACACAGGTGATCCACAATGTAAAGCTTCCTTTGTTTGTACAGATGAGGTTTACTGTTGTTGTAAGCACAGGGTAAGGTACAGCTGCTGCGCTGCCAACATACTGCTTACATTGTGCAACTATGCATATCTATTTGCAACTATGACAATGTTGTTTTAAGAAAAAAAATGTTATAAGAGTAAAGCAAGCAATATTTACGTAAGTGGCCATCTTTCCAAAAGAACCGACATTTTGCTAGTTGTAACTTTACACAGTCTCATCCAAGCATATTCATGACAGTGTTATGTAACAGTTGGTGTACGACTCTCAAGGGCTATGAAATATTGCTCATTTCTCTAAGTAAGGCTCAAGCTCCCGTTACTTTAATCCCATTTTCTGACACCATGCTCACTGCGGCTATTTTTTTCTGTAAACACAGGAAGGTGTGAGCAGGTAAGCAAGTATGGAAGTGAGGTTTTTTGTTTTGTTTTTTACCCTGTCCAGTCCGACGTTGTAACAAGCAGAATGGCTGTAAGTCAAGTATTGCTGGACAGTTTTGCTCTAATTAATGTTTATTTTAAATGCTTTACATTTTGGGAAAGAAGTGGAAAAAGAAGAGGAATAGGGTACAGATGAAGGAGAGAGGGGGACAAAGTGAAGAGATAATCTTTTGTTACAATATTCAGCATCACAATCAACTAGCTGGATTAGCTAACAAAAAAAAATACAAACAAGCGTTTAAACCAGAGAGTAAAGCTGACACACATGACAAAATCTTCTATAACAATAACTCCCAACATCTTAATGGTTAGGAGCAAGGAACATAGCGGACAGTAAACAGTGTGGCGCAGTGTGCGAGTGTGAGTCAAAGTACATGCATGGTGCCGATGTGAACCATGTGCTCATCAGGGGTAACAGATCTTCTCCAACCCCAAAAGACAGAAATGAGTGAGATAGAGACGCATGCACGTTTGAGAGACACATTTGGACCTCTTTGAAAACGAGATGTTGAATTTCATGGGGCATTCCTTAAATAAATAAATTCACATGCAACCCGGGCCCGCACTTATCCCAATGCTGGAACCCCGAGGCTGAGCAGAGGAGACCGCCCATCCACACAGCCAGATGCGGAAAAGACTTCCCTATCGGATTCCCACTAACCCAATGGGTATGGGCATCCCCAATGGGCATGGGCGTCCCCGATGGATTCTGGCATTGAGGAAGTAATGTTTATTTAAAGAGTCACAGATAAAATCACAAAGTGCTGAACAAATTATAGTCATACACAATCATAGAAATACAAATAAAAGTCATAGTAAAACCAAGCCAACTAAAAGCATGTTTAAGTGAAAGTGTAACGGAATCAGGGGAGTCGGCCACATAAAGAAGAAGAGGCAGCGCATTCCAGAGTTTCAGGGACTCCAGCCTGAAAAGAGTCTTGGTCTTAATTGCTTTTTTTTAACTAGAAAATCGAAAGGAATGGTCTGGAGTCTAGACAATTTCTTGTTGGAATGGGCGACATGGGCAAAAAGAAACTACTCGACAATTTTTAGTACTTTTAGTACTTTACAATTATAACAATAAGAATGACCGAAAAGAAGAGTACTGTTTTGATTTTCTTTCACTATTTCTTTATTTTTGCGCCACAGTTTTAAATAAACAACCCAAAACAATGTGACAATACACTTCGAAGCATTATGGGTAAAAACCACAAACTAGCAAAACTCCTAGTCTGTGTTCTTCCATCAAAACAACCTCCATCATTTTCATTTCTAAGCCCATGTAAAGGTAACTAAAACTGGGCGTACTCATAAGTAAGTCATTTTTATTTGCATAGCACTTTATTATTGGCATTATTGGCAGGAATCAAATGGAAAACCACAGTACACTTTACTTCTAACTCACAAATAACTCAGATATAAGGTTGAAAACTCTCAAAAATTTGTTTTTTTTTTTCTCCCATATGAGCTCTTTAAGGTAGTGTTAGCAAAAAGAAAATCTTATCCCTCATGGGGAATTTTACTGTGCTGCATTGCACATCAGCAGGCAGCCACGACAGCACCAATAGTGGGACTATTTGGGGGTTAGGTGTTCTTTTTTTCCAGGGACACTTGGACATAGGCACAATGGAAATTGAACTAGCAATTCTTCGGATTCTACCACTGAGCTATGATTTCCTTCTTAAAGTATGAAGTTAATGAAAGGCTGGAATATTTTTTTCCAAAGAAATATTCATACCCAAGTGTCCTTTGAAAAGATACATAACCTCTTATTTAGTCGTACCATTGGCACCAGTATGGCTGCCTGGTTCGGTGCAATGCAGCAAAATTAATTTACCTCTACCACTGAGATAGAGGTACAGTATAGTATGATGAAAGAAGAAGTGAAGTGTTGTACAAGACAAAATTTAAGTTTGATGCTCTAAATTATGTCAAAATTTCACCACAATGCAAAAATATGTTGTAAACAAGCAAATAATCTGCACATGAAAGACTTTCCTTGCCCCCATTGCGTGGGATGTCTTGTAAATTCCTACCAGCGTTCTTCACACAAGCAAAGAGACGTATTCAAAATGGCAGCCTCTTGAATCTGAAAAGTAAACATCTCCACAGCGGCTGCTTATGTTAGAGTAAATGGAAATGTAACAGGGATCAGTGTTCGGCTTCCTTTGATCACACATCAACCTATGCATACAATGGAGTAAAGATGTTATGGAAATGGCATTTCAAATTACAGAAAAAGGGGATGAAATTGACATTTAAATAACCAAAGAGGTCTTCATGAGTCATTACTTCTGACCGCGCTAACATAATATTATAATTATGTGGAACAGTTATGCAAAGTTTCTTGGTCGGTTACTCATGAGCCACATTTGTTCTGAGACCTCCAAGTCAGTCGATTATTCCAAGAATGTATAATAGTAGTACTATTACTTCCAAAGAAAATTTCAGGCTATCTTTAAATGTGAATAAAATTGATTAATTTAATTTTTTTCTCCCTTCTACCAAAATCAAAATGAGACAACTTTTCTCTTTGAGCCATCGGATAATTTTCATATTAATACATTCTAAAGTGAATTTCTCTTGTTCAACTTTTGGACAAAATATCTTCTTCTGGACATTAACTACAAGACTATTTTAATGCAGAAATAAAGAAAAAAAAAACTCCTCGGGATTCAGACAATCTCTGTCAGGGTTTTAGGAACGTGGAAGGAGGAGGACGAAATTCCAGTAAATCAAATAAGGTTTATTAACACAATTCAGGTAAGTCTGTAAAGTAAAGGGCACAGGATTAACTCAAGCTTTCAAAAGTCCAAATAATAACACGGCTCAAACTTGGTCAGGCAACCAGGGTGACCTGGCTGGAAGGGATGGTAATGACCCAACAGGGAGTTCACTGTGCTTGCCCTTAAATACATGACAGGGTCCACAGATGTGTGGAATCAGGTGACCCTAATCGCGGTGATTAGGAACATCCAGGGCTCCCTCTGGTGGTAGGTAAGGGGATCCTCACAATCTTAATCCACTTTGTACTACTTCAAAACATATATCTAACTAAAATATTAATCAACCTGACTCTCATCTTTACGGGAATCGGAAACATGTTGGGGCATGTTTGCTTGTCAACTCAAAACCTAACCTACCCAGTGCCTGCAGGTGACCTGATTGGTTCGGCTGGCCAGTGGTCCAGAGGTTGGCAAGTGAGGATGCCCCTTAATATCTTCCCAACCATGGTGGGCAAAAAAAAAAAAAGAAAGTAACTTTATTTTACATATGGTCTGGACTTGTATAAACCAACCATCTAAACGTATGACTGGTCCACTCATATTCCAGAAAAAAAAAAAAAGATCAAAAAACAAATATTTAATTTTGTCTCTATCCATAGCTTGTAAATTTTGTAAATATATCTCTGCAATATTAACGACCGTTCAGATGTCATGCAGCAAAATCAAAATTTCTTACAGACAGCAGCATTTTAATGTTTATCCTAAAACTCATTTGTCTGATTATTTGCAATAAAATGATCTCATCCGAACAAACCCGTTAGTTCTCATATTCACACCCCTTATAAATGGGGTGTGACTTCTCCTTGTAGGTCTCAGGTCTCACCCACATACTGTATGGATCATAAAATGCATTTTATCTCAGTCATATTGTATTGATGACTTAAATGTTTTAATAATAATTATTTTAAAAGAAATAGGTTCTAAATAAAACAATATCCAAATAGTTCGGAAATTGCATTAAAAAAATCTGTTTGACCATTTGTTGCACTTATGTAAATCTTTTGTGGTGTTGTTGATTTTTCAAAAATCTGAAAATCTGACAAAAGTAATTTGTATAAAGACTGTTTATATTTTATCTTCTGCTATTTTACTTTTTTAGGGTTAGGATTAGTAAAAAGTTAATACGGTTTTGATATCTGAAATCTCAATTGCATTAAGCGAAATATCAGATTGATTTTTCTAACCGAAGATTATGAAATAATAAATTGGTGACTTTGTATAGGGTGTAACCTTTCCCCCCTCTTCATAATTAGCGGGAGAGGCGCTAGCATTTTCTGTAGCCCAGTAATAAAATTGGTTACGGGGTATGGTTGGTGCATTGGTTAGCCCATTGGCCTCATAACAAGAAGGTTGGGGTACGAGTCCCGGGTGGGACTAATTTTGAAATACTGGCTTTTCTGTGTGGATTATGCATGGGTTTCCCCTCAGGTACTTTGGTTTCCTCCCAACCTCCAAAAACATGTGTGCTAGGTTAATTGGCCCCAACGGAAAAGTCCCTAGGAATGAGTATGTGTGGGGATGGATTTTTTTGTCTGGCCCTGCGGCAGACTGGCGACCTGTTTGGAGTGTACCCTAATTCTTGCCTTAAAGCAGCCGATATGCTCTTTAAAATGGCCCACGGCCCTGTCAAGGATAAGATGAAACAATATGAACTGTTTCCACATTAGCAAAGCCACTTGACACCTACTGTCAGGTTTGGGAACTTCAGATGTCGGTACTTTTGTTTTGATTGAGCAAGATCACCGTTGCATAAAAGCTTCCATCTAAATTCTGAATTATGACTAACTCTGTATCCTTCATGCCATGCAAAGTAGGAGCAAAGGATTCTTATCATTGTCTTCTGAATGTGTGAACTAACTTTCTCAAATAGCTTCATTTGTAATACAACCACTTTCAAAGCACAGTAACGTCCTTGGTGGTTTGGACCTTTTTGTAAAAATCAATGTTTTTCAGATCACAAGTCTTGACAAGCAGTATTACAATCATCCCGAGAATCACTTCTCAAAAATAGATACCGAAAATGGAAATTACAATAACGGCGTTGAGTCAGTTTGATTAAAATGCTTTTTATGACACCACAGAGAACAAGCTTAAAGAGAACACACTCTTTTTGTGTGATGCAAAGTAGTGGTGATTAATCTGAGCTTTAAAGTGTTGAGTCATCGAATTCAACGCCTAAAGAAAAATAGTACGAGGCTTATCAAGATATTTTCTCATTCTTTACTTCATTTTTGTTTCAGCTAACATGGCTCTGATAGCTCTATAGTTCTATGTTGTACTATAGCATTTTAGATTATGCATTTGATCTTGAAAAATGCTAATTAATTTAAGCGGCAAAGCTTGACACATGGCCAATTAGCTGATTATGAAGTAGGCACTAAAAATATCCCTCAGGTGTCATCACCTAACTTTTATTTACATGTGTGACATAGCTACGTGTCACATGCGGTAACATTGCATACATTTTCATGCACATAATGGCTGTTAAATATTTACAAAGCAGTTAGTATGTCTCCATATCAAAATTGTTCAAGAAGTTCCTCAGATCCGTTTTGGTGACCTTAGGTTTGAATCTCGGCTTTTTGCGGATGATGTGGTTCCGTTAGCTTCGTTGAGCCGTGATTTCCAGCTTTCTCTACTGCTCAGTGTGTAGCGACCGGAAAGGCAACCAGAGCCCCCAAATCTGAGACCATTGTCCTTGCCTGGAAAATGGCGGAATGCCCCCTGCAGGTCAGGGACAGGCTCCTGCCCCAGGTGGAGGGGTTTAATTATTTCAGGGTCTTGTTCACAAGTGTGGAAAGATAGAACGGGCAATCGACAGATGGATCAGTGCAGTTCTCAATGGACAAGTCGATCTGCGTTCCCACCCTCACCGATGGTCACCAGCTGTGGGTGGTAACTGAAAGAATGAGATTGCGGATACAAGGGGCTGAAATGTGCTTCCTCTGCAGGGTGGCTGAGCTCTCAATCAGAGATAGGAGGAGGATCTCTGCCACCTGGGAGGTGCTTGGAGGAGAGCTGTTGCTCCTCCAGGTCGAGAAAAGCTAGCTGGTTGTAGTTTGGGAATCTGATCAAAATGCTTCCCGAGCACCTCGCTGGTGAGGTATTTAGGGCCTTTCCCACCAGGGGAACACCCAGAGGTAGATCTCGGCCCTAATGGAGAGACTATGTCTCGCAGCTGGCTGGGGAAAGCTTTGGGATCCTCTAGGGTGAGCTGGAGGATGCAGCCAGGTTGGGAGCAGCCTGGGTTTCCCGTTTGAAGCTGTTATCCCCGCAACCTGGTCCCGAATAACCGTAAGATGATGTAATGGAAATGAACAAAGCCTGAAGGATATTTACAAAGCAGTTACTATGTGTCCTTCTGAAAATTTCTCATAAAGTGTTTCAGAAAGGTTGGTGGCGGGTCTAAAAAAAAAAGGCCTCATTCTAATTAGTACCCCAGTATCATAACCAACAATTAATCTCACACAAGGAAACCACCGCTTTTCCTCACGCAGCAGGGGAGAGATGAGGAGAAACAGAGACTTACTCTGCTTGGCTCCTACAAGCTTCCCTCGTCATCTCACCCCAGCTGCATCCTTTTATTAGAGCAAATAGGTCACAGGTTACATAAGAACACTCACAGGTGTCTGAAGAATGAGTTAATCAAAAGGGCAGAAAGTCCACCCAACATTGTTTGTATGCAAAATGGTTTCAACAAAACGGAGTTTCATGTCCTGCAACTATTTGTGATTAGCTGACAAGGCAGGAAGGTCTTTGGTATCTATCTGGTCTCTATATGTGCTGAATAACCCTTAAGGGATGGGAGAGCAATATTCTAAAATAGCTGACATACGTAAGATGGCTGACGCCGATGTATCCTTAGTAAATGTGAAAAACACACATTATAAAGTAATATAGAGTAAAATCATAAACTTATCTTACAGCTGGGAAGTCTAAACAGATGCAATCAATCTCAAGTTCTAACCAAATTTTGGAAGATCCATTCAATGGCTTCCAGATATTCTAAAACAATGCAGGTGGCATCATTGTCTCCATGACATTCCTGCTTCATGCATCAATTAAAAATGTTCAACCTAGGATATATTACACTGGGGAAATAAACGTGGGATTAGAGGTGTAAATGGGTCATTAGGAGATGAATTAAAGAATACACAGTCTATGCTTATTTCATGCTTCAATTCATGAGATGAGTAGTTGAGGCTATTCCTGTTTTGTACGCGCCACACGGTGCTTTGCATGTACTTTGACAACACAGAGAAGTCATTTCACCTCTGTAAACACTGCTAACCGAAAAGTCTTTTGTCATTATCAAATATTAAAATGATTGCCCTTGAAACATTTATTTTAAGAGCCAAACATCCATTTAAAAGCAACGAGAATTATTCCTTTCATGTGTCGTATGGAGGTGGGACTCGGGTTTGAAGATCAGGCATGCATAAACAATTCTCTTTGGATTTTGCTGTATCAGCACTTTAGTGGCTTGGGAGTGACTTGGTTGACTGAACAGTTTTAACTTCAGTTTTTATTTCTTGGTTTGATACAATTTGCATTTACTGGCGGAATGGTGGCGCAGTGATTAGCACAGTGGCCTCACAACAAAATGGTTGACGGATCGAGTTCCGTATGGGGTATTCTCCAGGTAATAATAATGCATTGTATTTATATAGCGTTTTTCAGGACACTCAAAGACGCTTTACATATGCAATATTCTTTCACTCCATACCAGGTAATGATAAGCTACTGTTGTAGCCTGGGGGCAAACTGACAGAAGTGAGGCAGCCATTTTGTGCCATCGGCCCTTCTGACCATCACCAACCAATCGCACACACCATTCAGACTAGGCAATGTGGGTGAACTGTCTTGCACAATGGCAATTTAATCTCAATGGCCATCCCACTGTGGCACCTGGGGTTCCGGCAGTCTCCTATGCAAGTAGTGCCCAGGCCCAGCCTGCTTAGCTTCTGAGGTCCAACGGGATCAGGCATTGACAGGCTTTTATACGGCCACAAAAGTGTGCTCCAATTTCCTCCCATTTTCCATAAACATGATTGTTAGGTTGATTGGCTCCTATGAAATTTCTCCTTGGAATAAGTAAATGGTTGTGTGTGTTTGGCTCTGCGACAGACTGGCGACCTGTTTGGGATGTACCTACTCTCGTCTTGAATCAGTCTAGATAGGCTGTGGCACCCCCTGCAACCCTGTTAGGGATGGACGGTTCAGAATATTAATGAATGAATGACATTTACTTGTGTCAAATGATTAATTATCCCCAGAGGACTCATGGGAACGTTGGGTAGGGTAAAAAACACAAGAAACCTTCAGAGAGATCTGAAATATTTCCTGGATGCTTAATGGAGAGCACTACTGATTATGTACAAAGATCAGTTTAGTCTTAATGAGAAATATAACTCAATCTGTGAAAACAGTTGTATAACGTCATTCGTGGCTCCACAGGGAGCTTTCCACAGTTAATGATGAATTATCCAGATCGTATCACCGGGGAGCGAAATTTAAAGTCATGCTAACAAAACTGAGATTAATGATTTCATCACAACCTTCATGTACCGTACTTAATGCGCAGTTGTGTTATTGAGGGTTTTTATTGTTTATTTGATTTCACTTTAAATAATTTACCTATTGATTTATTTAAAATTTCAAATGCTTTTGTTGCATCAATGCTGTTCTCAGATTCTTGGTTTGTTAAAATTACAAGTTAGACAATCCTGTTCTTGACAAATGAAAAAAAAAAAAAAAAAACATAAATAAATGAACAAGATTGAAACTATTTGCGAAGACTCCAAAAAAGCAAAAGCCAGTAAGTTAATTCAGCTTAATTTGATACTATTAATGCTAAAGTAGCTGCTTGAGCAGTAGTTTCCCCCCTGTATTAGCCTTTTTTATTGGAAAAGTGAGGTTACAGGGAGAAGAGATAAAGAAGGTGGAAGATTTTAAGAATCTAGCATCAAAAGTCCAGAGCAATGGAGAGTGTGGAAAAGAGGTGAAGAAGCGTGTGCAGGCAGGCTGGAACGGTTGGAAAAAAGTATCAGGTGTGATGTGTGACAAAAAAGTTTCAGCTGAAATGAAAAGAAAAGTGTTCATAACCATGTTGAGACCAGCCATGCTGTTTGGTCTAGAAACAGTAGCACTGAAGAAAAGACAGGAAGCAGAGATGGAGGTATCAGAGATGAAGATGCTGAGGATCTCTCTGGGAGTGACCAGGATGGACAGGATTAGAAACGAGTATATCAGAGGAACAGCACACGTTAGAAGTTTTGGAGATAAAGTCGCAGAGGCCAGACTGAGATGGTTTGGAAATGTGCAGAGGAGGGAGACTACATCGTAAGAAGAATGCTGGATTTGGAACCACCAGGAAAGAGGACTAGAGGAAGGCCAAAGAGGAGGTTTATGGATACAGAGAAGGAAGACATGAAGATAGTTGGTGTGTCCGAAGAGGATATAACAGATAGGGTTAGATGGAAGAAACTGACTTGCTGTGGCGACCCCTGAACGGAAATGCCGAAAGCAGAAGAAGATTTAGCCTTTTTTATTGGCCGTTGTATCTTTTAAAGCAAAACATTTCCTTTGTGAGAATATTTGTTTTGGCACTGCAAGTAATTTCTACTTGGTTACAGATCTTACAGTTTGTAGTTTATTAATCAATTCTCTTAATTGCTGCTCAAAGACTAAGTTGTGCGGATAATGTAGCCTATCCCAGCATTCAGCCAAAAGGCGGGGTAGACCCTGGACATGCGGTTTGGATTGACCTATTTGTTGCATCAGCTTAAAACTAATTTTTACTATGTTTAATATTTGGAATTACCCATTACCTTCTGAGGTAGTAGTATCTTTGGTATCTCCAGTGATTAAACTAAACAAACAAATGGCTTTAAGGCCTCAGCATAATAAGTCGTTAGTAGGAATCAGATGTTGATGAGGCTGCAGAGCTCGATATAACAGAGGCACCAATAGGGATATCTGACAGATCTGACTACGGAAAAAAATCTTTCTAGTTTCTCTCTAGACAGATCTCTCTAGTTTTTGAAGCCAAAAACTTGGCATCTCTGAAGATAATTTGTCTAAATTACGAAAAGATTTCTAAATGAGAAATTCCCTTTACAAAATTGTTTATGTGATATTGTCTCGTTGACAATCCATTGAGTTTCATTTGTACTATTTTGTACTTTGAACCACTTAAATTGTGAATCTCTCTCCTCATAGATACTACTTGGACAGCAAAGAGGACGGAGTGCGGCACTTCAGAATCGATGAAAGTAGTGGGGTCATACGAACGACACAACCTTTGGACAGAGAAGACACGCCTTGGCACAACATCACTGTAATGGCCTCGGAGGTTGGTAGGTACCAAAGTTGCTTTCAATATAGCAAATGTTAATGAGTGCTTAAGAAAACATTAAACACCTGGTCAGTAACACTTGGATATTCACATCAGGGACGGTATCTTTACAAGGAATAGATTTCCATTTACTGCGGCCATGTTCCAACTCCATGAAGATGTTGCATATCATCTACATGTTAAGGAGACATCTAGGGTAAGGCATGTGTGGAATTTAAATTAAACTCAATCGTGGATGGTGCTGATAGTGGACGGAGAAAGAAGAGCGACAAAAAAGGAAAAACAAAAAAGTAATAGTAAAGCAACCCAATGTAAAAACAGTTCAGTAAGACACGCCCTGATTTAACAATGTGATACCACCAGATCAGTTTAAATTTTTTTTACATTGTTCAAATTTGACTAATCAAACCATTTAAATTCATTTCAAATATTTGTAGAATAAGTATTTCACTGACTAAGAATCGAAGTACTGTGAAACCGGAGAGTGGCTCAGGTCTTTTGTCCTTGGTTAATGGGACTCCCAAAAGCATCGGTACTTGCATTTTTTGTAGTTTTATGATACAATTTGTCTCAATAAAATGCCTTTTTCCATTCCGTTCAGTCGTCTTCTGCTTGTTCCGGGGCAGGGTAGCGGGGGCAACAACCTCAAACGGGAAGCCCAGGGTTCTCTCACCCCGGCTGCATCCTCCAGCTCACCCAGAAGGATCCCAAGTCGTTCCCAAGAGACATAGTCTTTCCAGCGGGTCCAGGGTCTGCCCCTTGGTCTCCCCCCGGTGAAGGAGGAGATGGGTGGCGGCCAACGGCAGGGACCCTGGCGGTCAGATCCTCGGCTGCATAAAATGTTTTTGTTTTTGGTAATGGATGGTACGAGATTCTGAGGCTATCCAATACTAGAATAAGCAACTTGTGGAAAAGGCGTCATAGTGTCTGTTGGACAGGGTATTTGATGGTCCAAATGTTTCGACTTCCATCTGGAAATCATCTGCAATCTGAGTCCAATCTGAGTTCAGGTTGAAAATGCTTTCCGGATGGAAGTCGAAATGTCTTGATCGTCAAATCCACTGTCCAGAAAAACCCTTTTCTACGATGGGCCACTCCTTGGATGAATGAGGGATTACATGGCCTTATCATCAAACATGATCACTCGCCTTGCAAAAAGTAAGGGATTATCCATGGCGTGGAAAAGCAAAAGACAGGAAAGAAACAGGAAAACAAGTCCAAAGTAGTTCAGAAAGCCTTGATTTCTTCAAATAAAAAACCCTATGCATAGAATGCAAAGAACACGAACCAGAAATTTGATTAACTTTGCAACACTTGAAACAATCTATTGTCGTAAAGATTGGGCGATTCTGGAATTCTTTTTGTCCAACCGATGAGTCTATAAAAAGTCACCATTGATCTTTATCTGGCATTTGTTTTTTATCATCACAAAGATATTATTTTTAATAATAATATTAATAAATGCTTTATTGATCACTCACCGGGAAAATTTGTGTGCTGCCATGACCTGAAGCCATGACGGCTCCAATGGTGGGAAAAACAGGGGGTTAAGTGTCTTCTTCAAGAACCCTAGACGCGAACTCAGTGGGAATTGAACCGACAAATATCCAGTTAACTTCCAATCCGAGGGTGAACGCTCTACCACTGAGCCACTGCATAGTTTTGGAATGATGTTAGAAATACATAGTGAATCAAAATAATAATAATGCATTTTATTTTTACAGCACTTTCAGGACTCTAAAAGACGCTTCGCATATGCATCATTCATTCCCTCCATACCAGGTGATGGTAAGCTAATGTCGTAGCCACAGCTGCCCTGGGGCAAACTGACAGAAGTGAGGCTGCCATTTTGTGTCATCGGCCCTTCTGACCATCACCAACCAATCACACACACCATTCAGACTAGGCAATATGGGTGAAGTGTCTTGCCCAGGGACACAACGGCAATTTTAATCTCAACGGCCGTCCCCCCATGGCACCTGGGGTTCAGGCAGTCTCCCATCTAAGTACAGCCCAGGCCTAGCCTGCTTAGCTTCTGAGGTCTGATGGGATCAGGCAGTGACAGGCCGGTATGGCCAAAAATGGACCAGACCACAAAATCAGTAACGAGTATTTCCTAACGATGCGGATTTGTTACACCTGTTACTTAATTCTAAATTCATTCTAGTAAATCATACACTTGTTACGTAGGTTTTTCAAACTTAACCAATATTATAAAACGTACTACATTGTTTGGAATAGCGTGGTTTGAGGTTGCAGATGCTAACTCCAATGCTATAGCATTTGTTAATTATTATCTTTAATTTTTGTAGCACACAATACGAAGGCCAAAAAAAAAAAAAAATCTTTTTTTTTTTTTTTTTTTTAATAAGGTCACAGTTATGTGATAAAACAAGGTTGTGTTTCCTGAAGGTTTTCAAATTTTGTGCCAATAAATCGCTTTAGTGCAAGTTTATTTTTAAATGATTTTCTGATGGTATGTTTCATGAATCACCTTGAAATTGAGCAGTTTTTTTTTTATTCCATAGAAAGTAGCTCTAACTAATTTATTTCAAAATATCACTTAACAGAATGCACAGCTACCGGTCTACCCTTGCTTACCACAAAAAATACCTGTTTTCCACTGGAATTTCAGTTTAATGCATAAATTCATTCAGAAAACGAACTAAGGCTGAAAGAGGCTGTTTAGAAATGTCATTTTTTATTGCTTGCACAGTATTTTTTAGCATCAAGCTGACATTTTATTGACTTATTTTGCTTTAAAATGAGCCCAACACAGATATAAGTAAATGTGTTTTCTTACCCACTACGTGATACACACATGGAATCACATGGCCATGGCCTTGCCAGGTTTAAATAAAAAAAAAAAAAATCCCAGTAAAAATGAATGAATACATGCACCTGTGCTGTACATGTTCTCCGTATCTGAATTTTCAGATTTTTTGACACAGTTGGCCAACAGCGGTACATTTAATAGCATTACTTTGAAAGTTTGTCAGCGTGACGCTAAAGTTCAGTTTGAATTATTTTTAGAAAGGGAGTGCAGAATATAGAAAAAAGCAGCTTTAATCGGTGAATTGTATGTTGATGTTTGCAATGATGTTTGCAGATGACATTGTGATTTGTTGTGAGAGGAGGGAAGAGGTGGAGGAAAAGCTGGAGAGGTGGAGGTTTGCACTAGAAATTAGAGGAATGAAGATTAGTCAGAGTAAAACAGAGTACATGTGTGTGAATGAGAGGGATCCAAATGGAAAAGTGAGGTTACAGGTACAAGAGATAAAGAAGGTGGAAGATTTTATTTAGGATCAACAGTCCAGAGCAATGGAGAGTGTGGAAAAGAGGTGAAGAAGTGTGTTCAGGGAGGCTGGAACGGGTGGAGGAAAGTATCAGTTGTGATGTGTGACAGAAGAGTTTCAGCTAGAATGAAAGGGAAAGTGTACAAAACCGTGGTGGCCCCGGCCATGCTGTTTGGTCTAGAGACAGTAGCACTGAGAAAAAGACAGAAAACAGAGACGGAGGTATCAGAGATGAAGATGCTGAGGATCTCTCTGGGAGTGATCAGGATGGACAGGATCAGGAACGAGTATATCAGGGGAACAGCACATGATAGAGGTTTTGGAGATAAAGTCTGAGAGGCCAGACTGAGATGGTTTGGACATGTGCAGAGGAGAGAGAGAGAGTACATCGGAAGAAGGATGCTGGATTTGGAACCACCAGGAAAGAGGACTAGAGGAAGGCCAAAGTGGAAGTTCATGGAAACAGTAAAGGAAGACAAGAAGACTGTTGGTGTGACCGAAGAAGATGCAGCAGATAGGGTTAGATGGAAGGAACTGACTTGCTGTGGCGACCCCTAAAGGGAAATGCCGAAAGAAGAAGAATCGGTGAATTGTATGACGCTCATGTCATCAAATTATTTTCTTTTTTTTTTTAAGTCAAAGTACAGTTTAAAGTCAAATCAATTTAAAATCAATCAATTTAAATTGATCAGCAACATTACCTCAGGAGCACAATACATAAAACACTTTAATCTACAAAACAAGAAGGAATCAAAGAATCTGTGGTCTTTTTTTTTATTTTTTATGAAAATAAGAAAGTCAGAATTAGTGGCTATAAAGAACACATTTTGCAGAGCACAGCTTTTCAAAGCGGGGTTTGATCCTGTAACTCTCAGCTCCTACTCAATGTTTAGCTGGGATCTGTACTTGGTCTTCTAGTACGGCAAAAAAAAAAAAAAAAAAACATATTCCACAGGGTCCCCCCCCTGGCATCACGCCCCGCCCCGCCCTGATGGGGGCGCGCCCCACTATTTGAGAAGCACTGAATTAGACCATGTTGACATGTAAAGAAAATACTTAAATATTGAAAACATGCATTGTACTTAATAAATTAAAAAATCAAATAAGTTTATGTTCTCAAGTTGCGTTTTTTATTATTATATGACACATTAAGTGTTTACCTTTGTAATCATCTGGTAATTAAAACGAACTCTAGAAAATTGAATACAAAAAAAAAACTTAAGAATTGCTATCAGCTAACCTGTTTAATTTGTAATCACAATTAGGCAAATCTGCTGCTAGCGGCCAGGTTCTGTGCATGCTAATTACTTTTTATCTTCCAACCTCTCTTTAGTATTCAAGGATAATAGTTACATGCCTAGACACTGTCAAAAGGCAATGATAAATTCCCACCGATCTGAATGGCCAAGGGTACGCCGTGTCACGGAGACAGACAAAGCACCCACACCTCTTACTGGAAATTATCACGCCGAGATTTTAATAGGAGCAAAACGAATATCCCAAGGGAGCAAATGATTTACAAAACTAATTAATTTCACTGGTTTTTGTCCCTTTTGGTTCACCTTGGTACTTGACATGAAAAGTGTAAAATTCTAAGAATACAGTCACCGTATTGTCCAACTTTCCTTAGATATTTTATTTTAAAAAAGGAAGTTGGTAATTCTGCGTGTACATAATAAGAAAGGAGATAAATTCAGAATGATTAATTTAGCAGAAGACATGTGCACCAGTGTGGCTTTTTGTATCCACTTAAAAGTTTTTGCTGACCAGGTGTACTGTGTTTCCTGCTGGTTCGCCTTTAACAGTCTCACTATTAATGTATGCTCACTCCAGGAGGCTACTGAGTAGAGACCAGTCCATGCTTCAGGGGTCAACATGCCCTGCTTATTAATCATGTTTCTCATTAATCAAAAAAGAAAAACCTTTCAAGTAGGAGAATTTGCAGGATACAATGGAATTTGTATAAAATCCAACAACACTGTGTATTTCGGATTAAAACCGCTTGTGCTAGGGAGGCTAATAAAGGCGGGCAATTTTGGACTAAAATAATTGACTAGTTTCTTTTGCTTTTTTTTTGTCTTTTCTTTTAAAACCATTTTAAAAGACATAGCAATGTTTACCAGAAGCAAACATAACAATCTTGCTAGAGTCTACAGGCCCCACCCTAATCGGCAGTACAGCCAATCTGATTGGCCAGCTGCAAACAGCCTGACAAATCCATTGGCTGTTCGAAAACTCACCAAGACACCATGTGGAAGAGCATGGGTGTAAATTAAAAGAAAGAAGTTGCGCACAGGAAGTGCCAATATCGCAAAATTACCAAAATAACAATAAATTATTATCATACCGTCATATTTGGCACATTACTTTGTCGTTGAGTGCTGAATATTGCAAACTGCTCTTTAATCCGTTCATTGTGATGTATTAGCATTTTAGTAAAAGTATTTTAACCCAAAATTGTTTAATCTTTTATTAATTCTTATGAAAAACAAGAAATATACTGGTAGTATGTAATTATTTATTTCTAAAAGTGTAAAAAGTGTAGCTCAAGTGAATCAAAAAGAACTACCAAAGTATATTTTTGCATAACAAAGAATATACCCAGTAATAGATTACAAGGTGGAAACAATGCACAGTCTGACATTATAGGATTTTTTTCTGCAGGTCAGCATTGTGAAGGTAACATAATGCCTCAAAGGTTCTTTTGTAGTGCCCTGCAGAGGAGCTACTGTTCTCGGGTTCATAGAAAATCTACCCCTGGAGCAAAAAAAAAGATATAAAATCTGCTTTTTAAGCTCATTGTGCATAACTTTCAGTGTTTAAACGTTGACCATTTTATGCACTTTACTTAACCTGCTGTGGGAAAGAATTAGTTTAATTTTCCAAAAACCCCAGATGAAGTTGATAAAATAGCCATGTACTGATTTTTCACTGCACCATGGGCATGTACCATTTTCACTGTAAAGTGTTACATATTTTATATTTGAAGCACACATTTGATTCACTTTTCTCACTTCTCTTTTTCTAATAGACAACCCTGGCCTTCTAAGCCATGTTCCTGTTACCGTTCAAGTGTTGGACATGAACGACAACCCACCAGAGATATCCACTGAAGAAGAAGTCATTGTGTGTGAGAGTTCAAGAATCGGACAGGTGAGAAATGCACAAAAAAAAAAAAAAAAGAGCACTTGTAGTTTTCCCCATCTTTTTTCTTTCCCACATTCAATGCTTCCTAGACCTGAAAAGACACCTCAAAGAGAAAAGTGTGGAGAGGTTCCCATTAGCCACAGCTATTTTCCCTGACTGCATGCTCTCTCTGCTGAACTATTGTTTCCATCAGCGTTTTGGGTTGTTCAGCGAGAACAGAGCTGTAACGGCTGCTTCATCATCCTTTATTCAAAATGAGGATCTCAGCAGCAAAGCATGACAGCACCAAATCGAAGCTCATTCCAATTTGCTCTCCGTCTTTGATTCCTCTGAATTAAGAAGTTTGAGATATAGAGCAATCAACGGCGTGGAAATAGCTGAAAGGCTGCTTCTGCTGTAACAGAGTGGGGAAAACATATCCAATACATTTTTTAATAGCTGGTTAAAGAAAAGTTTGAATAAAAGTTAGTGTTCAGTTTGAATTAAAGTTACGTTACAGCCTGAGGCCTGTTAGCTCGGGGGATAAAGTGAGTGGAATTATCATTTATGAAGGAAGACGGTATGAAACCATTGAGCAGACAATGGAAGATAACGAATATAGTTATTCATTAATAATTTGGAAATCATTTCAACTTCACTATTCATAAAATATTTTTGGAGACTGCCTAACAATGTGATATCTCACTTTTTTTAAATATGAAGTTCCACACCAGACAGTAGTCAGTGCTAACCAAGGCCAAACAATACTGGAGTTATGTTCATTAAATATTAGAAGCAAAGACCTTCATCTTTGTCTGTTTGGAAAAAAAATTCCCAATAAAAGATATTTTGAGACAGTTTGACAAGGTTATTTTTACCGACGCGGTAAAAAATGTCAGCAAAAATAGAAAGATGTCAACTGTCAGTCTTGGTGTATTTAAAGTAGGGCTGAACACTCAAACTTGATGTTATTTGTACTTATAAATTTGAATGGTTACTAACCCTAACCATGCTAGATCAGGCTTGGGCAACCTACGGCCCGTGGGCCACATGCGGCCCATTAAACATTTTAATCCGGCACGCCGAACTTGAAAAAATTTAAATGAATAAACCTTGTTAATGTTTTGTTTTCCTTGCATTCTGATATTTCATCACTAGATGGCACACTCTAGATAATATATGCTTTGTTGAGAATACAGCAACAGTGATCCCATTAAAATGTGTGTATCTCCTTGATGTGCACGGTGTGAAAATAAACAGTGTGCACCGATATGAAAAGCCGTCGGGGCCAATACACACACGTAAACAAGCGTGTTAGATGTTAAAACAAGCAAAATGTTACAACAAGTGCTTAGATTTCAAACCTAGTGCCACTAAATGCACGTTTTTAAGTGCTATCGCACTAGATTTCAGACCTAGCACGCTAGATTTGTAGTTTAACACTCTAGATAAAACATTTAATGTGCTTGTTTAAAATCTAGCACGCCATTCTACTGGTCTAATCTAGCGGTTACCAAACTATGCCGTTCATCTGCTCCTGTTCCGGCCCCCTGGTCAAATGTTAGAATTCAAAGTGGCCCGCGAACCAAAAAGTTTGCCCACCCCTGTGCTAGGGGTTAAATAATAAAGGGAATGTTAGGCAATTTGACCAGGTGTGAGGATTCAGGACAAAGGGCAGGACAAATGGGAAAGAAAAAGGGCTGGAATGAGGGAGGATCCTGACATGTGCTACATAAAAGTCAGGCAAGTGTACACACAACTATAAATCTTCTGCCTTGGTTACCACCGGAAAAAAACAGGCTAAATTCCTATAGATGAACAAAGTGTGTTTCACATCTGTTAAAAAAGGCAATAATTAAACAGGAATTATGTGTATCAACTAAATGTTACAGACTATGTAGGTTTTCAGAATTTACAACCTTGCCCTTTTAGTGACCAGGTATCTAGCCAAAACTTCTTGCAGCGATACTTTGAAAAAAGAAACTCAAGGGGGACATTAGACATTTAAAAGATTGTCTCAAAAATTGTAGAGCCACATTTTATCTGAATTACAAGTTTGATTTTTCTTATTTGAATAATGATGGAAAGTTAATGTCTGCAATAGCGTATGTAAAACTACCCATTGAATTTAGAGAAACAGTGAGTCATTCCTTTGGAAAGCAGCTCCATTGTTGGATCGTCAATGCCTTGTAAATAAGAAAGTACGCCCTGAGGATAATCAACAGGAATAAAGGATCTTACACCTTGTCAAACACCTTGGATGCCATCCTCCACAATAAGCCTACCACCGGTTGGGGCATATTCATTGTCTGCTGTCTGGTAACCCATGTTATGTTAGCCCGAGGAAGAGATGATAGCCAAAACAAGTCAAGATAAACCTAAACTTGATCACTGCTACCCACCTATCTAATGATATCAGTAGAATAAATAACAAGACCAAAGATGAAAGACTAAAACAATTAAAACAATCTGCCGTTCCTGTCCATTTGGTCTTGCAAGCCCTGTCTACACAAAGGTCCAATTCTTCTTATTTGTTGCCGATGTGGTAGAAAAGGGCCCTTCCGAAACCAATCCCAACAAAAGCACACCCACCAGCATACTTCTTGAAACACACATCTTTTGCTTATACCTCTAATTTTTTTGCCATTAATTTTATAAAAGAGAAACCAAGATGCCAGGAGATGCCAGGAGATGCTTCCGATGTATTAGCAGCGGTATGACTCTCTTCTTTTGCAAGAAGTAAAAGGAAGTGCGCTACCGGAACTCCATAGCAGCCCTCAGCCTAATTGCTGTTTTCTTGAGAACCAAGATTGGCAGGTCCACCAAGGTTAGAAGCAGGTTAATGTTCAGCGCATGTGACAGACGTGAGAAAAATGTTTTGCCGCTTGCAGTATCTCCCAGCATGACTGGTTTTTGCAGTGTCTCAGTAATGATCTGGGGCACCGTGTTCATGGAAGGTCGCGCAGAAAAGTGAGAGTTAGCCGGTTACCTCAACCACCAATAAACAGTGGTATGGATGCCAAAATCCATCATTAGACCACATGCTGCTGCAGTGAGTGAAACTTGGATTTCTCGTGATGCATGAAAAGCACAGCGTTGTGTGGCTGGAGTATGACAGCAATTCCTGCATGATGAAGGCATTGATTTTATAGACTGGCCTACTCGTTCACTAGACCCAAACCCAGTTCTGCCCCACTGGGACATCATGTCTATGTCTTTACGCTCACATTGCACCACATACTGTCAAGGGCTTGACTGAAATCCTGATGCAGGTTTGGGAGAAGATCCCCCAAGAGAACATCAGTCATCAGGGGCATGCTCGAACAGTGTCAGAAAGGCATACAAGCACTTGAAGGCCATGCAGACAAAAATATCCTTTCTGAAGACTCAACGAAGACTTGCGTGTATATTTCCATCAAATTTGAACCTTCATTTTTAAATTGAAGACTCTGTAAATGATTGATTGGGATTTATATTTTTTGTTCCAGTAACTTTGATTCCATTCATTTTAGGGTTGGGTTCATTCTTTAAATGTAATACCTTTGTAACTTAAAACACTGGGACAACATGCAAACTACGGCCAGAAAGACCAATGTTTCAAGCCCCATCCCATCCAGGATCAAATCCCACAACCTTCTTGCTATAAGGCCACCATTGCGCCACAATCTTCTTCTTCTTCTTCTTTCGGCTTTTCCGTTTAGGGATCGCCACAGCAAGTCAGTTTCTTCCATTTAACCCTATCTGCTGTATCCTCTTTGGTCACACCAACTATCTTCATGTCTTCCTTCACTGCGTCCATGAACCTCCTCTTTGGCCTTCCTCTAGGCCTCTTTCCTGGTGGTTCCAAATCCAGCATCCTTCTTCCTATGTACTCTCTCTCTCTCCTCTCCTCTGAGATGGTTTGAGATGCCCAAACCATCTCAGTCTTGCCTCTCTAACTTTATCCCCAAAACCTCTAACATGTGCCATTCCCCTGATGTACTCATTTCTAATCTTGTCCATCCTGGTCACTCCCAGAGAGATCCTCAGCATCTTCATCTCTGCTACCTCCATCTCTGTTTCCTGTCTTTTCTTCAGTGCTACTGTTTCTAGACCAAACAGCATGGCCGGTCTCACCATGGTTTTGGACACTTTCCCTTTCATTCTAGCTGAAACTCTTCTGTAGCACATCACATCTGATAATTTCCTCCACCTGTTCCAGCCTGCCCGAACACGCTTCTTCACCTCTTTTCCACACTATCTATTGCTCTGGACTGTTGATCCTAGATATTAGGTATCCTAGATACCATTGCGCCACCATACCGCCCAGAAATCACAGTGTCAAAACAAAATTAAAACTGAACAAATGCATTTATAAACCTTTTTATGCTAAATCTCACATTTCTCAAGTGACAAAAAGCAGAATGTTTATCCATATGTACCATGAAATATGAATTGCAAAGATGTACAATGCCTTCTCTGAAATGAATTGCCCATGGAGCGTTAGTTTCGTCATTTATAAGTACCATATATTTGCACATACATTTATTATTTATTCTATACTTAAT
The DNA here is from genome assembly GCA_902685375.1 of Neostethus bicornis. Taxonomy (NCBI): domain Eukaryota; kingdom Metazoa; phylum Chordata; class Actinopteri; order Atheriniformes; family Phallostethidae; genus Neostethus; species Neostethus bicornis. Next base: position 10,005,683 of record LR738553.1, on the reverse strand, counting down.
TCAAAAGTGAAAAATGCTTATATAATGCCAAATGAATCAATATTCAAATTGCACACAGTAAAACAGCATTATTAATACTAAAAATGGTCGCCAGACTGTACTGTGGAGACCTTCCCATGCTGACAGGAAGCATCGAGATAGTGTTTCCCCCTCTCAGCGCCGCTTCTTTCGCCACTTCCAGTGCTTTCCTACCAATTAAACAAGAGTCTGACAAAACTGGCAGTGATGTTGCCCTGGGAGAAACCCTGTCAGTGTTAGATGCCAGCTTCCCCATGGCAGAAACAAAAGGCATCATAACAGAAACTTGCCTTCAGGCATCGTACACAGGTGTATGAAAAAAAAAAAAAAAACACATTTCCAAAACCTTTAGACAATGGGTCAGAGTAAATATTCTAACCAGGTATTGTTTCAAATTAAAATGGAATCATTTGTTCGAAGGAGAGAAGTTAATTAATTGTGCTCCAACTCCCCCAAAAAACGTTATTTTGTGTGTATTGTTTCTGAACAACAGGTGATCCAGACAGTCACAGCGGTGGATAAAGACGACTTTGCCAACGGACAACGCTTTTCCTTCGCTTTGCCAAGCCAGATACCTGTTAATCCCAACTTCACCCTAAAGGACAATGAAGGTAATTATTGGAATCGGTTTATTTGTTTGCATTTCTTATGAGTTTTTTTGTTTTTTTTTTCACTCAACCTGAAGAGTTCCCTTGCAACACTCAGATCCAATCCTTCCAATAAGCTGTGCTGATTTCCTCAAACCTTCATGGTGCAATAAGAATAAAATCCTTTCCATAAAGCGGTTATGGGATGCCCGGGTAGGCGCGCATACCGCCAGGATGTGCTTTGACTCTGGTCTGCGTGAAACAGAAGAGTCATAGAGCTTCGGCATGTTTGCGCATTGTGTTGTCAAATGGATTACCAACCACCCGCCTTCCCCTCTCTGTGTATGCTACCAATAGGTGTTACCATGACAACCCCTTTAGTGTCAGGTGAATACATAGCCCTAGGGTGGTCTGCAATCACAGGCCTTTTATAAGCTCTCAGCCAGAAGATCTCACAGTTGCCCACTGAGAAGGAGAGTTCAGAGCACTCCGGGAGCATCGAAGAGCAGGATAAAAGGAGGGAAGAAGGCTCATTAGAGAGATGGAGAGATGGAGATATATAAATAAATATCAACAGGGATAAGATTGTGTACCCTTATGTCAAAAAGCTTCCCATTTTCGTCTTGCCTCTCATTTTTTCCGTCAAATTGTGACGTTTTGCTGCTTTTATGTATCAAAAGATTCCATCAACGATCTCTTGACTACTTCCACACATTTTCCACTCATTTCTTGTTTTAATACTGATAAAAAAATCAAATGTCAACAAAGACTGAATACATATTTTTGTCCCATTTGGAACAGGTTTTTATTGGAAAATCACAAAAGGGAGGATATCACGCTGGGAGCGAGTGCTTGAAACCAGTTTTACTTTAATTTACTTGCTTAACAAGCAACCATAATCTGTTTTAATTTGTTTAAAAAAAAAGCCTCAAACACTTTCACGGCTGTAATAAATATTAAAATATTCAGAGTAAAGCCCGCAGCCACAATTACACTCGTCTTATCCCAACCAGTGAAGGACTGGGGTTTGCCGTTTTATTTAGTGTTTGTGTTGTAAGAAAAAACACTTGCAAATTATGATAGTTAATTATTGGTTTTACTGAAAAATATTTAAAAAAAAAAGATATCTTAAATGTTGGACTTAATGTGTTCTGTTAATTTGATGGTTTGAGGAAAAATGTTGGGGGGTTTAAAATCCGTGATGAATTCGACCTTGTGTTGAGGTTAAACGCCTGAAAATGCTATGCTAATGTTTTATGGTCGTACAATGTCCAAATGTTTTAAATTTGTTTTCCTTACAGGGTTTTGTTGGATTAGCAGTGTTAAAGTCGTCCACGGTTCATTGTGTTTTGTAGATGTTGGAATTACGCATCATTGAATTGCTGATTTTTTTTTCCTTACCAAATCTTTTAGTAATTATAGATTTTTCCCTTTTGAGTTTGATAAAAAGCATTTTTAAGCATTTCATTTGTATTCTTTATTCAAATAGAGCCTGAGCCAAATGATCTGGCCACAAAACATTAAAAAGTACAGAAAAATAATAGAAAACTGAGATTTTTTTTTTTTTTTTTTTGAGAGTCCATATGAACTAAAGCTGGATAGAGTCCAGGACAGGGATGGGGGAGTCGCTTTATAAAGTTTTGTGCCATTCCGTTCCGTCATCACACGCTTGTTACGGGGTCGGGTTGCGGGTTCAACAGCCTCAAGCGGGCAGCCCAGGCCTCTCTCACCGCGGCTGCATTCTCCAGCTCACCGGGAAGGATCCCAAGTCGTTCCCCGGCCAGCTGTGAGACATAGTCTCTCCAGCGGGTCCGGGGTCTGCCCTTTGGTCTCCTCCTCATTCTTTCGGTCACCACCCACAGCTGGTGACCATAGGTGAAGGTGGGAACGTAGACCGACTTGTAAATCGAGAGCTTTGCTTCCGACTCAGCTCTCTCTTTACCACGACGGACCGATGCAGCTTCCTAGTTTTTGCTGATGCCGCACCGATCCGCATGTCGATCTCCCGCTCCATCCTTCCCCCACTCGTGAACAAGACCCTGAGATACTTACACTCCTCCACTTGGGGCAGGACCCTGTCCCTGACCCGCAGGGGGCATTCCACCCTTTTCCGAGCGAGGACCATGGTCTCGGATTTGGAGGCGCTAATTCCCATCCCGGCCGCTTCACACTCGGCAGCAAATCGATCCAGCGAGAGCTGGAGATCACGGTCCGATGAAGCCAACAGGACCACATCATCCGCAAAAAGCAGAGATCTGATCCTGAGGTCACCAAACCGGATCCCTCCAACGCCTCGGCTGCGCCTAGATATTCTGTCCATAAAGGTGATGAACAGAATCGGTGACAAAGGACAGCCTTGGCGGAGTCCAACTCTCACTGGAAATGGAATCGACATACTGCCAGCAATTCGGACCAAGCTCTGGCTCCGGTCGTACAAAGATCGGACAGCCCGTACTAAGTTTTGTGCCATGTTCACAGAATTAGAGATGGGTAGGCAGACACTATCGTCTGTTCTGTTGACTTTTATAATTAAAGTAAACCCGTCACACTGAAAGCAGTTCATTTCTTTGCTGGTGTTGCAGAGTGGATAGCCGGTTTGTGTCTAATACCACCCTATGTTGTTGCGCAACGGCTGAAAATCCCTTTCAGTCACTTATAGCACTAACTCTCTCATGACCTCCTTTCTTTCTCAGTTACACTTTTCTTACAAAAGGAACTTCCTGAAACTCGTATTTGTAGCTCTGCACATAATTTTGCCCGAAAGGGAGAAAAGACTTAGTATAAGACGTTGATCGCTCAAGCATCTCTGCCGCTGAATTCCATCTGAAGTTGATTCATCCTTCTCCTCTCTAATAATTAGAAAGTTCTGAGTTTCAGAATCAATTAAAGAACTCAGGAAGATATTTTTTTGTCATGCTTGATAATATCAAAGGCATTTAAAGACATATTTTAGGTATCATTCTTCTGCTTTGATGGAGACTCTCCATCTTCTGCTGATTATTCGGTGTTATATCACAAGCACAGAAATCCTAGCAGAAAGATCAGACTTCCTTCAACCCAGCTACATCGTTAACTCATTCCTGGGCCGTTCCCGGGCCAGCTAGGATGTAGCATCTCCAATTGTTCTTAGATCTCCTCACAGTAAGTTGTCCCCAGAACATCGCACCTCCAAGGTGTCTTAAAAAACATTCTGACACAATGCCCAAACTAATCCGTCTAGTTCATCTCTAAATGGAGGAGAAACAGTGCTACGCCAAGCCCGGCAGCTTATATTTGCAATGTTGTTCTGTCAGTCATGTCACAAACTGGCTCTGGGACAAAAACAAAGGAAACAGAGACAAAGTCTGGGCCAAATCAAATTAAGTTTATCATCAAATAAAGACACAATTATCATAAATACAAATTCAGCATTGAAGAAACTGAAAAACCTGAAGCATACTTGACCTTCAGATGAAAAAACAGAGAGAGAAAACAATTAATGCTGGCATCTCCTTAAAAAATGAGCCCCAGCGGGCTCACTCAGACGGCCCTGCCCCTGCCTGCAGGAGGCTCCGCCCCTGCCACGCAAGGCAAGAGCCGTGACAGTCACCACCAACAGCTGGTGACTATAAGTTAGGGTCAGAACGCAAATCGAAGAACCAGTGTACTTTTCTAATTGTTGCAGACCTTCGAGATTCTTAAAATCTTCTTGCTGGTGCAGAATCCCCAATCTGGGACACCATATTTTTTAACTTTTTTATCAAATCAGAGGAATTTGGAGAGTTACACAGTACCACAGCTGGCTAGCATTCTGGCTTCAAAGAAAGAAAGTCGGGGTTTGAGTTCAGGAAAAGTGAGGCGCGTGGCGTTGGCTGTTCTTTGTACACTGGCCTAACATGTGTGTTAGTTTAATTGACTACTGGGAAGTGGCCCAGGGAGTAAGTGTGTGCATGGATGGTTGTCTTTGTCAAGATGTGGCTGTAGACTTGCGGGTCAGGGACAGGGTTCTGCCCCAAAGAGGAGGAGTTTAAGTATCTCGGGGTCTTGTTCACGAGTGGGGGAAGGATGGAGCGGGAGATCGACAGGCGGATCGGTGCGGCATCAGCATTAACTAGGGCGCTGCATTGGTCCGTCATGGTAAAGAGAGAGCTGTGCCGAAAAGCAAAGCTCTCGATTTACAAGTCGATCTACGTTCCAACCCTCACCTATGGTCTCCAGCTGTGGGTGGTGACCGAAAGAATGAGATTGTGGGTACAAGCGGCCGAGATGAGCTTCCTCCGCAGGGTCGCTGGGCTCTCACTCAGAGATTGAGTGAGGAGCTCTGCCATCCGGGAGGAGCTTGGTGTCGAGCCGCTCCTCCTCCAGGTCGAGAGGAGCCAGATGGGGTGGTTCGGGCATCTGGTCAGGATGCCCCCCGAGCGCCTCGCAGGCGAGGTGTTTCAGGCACGTCCCACCGGGAGGAGATCAAGGGGCAGACCCAGGACCCACTGGAGAGACTATGTCCCACAGCAGGTCGGGGAACAACTTGGGATCCTTCTGGGTGAGCTGGAGGATGCAGCCGGGGTGAGAAAGGCCTGGGCTACCCGTTTGAGGCTGTTGCCCCTGCGACCCGACCCCGGAACAAGCGGAAGATGATGGAACGAAACGGAACGGAGCTTTAGACTTGCGACCTGTTTAGGCTTTTCCCCAGCTGGGATAGGCTCTGGCACCCCCACAATCCCTAAAGATATTAGATGACGAAAGATGACTTAATGAATGAAATCCCTATTTCAAGCTCTAGTGAAATCACAACCTACTCTAGAAGAGAGTGAAACCAGTACACTATAAACCTAAATTATTATCTTTATGCGTTGATTCAGGCAGAACGCCAAATACTCTACAATAAGCACAGGTCAGACACCTACAACATTTTAATGGCACCATTAACACTGAAAACCAATGGAGCTGTTTTGCTCAGGTGCTCTGGGGAATCAGTTTGTGTTAAACCCATCCTGTTAAACATCCTTTCCATACATTCTTCTCAACTACCTACTTTCCAATGACTGGAAATCGAATACCTCTTTGATCCGGTTATCTGTCACAATTAATGACATTTTGGCTCAAAATGGCAATTAAACTGAAGCTGTGATCTCTAGATAAAACGCCATACCGAACAACATCAATTGATTTCCGAAGGCATTTCCTTTCCATGTGCACGCACAGCATCCAAGAATATAATAGTTAATCAGCTGTTGGGAAGATTGCTGTCAAGCCATATGTGGGAAGCTTAATTAGCTTTCATGCCATCGAGGTTCCTATTGCAATATGGTTTTACTTCAAGTTTCTAACAGTTGTTCTTGCGTAACTGCGTATGTAAAGTGCTGAAAAGAAAGTAGGAAGCCAAAAACTTGCATAAAAAAGTAAAGAAATGTGACCGTTTTTTTTTTCTATTAGATGACAAATGAAATGGTCCAATTTTTTAAAAAAATTAAAGTTATTTGGTAGATATGCTTTTTATGCTAAAAATTAATAGCATTCGGCCTTATCTATAAACTAATTTGCAACGTAAGGCGTTATATGAGTTGGAAATGCTCAGCAGATACAGTGGAAATGTAACTCAATTAGGTGCTGTTGGAAAAAGCGTCCCAATATGAAGACGCACTTTTAAGCCTTTTTGTTTTTACTGCAAAGAGATTATGGAAGTTAATTCAAACAGTACAAAAAAGATTCCCCTTAAATACAACATGAGTGTGTCATAAATAGCTAAAAACCTCTCTGTATTTTATTATGTAGGCAACAGACATCTAGCGATGCCCTTTTATTGCACGGCGTGTTATTTTAAGTTCTCCTGAGTCAGGCTAATCCCTGTTGAATAAAGATTTCTATTTTTTAAAAGCATTTTATATGAATGCCTCGCTCTTCTGCCTCAAATGCCAATAATTTATGATGAAAAATGCATTCAAGTTGGAACAAAATTGGCTATTAATGTATATTTAAGGACGCATGTGATTTGTAGACTGGAAATTCATTTATGTTTTAAAATGTATTTTAGTTTCATTGGAGGTATTTTGAGTCAATATGTAACTTTCTGTCATGGAACAGACTGGTAATCTGTTGAGGGTGTACCCCTTTTCTTGCCTGTGAGCATCTGGGATAAGCATTGGTACCACCAACCTGAAAGGGATAACCAATTCAAAAGATGAATAACTGCAACTTTCTTGTCTTTCGTTTCATGCTTTCCACGTCCTAATAAAGCAAGTATGGGGTTTGTTCAAGACCTAGTGGTCAATAGTTTTTTACTCGTTGTGTCCAAAATTTGGCGACATCGCAGCTTACGATATTAGCTACTGTTAGGAGAGATACATTTTGAAAGAAATATCTCCGTGATACAAAGGTCTTTATGTTAGGTTTGTTCTATAATGTCGTTACCACTTGATGTGTTGTTAGAGATGTGGGAACTTTGACTCTGACCTTTACGATTATCCATCACATCGTTTCTGTCTAAACGACATTGCGGCTCAAGTTCTATGACATGTCAAACTGTTTACACATCTAAAGGATACTTACGTGCAGGGCTGATTTTTTTTAAGGTACTATATTTATCCCTCAAATGGAAAAATTTCTATGCTGGATTACACCACACCAGGTAGCCAAGACGCCAATGGTGGGAGAAACAAAGGGTTAGGTGTCTTCCCCAAGAACAGCTTTTTTTGGAGATAAAATCAGAGAGGCCAGACTGAGATGGTTTGGACATGTGCAGAGGAGAGAGAGAGTGTACACCGAAAGCAGGATGCTGGATTTGGAACCACCAGGAAAGAGGACTAGAGGAAGACCAAAGAGGAGGTTCATGGATACAGTGAAGGAAGGCATGAAGATAGTTGGCGTGACCAAAGAAGATGCAGCAGATAGGGTTAGATGGAAGAAACTGACTTGCTGTGGCGACCCCTGAAGGGAAACGCCGCAAAAAGAAGGTGTCTTCCCCAAGGACACTCTGCCACTGAGCTAACACCTCCGTCCTTTGGTTTATAATACATTAGAAATTGTTGGAGTGAATTTATTTAAAAATGAAGCATAATATTGCAACAAAAGTGTGTTTTTTGTTAAGAATAAAAATAAACTTGCATATTAAAAGAATAAAAAAAGAAAAAATCGCCATACAAAAACCACAAAAGGCAAAGAAAAAAAAATGAGCCAAGTGTAAAAAATGTCATAATTATTTTAAAATAGAAACTCTATAGTACAAATTGTTTTGAAGTGTTTTATGTTTTTTCTCTGAAACGATCTAACTACAGGGATGTCCTTGTTCTGTTTACTTCAAATATATATGATTTACTACAGTACAATAAATACATTTGCCCCGAGATTTGCATCTTCTCCCGTGTCAGCATGGGTTTTCTCCAGGTTCTCCAGTCCCCTCCAAAAACATGCATGTGAAGTTGATTGGCCGCTATGAAATCGTTCCTATGAATGAGTGTGTGTAGATTTTCGTGTGTGTGCCCCACGACAGACTGGCAACCTGTTCGGGGTGTAACCCACCTCTTGCTTTAAATCAGCCAGGATAGGCTCCAGTACCCCTTAATTCCATTAGGAATTAAGCGATTCAGAAGTTGAAACAAAATATTTTAAAAATAAAGCATAACCAACTTGTCAACCACAAATTGATAAAAACAAATATTTTCTCTGTAGTCGTGGTTTTGACGTGAGAATCATATCGACCAAAAAGCAATCGTGACCAGTTTGATTTCCCTAAAATAGTGGCACTACTTTACTTTCTGTTAGATTCCAAGTGCCAACTCCAGAAAAACCGATTCCCATCAGCGGGCACCTACACACACCCACCAAAAGTTCACAAGGAAAGCAGTTAAGTGCATGTGTAGGCAAGTGTGAAGTCTATGGAGACGTGGTTGCGTCGCAGGTGTCTGTTGTAGATTTATTTTTGGTTTTGCTTGCTTGGTTACAGCCACGTTTATTTTAGACTGAAAAAGTGCAGATAGTCAAACTTTGATTGATATGTTTACATGATGCGTCGATCGGAGCTGGTACTCATACGTATACACATGGTGACCAAATGTTTAACAATTCAAACATTATCATACGGCATCTATGTTTCCAATAAAAAGTCTTTATGCATATAAATATACAGTCTATTTTTATATATAAATAAAATATACATATATATTCTTATTCTTTTCGTTCCATCGTCTTGCGCTTATTCGGGGCCGGGTCGCGGGTGGCAACACCCTCAGATGGGAAGCCCAGGCTTCTCTCACCATGGCTGTTTCCTCTAGCTCACCTGGCAGGATACCGAGGCGTTTCCTGGCCAGCTGTGAGACATGGTATCTAAAGTGGTTCAACCTCTGGGTCTCCTCCAGCTGGGAGGCATCCTATCCAGATTCCCGAACCACCCCATTTGGCTTTTTTGACCCACAGTAGCAGCGGCTCTACTTCTAGACCTTTCCGGATGGCAGGGCTCCTCACTCTACCTCTGAGTGAAAGCCCTGCCACCATGCGGACGAAGCTCAATTTGGCTGCTTGTAGACGGCTACAAGCAGTAGATCTTGTTCTTTCGGTCACCACCCACATTAATTTACACATCTCTATGAAAGTATGTACATACAAAAGGAACTTTTTCCACTTGGTGGACAGGCTTTCACTGGTAGAAAACAAGTGCTATTGGCATGTAGCGCCAATAGTATTATCACAACTCGTGGCGGTGGAATACAGCCCTACTAGCGCTAAAACAAGAAGAGATACTACTATTTCCCATTGACTCTGTAGAGAAACTGGCTATAGCAATTGCCTTTGCCTGTGTACCAAATAGGAAGTAGCTTCGGGATTTAAAACACCTCAGTGCCCACTGTCCAAGGACTTCTACTGAAAAAGGGTTAGGGCCAACCCTAACCTAACCCTTGGAAGTTGTTATTCAGTCATGACATACAGTCTCGCTCTGTAAACTTTGCCATAAGCCTTTTGCCATAGTTCTGATGGGGCATTTCTTCATTACAACATAAGCCATTCAAGGTAATACGGGCCTATCTGCAGCCAACATCCCACTTAGGGACATTTAACAAGTTTCGTAAGCAAATTTTTCTTAGCTAACCCCCAGGAAGCTAGACAATGAGCGTGACAGATGAGCAATTGCCGCACGTCGCTTTTCAGTGGCAAGAGTGTGTACTTTCGAAAAGCTCACCCCTGGTTGGCGTGATAGGTACCATGCAACAAAGACCTGCCCCAAAATTTCAATATGGGTTCATCCGTAAGGCAAAAAATGACAACTTAACGTCGCAAACTAACATGAAACATGGTTAATCATTTAATTGTTAAGATAAAATTGTAATGATTGAATATAGTTATGTACTACTTTTATTTTAGCAGTTTGGTTTATTTTTTAAGTTAACATTTGCACTCACAACCTCGCAAAAATCTAGCAGAGTTTTTGCAGGCAGAACTCCACATGTGGTGAATACTAATACACATGTGCTAGTGTGATAGAAAACCAAACACAAGAGTTATTGGAAGGGTGACATTTTGGTAAAAGCATTTTTCTCTTATTTCTCAGGAGGTCTGCTGCTCTGTTCCGCAGGTTGATGTCAGGCAGTGGCAGCTGTCATCGCACTCCTAAAATACGACTGTGGAAGCTTTATTTTGTTGTACATGGATGCACTGTGGCTGCAGATGGTTTTCTCACCATGATGTTAATCATCAAACACACTGATCCGCCACCCACCTGTGACAAAATGCCGGTCAACATAAATTAGCATGAGATAATTGATACTAGCCTCCTTGTGGTCTGAACATAGACCTGTGTTGCTTTGGTTCTGCTATCGGTGTTAAAAAGCCGTGACAGTGAGTTTGATGATTCCCTTTTCTGCTCAGCCTCCATCTTTATCCTCACGACTCTGTCTTTTACCGAGACATATCCACCCAAACACACCACCGCCCACTCGCACACAAGTTTACCCCTGTTCTTCTACTTCTCATCTTCAAATCCCCATCTCTCCTCCTTGCTATTTGCATCTCGAATACTCCACTCTCTCAAAGCCCCAACCCATCTGCTTGCTGATGTGGTGATTCGTCGAGTCTGACTTAATAAAGCTTGAAGTACGTGTTGTCATTCCAACTGTCGATCATTATAATTATTCATAGATGGAGCAGAGATTGGAGTGGGAGCCGAGGTCTCTCGAGCAGCAGCTCAATAGAACAGCATGGTGGAGGTGTTTCACTGGGCGGAAAGAAATGGTTGCTCTTTGAGCACAATTCAATATTTTCAGAACTTAAATAACAAAAATGTATCAGCATATTGTGAGTTATCTGTTTGACTTTTCACTACTTCAAAAGTGCATGGTGTGCCTTTTGGTTATTTATTATTAGCAGTTGTACCCATCAACACATGCAATAGTCTCGGAATACCTACGTTGTATTCCGACCAGATACACGATATAGTACATTTCAATATGCAATATCCAAGTGTTTCATTTTCAAATGATCATTTCCACAACATTTTGCAGGAAATCTTTTTCAATATTTATTTGCCACCAACACTTATCAAATCATAAACTCTGAACCATGGTTGTACAAATGATCAATTATGTAAGATTTAACAAAAATCTACTCCTTTCAAAATAAGGACGGTGCGACTGTGCGTCGCCACCATCGCACCACAGATGAGACACACACAGTTTTCTTTCACGTTAGTGAAAAAGAACTCTTCCTCCCATTCACTGTGAAAATGATAAGTTTTCTTCCTTTTTTCTGCCATGTTTTTGTGGGTAGAAAACACATTCGTAACCTCATGTTTGCAGCGCTCACGAGCTCATCTCAGCAAAGCTGGTTTGTCATGCGCAAACTCAAAACTTCGTCAGAGTTAGTTTATTAAACATTTTTAGTGATGTACATTTTTTTTTTTAAGTTTTTATGTATTCGTTTTTAAATTTACATCACTGTAAATGAGATTAAAAAAGAATAGCAACACAATTAAATAAAATTTTATACAGAGCTAATTTGTGATTAGTGCTATTTTTAGAACTGGCCTGCGGGCGACTGATGCGGTCACTGCGGGCAACCTAGTGCCTGCGGGCACCGGGTTGGTGACCCCTGTACTAGGCAATACTGACAAAAAAATCCCCAAAAAATTCTTGTATTTAAAATGGTAATGACCATTTTACATAAAAAATTGTCAAAAGCAATAAGATCTTTTTCTGTTTCAAAAAATAGATTGTGACGTCATGCTACCCAAGATTGTGGGTGCAAACTGTATACATGGCCATGAGTGTCTCAGAGTGTGTGCCTATGAGACATTTCTCTTTCAGGTCTTATCATTTTTACACCAACTTCCCCTTGGCAAAATTTTAATACTATTGCGATAGATACCCCAACCTTTTGCAATTACCTCAAAAAATGACACATTTGTGCTTTGTGGCATTTTAGCCATTTCTTCAGTTCTGAAAAGCGCTAATTAGCTGGGTTGCTAACTTGCAAAGCCTCTGGTATATGCCTCCGGTATTAGCCTCCACTGAGAGAACGGGACATGAATGTGTTCTTGAGGGAAGCAAGGAGGCGGCCAACAATTTTCTCGGCAGTGTTGACCACTCTCTAGAGTTTCTTCCGTTCTAACTCAGTGTAGTGGGAGAACAAGACCGAGGTGCAAAACTGTGGTACAAGCAATTTTGCTTACTGTATCTTCTTCTCCTTTCGGCATTTCCCTTCAGGGGTCGCCACAGCAAGTCAGTTTCTTCCATCTAACCCCATCTGCTGCATCTTCTTCGATCACGCCAACTATCTTCATGTCTTCCTTCACTGTATCCATGAACCTCCTCTTTGGTCTTCCTCAAGGCATCTTTCCTGGTGGTTCCAAATCCAGCATCCTTCTGCTGATGTACTCTCTCTTTGCTAATCATATAACCAACAGAAAACATTTTCATAATAATAAGCTCATACCCAGCTAACAATTTAGCATTGCCAGAACGTTTCGGGAAAGTTATTCAATAGTTAGCAGAACATTCTTCAAAGGTAATTTTTGGTTCTCTAATGGTTCCAAAAAGTAATCATTAGTTGGTTACCATTGGTTCTCTAATGGTTCCAAAAACAAAAAGTAACCTTTTGGGTTACTTTTGGTTGTCAGAATTTTCCTCTAACCTTAATTTTAACCATAACATTTGGAATTGGGTTCTCTCATCATTCTGGGAACGTTTTCACATAACCAACAACTAATGTTTAGGCAAAGTTAGTTTTTGGTTAGGTAAAAACAAACCTTTGGAGAACCCCAGGCTAACGTTCCCTGGAGGTTCTCTGTTTGCTGGATAAAATAGAGAAAATTATCATGTTTTGAAAATATAGAAAATAATTTTAAAAATATTATTTTTTATAAAATTCCTCAGCTTGTTTTAATGCAAGCTGAGGAAATGCTTTGAATAGACTCTGTATACACGTGTTTTGCCAAGATAAGCAACAAACAGATGTAAGCGCGTGGCTGAAAATTGTTACAGACGAAGAAGGCTGGAATAAGATGCTTATATAGCAAGAAAATAATTTATTGCCAAAAAAAAAAAAAACAGAACATGGTCAAACCAGCATCAGTAGTGAAGGTTGTGAAAGAATGCATGATGAATGTTTGTGGTGCGCAAAAAAAAGAAAATATGCTGAGTTTGTGAGTGCAGAGGTGATCTTGGAGCCGCACCTGGAAGACAAACTGACTATATGCAGGTCAAGGTTTTAAATAAGTACAAGTAGAAATATAACAGCCCGCTGCTGTTTCGGAGTGTAGTTTGAAGATGGGGGATTGTGCTTTCATGGGATAATAATTTTTATCTTACATTAGCAATAGATCAGAAAAATACTTTTTGCTTCCATTTTTGACACTGTGAATTCCTGATGTCTGAGTTTATGCACAATAGCATTAACCTTATTTGAAGCCCTAATCCCAGTGTAAAGTTCATCAAATTGGAAAAGTAGTACATTAAGAGCTTACCCTACCATACTTTGGGGCGGACCCAGGATTCTCTAAGCAGGGGAATAGTGAGGGGGGCGTTAGGTCATTGACATATTACGTATAGCTTATATACCCCCCCAGAAATATATCGCCCTCAGCACATTTTGAAATACTGGAGTTATTTTCTTGTATTTTGGTGGCCCATTCGCTGGCCCTAAAAGGGGATAGCTTGACTAGTCCCCTTTCCTTTCTTCTTCTTTTTTTTTTCGAACCAAATGGGGGCTGGGCACTCTCCCACACCTCCCGCGGACTCTCTGGATCCGCCCCTGATACTATATTAAACCCTCAATAGGGAACTTACTTTGCTGCTTTGCACTGCATGCCAATGTTGAGAATAACTAGGGGGTTAGTTAGGTCCCCATGCTCCATGGGCACCAAGGCATGGGCTCAGTTGGTATCGAAATAGCTTCTTCGGGTCCAAAGATGGACATTCTACCACTGAGCCAACACCTCCTCCAAGCTTGTGCATTTGCATAAAAATGGCACTCCCTGCTAAGGGAGGGACTGAGCGTGAGCAAAAGAAAAGCATTGCTTGTTTAGCTTAGAATTAAGGCATGATGAAGAACAAAATCTTTGACCAAAAATACTCAGGGGGTTGAATACTAACCAAGTATTGGATTAGAAAGATCTAAAATTACTCAAACATCCACTAACGAAACATAATAATGCACACTACCACTAGCAAGGATAATTCCTGTACTATTTTCAAAGGGAAACCAATGTTGGGATGTTGTTTTAATTTATTTCACTCAAACAACCTCTTTATTTTCTGACTTCGGAAACTCTAATTTAATCCATAGTTTATGTCGATCGCAATTGATAAGTCGATCGCGATTTATACGTCGATCGCAATTGATACGTCGATCGCGACTGATACGTCGATCTCAATCTTCAGGTATCTCCCAACGATTGTTTTGGTTGATCTCATTGTGTTAAAGTTAAGAAATCAAAGTGTATTTATTTATATTTCTCAGTATGATAGCTCCTCTTTTTAATTAGCCATAACCTATGACTCCCCTGTAATAGGTTGTTTACTGTAACTGTAGCAACCCACTCCACCATCTTTGCTGGTGGTGTGTCTCTCAATTTTTTTTTATAGTATGAAATGTACCTTAGCTTTAAAAGGTTGAAAAATGCTGAGTAAAGAACGGCATGCTGTTTCCATTAACAGCTAGAGCACAGTCTGTGATCTGAGACCGTGTTTGTGTGATAGGTGTTCATTGGGATGGATAGTTCATTTAGAGTGCATTTGTTTGAAATATTTTATGGCATTGTTTCAACATTCATATGTGCATAGAGTTGATATTTTTACCAGGGTAGTATGTTATTGCCACCAACATTCGATGGAAGTCGGTAAATATAAGTAGGAAACCAACAAGTCACATAATCTCATTTTCAGTTCACATTTGTGTGAGTAGTTTGTTCGTTTGCTTCATCCTATTTGCTGAGTCTTGTCATAAAGGCTCCCTCTGGAGATTTATCCTTTTTTCGCTTTTTCTCTACACAAATTCAACCTTTTCAGTTCTGTTTATCTTCATGACACCTTCTATTAACGGATGTGCTTCTTCGCAGAGCAAGGTGAACCGTTCCTTCTGAGCATGAGAAATAAAGATGTGGTTATTTTTAACATTTATATGGACAACTTTAAATTAATTAGCCTCTGTTCGCAAAAAAAAATTGAAGACACAGTCAAAACTCTAAAAATAAAACCTGCTGAAATCTACTTTGAAGCTAAAAACAAATACTGTTGATAAATGAAAGGGTTCGTTATGGTTGCCTTCGTTTAGCAGGGTATGGTTAAATGTTTTGCATTTAAGTTCATTCTGCGTTTAAACTGAAATTGGGGCACCATGCCAAAGAGCTATAATTTCCACTAATGCTTTTTGTCTTTGGTTTTTGTTTTTCTTCCAGATAGCACAGCTAGCATCATTGGCAGGCGACGTTTCAACCACCTGACCCAGGAGCTGTACGAGCTTGCCATAGTAGTTTGGGACGGTGGGGAGCCATCACTGAGTGGTACCAGCACCTTAACCCTGCGGGTGTGCCCGTGCCAACGTCACGGAAAAATCCGGATATGCCAAGGCGGGGCTTTTCTATCCTCCGCGGGACTCAGCACGGGAGCCCTCATCGCCATCCTGCTTTGCATCATCATCCTGCTGGGTAAGCTGGGGATAAAATATCCTTGGGCGGAGGAGGTGGACCATGGAGAGGCAGGCGTGAAAGAGGAGGTTGAAAGGGTATGAGAAGGACAGAAAAAAAAGGGGATGAATCGGTTTGAAAGGACACAGGTAGAATGTTGAATAGGGAAAGTTTGAAAAGCTTTGGTAGACAAAGAGAATATGAAGGATTTCAGAGAAAGAAACACAAATATCAAAAGCAGACAAAGAAAAACAGGGAAAAGGAATGTACAGACATTAAAGAAGAATCAAGATGAGACGGTTTAAGAAAAATTTGTCAATAGGAGGGTTTTAAGATTACTCATTTTAAAAAGAAAATTCCAATCTACAAAGGGGTCATAATTTTTGTCAGTCGAGCAAAAATGGGTACCTTTTTGCCTATTAAATAGTAGCCAAACCCCGAAACAACGTTTTTTTTTTTTTTTTTTGGTGATGAACTGTATAAAGAGGTGTCCAAATTGGTAATTTCTTTTTACGGTTCAGTTTCTGCATTTTCTGGTAGATTTTCTTGACTTAAACTTTGGTCTAAAACCAAAAGCCTTCGCCTACTTAATCAGATTTGGTGTCGTTATCCTTAGTTGTAGGTTAGCCCGTATTAGCATTCACGCCACTACCACTAGCCAGTATTCAAAAAGTGGGATCTTTATCTGGAATAACATCTTTAACCAGTGATGACAACCAATACGGCTCAAGTTTAACGGACTCTACAAAGCCTAACTCAGCTCAACCCTACCTAACCCAAATATCACGCCATCATTTCACCATATTCCAATACGTTATTCCCTCAATTTAGACGAGTTGACACGTACCCATTGACTGAAATGAATGTGAAGTCATTCATAACGTTCAACTCCATCGAAATAAAGACAATGATCCCCTCGCCTGCCGCCAGAGGGAGCCGTAGACCCTCCTCATCACTCTGAATAGAGACACCTGAGGGTGATTATTCAGATGACACTCGCCTGTGGATCCTGATGCCTATTTAAAGGCAGTCCCCCCTGTCTTCCTTGTCGGGTCATTGTCAGCCTTCCCAGACAGGTCTTTCTGGCCTCTGAACTCTGTTATATCGTTTGAACCTTTGATCCTGAGTTAATCCTGTGCCCTTTGCCTTTTAGACTTACCTGACTTCTGTTAATAAATCCCGTTTTTGTCCTGCCTTTGGGTCCTCCTCCTTCCACATCACAACAGGACAATGTGTTGCTACTGTATGTTCTAACTTATGTATGATGGCAAGGCGAATCGATGGATTTGGAAATATGTCATTAGTCCAGCCTGTGTTTGCATGGTAACTCTCAGAAACGAGTTTTTGCAAAGCTTCCTCAAAAGTTCCTCACACCCCTGACACTAGAGACTCTAAGGGCAGCCAATCCTTTTAATTCACAGTCTGGCTTCCTGCTGTCATTGCCTGAATAAAATCAATCAATCAAGCCTTTCAAATGTCACCACATTGTGAACAGCTGCTGTATTTTTAAATGGGGTACCTGATTGGCTAGTTATTAACTTGAACAATGTCTGCTAAAATTAGATCTACGGTGATTTTAATGCATTATATCTGAAGTAACAGAATTAGAATTGTTGTTGTGTGACTACTATGGTGACTTACAAATAGCTGCGGATTTTTCAATATAAGTCTTTGGGCACTGAGGCTTTTTGGAGCCAGAAGGCACTTCCTATGTAGCACACAGGTGGATGTGACTTGGTATGCCCAGTTCTCATTTAGTCTTTGTACCTATCTAGTCGGGAATTTCTGGAACGAACTTAAAGATCAAATATTTTAAACTTGAAATATTTATAACTTTTGTAAAATAGGCAAAATTGAAGAGATTCACGGTGAGTAAAAACTTCAATTAGTGGGAAAAAAAAATAAGAAACCTCATGGGGACCCACACAAAAGAGAAATCCCTCCCCCGGACGAGCATCCAATTTGTCTAAGATTGTTTAAATATTAGCCTAATCTGATTTACTGCTAAATATCTAAAGAAGTCAATAAATGTTCTTCATCCTGGAGGAAACAAGATGGTAGTTTGTTTTGATTATTAAAGTGTATCTTATTTTAATCCCATCTTAAAATAATTTCACAGTCTTGCCTGTAGCATATGTTCGGTTATGCGAAAATTTCATTCACTTCTTTTTTATGTCGTGAAATGTCAAAGGAAAAAGGAAAAGGAAAAACTTTGACATCCAGAACATAGAATGCAAATATAAAAAATTCCAAAATAGCATCCTTTTCTTTCATTTACAAAGATTGTTTTCCATGCTAATAATAACAGGAAGTGTTTCACATATTCACACAGCTCAGCTCTGATCATTACTGCTTCCTAGTCATTAGATTACGTTAAAAAACTGCACAAAAGGACAAGAAAATAACAGAAAGTAACATTAAAAAAGGTGTGAAAACTTGTACATTTCTAGTTTTATTTACCAGCTGAATAATTGGACCCATATAACTCGAACACAAACATTTGCTTTTGTCATTTTTTTGGGGCCATTGACCGAAAATACTAACCAATTAAAACGGGGATTAATTGCCTAACGATTGCTCTTCATGGAACAAATATGTCTTTTATTTCTGCTCAGTACTTTATTTGACATTACACACCGAGACTGGGCACACAACGAGCCCAGATAATGATAGCAGTGTGGTTACCTCTCATTTCTGATTTCACATGTGGAGGAAAGGTCATTCACCTTGAATACAAAGACCATCAAAAATACAGCTATAATAGAATTTTTTATTATTATTATTTCACCATTCATTCACTGAGGCTGAAAAACATGTCTAGAATGAGATTACTTCTCCGTTATTATAGCAACATATCTTTGCAGTGACAGCTTGTAATTACTGTACACCTTGTAAATACGACCACGTTGCTCTACAACAAACAGTTTTCTGAAAAATGACTTAAGCTGAAGGTAAAAGATCAACTTGGAAGCAGTGAATTAAGAAATGTAAATAATTCCCAGGAACACATCCGTGGAGTTTTTAATTCAATTTTATTTCATTGTTTAGCCCAAATTCAGAAAAAGTTACAAAGGCTAGCAAAACAATGTTAGGATATTCCTACCCTTAGACCCCCCTGCATGGTGAGAAAAAAACTCTAAAAACCCAGCAGTGGGGAAAAAAAGAAGAAACCTCAAGGGGACCCACATGATAGAGATATCCCTCCCCTAGGACGAGCATCAAATGGGTCTACCTGAGGCGAAGGAAATGTCGTTGTCACTATTTGGAGAAATGAGTTGACTTGGAAGGACGTATTGATTCACTAACCAGTAAAACTGCACAAAAGAGCCGACACGCTATTATTTAGACAGCTAAAAACAAAAATCTTACTGAAACACATTGTGTATTTATTGTATTTCATGTATAATTACTGTCTTTAAATATGTAGTTATGTGTGAACATATTGGTTACTTTCCAAAAGAAACAAACTGATTTCATTTTTTCGGCTTCCTTTCGTCTGACTTGTTCGTGATGTTTCATTGCCAAAGTGATAATCTACCATCACTAATGTACCACTGAATAGCAGAATGTGCACGCTGTGGAAAAAAAGTATTTTGGAATGTATGTAGAAACATCATGAATGTTTGATGTGACACTGTTTTGTTTTTTTTCTCAGAGAGTGATAGGAAATGTGCCTGTTTTGTGAGTATGAATAACGACGTGTGTTTGGAATGATAGATAGATAGCTGAAGCATCTGGGGTATATGTTCAAACTGTCTTGACCATCAAAACAGACAAGGTCATGTCTTTCCAGGCAAGACTGTGCTAGGCGAGACTGTGCTAGACAAGACTGTGCTAGACGAGACTGTGCTAGACGAGACTGTGCTAAACGAGACTGTACTAGATGAGATTGTGCTAGATAGGCCTGTGCTAGGCAAGACTGTGCTGGACAAGAGTGTGGTAGACAAGACTGTGCTGGACAAGACTGTGCTCGACAAGCCTGTGCTCGACAAGCCTGTGCTAGACAAGCCTGTGCTAGATCAGACTGTGCTAGATCAGACTGTGCTAGATAAGACTGTGCTAGACAAGACTGTGCTAGACAAGACTGTGCTAGACAAGACTGTGCTAGGTAGGCCTGTGCTAGGCAAGACTGTGCTGGACAAGACGGTGCCGGACAAGACGGTGCCGGGCAAGACGGTGCCAGGCAAGACGGTGCCAGGCAAGACGGTGCCAGGCAAGACTGTGCCAGGCAAGACTGTGCTAAGTAGTAGATAACTGGACTACTATAGTTAGAAAGTAGGACAGTTTCTGAGAGGTGATTGGACTGTTGATGCTTTGCTTATCTTGGGTAGATAATTGGATTTTTGCTGGATCGATGGCTGGACAATCATAGATAGATTACTGGACTTTAATGTGAAGGTAGTTGGACTTTCTTGGGTAGATAATTGGTCTGCTGATGCTTTGATTGTCTTGGGAAAATTGAGATTGAAACCATCTCTTGATTGTCATAATAACTAAGCTGAATCCTTTTTTTAGCCACTTGAAATTCACTCATTTTGACGACAAAAAAAAAAAAAAATGTTTGTTTTGGGGGGTTACTCTCAATTTACCAGATGATCTACGTTCCTATCCTCACCTATGGTCACCAGCTGTGGGTGGAGACTGAAAAAGCAAGATTGCGGATACAAGCGGCCGAAATGAATTTCTTCTGCCGGGTGTCTGGGCTCTCACTCAGAGATTGAGGGAGGAGCTCTGCCATCCGGGAGGGGCTTGGAGCTTGAACTCCAAGTCAAGAGAAACGAGATAAGGTGGATCGAGCATTTGGTTAGGATGCCTCCTGTGCGTCTAGCTGGTGAGGTGTTTCGGGCCCTTCACACCAGAAAGAGACCCAAAATTCAGATCCCAGACCCATTTGAAAGATTATGTGTTATGGGGAACACCTCGCAATCCTCTTAGGTGAGCTGGAGGAAGCAGCTGGGGTGAGAGAAGCCTGGGTTTCCCGTCTGAGGCTGTTGCCCCAGTGACCCAGCTCCAGATAAGTGGAAGACAACAAAATGAGAGGAAAAAAGATGGATAAATAAATACAGAAATGTTAATGAAAGAAAATAAATAGTTCAAAATACATTCTAATTGAATTTCTGTGAATCATTCCACTATCTCACACCTACACCACAGTGACCTCTCGAGGGGTAGAGACCCCCACTTTGGGAACCGTAGGCTTAAAATTTACTTCACAATTCTTATTTGGCTAATGGCTAGCGCGCTAACTAGCAAATTAACCTGTATGTAAACAAACAACCTCAATAGAACTTTAATAAATAAAATGAGCAACTGTTTTATAACATTTGTTTCAATAAAAAGAAAACAATTACATATTTTGTATGTTTGCTTCAAGAAATTCCGCTGAAATGCCCTCAGAGACATGTTTGTGATTTGCAAACATGTCACGACACAATGATTGGCTTCATACTTCACATTCTTGCTCACTTATACTTGTCTCGGTGATTTGCTCACGCCTGATTGTTTTCTGTTTGTCTGATTAACGCCTGTGCTTTACCTCTGTGCCCTCTAATAAGCCGCCTTAATTAAGTCTGCATTAGACCAAAGAGGATGCAGACAGTCTGGCAGACCTGGTGGATAATGGCATCTACACATGACTTAGGTTACATTAATAAGACGTTGAAATTACTAATGAGATAGTATTACTGTTGTTTAAGAATTTAAGAAAAGAAAATTCTAATTAAAAGGATTTATTATCAGTATTTCTTTTGTTTTCCCAAAATTCAGAGATGCATTGAAATGTGTGAATGGCACAAAATATTTATTCAAAAGACTTCTTATGAAAGACGTTTGCATTTGTTTAAACAATTCATGAATAATAATAAGCCAGATAATAAGGCGCCAAAATGTTACTTTGAAGTTATTAAAATGAAAATAAAAGGCAGAGGATCAAGTTAATATTGTCTAAGAAAGACGTTGCTATTTTGTTGCCAACAAATTTTAGTTTTTAAATTATGATTTTAAGAATACACTAACTGTTCTGGCGCATTGCGAATATTATATCCAGTTCTCAGCAGAAAGTAGTAATTTTGTTGAAGCGAAAAAGTACCCACCCACCGTGAAGCGAGCAACCCCCAATGCTGCGAGGTCAGACTATTTCCACAGAGTTAAAGAAACAGTCTAATACTGTATACGTATATATATATATATATATATTATACTGTATACGTATAATACTGTATACTGTATATATATGAATAGAGTAATTCAAAATAATCAAAAAAAAAAAAAATACAGTTTTTAAGGCTAATTTCTACCATGCTCAAAATAAATAATCGGGGTAACGTTTTTGTCAATATTGCCCATCCTTAGAGTTAGTGTCATGATCCCCTCCCCTGCCACCAGAGGGAGCCCTGGACCTTCCCTCATCACCCTGGTTAGAGACATTTGAGGGTGATTGGTCTGATAACACACACCTGTGGATCCTGCAGTCTATTTAAAGACACTCCCAAATAATTTTTTGTTGTATCGTTGTCATCACCACCATCCCTTCCAGCCAGGGCTTCCTAGCTGCCTGACCATGAGCTTAATCTTTGAACTCTGTTTTATCATTTGGACATATTTGATCCTGAGGTTTTTTTTTTTTTTTTGGACTTTTGCCTTGCTGGAATTTTGGTTGATAAATCCTGTTTTGTTGTCCTGCAATTGGGTCCCCCTCGTTCCATATCTTGACATAGTGTACAATAGATTATATTTTGTTTTTAGTTAACAGGGTTGACTCCATTAGCTATAATGTCACTGCTGGGTGTTCATGGTAGTTTACCATGCGATTTCTTTTTGCTTCATCACCGTCTTGATTCCTTTGTTTTTTCAATGTTTACTTATTTTTTTCCCCCAATTTGACCCGTCATTTTAAACACATAGAAAATTTTTCTGGCTGTGTTTGTTTTCCTGCATTCAGGTTTTCATTAATGAAAAGATCTGGTTTGCTAACTTTATGAACAAGCGATTGAACAGGAGCACTGATTAAAATGACCGGTGAATGCATCAGTGAATAATACGAGTTAGAGCCTTCCTATCAGGTCTATTGTGCCAGAGGAAGTAAATAAATTACTTTAATTAAGCTTAATTTAGCAGCCATGCACAGTGAATAACCAAAATTACCTCACAGACATGATTTTTTTAAGAATGTTGTAATTGGAATCGTTAGATAAGCTGAATGGCAAAGTCTGAAACAAACACAAAGTCAGGTTCCCAATTTTGGAGGGTTTGCTTATATAGACAATACATTCATGCAAAGAGGTATTTTGAATGAAAAGATTGGAGAATTGCATTTAAATAAGTATGAAAACAGTTGAATGTAGTCTTTTTTTTTTTATTGGGCAGTTAAAATACATGTTTTTATTTTTTCAAGTTCGCTTTAATCACGTAATGAAGTTTGAAAATGTGAAAATATTTGATGGCATTGTCGTTACATTCATAGTACCACATCTACTGTTAAATATAAGTATATTACAATATATAATATTAAATTACATTGCATCGGTTCGTCGTGGTAAAGAAAGACCCAAGCCGAAAAGCTGGGCAAGGCTCTCAATTTACCGGTCGATTTATGTTCCTACCCTCACCTTTGGTCACCAGCGCTTGGTGGTGATCGAAAGAATGCGAAAACATATACAAGTGCCCACAAATGAGCTTCATCCATAGGGTGGCTCGGCTCTCACTTATAGATTTAGAAAGCTCTGCAATCCGTAAGAGTTGTTGCGCCTCCGGGTTGAGAAAAGCCATATGGGTTGGTTTGGGCATCTGGTTAGGATGCCTCATGAGCGCTCTGCTGGCGGGGTGTTTCCCGCACGTTCGACCTGGCGGAAACCCAGAGATATGCTCGAACCGTTGGAGAGACTATGTCTTAAAGCTGGCCGGGGAACATCTCGGGATCCTCCCGGGTGTGCAGGAAGATGCAGACGGGGTGAGAGACGCCTGGGTTTCCTGTGTGAGGCTGTTGCCCCTCTACTTCTTCTTCTCCTTTCGGCAATTCCCTTCAGGGGTTGCCACAGCAAGTCAGTTTCTTCCATCTAACCCTATCTGCTGCATCCTCTTCGGTCACGCCAACTATCTTCATGTCTTCCTTCACTGCGTCCATGAACCTCCTCTTTGGTCTTCCTCTAGTCCTCTTTCCTGGTGGTTCCAAACCCAGCATCCTTCTGCCGATGTACTCGGTCTCTCTTCTGTGTATATGTCTAAAACCATCTGCGTCTGGCCTCTCGGACTTTATCTCCAAAACCTCTAACATGTGCTGCTCCTCTGATATACTGTTGCCCCTGCAACCCGGATAAACGTAAGACAATGGACCAGAACAGAATGTAATATATAATGTCGCACTTCAAAAGAGATTTAAAGAAAATTAGATTGGATTACAAGTACTAGCTCCCTGGTCCAAAGAGGAAATTTCTTAACCAAGAATCTATTCTCTCTTTGGGGTTAGCAGTATCAGTTCACAGGGCTATTATCATGTGTACAATTTGGGGGTCACGAATTGCTTTTTCAGTTTTGGTAAGGACAGTAGAAGGTATTAAGAAAACTTTGAACACCTCCACCTTTGTAAATGAGGTACTTACCCTTCCAATCCCAGTTGTATACAGGCTTGTTTGGGTTAGCCCTTCCTTTGGGGCGTCCCAAGTACTTTATGATGCATGATCACTTTTTAAAGAACACTCATTAAGAAAACGGGGAACTCACCATTTCAACCAAAGAAAAGAAAGTGCCCATGGTAATAAAATCAAAGCCAAAGAAATTAAGCACTTATCAACATCTAAAAATGAACTATTAATTATTAACTGGTTGGAATGAAAAGTTCTCATTTTCATTGAAGTCTTTGGCCTGATTTTTGATGATTTAATAAAACTCAGTGAGGGGACTTTTTTAAATAAAAAAAATATGATCACTTGTCCTAGAAAAGATTAAACTTGCCTCCACCTTGGACGATAAAATGTGTTGGTTGAATAAAACTTTGGCCAAATACAGTAAATTAGGTTCACTGTAGTTCTAACCCAAGGCTTCGTTCATTAATTTCATAGATTCCTTGGAACTCCGATAAAACGTAAAAGTCGGTCGGTATGTAATTGAAGAAATTTTTTTTCTTGCTTGCAGTTCCTTATTCCTGCCAGATTCATCAGATTTGACACCTCCACTGACACCCATTGAAATGGTCTTGACAGTTTTAACAAAAGAGAGAACATCCAATTCCTTTTCCGTGGGCTCCCTGGCAGATCAATCTGACTACGAGTACAACCAGCAAAGAGAAATTTTATGGCTCAGATTTTTCTTTAAGTCTGACAAAACCCTACAGCACTGTTTTGGCCCAGTTATTTAGTTTTATTATACTTATTCTCTTCGACCATACTCCGAGTTAACCAAGGGAATAAAGTCTTGTTGAATGTTTGACTTGAGCTTGATGTTAATGCAGTGCAGACCGAGTTAGCTTTGATCTGCTCTTCAAAAATAGCTGCAGATTGTTTACAGTATGCTACAGCTGCCGTAATAGGTTTGCAGGAATGCCTAGCATGAGAAAAAAAAATCTGACTAGGCAAATGCAGCCTTGTATCTTGAATGTGATGCAATTTTTAATGTAACGATCTTTTTAATATCTTGCACACAGTGGTGGTCTGTGCATTTCACACCTAGGTCTTCGGTGATGTGCTACTTTGTCCGACTTGAATAAATACCCCTCAAATGCCATCATTAATGACACCACGGCTGAAGAAATTATATACAGAAGCAGACGTAGGCACTACTGGGCGTTGCATCACCTTAATTGTGTACAACAGGGATCCTCAACCATTTCTGCGCCACAGACCGGTTTAGTGTATTTTCACGGACTGGTCTTAAGATGATGAGACCAGCCTGAAAAAAAATGGCTTTTCAAATAATAAACTTAAATGCACTTTGTCTTCACAAGAAAATGTATTAGCAGCGTCTTTATAACGTGGAAACATTCTCTCTACTCGAACGCACTCTTGTTGCCATGGTAACGGTAAACATGTACCTTCAAAATAAAAGACATCACAAAAACAAAGTGAATTAAAACAGCAGTTCTGTGCGGCCCGGTACCACATGACCCGCGGCCTTGTACCAGTCCGCGGCCCAGTGGTTGGGGACCACTTGTGTACAACACAGGCAATTTTCAAGAGCATTTTAACATCAATAAACCCGCGTATAAAACATATAAAAATAAATAAAATGCTTACACTCACCAAAACGGCTGCGGAAATTTCCTCCGGTATGTCTAAAAGTGCTGAGAGCCGAGAAGGTAGAGAAACAGTCATTTTTCGTGGTCTTGAAATCGATTCTGCCATTCTGAAACCCTTCTGCCATTGTTGGTGAAAAAAACCGAATAGATATTTCAGATTTTTCTGTTTAAGGTTCTGGGTCTGGCTCTAGTGTAAGTTTTGTTGACATGCTGAGGGTTGCTTCCGCTTACGTCAAGTGAGTATCTAATGTCACGCGTACATGTCACGTTCAGGACCTTTGTGAAGGTGTAAACGTCAACACCTCATGATCTGATTAGCTGTCAGAAACTACAGGTGCCCGTTTACTATGCAGTAAGCAGGGCTCGCACTGCTCGATCTGAAGGGCTGGAGGCAGATTTCATACAGTCTAGCGTCACCAGCGAGCTGAATTCTGATTGGATAAAAACTTTAACCTAACGTTACAACACTGGAAGCTGTATAACCAAATGGATATAATATGACATGAAGAAAACAGAATATGGAGAATAATTATATATTTATTTAGGAAAAATACATTTAAAATGAAATTGACTTTTATTATAATTATGATAATGATGTCTGGTTGAGTTAGGCCAATAGAGAAGGCTTTGCTGGCTCTGACCGACCGCCATTGCTTGCACCTTCTATAAAAAAAATAGTCACCTCATGCCGGGAGTTCGTTCTGATGCATTACTGTTCCATTCCACCGTAAAAACAAAAAAACAAAAACAACCATTTCTTTCTCTAAAAGCCCCTCTTTTTCTCTTTTTTTTCTGCTGTATTGTGAATCAACAATCCCCCGGCAGCAAAAAACGGATCTACCTCATTCTTCTCCGTTAATGAAGCTTCAAGACGTTTGCTCTTGTAAATGATTGCGTTTAAATTTGTGTTTAGTGGTAATCAGTAACTCAAATAATGTGTGAATCTCATTTAAAAAAAAAGAGAGAACAAGCTAAAAGTTGTAGCACGTCATTAAATATGAGTTGATTTATTTGACTGCACTCAGGATCCTTCTGGTGATATGTCTTCCAATTTTAGCCTAGCGTTAGCTGTCAGACAGATGGCCTCACATTTGAGGAGCTGAGAAAAGGTTATCAAGTCTAGAAAAAAAAAGAAATGTGAGAGTAAATGCATCACATTCCTTTTGCTAGCTCTATGCATGTCTTACCGCTTTGTGCACTGAATAATTCGGTGGCTGACTTCTAACGGCTAATTTAATTAGGCTTGTACCGCTCTTGATCACTTGCGCACAACTTCCTAATTAACAAGTAGTTTATTTTCAAATATCCTAACTTTTTGTGGTTCTAATTAGGAATTAGATGTACGGGTAGACATTTTCCGACAAAAGTTTTTAAAGAGGTTTACTTTTTCTTGTTTAGTAATAACAATACAGTTAGCTGTGTTCCCCCTACCAGATTGGGTCTTGTTGCTACCTTGGAAAAGTGTGGGTGTGTAATTCTACTTCCGATGATGGGATTTGGACCCCTAGTGAGCATTCAATGTAATTGCATACACACAGAGTCACGCTGTCTGCAGTCTGCTACGTCCCCCGTTTCCCTTCTGCTATGTAGCCACATAATATTCATATTCTCGTGTTTAAATATTATGGTCAGATTTAGAAGGTTGTTTTAGTGTCTCAATTTCGTTTCGTCTTCTGAACTGCTGTGGGATCGAGGGGGAGCCTATCCCGGCTGATTCAAGGCAAGAGGCAAGGTACACCCCAAACAGGTTGCCAGGCTGTGGCGGGGCCATACACACAGCCATTTACACACACATTCCCTTAGGGAAATTTCAGAGTAGCCAATCAACTTAACATGCATAATTTTGGAGGGTGGGTAAAAATCAGAGTACTCATACCCAGAGAATACACGAGGAGAGCATGCAAACTCCACAGAGAATGACCAGTGTTCCAAGCCTCGTCCACAAGGGACTTGAACACTGACCTCCGTACTGTGGGACCACCGTGCCACCCCTGTCTTTATTTTTATCTCCTGTCATGTGGTGTGGGTGGAGATGTTGGACCCAGACGCACAATCACAAGGAAAGAGTGCCAGGCAGGCTTGTGTCATAGGCAGGCTTGTGTCATAGGCAGGCATGGCAGGGGAAGACTTAGTAGTGGTTGCCAGATGGAAGTAAGACACCATTACAACAGCCGATGACTTGACAAAGAAGTGAACGATACCAGAGCTTTTGTAACAACGAGAACACTAGACATACTGTACGTAGGTGCAAACAATAGAGAGAGGCAATTAGATTAAGTGAGGAATTAGGATCAACAGCAGGTCGAGAAGGAAAGAAATTGTGCCAGAAGGGGGGGAAATTGTGGCACAGACATTATCAAGCCTGGATCTTGTATAATCAACACAAATAATTGCAGATTAGCACTCGTACTGTCTCACTTCCTTCTCTTATTATCTCTTCTTTCCATTTTACTCTTCATCTTTTTCACCATTTCTTTTCACTCCTTGTTCTTTGTTACTTTTTTCAAGTCTGGCAAACTAACCAAAATTAAATGGGGATATTTTGTATACGCTTAAAGAAGAGGAATGAAGATTAGTCAGAGTAAATGAGAGGGATCCAAATGGAAAAGGGAGGTTACAGGGAGAAGAGATAAAGAAGGTGGAAGATTTAAAGTATCTTGGATCAACAGTCCAGAGCAATGGAGAGTGTGGAAAAAAGGTGAAGAAGCGTGTTCAGGCAGGCTGGAACGGGTGGAGGAAAGTATCAGGTGTGATGTGTGACAGAAGAGTTTCAGCTAGAATGAAAGGGAAAGTGTACAAAACCGTGGTGAGACCGGCCATGCTGATTGGTCTAGAAACAGTAGCACTGAAGAAAAGACAGGAAGCAGAGATGGAGGTAGCAGAGATGAAGATCCTGAGTATCTCTGCTACCTCCATCCTGGTCACTCTCTCTGAGAGTGACCAGGATGGACAGGATTAGAAATGAGTACATCAGGGGAACAGCACATGTTAGAGGTTTTGGGGATAAAGTTCGAGAGGCAAGACTGAGATGGTTTGGACATGTACAGAGAAGAGAGACAGAGTGCATTGACAGAGGGATGCTGGATTTGGAAAGAGGACTAGAGGAAGGCCAAAGAGGAGATTCATGGACGCAGTGAAGGAAGACATGAAGATAGTTGGTGTGACCAAAGAGGATACAGCAGATAGGGTTAGATGGAAGAAACTGACTTGCTGTGGCGACCCCTAAAGGGAAAAGCCGAAAGAAGAAGAAGAAGAAGATTTTGTATATGCTTGAGACAGCACATGGTCCCACCATCGGTAGACCAAATCTATTCATCAAGATTTGAAACTTAAGTCTTGATTATGACCACCATTGTGATTGTAACAACACTAGACAGGACAGGGTTAAAAAGAAGAGAGAAAAAAAATAGTAACAATAGTTGTATGCTAATGACTGATTTTTATGTGTTTCAGCGATCGTTGTGCTCTTCATCACACTGAGACGAAGCAAAAAGGAGCCCCTAATCATCTCCGAAGAGGACATACGAGAGAACGTAGTGACCTATGATGACGAAGGTGGAGGTGAAGAAGACACGGAAGCCTTCGACATCATTGCTCTTCGTAACCCAGCAGCGGCAGAGGAACTCAAGTTCCGACGGGACATTCGGCCAGAAGCGAGGGATCATTGTGGCCTTTCCCACGGTCGGAGGAGTCCGTGTGTGGAGCTGGATGAGGTGGATGTGCACAAATTTATCGAGCAGAGACTGGTGGAAGCCGATATGGACACCAGCGTACCGCCCTATGACTCGCTCCAGACCTACGCTTTCGAAGGTCAGGGTTCCCCAACGGGATCCATCAGTCCACTAGACTCTCTTGCCGCCCAATCGGAGCAGGAATACAACTACCTAAATGACTGGGGACCGGAGTTTCAGAAACTCGCAGAACTTTACGAAGAGGCAGAGTCCGATGTGACGACCTAGTCTGTGATTTTGATCTTGTTTAAACCAAACCCCCTTTTTTCAGATTCTCAGATACTGCTATGAACAGTTTCAATGGTTTTCAACTTTTACTGTTGAACTAAGAAGACTGCTCTATTTTCTTTTTCTTTCTTTTATTTTTTCCCCCATTTTGTCATATTGGATCATGGATCGCTCATCTGAAAGTGTCCAATTTTTGGTTTGGAAAAACATAATTATGAGGAAAAGAGGAAATGGTATTTTCCTTGGTGTATATTTTTTAATGATCAATAAAGTCCTGAAATCCATTTGAGTGGATATGTGAACTGATGGTAGAACTGTCTTCTTTTTAACCCGTAATGTGGTGATTGGTGTCATCACAGACCTTTATGTTTTTTTCTATGCAGATGATGGACCACTTTCAAATGTGAGTACAACAATGACACCTCAAATCAGATCATTATACCGTAAATAATCTATTTTCATGTGGGCTGTTTACACTTTCCATAAAATACATCTTGACCATACAAGTTTGAGATAAATGAAATCAAAACACAACCAAAGCTAAAACCGAAAAAACAAATTTGTAGCAAAAATATCTTTCACTGCATAATTTGTGAACTGCGTAACTGATTTGATTTATTGATCAATTTTGTATTAACATGGGGAAACACATTTTATTTCTTCATCAAATCATGTTCCTACTCCAACAAATAATTTTGTTAAAGTAAGTCATGCACTTGCTCCCACACATCATTAAAGTTTCACACTGTTTCCTGTCTGCTACATTCCCCTCCTAGTTACTCATAGTACAAAACTATCCCATTGTTTTCTATATAATCAAAGGCTATTTTTTTTTTTTTTTTACTAAGTCTTGATTTCCTTTTTTGTCTAACCCTATTCTTTTCTCATTTGGTCCAGCATGGTTTGTGTTTAAACATCAAATTGGTTACAAATTATCGCAATTTAGCGATCTTACTTCCCTTCATTGTTGTTTTTTGTATCCTATTTAAAGCTTCTTATTTTTAAAGTTAGGTTCAGCAAACGAACCAAAGAATATAGAAAAATATTGGAAAATTAAATATATTATAAAATATTTGTGAAAATCTATCCAGAAAAAATGACTGTAGACCACCATTCCGCTAGTCAACCGTAACTATTTTTCTTATAAAAAAGAACGTTATTACAAACTTAAATATCTAAACTACATATTTATAGATGTGTAGGCATTGCAGAGCAGCATTGCAGTGTAAATATTCAACAATCTTCAAATGAGATTTTGTTATGCACAAATTTTACATGGTTGACTATACTGTGTGCTCAAAATAATTCAGAGTATGGGTAGAGTATTTTTTCTTTGTTTGTTTGCACTCTGATCCCTCCAGGGGTCACCTCAAAAAATCAGTTTCCTTCCTCTTACTGTTTTGTTCTCCATTTCTTTCTTTTACACAAACTATCTTTAACATTTCTGACACATTATTCCATCCGTCCCAGCCTGCCTGCGCACACTTCTTCACCTCTTTTCCACAGTCGTAATTGCTCCAGACTGTTGAACATGGACACTTAAGATTTTCTACCATTTTTATCTGTTTTCCTTTTAAAAATAATATTGCATTGTGTTTAAATAGGGCTTTTTCAGGACGTTCAAAGACGCTTCACAAAAATGGATTACTCATTCACTCCGTACCAGGTAATGGTGAGCTACTGTTGTAGCCACTGCTGCCCTGGGGCAAACTGACAGAAGCAGGGCAGCCATGTTTACACCATCAGCCCCTCTGACCATCACCTACCAATCACATACAGACAATCCAGACTAGCCAATGTGGGTGAAGTGTCTCACCCAAGGACACAGCGACAATTTGATTTCAACGGCCGTCCCACTATGGCACCTCGGGTTCCAATGGTCTCCCTTCCAAATACTGCCAAGGCACATCCTCCTTAGCTTCTGAGGTCTGGTCACTTTTACGCTTGGGTTCGTCATTAACAGATGTAATGTTTTTATCTGTCAAAAAGAGTGGTAGTTTGTAACAATCGACAAAAAATTTTTAGTGTTGCAACAAAAATCAGTGTTACCTTGTCAGAATTTGACCTGAGCAACCGTAATCAAAGAATAAATGAATTACATGTCTTTATCATTTCATTGATACAATTTATTTTTGCAGTTTTTGTGATTTAGCAAGGAACCAACTCCATTTAAGCTACCGAGCAAAATGCATTTTTCTTGTTTGTGTCATTTTACAAGAAAGGAGTTAAAGTCGCCTGCTCTGGCCCAAAACGCACAAAATGCTTTTCTTTTAGGTTTCTATTGTTAAACACTTAAATAGCTGCCAGAGTTGACGACTACCTCATAACAAAGCTCTCCAGCTCTTTGCAGTAAGAGGATTACAAAAACCAAGTGTATCTGAAAGCCTGGAGGGATTATATAAGCTATCTCTACCTGGTTCCTTTTTTATACGGTTTTACTCTTGATCAAGGCTATTTCTTTTTTTTCTCCATTCTAAAAATGCTGACGTCGAGTTTAAAAAAGACAAAAGGAAGACCATGAATATTTTAGGCCCTCCACTCCTTCAGTTTGACATCATGACTTTAACAGCCCGCTGTCTCATTCCTGCTCCATGTTTTCTTGCTCATTATTTCCCTGTTGGATTAAAACAGGGAGACAGGCTTGGACATTTTTTCAGCATTTGTCAGGAGCCCGAAGCGGGCTCATGGCAAAGGTCACAGTTAGCCAAAGGCAAGCGTGGAAGTTCCCTCAGCTGACAATTAGTGGCCATTCCACTCTTTACGTTTCAATGATAGAACTGTAAAAAGTGACATGTTTGAAGTGTAGAAAGTCTGTCTGATATGAAGCTAAATTATTTAATTATCAGGTGGACATAGGAACAATCTATTCCCAGTTTCTGCCATCCTTTATTTCCTCTTCTCCTATCAGTGACAAATCATTCTCTCGTGACGTGGTCCAAATCAATGCTGCTTTTTGAAAACTCCCAAGCTCCCAAAGCGTCAAGATTTCTTTCTTCAGGCTACAAAACCACATGCACCTGCCCGGAGGCTTGTGTTTACAACAAGCAAGAAGAGGAGTCCTACTCTAGCTTCCTCTTTGTGTAGATGGAAAAAAAAAAAAAAAAACCTCAAATCCCAGAATCAAGATGGCCGACAGTTTGAGAAAGTTTTTTTTTTTTTTTAAATTTACGATATTATATTTAGAACTAGCCAATGCAGCCGAGGATCTGACCGCGAGGTTCCCCATTGTTGGCTGCCTCCTTCACCCGACCCCTATGGCCCCTCCTGCAGGTGGTGAGTCCGCTGGAAGGGTGGCCCATGTCCCCTGTTCGGGCTGAGCCTGGCCGGGCCCCATGGGTAAAAGCCTGGCCACCAGGCGCTCGCACGCGTGCCCCACCCTCGGGCCTGGCTCCAAGGGGGGGCCCCGGTGACCCGCATCCGGGAAAGGGCAACTTGGCCATGTTTGATTTCTTCATAGGGGTATTTTTGAGCCACGCTTTGTCTGGCATCTCACCTAGGACCTGTTTGCCTTGGGTGACCCTACCAGGAGCATTAAGCCTCGGACAACATAGCTCCTAGGATCATTGGGGCACGCAAACCCCTCCACCACGTTAAGGTGGCGGCTCAAGGAGGAGATTTTACCCTTTACATTTTACCTTTTTTCTCGCCCGGAAAAGGGTTAAATGCCCCCTGCGGGTCAGGGACAGGTTCCTGCCCCAAGTGGAGGAGTTTAAGTATCTCGGGGTCTTGTTCATGAGTGGGGGAAGAATGGAGCGGGAGATCTGCCCGTTTGAGGCTGTTGCCCCCGCGACCCGACCCCGGAACAAGCGGAAGATGACGGAACGGAACGAAATGATGTTATATTTAGTTTCAAAGTCTTTTTTTAAGAACAAATGCAAGGAATATTTTCTAAAATGTATAAAAATACTGCCTTATTGTGTGTGAATATTTCATTTAACCATGCAGTCTTAATCTGTGGAATCTCACCGGTTTGCAAAATAAGCCACACAAAATAGAGATTTTATAATACATGCATAAGATGAATATGAACATACCATATTTTCACGACCATAATACGCATATAAATGTCTTAGATTTTCTTCAAATTGAACAACGTGCCCTATTGTGCAGTGCGCCATATGTGTGTTGTTAGACGGACGTTTTAGAGAACCATGAGGTGAACGTAAAATGCGTGCCCATCTCACCGCAGACGTGAAAAAACAAGTAAAGCAGATAAACACTACGCTTGCTGTGATTCCGGGAGTTCTGACAAAGGAACTCCAATTGCTGGACATTGGCGTGAACCGGCCGTTCAAAGTAAGGCTGCGAGCGGGGTGGGAGCAATGGATTACCGAAGTAGGCCACAACTTCACGAAGGGTGGAATGCAGCGCCGGGTGAATTCCGCCACCGTTTGCCAGTGGATTGTAGATGCTTGGGCTAACGTGTCTGCTGGCACTGTTGTACGAGCTTTCGCAAAAGCAGGCATCATTTCCGAGGAGCCGCACGGTACAGAAAGTGACTCTGACAGTGAGGAAAGGGAACCTGCTATGTTGGATTTCGCGCAGCTGTTAGATTCTGAAACAGAGGATGAGGACTTGGATGGATTTGATAAATTACGATGTAACGACTGTAACTAATATTTAAATAAAGCCGACCAAAGTCAGTTTTGCTCCCGATCTACTTTTCAATACACACACTTGTCTACCTGTGTGTGTGTTGTTGTAAGGCGGACACACGTAGTAGAGGATATGTATATAAAACCCGCACCCTATCATCAGGTGCGCCATATTTGTTTGTTAAATCCAGAGCACACAAATCTGGGACTACCCCTTTTAATACGGTGCATCTTTTGGTTGTGAAAATATGGTATACAAGTATCAATAGCCTTTTATTTTTGTAAAAGTTTGAGTGTGTTAATCAACTTTGTTACATGTATGGTGCTTCCGATCAAAAGTGACCGCCTTGAATGGATGTAGGATGGTTACCCATTCATTTTCTTACCGAAAACCTCTATTTACACACCAGCCCCAACTCACACACCCATTTCAAACCAAACAGTGTGTTCTTTATGTACGTATACTACATTTCATCCAGAGCTTATTATTCTATCCTCCCATCGGAATCTTCTCACTGGTGTCTTACACTACTTGAAAACTGCCTGAATTTTCTCCATCGAGCTTTGTTTGCTTCACATTGTTTGGGGCTTCTTTTTTTCAACCAATTGCTACTTACCGGTCAATGTCGGACGTGACATATCTAATGCACTTGAATAATCAAGACAGCACTGGAAACGGAGTGTGAAATCAAACTTTAGCCAAATCTTGTCGGCAAACAGACCCCAATAGATACTTGAATTTGACATGACAGTACTATCTTCATTTGTTGATTGGCCTGTGATTTTTTAAGGGTCTCGTGAATGTTGTCGGATGTGTTGGTACCTGAAGCAAAAGAATGAAATTGAGCAGCGGCACTAACAGTGCCAGCCTGCCAGCAAACACTTTATATTTAACTTGGTATTAGGAGCAGCCCATTGTCCAATCAGTTCTTTGTCAAAGAGAT
This sequence comes from Neostethus bicornis, assembly GCA_902685375.1. Taxonomy (NCBI): domain Eukaryota; kingdom Metazoa; phylum Chordata; class Actinopteri; order Atheriniformes; family Phallostethidae; genus Neostethus; species Neostethus bicornis. The sequence goes on along the minus strand of LR738553.1, from coordinate 9,970,267 downwards.
TCTGGTCCAAATTTTTGGACAAGAAAACTAAGCCATCTTCTTCTTCTTTCGGCATTTCCCTTCAGGGGTCGCCACAGCAAGTCAATTTCTTCCATCTAACCCTATCTGCTGTATCCTCTTTGGTCACACCAACTATCTTCATGTCTTCCTTCACTGTATCCATGAACCTCCTCTTTGGACTTCCTCTAGACCTCTTTCCTGGTGGTTCCAAATCCATCATCCTTGTCCAATTGTCCAATCAGTTATTTGTCAAAGAGATTCTGGGCCTAATTTTTTGACAAGAAAACCAATCCTTCTTCTTCTTCTTTCGGCATTTGCCTTCAGGGGTCGCCACATCAAGTCAGTTTCTTCCATCTAACCCTATCTGCTGTATCCTCTTTGGTCAAACCAACTATCTTCATGTCTTCCTTCACTGTATCCACGAACATCCTCTTTGGCCTTCCTCTAGGCCTCTTTCCTGGTGGTTCCAAATACAGCATCCTTCTTCCTATGTACAAGAAAACCAAGCCTACGGAGCGGAATGTGTTCAAAGTGGAAGCCAAGATCTATCTTGCTCCAAACTTTGAGAAAACTGACAAGGAAACAGATGAATAGGCAACCCCAGGATGCATTCTAGTTCAAGTATGGATGCTTAGAGTGGTCTACATCTCCACAAGAGATGTAGAGAGTGCCTTCCTCTTTTGCACCAAGTGAGAAAGACACTGGAACGATGATACCAGGCGCCAACATAAATTACAATATCCTGTCTGGGTGACATATTTACAGTACCTCCAAGATGTGAGAAGTTTGTGTGCAATTCTATCCCAGTTGTACAATGTCTTCTTTTTGAGTTTCTTTCCTTAACTCGGAATATATCGAGGATTCTCCATCCTTCGAGTCAGTGGGATACACGGAAATTACTGGTGAACACACTATTTTTGGCTCACAAAATTCCTTTCTTCAAACCCTGAGCTATTCTGATGGTTGTCCCGAGGTTTGGCTTCACTAACAGGAAAAGAAATGAATGAAGAGAGATGTTTTTCGTTCATCTAAAGTCTTTTGGGAAGCCAGAGGAGGACATTGCCACAGCATATCAATCACTGAACCCTGGTATTTTTAGCTGATAAGAAAAAGGCAAAGAAAATCTAAGTTTGGAGCAACAATTTGTCATTTTGTCAGTGGTGGATGAAGTACTCACTTTTTGTACTTAAGTAAAAGTACAGATAATTAGGCAAAAAATTTACTTAAGTAAAAGTACCAATAAAAAAAAAACTACTTCAGTAAAAGTACAAAAGTAATTGGTGTCATTGTACTTTTTAAGTAAAAAGTAAAAGTATTCGACCATAATTCAAATGTTATTTGTTGTGCTATAGGGTGTCACCATGGTAACCAGGATATATACTCTGCAGGGGTGTGACCCCTCTCTCCCATCTCTTTTGGTCCACAAAAAAATAAATAAATAAAATAAAAGGGGACAAGTCAAGCTATTGCCTAGAAGGGCCAGTGATTGGGCTGCCAAAATGGAGAAAAATGACACTTTTTTTCTTAAATGTTTTGGGGGGGAGGCCCCCAGTCACTATATAAAACCCACCCCTTTGGAAAATTCTAGATCCGCCCCTGCTCTGTGTAATGATGGCTCAACTTTTTATTTAGAAGTAAACACAACGAACAACGATCTTCTGACTCTTTTTAATTTATACTATAATCAATGTTAGGTTTTTGGCGCTGAATGAATGCGGAAAATGTTTCTCGATTCATTACTTCTACTCCCGATCAACTGCTTCTTTTGATTTTGGCGATGCGGCTTCAAGATGCGCAAAAAAAAACTTGTGTATTTTTCAAATTCCTGAACGAAAACGTAACAAAAAATGTAAAACACACTTTTAAAAAGTAGCGAAGTAAAAGTACAGATATTTGCTCTAAAAATGTAGTGAAGTAAAAGTAAAAGTACAGGTCTAAAATTTTACTTAAGTAAAGTACAGATACACAATTTTTTTACCTAAGTACAGTAATGAAGTACATTTACTTTGTTACGTTCCACCACTGCATTTTTTAAAGTATTTTTTTATACTAGTTTTTTCTTTGTGTAGCTTTGAAATTACTTCTTGGATTGATTGAATAACGGTTTAAATTTAATGTTGAATTAATTTACAAAAGTACTAAAAAGTTCCAACGTAAAAAAAAAAAATCATTAAGACATCACTATCGAACAGAAGCCATCCGCCATCTTGGACCCGGCTGTCAGACAAATCAGTAAAAATAAATGACTGAAATATCTTTTCCAAGTTGTAAACATTACTTTTTTCTCTCCCGCTGACAAAAATTAGATTTTTGTGACAGTAAATAATGTCTAAGTTCATTAAAAAGTCGCAGAGCTGAGAAATATTTATTTTGTGTTAATGGTTTTGTGGCACAATCAGCCAAGTAATTAAGAATTGGATTTGATTTGAATGCAATGAATGTGACCCTTAATGAACAACGAACTCTTCTGGCAGGACTAATGACATCGCCATCTTTTCCTCAGCAGATTCAAAGTCGCTAATACTGTACAAGATGGACTGGAAATAAATCTTATAAAGATTCAGGCTTTCTGAGAGGGTTTGGTGACAAAAATGATTTTCTATCAGACGGGAAGAAACTAATCTGGAAGCAATTTCTTGTCTACTTGACAACGTAACAAGTTGGTCAAGTTGTTGGAGAGAAATGAAAATGAATTGGGATTGATTGAAAATAGTCAGTATAAAGTGTCTTTGAGATGGTAAAGTTTTACCATCTAGTTGAATTCTAGCTTTCTTAAGAGGATTTTATTGGATTGCGCAATCTTTTATTTTTTAAATGGGCCACTTGTGAAGGTTCAATGTGTATTTTTCGAATAAAACCATGAGAAAAGCTTCTAATGTGAACATTTGTTGGTGTTAATGGCTCCAATACAAGGGCAAATTCACACGTGATGTTAAAATTCGGCATGCAAAATGTGGTTCATAATCATATAAACGAGCATCCATGACTTAAAGGTATGACTTAAATTTAAATCAATACAGAATTAACAACACAATCAAATATCAAACCGCCAACTTTCTGACCCCATAATCAGATAAACAGTCTCAAAACATTCAGCCATATCAACAACAAGGCAAGAGATCTGACTGAAAAGAATTAAAATCGCTGCTCTGCGAAAATGTGCAAATGCCTCACACCCATTTTGAGTTAGCCTGGAGCCCGCAGGATGGCTGAACCGGAGAAAAAAGAACTGTTTTACAAAAATGATCCCAAAAATAATACATTTTATGTAAATATTGCTTTAAAAGGGTGTGTGTATGCCATAGATGGGCTGTGCTTGTTTTGTGTTTAGTTTGGGTGAGTTTGAACTAATTCAGTCTGCAGGGTAGAGATTTGCTTTGTGTATGCACGGTAAGGACTAGGCATGATATGGGTTGTAGTCAATTTTCAACTTTTTTTTTTTTTTTTAGCATTTTAGTATAAGTAAGATACAGCAGGGCATTGAGCGGCTTTTCATCTAAAACAGCTCATTCTAGTTATTTTGAGCAAAGGTAGCATAACTCGACAGGTACATTAATGCATCAATTGATGCTACTTCTGTGCTAAAATGCCAGAAAACACAAAATAGTATCTACCTATCGTCAACACCAATACAGGTAGCATAGGTACTATGGCTTGCCAGGTGTCTTAGATCAACAAGATAAAGCCAATAAAACCTTCATGCTAATTCTTTAGACTGTAATAATTATGTGCAATTTGTTTGAGACAAAGTGTGACTTACTTTCCATAAAAAAATGATGTTTGTTATATGTAAGGTGTTCATCTGGGAGGCAATTTTTAGCCAGCTATGAGACATAGTCTCTCCAGCGAGTCCGGGGTATGCCCCTTGGTCTCCTCCCGGTGGGATGTGCCTGAAACACCTCACCCGCGAAGCGCTCGGGGGGCATCCTGACCAGATGCCCGAACCACTCCATCTGGCTCCTCTCGACCTGGAGGAGGAGCGGCTCGACACCGAGCTCCTCCCGGATGGCAGAGCTCCTCACCCGATCTCTGAGTGAGAGCCCAGCCACCCTGCGGAGGAAGCTCATTTCGTCCGTTTGTACCCATGATCGCATTCTTTTGGTCACCACCCACAGCTGGTGACCATAGGTGAGGGTTGAAACGTAGATCGACTTCTAAATCTAGAGCTTTGCTTTTCGGCTCAGCTCTCTCTTTACCACGACGGACTGATGCAGCGTCCTAGTTATTGCTGATGCCGCACCGATCCGCCTGTCGATCTCCCGCTCCATCCTTCCCCCACTCGTGAACAAGACCCCGAAATACTTAAACTCTTCCACTTGGGGCAGGACCATGTCATTTCTTTTTTTTTTTTACTTTTTTTATTTAAATTTTAAATTGTTTTTTTCTCTAACAATGAGTCTTCGGTACACCCTCTCACGATACGTACTGGATTTGCAAGTATTTATTTTTTTTCAGTTTAGTGGACCAAATAGACAAATTTTGATGTCCACATACGGTCCACAGGCCACAGTTTTCCCACCTCTACTTTTAAGCTACCGTTTTTAAAATTGGAAAAACTTATTCATGAGACAAAAAATTATTTTGATTACATTTCAGCTTTTAGTGAAGGAATAAATTTGCATTGATGCCTCCTTCCTGAGATGCCCGACACTCATGTCTCTCCATCTTTTTTTCTCATTAACTAGTCAGTTATTCAGGTGAGATCTTAGGGCTTGTTCATCCTGTCAGTGCTACCTTTCACATGTTTGAGGTCAAAGGCTTCTGAGTTGGTTTGGAGATTTCACAGTTTGATTTAACCGAGGAAGGCTTTGCATATCATAAATGTTCATGACTCCCGAGTACGTGAAGGTGAACTGGAAATAAAAGATCAAAGAAAGTCAAAAATACTGAAAATTCAAGCAGCTGATCATTAGAACTTTAATTTCTACCCAAAATGAAAGCAGTAGATGTTTGTTTGCTGTTACAAAAATCATATTTTAGAGGTTAAGAGTCAATATTTCAATTGGACTTCATGGCGTCGCTCGTTCTTTAGGGACTGGAATAAATCTGTTTGACTTGAACAAGGCTTTGAATTGAGGTTTTTTAATTGCTATAATTTAACTATATTTTATGGGGCACTGACATTTTTAGGACAGGGGTTAGGTTGAACCTATCTAATACTTAATTACTGCAGTAATTTACAGTAATGTGGTATCATAAACAATAAAATACTTAAAACTGAGTTTTAGATCTGCAGTTTTGTGGAGACGGCTGACCTAAATAGTCTTAAGAAGTTATGCAAGAAGAAGACAGGCTGCAGTTACTGACTGATAACGACTTTATGAAACTAATTGTATTTTTTTTCACTCACTTTTTGTACTTAAGTAAAATTACAGATAATTAGGCAAAAAAAAAATACTTGAGTAAAAGTAAAAGTATCAATAAAAAAAATCTACTTAAGTAAAAGTACAAAAGTAATTGGTGTAAATTTTACTTTTAAAGTAAAAAGTATTCGACCATAATTAAAATGTTATTGTTTGTGCCATAGGGTCACAAATAAATACTCTGCAGAAGTGTGATCCCCCCACCCTCCCTGTTTTGGTCCATAAAAAAAAAAAAAAAAAAAAAGAAAAAAGAAAAGGGGGCTAGTCAAGCTATCCGCTAGCAGGGCTAGCGAATGGACACCAAAATGGAGGAAAATGACACTTAATTTTTTAAAATCTTCTGGGGAGGGTGGTGGAGGACGCACCCAGTGACCCCATATTGGCTTTGTCAATAACCTAATGCCCCACCCACCCCCCGCTCCTTTTGAAAATCTTGGAACCGCCCCTGCTTTGTGTAATGATGGCTCAACTTTTTTATTTAAAAGTAAACCCAACCAACAACGATCTTCTGACTCTTTTTAATTTGTGCTATATTTGATGGTTTTTTTTTTTTTGGCGCCGAATGAATGCGGGAAATGTTTACTCTCGATTTTGATTGGTCCTCAATTCATCACTTCTTCTCCCGATCAATTGCTTCTTTTGATTTTGGCGATGCAGCTTCAAGATGCGCTAAAAAAAAAAAAAAAAAAAACTGTATATTTCTCAAATTTCTGACCGAAAATGTAACGAAAAATGTAAAACACACTTTTAAAAAGTAGCGAAGTAAAAGTACAGATATTTGCTCTAAAAATGTAGTGAAGTAAAAGTAAAAGTACCGGTCTTAAATTTTACTGAAGTAAAGTACAGATACGCAATTTTTTTACTTAAGTACAGTGTTTTTACTCAGTCTCAGTTTGAAGAGTGCCATTTGTCTTTTACAATAGAGTCATATGTAGTAAACTGTCACATGCGTCCAGGCCAAATCTGATCTTTTGTGAAAATAACATTATACCATTTCATCAGTCAGCTTCAAACATTTCATTTCCTCCTCAAACTGACCAAACGTCCTCCTTTTAGTACCTCCAGAACACGATGTTCCCACCCTCTCAGATCCAGTAGATCAATGTCAGAACCCGAACCATGAGAAAAAATGGATTTTGTGATCTGCGTGGCTTAATATAAAATCAAAGTATAAAATTAAAACGTGGGAATCTTAAAATATAGGGTTTTTTTGTCATTGTTTTTTTTTTTATTGAAAATTGCATCAAACACTTCTTCTTTAGGAAAAAAGCTTCAACCGTGGTTTCAAATGGATCCACAATCAAATTCCCATAAATTGCTTAAATTTGCTTTTCAGGAATAATTGTTTTGGAACCATTTGTTTTTCTAATTAATTAGATTTTTTTTTAATGATTTTTTTTTTTTAATGATGTGAAAATAAACAGTATACTGATTCCAATAGAACATAATTTGTAAAGAACAGCTGTTCTTTCGAAATCTGCGACTCGATAGATCGGAGTTCCGAAAACTAGCCCTAGCGCTGATTCCAATAGAAGTATGGTAGATCACAGATCTCGATGGTTAGATCTTCTTGAAAGGAGGGAAGCATTCTGGGCATGTGCAGAGGTGCATCGTCGGAGATCCTAATGGTCGCGGATTTCATCAGAACACCAGCGCATTATGCTAAAGAGAATGGGGAAACAAAAGATTCAAGTATTCGAAAACTAAAATAGAGATTAGAAAAGTAAATTTGAAGAGTCAGAAGGAACAACTGAAAAATCAGGTTAAAACTAAAAAATGAACCCAATCAAAATAATTTGAAACAAATTCCAATTTAATTTTAAACCTTAATTATTTTGGTATATTGTATTAGCAGTTTTTTCAAGAACTGTCATGATCCTCTTGGCTTCGGGACTGTTTCGTCCTTCCAAATCTGGCCCTCTGTCCTAATTCAGTACACCTACGCTCAATGGCCTCACCCTGTTGACTTCACTTGTCTCTCGTCTTCCCCGAGTTATAACCCCCGGTGTCCATAACTCTTTTGCAAGATCGCCCGCTGCAGCCATGATTGTATCCCCCACGCTGGTCCCTCGGACCCCTGGTTCCCCCTTCGGTGGCTCTTCTGCCTGACTCTGCCTAGGACGCACTACCCTGCCCAGGTTGACTTCCACGCTGTACACGCCTACCCCTCTTCCCTTCTTCTTCTTCTTGATCAACCCCTGGTTAATTATAATAAACTGATTAAAACCGGCTATGCGTTTGGGTTCTACATCTCCACCTGCACCACCAAAGCCATACCCAACTGTTTTGTCCAAAACCAGGCCTAGATAAGGCAAGACAAAAACACGAGTGAAACATTTTTAAAAAGATGTAACCAAAAGTACAGTTAGGATAATCAAGAATCGCGAAATGATGTCATCTTGGAGGAACGGAAACTGTTTGAAAATTTGGGGCTTTGAGGTAAAATTTGGGTCGGTGGTGTCATTCTAGTGATTAGAGGTAACAACGTGATTACATTAAAAAAAAGAAAAAGAAGTCCGTAAGGGTTGACAAATAGAGCAAAAACCATGACAACAAGTAAAGAAGGAACGACTTTCCAAATTCCCACGGTCAGGGGGGTAATGCTCGTCCTATCCAACTTTTAACTTAAAGGAATATCAGTGATTTATTTTTTCATAGAAACTATATTTCCACTGAAATTTACACCAAAATGTATCACGTCCAAAAAAAAAAAAACCCTTACACACTTGAGAATAAAGGTGAAATATCAGAAAAATAAATGAACAAAACAACTTGTGTTATTAAGCTAATTAGACATTTGGTAATTAGATGCAAATGTGTGTCTAGCGAAGCCAAAAAGAACTTTTGATGTTTTTGTTTGGAATGTGAGAAAACATTTTTTAAATCTACAAAATAAGCCTTTTCGATGTCGACAGCTTTTGTTTTTTGAGGTAATTTATTTTTTTAAATATAAAACTTTGGAAACGGAAACTTTTCTTTTAAAAGTTGCTGTTTGCCATCTCTAGTTTTATAAATTCTATTTCACTTTTAATTACAATAGTTCACTCGTCAATTGAAGTGTTTATATGAAAAAAGCTAAATTTTGTGTGGTTTTTGCAACTTTTTCAAACAGCGCAATCTATGGAACGGAAAAACGAGTACTTTACTTATATACCAATGTAGGTAAATTTCCATTGATTTTATACATATTAATTTGTAAAATGTATCAATTTTGTTTTTAAGTATTTTCAAATCAATATTTTGAGATTCTAAGTTGAGGCTAACCTAAGCCATAACGACCATATTTCTCCGTTAAACGTATACTGTACATAATTTTTCCATTGCGTTCCATTGTCTTTCGCTTATATTATTACACAACTAAATGTCGGAACAACAAATGTAGGTGGGTGATCACTTACTACGCTTGAAGTACCATGCAAGCTAAGATCATATACCCCAAACTCAGGATATACACTAATTAGTAGCAAAAACCTTAACTACATGAAGCATCCCTTCACCGATAATTACAATCTAAACTTTAGTGTTCCAAAATTCAAATCGTGGAACATAATGACAAAACTTACTTATTTGTTCAGATTATCAACACAGAACAATGCTTAAGATTGTTCATAAGACAACAATTGCTCAGAAGACAGTGGAGATGATCGTAGACTTTAGGAAAGTCACAGCCCTCATTACCCCCCTTGCACTGACAGACTCCCCCATCACCACTGTAGACTCTTTCCGCTTCCTCTGCACTACCATCACACAGGACCTAAAGTGGGAGCCGTCCATCAGCTCCCTGATCAAAAAGGCCCAGCAAAGGATGTACTTTCTGCGACAGTTGAAGAAAGCCAAGCTGCCCGCCCAGATGTTGGTGCAGTTTTACACAGCCATCATCGAGTCCATCCTCACCTCCTCCATCACCGTGTGATACGCTGGAGCCACAGCCAGGGACAGACATAGACTGCAGCGCATTGTGCGCTCCGCAGAGAAGGTGATCAGCTACAGCCTTCCATCTCTCGAAGACCTGTACGTCTCCAGGACTCGGGAGCGTGCAGGTCAGATAGCAGCTGACACTTCCCACCCTGGACATGGACTTTTTGAGCGACACCCTTCGGGCAGGAGGCTCCGGTCCATTCGGACTAGAACGTCCCGCCACAAAAACAGCTTCTTCCCTTCTGCCGTTGGACTTATGAACTCTTTATAACCTGGATCCCCACATCTCTTAGTCACTTCCCTCTTGTCGCTTTACTATCTTTATTATTTTCTATGACGTTGCACTACTTTTCTTTTTCTTTCTGAGCACTCTTAGTTTTATTAAAATAATTTTTATTTATTTTATTTTTTATTATTTTTATTTTATATTTTGCACACCTGTATCAAAGCAAGTTCCTAGTCTCTGATATTCTTCATTGACATGGCAATAAAAAAAATTGGATTCTGATAAGATGTTAAATGTACTACCTATACCGTGTACTCTGTGAGCATTTGAGGGATAGGCTTTCAGACAGAAACCATTTGCGTCAATGGGTAACTTTCTCGCCAATAACGATGTCTAATGAGAGTACAATAACAATTGATTTAATCGACCCACCGATAAATCGTTCAGGACTAAATCGTAATGTTCTGTAGATTACACGAAGATGACTTATTTTGTTTGTATTGGAATCTTTTGTTAGACCAAAAAATATCTAATATCTTCCGATTGAACATCTTGGATGTGAAACCAAGACACAGACAAGTGAAGGCAGCTGTAACCAATTTGTATGTTTTTACCCCGATAATGAGGCGATACGTTTCCCAACCGTCCCAGAAACAAAACAAGTGATTACTGCGGTTACACCACGAGCATTAATTCACCCAGGTACGCCTGTACCCCCCCACACTGTTTTGACAGTTTGAAGTAACATCGGCATAAAAGATGAAGACTAAAATAACCTTGTGTACTCCACACATGGATTCACTCATTTCTCCAGTGAGTTCAGTGGGTACAACTGTGGTTTACTCTACTGAAATGAAATGAGTTGATTTTGATTTATTAATATTTTTGGCTGCATGTGGGTTTCATGTCAGTTGTCGTCATCCCGGTATGAATGAATTTTGGAGCTCAATTTGGAAATGCTCCAGTTGTTCTGGTACCTACAAATTCCCATGCTGTTTTCTTAAAAATTTAATGTGGCATGTGCATCTAATGGGAAATGGTAAATTATGTAAAAACTCTTTCAAAAGAGACGTTCCGCAGCATTACATGCTGATTTAGCGGCTGGTGTTTGGCCAGACATTAATATAGTGGAATTAATTACTTGCGTAGGAGAGATGGGATCAAAGAATACTTGTAAATGACTGCAGTGGTGCATGTTCATCTGCCCCGTGTGTACAGCAGATCAAACCCTGGTTAGATGCGGAGGAGTGTCACAACCAGGTAAATCAGATTTCAATGAGGAAAAACTGAATAAATACCAAAAAACAATCAGTATTTCATTCAAATACAACAAACAAAACTAGCTTCTTCTTTACTAAAAATATATCCAGTGACACTAAAAAAGTATTTTGCACCTTCCTAAGATTTGTGTTTTTTGCACATGAATCACACACAGGTGTTTCAGATCATCAAACCAATCTTAATATCACCATCGGTCTTTTATATTGATGCAATGGGATTCCGACCCAATGACCCAACTCTACAATTCGGGAAAAAGTTCTAGCCTCAATGGCATGCCCAAGATCAAACCACAGTATCTTAATTAGATTTTTTTTTTTTTTTTTTACTACATTAACTTCAGAGGCTTTCCAATGATGGTCTGGCTGGTGTATCTCTTATCGTTAGCTTGCTACATAATTCAGGAGTGCTTGTTTGAGGGTACAAACTGATGACTGGAATTTTTCCTTAAAGATTTTTGACTAGCAGGCATTATTCGAATATGTTGTCCAAACCCTCGGGCTATAAAACAAACCTTGACCACCACGGTGCCACGGACACGCTTCGGTTGGTTAGAGATGGAAGACTTTAAAAATCTTACAATAATATTGATGTAATATTAACCTTGTGAACGAATGAATGATTTATTCGCTTTCAGTTTAAAAAACAAATAAATAATATGTTTACAAAAAAATCATCAGACAGCAACCAAAAGTAATAAGCTAAAGCCCCAAGGCCTATTTTCGCCCATCCTGTACCAACTTAGAAATAATTCACACAAAAACATCAGAACCAACACATCATTACGAAACACATAGTAGCTTAAACTGAAAAATCAATTCACTCCGATACAATCATGATACAATTTTTATCAGAATATTATTGGTGGGCTCATTACATTTTAGTTTTCACAGTTATAAAACTAAATTCATAAAAACAAAACTAATCAAATATTATGCTCCAGTCATTAACTATTTCACTTTTTATTGTTAAATTTTACATCCCTAACGATATGGACAATTGGTCGCATTCGGTGACTTTGAAGTCCCAACGCCCAAACCGTTGCACATAAGCAACAATGACCCGTAAGACTGAACGTATGTAATATTTGGTGCCCCCAAAATAAAATATTATTCCCAATATCCGTGCATTTGCGGCCGCATTGATGGGGTGCACGTCTATAAATAAGCTATATTTAAAAAAAAAAAACTCTGCATGGCAAAAAAGTTTGGCTCAGTACAATACCTGCGTTGCGCTCAAAAAGGACTACATGCTCAAACTCGTCTATTGAAAAAAAACTATCCAAAAATTGTGAGCCAGTTTTATGTTAATTAGATTTTTGTTTACTGCAAGAAACTGAGATCGAGAACATTATAGATTGGTGTTTTGATGCTCCATTGTTTGGAGTCTATTGGCTCTGTTAAAAAAAAGTCTAATTAACATCAAATTGGCTAGTAAGTTTTATTAGTTTTGTAATTATTTTTGTATATTTTTAGTCTCTCTTTGTGTTTATGTAGGTTTTAGAGCGTAAAAACAAGTGACGTGGCTCCTAAAACCACGTAAATTTCAGGACGTGGTTTCAGGAAAACCACATCCGTTTCAGGAAAACCACGAGAGTTACGTACATAATGAATCCGTACAAAGTCACTGCCCTTCTTCCACTTGGCAGGTCTGACCACGACCTGGTCCATCTAAGACCGTGCTATGTCCTCCCCCTCTAAAAATGTAGACCTTTTTAGACGTTTTTTTTTCAGTGGTCATATTTGGGCACATAGACCTTTTTGAGCGCAACATCGGTATTAGCATAAGCTGCACATGCAAGGTAGCGCTATTTAATTTGCTATTTAGCGCTATCTAAAAGAAAAAGAACATGTCAGACTTGAGCTAAAGTTGCATATGGAAAATTTATTTTTGTCTGACTAAGCTTTGCTTGATTCAAGTTTCAGAAAAAAAGGGTGTGCTTCTATTAGAAAGTGTGTTCCTATCGCAAAAATATGGAAGTTTTTTTTTTTTTTTTAATCAAAAGCTTTGCCATTTCTACGCCTGCTGTAACAGGGTGTACAGCTTCGCAAACAGTTTGCTGTTAAAATGGAAAATTAAAATGTGATTTCTCTGGTTTTCAATTGTGACGTTAGTCATTTAAATTTAGAGCGGAAAAAAATAAATTCAGCTTTCCCAAATCTGTGGCTAGTCACAGTGAATCTGAGATTTAACTATGGGAGGAAGTCAATGTTTCACACAAAGCCAAATAGGTTTGAAGATTTTTATTCTTCGTGCATAAAATAATTATTCCAAAACTAAATTTTTCACTTCCTCTGGGTCTCTTTGTTTGAGAATTCTGAATCGAACAGAAACAACAGAAAATGGTGGAAGTAGTTTTTTTTTTTTTTTTACAGTACTATACATAGGTACGTAGGCGTAGTCAATGAATGTAAGGCACTAGCCATCGAAGTTGACCTAAATCACAATATCGTCAAGCTGTAAACACACTCATTTACACACACGATGCTCTCTTTGGGAATCACTTACCGATTCCCGCTTCATTGTTAACCAAATCAGCTTCTCCACAACAACCCAGCAGGACGGCGTAAATTAGCAACAACATAAAAGAAAGGAAAATTACAGGTAGGGGGAGGAAGTCCTACTTGAATTTCAGCCTAGTTGGAATAAAAAGAAAAGAAGGTTTTGATCATCATCCCATCTATCTCCAGTAAAGATGGCATGGTCTCAAGTGCTTATCGTACATAAGACTGTTTGGGATGCCAGGTGCACTCATTTGTCTTTGAATTAATTTGAAATTAAGGGGATAATGAGGTCTTTAGGGAGACAACTGATGAGTTGAGACATTCAGCTGAACGGAGGACAAAATATAGAAATCGTTTGGATTCATCTCGAGAAAACACGAAGATTTTGCTTCTCAAATTATTGAGAAAAAATAGGGCGGAAACAAAAATGTGATGATAACTTAAGCTAAAAAAAAAAGAAAAGAAATCATACACACACAAAAACAAACAAAAATCTGTTTAGTTAAATGTTTCACATCAAAAACTTGGTTTAATCAGCATAGACCATGTTTCTGTGACTGGCTGTTAAAAGAATAAGTGGAACCGCTGCTGCTAAAATGTGGAGTTGCAATAATGAACAGAGAAAACACCCAGGAAGGTGTGAGTGTTTGAAACATCAGCAACTGGGGTTTTCACCTTTGCAGATGTGCAAATCAGCGGAATGAATTAACAAGAAGAGAGCTGAAAATAGAAGAGATGATGTGAAGAAATAGAGGTAAATAACCAGCTATTCTGGGAATAACGTGTTTGATGTTAAAAAATAATAACGTAAATGAGGAACAAAAGAAAATCAGTAAAATTGCAGATTTCTAAATTGCATGTTATTAATCTATGCTACTCGTCTTCTTTGACCACCAGTAGTCCAATTTCCACCGGCAATCTGTTGGTCAACAGTACCAATGGCGGTCGTTGTTAACCCGGGCCATGACCGATCCGGTATAGTATTTTGTAAACTGGCTTGCGTATTTGTATTTGCCATAGCTTTATGTCGGATGCCCTTCCTGACACAACCTCTGTGATTATCTGGGCTAATGCCAATTGCGCAACCATTTGGATGGTTATTGTTTAGATGAATGAAATAGGGTTAGGGTTAGATGGAAGAAACGGACTCGCTTTGGTGACCCCTGAAGGGAAATGCCAAAAGAAGAAGAAGTATCTATGCTACTCTTCTTAATGTATACTACTGGTATAAAGAGTAAAATAATGCAGTGATAGAACCTGGCTCTCTGTAAATTTTCTGCAAAACAGACAGAGGGCAGCATGGTGGCGGAGTGGAGAGTACAGTGGCCTTACAAAAAAAAGGTTGGGTTTCGATTCTGGGTGGGGAAGAGTCTTGGAACACTTGCCTTTCTGTGTGGAGTTTGCTGGGGTTTACTCCAGGTACTCCGATTTCCTCCCACTCTCCAAAAACATGCATATCAGGTTGATTGGCCGCTACAAATTTGCCTCTGTCCCGCGACAGACTGGTGACCTGTTCGAGGGAGGAACCATACCTCTTGCCTTGAATCACCCAGGCTAGGCTCCGGCATCCCCGTGGCCCCTTTAGAAATTAAGTGGTTCAGAAAATAAAATGAATATTAATCAGGGAGAAGCTGTGTGTCCTCATTTGAATCAAATAACACCTGGGAATACAGGTGAGGTCCCAGAATCGTGTTTCAGTTAGAGGTGTCAAACAGCGTGTTAATTATGATTCGTTAATAAAAGTCGTAGCTATTGAAATTGATTTGAAAATACTTCATTTGTCCCCTACGTCATTTGAGCCCACAAACTTCCGATCCGTGGGCGAACGCTCTAACCATTGAGCCACTGTCGACCTTAGGCCCCCCACCTCCAACATAATTGTAGCAACTATACCACTTATTTTCAGGTTTGGATACTGTTGGGTTTGAATGGGTTTGTTTGGAATCATCTTCAAGTTCTTTTTATGGTTTACGTTTGCTGCTACAGAACAAGAAACATTTCTCCAGTCTAAAAATAATAATTCTAAAACTGTGATGAAAGACGTTAGGATTTAATGGATCCCACCGTTTTGACAGTCCTTGGAATTTCACTTTTTCAACAAATAAAAATGACAGTTGATCACTTGGAATGAACTGAAATATCAGCACAAAGTTGAAGTGACATTTAAAATTTGCAGCAATTACTGAACATGGCACGGAGAAGAGACTGGGTTCATTTTTATGCTGCAGAACCAACAGAAGTCCAAGTAGAATAAATTGCTACTTCTCAGACTTTCTGTCCAATTTTTTTTCTGGTTTTCAGGCTTCATTATTTTAAGAAAATGTACGACTATGGCTTTATCCCACAAGCTCGTTATTACAAGTATCATGCAGTTGTTGTTAGCATTACTAAACTTTGAATATACTGGGATAACAATGGAACACGCTGTATGTCATCAATGGAGATCAAAGTTTGTTCAAACTGCAAAATATCTTAATACCACGTAGAGGCAATGCAAAAAATATGCTTCAATTAGGGTTAAAGATGGAATTTGTTTCATCTTCTGAGCCTCTTATTTCTAATTAGATTGCAGTGTTGCCAGAGCCTATCCCAGCTAATAGGCTGAGAGGCAGGGGACACTCTGAATAGGTCGCTAGACTGCTGCTGTGGCCGCAAACATACAACCATTTATACACACTCATTGCTAGGGGGATTTTGATAGTGGCCAATTAACCTGACATGTATGTTTTTGGAGAATGGTAGGAAATTAGAGTACCTGGATAAACCCACCCATACAATGTTCCAAGCCTTGTTCCACCCGAGGCTCGAACCCTGACTTTCTGTAGTGAGGTCACTGTGCTAACCCTGAACCACCATAATGCCCCATATACATGGATGGAAAAGGGATTTTTTTTTTTTTTTTAAGAAAAGTGCCACAGAGTTCAATACTGGGGCCCCTAGAATTGAAAAAGCCTCTATTTGCGCAAACTGTGAAAAAAAGAAGAACTATATAATTTTAGGAGGACATAATGGTGAAATATTTTTTTAATGAAAGTTATTAAACGCTCTCTATAAGACCAAAAGTTTGGTAGTGAAAGACTAAAGGTCGGAGCTGATGTAAAACAGTCAAATTTGACTGTTTTCACTTAATGAATGTGTTGGGGTTCAGTGTACTGGTCTACTGGGATGGCTATGAACAGAATGTGTTCTTTTTAGATACCAAGGTCCTAGCAAAGATTCAGGAAGAGGGTTTTGTAAACCTAGTCGCAAGATCTGAGTTTCTTCTTGTTAAAGAATCAACTTCAAAATTCAACTTTTACTTCAAAAGGCAACACGTTTTACTTTGTAAATTTCTGTATATTTTGTTTTACTAGAAACAACCTGATCCCTCAAGTCGTCTAGATGAAATTGATTTTCTCTTCCCAATGTCAGAACGAGGCAAAGGAAAGAAGCAAAATTCATAAATTTTTTTACATTGAAATAAAAATCACTCAGGAATTTGCAAGTTTGCTGAAACTCAACAATCTTACCTCATAATGGAAAGCTTTCCAACGTTTTATTAATACCATTGTTACATTTCTTATTATTTTAAGTTTAATACTTTTAAACTCGTTGCGTCCTCTTGGAGTTAAGCCCGCTCCTCCTTTCCTTCAACGCTCCACACCCCTTCCATACTGATAATGGAATCACACTTTGTTTCCCAGAATCCCTCTGCCACTGTCTTGGACTTCTTATCATCCCCCTCACGAGTCTTACCTGCTGTTCCCATTCTTAAACTCAGGATTTACTTTCTTCATTGTGTAATCTTGTGTGACGTGAATAAACAGCCCTTTTGTTCCATGACTGTATTTGGGTCCATCCACTTTGCCTCAAACTTGGGCTGCAACTAACAATTATTTTGATAATCGATTAATCTTTTTCACATTTAGCGGAAAATTATCCCCAACTTTGGATGAATTTGTTTGTGTTTTTCTTTCCGCCATCTTGTTGAATCTGCCTGATCACGTTGGGTGTGGTGAAATGAAGGCTAATGATTGGCTACTATCTACTTCTCCTCCTATTTTGGTAGCTCGCATCGTCACTTTGCTCTCTACTGCCCCACTTAGAGACCAATTTAAGTGCAGTTGGCAGTAAAAAACTTTTTAGACGATTAATGAGGACCAAATTAGTTGACAACTATTTCAATAATCAATTGTAATTGATTAAATCGATTGGTTGTTTCAGCCCTATCACAAACCTAACTCAACTTTCACTGAGAAGAAAAAGAAAGATTAGGAGGTTGATTGAAAAAAAATAACAAAGCTGAATAGTTTGATTTAAATGTTTGATATTCACCAATACTGACTTATGCAGTTTACCAATTATGCTACATAAGTCAGCGTAATTGCGTACTTATGCAGGACAATAGCCAGTGTCTATTGTCCTGTTGTTTTCCCATTGCTATCTAGAATTAAAGGACTCTAGAGGGCTTTTGGTTTTTTTTTTCAAAGTGTTGTCCCATCATGTAATAAAACTGTACGTGAGCTGTTATTGCAAATATTACATTTATGAGCAAAATTAAGTGCAATGTTCATCTTTATATGCTGTGACATAAAAAATTATTATCTACAAGATACAAAACCTCCCTTTAACGACCAAGCTTTTGTGTTTGGATGTGCCCACTCTCATTTTAGCCAGGTCTCTCTTCGCAGCAAACAACTACGGCAAAAGTGCAACATCATTTTGTTATTGAAATGATAACGTACGTTATCTATTCATATCAATTAAGGGTGAAAACAAATGAACAATTGTACATAGTTCTAAAAGTTTATGGCCAACTCCATTAAATCAAAGATTTTGTTATGACTGGGGAGCAGAAGGGAAAATCCACAAGCAGACACGGTTATCTGAGTTATTGAGAAGTTTAATCTAATTAGTGAGGATGGCAGGTGGACAGGCAGGCAGGCAGGCAGGCAAGCGGACAGGCAGGAAAGCAGACAGGCAGGTACGCAAACAGGCGGATGGTCGTTCATGGAGCAAGGCAGAATCCTACTTGACAAAAACAGGACAATATGAACTTGTTGGATCAAAGTTTGATAAATTCAAAGGCCGATACCGTTATCTAGGGGCGAACAATAGTTTGGCGTTGGCGTTGTGGCGTTGCCACACAATAAGAAGCATGGTCGATGAGGAGCAGCTGTGTAATCCCGAGGTGGTGCAGGTGTTAGAACTCCCAAAGAACCACAACAGATTTATTGATCAAGACCAAAGATATTTGCTGAGAGGAGTCAATGATGTTTTTGAGACATGGACATGGGATGACACAATTTTCTTTTAAAACATTGTGAAAAGTAGCAGTGCAAATAATGTAATTTGTGTTATTTTTTGAACGATTAGAGCATTGATATAAAATTTTGACCTTGAGGGCAGTCGACAATATACTGTCAATATGTTCTAAAGGTTCGCCCAATGGGTTTGTTAACAAGTTGTGTGAAATGAGCAATTCATTGCATTTTAAGCAGAGGTGTCAAAAGTACCAACATTTTCTACTCAAGTAAAAGTATAGATACTGAGTTAAAAAACTATTTTAGTAAAAGTAGAAGTATCAACTCAAGTTTTTACTCAAGTAAAAGTAAAAAGTAACCTATTGTCAGAACTACTTAAAGTAGAAAAGTAAAAGTAATTTTCAGGAAAAAGAAATATTATTAACAAAAGCGTGTGAACATATTTTTTAACTATTATCACATGCTTTAAGGAGCAAATAATATGATAATAAATGAAAGTGTTGTAGTATGAAACTTTATAAATCAGAAACAATCATTTCTTAATAATCTTTATTGGAAATCGATTAATGAACACAATCAAATGTATTAACATAAGCAGGGCATTGTGTAACATCCCTTCAGCTACCAAGCTTCACTCTGCATCACCTAATTTAACCAACTTCAGCAGACACAAACACACTCAATGTAAAAAAAAAAATAATAATAATAATAAAAAAAATAACCTAAAGGCTTTTTTAAGGCAGGTAGTTTTCAAAGTTCTTTGAGGCAATACCGAATAGTCTTTCACAAGTTTCTAAGGTTGGGAGTGCCACATACAGCCTGCGTGACACCTGGAACACACCAGCGGGTGCGGGGAAGTGTATGTGTGCATGCATGCGCGCGTGCTGTGTGTCACGTGTTGAAGCGTTGAAGCTAGAGGAAGTCGTATGGAGATTGAGTTAGCTCTCCTCATCCAACCACATTCAAATCAAATGGCGCGATTGATCCGGATTGGTTTTTAATAACTTTTTTCTTTATTTTAAACGGTAAAAAAATGGCGAAAGTAGCGACTACTTTTTATAAAATTAACGAAGTAAAAGTACAGATAATTGTATAAAAAAGTAGTGAGTAAAAGTAAAAAGTAGACAAAAAAATAATTAGTTCATTAAAGCAAAGATAACGAGATTTTCTACTTGAGTAAGGTAACGAAGTAGTTCTACTTCGCTAGTTGACACTTCTGATCTGAAGGGTAACGTCTCAAACCTTCCAGGCCAACAGGAAAAAAAAAGTGTTTTCCCTGACCTTTTTCACTATGTTTATTGTGTTCTTTTTGGTAAAGTGGAATATAGTCGTTTTTTTTTTTTATATCACTGACCTAGTTTAGGCCATTAACATGCATTGTTAAACCATTTAGGTAGTTTTTTTTATCACTAGTTTTGTGGTTCCCATCGCATAATAACACTCACTCACTGATTAAACAGCATCTATATAAAAATAAATAGGCGTAGCACCGTTTGAAATAAAACCACAGGAAGAATTCCTTTGGGAACTCGTGCCCCTAAGCCATGTTTGCACAGGAGTATTTTTATTTGTAGAATAAAAAAAATACAGAGCGCTCCATAAAAACCTGTTAAAGAAAACACGGTGTCGTAGCTCATGAAAAAGCCTGGAGATCATCACTGGTCGTGGCTTCACGGTTATGCATATTTATGTGGGTCTTGAGATTATCCAGCATTATTTTTTGATCTTCAGACGAAAAAAAATGAGAGCAGCCTTAAGGGATGAGTTAAAGCTGCTGGTGCCCATGTCTCCTGTGGTGTGTGTAAGTGTTTACCTGATTTTCTTACCAGCTAAATATTGTCTTAGTGCCTCCAAAATGAGCAGGAACCTTTGACGGGAAAAAAAAAAAGAAGAAGAAACACCTTCAGAGATTAGGAAGGAAGATCAAAACATTTAAAAATGAGGTGATGAACGTCGCTGAGCTCTGAGAAGTTGTTAGCAATTCTAATTTGAAGCGTTTCCCGGAGAACCTCTCTCTCGTTTTTTTTTTGCTCAAGGTGTTTGGCACCATGACAAAAGAATCTTTTGAAGAGCCAGAACTTGGAGATTTGAAGAAAAAAATCCAACATCTAAACAGTAAACATGAACAGAAGCACAACAAATGGATAAAATTCTGTTGTGTAGAAGAAGGGAAGATAATTCCCTGTGCTATAAAAAAAAAAATCACTTCCCATGACTATATTTCCAAAGATCGGGGAAGTAATTGAAGTTGAAATATGGAAATGATGAATTGAAATTGTCCCATAAAGTTAAATTGTGTCCTACTTACTGGAAAGCATGGTTATGTCCCAGCTGAGTAGACAAATCTTCCAGGGAAGTTTACTCAAATTTATGCCTAAGAGGGATCAAACAAACACAAACTGCACCGCATAACACTTTTCATTATCCCTCCTTCCGTATTCCCTTGGCGATGGCATTACTGGATAAAAAGCTAGAAATTAAATACATAGAAAACGCTTCCACAACGCTACCAAAAAGGATCATGCTAGTCAAATGATGCACGTTTTCCCAAATCTTTTCACTTTTTATTTCTATTTTCTTTATCAAAATGGAAAAAATTTGGAATGATTTTACAACATTATGGGACACGTATGGTTACAATTAATGGAATAATATTATCTGAAATCATGTACCGTAATTTCACGGCTTAGATTTTCTTCAAAATGAACGGTGCGCCTTTTCGTGCGGTGCACCTTGTGTGTGAGAATAGGCGGACCTAAAAGAAAACGCGGTGCTCGTGAGAAAAGGCGGACCTAAAAGAAAACGCGGTGCTCGTGAGAAAAGGCGGACCTAAAAGAAAACGCGGTGCTCGTGAGAAAAGGCGGACCTAAAAGAAAACGCGGTGCTCGTGTGAAAAGGCGGACCTAAAAGAAAACGCGGTGCCCGTGAGGCGGACCTGAAAGAAAAGGCATGAGAACTTTAAGAGTGAAGTGTGAGCGGCGTGGGAGCGATGAATGACCGAAGGAGACCACAGTTTCACGAAGGGTGGAAGGCAGCGCCGGGCGAGTTTCGCTACAGTTTGCCAATGGATTGTAGATGCTTGGACTAATGTGTCTGCTGGTACTGTTATCCGAGCTTTCGCAAAAGCTGGTATCCTTTCTGAGGAGCCGCACAGTACAGACAGTGACTTTGACAGCGAGGAGCGAAGTGGACCTGCTCTGTTGAATTTTGCGCAGCTGTTCGATTCTGCAACTGAGGTTGCGCCTTTTCGTACGGTGCGCCTAATGGTCGTGAAATTACGGTATATTAATAATGAGAGGTCTCGTCATAATTCCCTTGCCTGCCACTAGAGGGAGCCCTGGAAATTCCTCTCTCTCCCGGTTTCCAGCCTGATACTAAACACTGCTGGATCACCTGTAGTTCATTTGCCTACTCCCTATTTGAAGGCATCATTGTCGAGGTCGTCCTGGATGATTGGCCAAGAAATACATGCTTGAGCTTTATGTTGGATACTTTTAATAATAATAATATTAGTACATTTTATTTATAATGCACTTTACATAAAAAAAAAATAAAAATCCCAAAGCGCTACTTAAAAACTAGGCAAGGTAAAAACATTAAAAACAGTTTAAAGACAAAAATCCACATTCAGAAAAGCAAAGAACCATACAGTCGAAAAATGGTTTTGAACTTTGAACAAGAGACATTCCTTTGTTCTAAACCTGGACCTTGATTCAAAACCAACGTTTTGGAGGTTTCTTCCATGTTTAAAGGTTTTTTCTCAGATTAGTGGCTTTCTATTTATCTATCTTTTTCATAAATTTTTGAAAAAAATTGTGAGTTTTCCAACTGCTGTTTGCAGACAGTTTGAATGCCAGAGAGATCTTAGCTATGGATTTTGTTCATCACCACAACCACATTCTAAATAAGTTCATGGTCAAGAATTTTGTTATCTACCATGCCTACGTTCTATCATAGTTCTTAGCCATGGATTTTGTTGTCTGACATAACCACATTCTAACATTTGCAGGAATCTTTTTTTTTTGCCCAGCAGTCCATGTGCTCGGCTCACAGTTGGTCGTTCTTATCATGCAGTGCTCTCCCTCACCTAACAGGACTGCGAATCCACTTTTACTGTGGCTTTGCCAGTGGTAGAACGTAACGAAATAAATGTACTTCGTTACTGTACGTAAGTAAAAAATTTGTGTATCTGTACTTTTCTTAAGTAAAATTTAAGACCGGTACTTTTACTTTTACTTCACTACATTTTTAGAGCAAATATCTGTACTTTTACTTCGCTTCTTTTTAAAAGTGTGTTTTACATTTTTCGTTACATTTTCGTTCAGGAATTTGAAAAATACACAGGTTTTTTAGCGCATCTTGAAGCCGCATCGCCAAAATCAAAAGAATCAGTTGATCGGGAGAAGAAGTAATGAATCGAGAAACATTTTCCGCATTCATTCAGCGCCAAAAACCTAACATCAAATCTAGTACAAATTAAAAAGAGTCAGAAGATCGTTGTTCGTTGTGTTTATTTCTAAATAAAAAGTTGAGCCATCATTACACAGAGCAGGGGCAGATCTAGAATTTTCCTAAGGAGGGTGGGGCTTTGACAAAGCCAATACATAGTGACTGGGGGTCTCCCACCAACAACATTTTAAACAATAAGTTTCTTGATGAGCTCCAATAAGCTCTTGATTTACAAGTCGATCTATGTTCCAACCCTCACCTATGGTCACCAGCAGTGGGTGGTGACCGAAAGAATGAGATCGCGGCTACAAGCGGCTGAAATGAGCTTCCTCCGCAGGGTGGCTGGGCTCTCACTCAGAGATCGGGTGAGGAGCTCTGCCATCCGGGAGGAACTCGGTGTCGAGCCGCACCTCCTCCAGGTCGAGAGGAGCCAGATGGGGTTGGTTCGAGCATCTGATCAGGATGCCCCCGAGCGCCTCGCGGGCAAGGTGTTTTGGGCACACCCCACCGGGAGGAGACCAAGGGGCAGACCCCGAACCCGCTGGAGAGACTATGTCTCACAGCTGGCCGGGGAACGACTTGGGATCCTCCCAGGTGGGCTAGAGGATGCAGCCGGGGAGAGAGAGGCCTGGGCTGCCCGCTTGAGGCTGTTGCCCCCGCTTGTTCCGCTTGTTCTCCCGGAACAAGCGGAAGATGACGGAACGGAACGGAAGAATAACTGTCATTTTCCTGCATTTTGGCGGCCCATTCACTGGCCCTCCTAGGGGATAGCTTGACTTGTCCCCTTTCCTTTTAATTTATTTATTTATTTTTTTTGTGGACTAAAAGAGGCGGGAGAGGGGGTCACACCCCTGCAGAGTATTTATCCTGGTTACCATGGTGACACTCTATAGCACAACAAATAACATTTGAATTATGGTCGAATACTTTTACTTTTTACTTAAAAAGTACAATTTACACCAACTACTTTTGTACTTTTACTTAAGTAGATTTTTTTTTATTGATACTTTTACTTAAGTAAATTTTTTGCCTAATTATATGTACTTTTACTTAAGTACAAAAAGTGAGTACTTCATCCACCACTGGGTTTTGCACTTGCTCGGAGAATGAACCTAAGCAGGGAGAAGAGTGAAACCACATAAAATGTATTTATGAGTTTCTTTCTGCAAATATTCCATTTTTGAGATAACAAAAGGTACGATATTAGTTGACATAAGGTCATCATGTAATCACTAAACCATGCATATAAATGTATTTATTCAGCAGATAGAAATGTAATTACTGTAAAGAATACACTGCTGATTGTATGTGAAAGGAAGTTTTTATATCGTTACAAAATGGCTTAAAATATACAAGAAAATATCAGTATCATGATCATTAAACTCTGCACAGCCACAAAACCCTCAAAGGATTTATCTTTAGAGTCCGCAGGACCAGAAATGGATTTTTCTCACAATTACCCATTTGACATATATTGGCAGTAAATTCACAAATGTATTAATTGTGGCTGCTTTATACCGGCGGGGATTCCCAGCATTCTGCATGCTGGTGGATTGTCATTTATTTACTGGGGCATTAACAGTAACATAGTCATCACTCGTTTTGTATTCTACGTCTGTGCTTTTTATGTAGAGACAAAATAACCCAGCTGTAAAAACATGGAATTATAAGTCGTTATTAGAATTTATGTTAATACATGGTTCATTGTTAAATTCTCGGCGGATATCGCTAATCAAGCCAAAATTTGTTAGCGTTTAAGCAACAGTGTTGTTAAAGTTTTCCAAGACGTTTAAAGTCCAGTAAAGTAGATCTGCATTTAGAAGAATTTCACATTATTTAAAGAACCCGCAGGCTTTACAAAGTACTGGGATTTATGAAAACATCATCAACATAGAATGAGATCTTCTTCTTCTTTCGGCATTTCCCTTTAGGGGTCGCCACAGCAAGTCAGTTTCTTCCATCTAATCCTATCTGCTGCATCCTCTTTGGTCACACCAACTATCTTCATGTCTTCCTTCACTGTATCCTTGAACCTCCTCTTGAGTCTTCCTCTAGGCCTCTTTCCTGGTGGTTCCAAATCCAGCATTCTTCTTCCGATGTACTCGATCTTTCTTCTCTGTACATGTCCAAACCATCTCAGTCTGGACTCTCGAACTTTATCTCCAAAACCTCTAACATGTGCTGTTCCCCTGACGTACTCATTTCTAATCCTGTCCATCCAAGTCACTCCCAGAGAGATCCTCAGCATCTTAATCTCTGCTACCTCCATCACTGCTTCCTGTCTTTTCCTCAGTGCCACTGTCTCTAGACCAAACAGCATGGCCAAGTGGTCGAAGGGGCTAGCTACATTTAGGGCAAAGTGTTCTGACGGAGGCATGGGTTTGAATACCACTTCTGACAAATTGTAACTAAGCTTTCAGACAGGTTGTTCTCTTTCCAGCATTTGAGTTTTTCTTCTTCATCGCTGAGACTACCACTGTTACGGTACCTTTCACAAATCCAACTTTCCAATAGTTTACATAGCATAGTCGTCGACGTGTTCGCTTGAGTTTGTTTGTTTGTTTGCTTGAATTGAGCCTAAATGCGTCTGTCAAATGGGACGAACATTTGAATATTTTCATACAGACTGCTCTTTTAAAACCCAGGTGCTGCTGCATTGCAAAGTCCATTTCATCTACCTGCAACGTTGTACCCGCTCTTGTCGGTCCAATCCTGTCTTTTGCCCAGAAACTTCTGAATGCCTGACTTCTGTGGCTTCTCGTTGGAGTGAACCATGGTCCTAATCACCATCAAGGAGAGCTGTGAAGGTTCCATGGTGTAATGGTTAGCATGTTGGACTTTGAATCCAATGATCTGAGTTCAAATCTCGGTGGAACCTGTCTGTAAGTGAGCCCTGGACTTGAAATTGTGTTTTTCAAAAGAGTTTGTTTTGCTTTATGGCAGTCGTGACGTTTGCTTGACATGCAAAAAGTAATCGATTTGAAACCGAACAGAGAAAGTTTCTGTATCTCACGCTGTATTGGAACAATTTATTGTTCAGCCAGGCCGGTAGAGGGCGCTTGCGATCTAATGTTTATTCGTGTTCAGGAAGTAGGAAATAGGAAGTAAGTAGTCAGAGAGACGGTTAAGCTTGCAGTGCTGGAGATCATCCTAGTTTAATTCTAATCATCAACCCTCCACACTTTTCGAGCCCTTTGAGCGGCAATATGAGTGAGTAGTTTGTTATGTTCATGATTGTATGTTTGTTTGTAGCATTATTTTCAAATGTGTATGACTAGATGTTCATTTATTTGTTTTCTGTATGTTTATAGTTTCACACTTCTTTCTATTAAATTCTAAAAAAGCTACAACGGACTGTTCTTCGGAGGAGTTGATGGAAAGGAGAGTTTAGCTGGCTGTGAATCCCAATTAGGACACGGGGTCACATTGGGTGCAACAGTACACACGCGCAATTTCGATGATGTCTTGCAGGCGTTACAGAAATTTTAAATGATCGAAGCGACACGATTCTAGCGGAAAGTTAGCCACTGTTCATTTCGCAATAATCCAAATCTGCAACCAAAAAGTAGGAATTACATATGTTTCACGAGAACAAATTGTGCCCCTGCTTGCGTAGGACATGCATTTGACTGTCCCTTTTGAGGGAAGTAGAGACCTGCTGTAACTCTGTTAGAATTAAGACCCAACACGTTCAATTGTACCAGCCATTTTCACACACGGCAAATTTAAAAAAATATGCTTAGATTTCTTCTTAAAAAAGCCGATGTGTTTCTGTTCCAGTGGGATTTGATATTTTTCACTGCAGTATCCAGACTTCTCACACTCAGCACGTCATTTTTTTTTTTTTGCTGGACAGCTGCATCCATTTCTGTGCATAGATCAAAGACTGACACGTTGCAAAAAAATTGGTTTGAATGTGCAAAATTTGAGATTTTCACCAAAATGTCTGGAATTGTGATGGTACAGTGTTGAAGTAGTGGTTGGAGTGAACTGTGTTTTTTTTCTGTCTGCTTTCATCAGGGAAAAACATGTTGAAGGTTTCAGCAAAATGGCCGTCAAACCAAAAATTTTGGTCTATAAACTTGAAAGATTCCAAATTGGATTTTATTCTTCCTGTTTATGAAAAAAGTGTTTTCTTTGAAACAGCAACAAAAAAGTACTGTTTTTTTTTTTTTTTATGAATAATATTACGTAAATAAATCAAATTTTATTTGCAAAGCTCTTTTGCAACAAAAAGTTACACAAAGTGCTGAACAGAACAGATAAAAACTCAAACAGCATTAAAAATTCAGATTAAAACACACACACACACACACACACACCTCATAACTCCTCTCCCCCCTCCCAACTCTCCCTTTTTCACCTGAACTACTAGTTACTGTCTCTTTAACTGAAATAAAAAATAAACAACTGGCCAGATGCTGTTGTAAGGAAACAATCACTTGGGATCGATCCACACCAGGAGTTGGCCTGTCCATGACTGCGACGGCCAAAACCACAGCGGTCCGCACCACCCAGGCCAGTCAGACCCCCACAGACTGAGCAGGCAGAGCTGATGGAATGGGGGATCCCCATGAGGAAACACTGGATTAGGACACAGAATAAGACAATAGAATAAAAAATAAAACCAGAAAAACCCCTAAAAAATAAAATATACTCAATCAGAAAATAAAACTGTATAAAAATAAGAAAGTAAACAAACATTAAAACATCTTAAACAAAAATAAAAATCAGGTAAAAGCCAAGTTAAAAAAGTGGGTTTTCAGCCTCTTCTTAAAAATATGAACAGACTCTAAGGCCCTGAGTTCCTCTGGCAGGCTGTTCCACAGGCGAGGACTGTAATACTGGAATGAGGCCTCACCGTGAGTTTTTGTTCTAACATGTGGTACTATTAAAAGGCCGATACCAGAAGACCTCAGAGTCCGTGAGGGGTCATACCTCACAAGGAGGTCAGATAAATAAAAAGGCCCAAGATCGTTAAGACTTTTAAAAACCATTAAAAGAACCTTAAAATCAATCTTGAAACACACAGGGAGCCAATGCAGTGATTTTAAAAGTGGGGTAATGTGTTCCCCGCCCCTGGTCCTTGTTAGAACTCGTGCCGCCGAGTTCTGGAGTAGCTGCAGACTATAAATACTTTTTTTGGGGAGACCAGAGAGCAGGGCATTACGAAATCCCGTCTTTGTGATGTTTTTTATATGTGGAATAAAATTCAGCTCAGAGTCAAAAAGAAGAAAATGTGTTAAATTATTTCTTCTTTTAACCATGTTTTTTTGTCTTAAAAATGTTTTGTCAACCTTTAAAATGTACGTGAACTTCTAAGCATACGATTGGAGACCATTTTGTCAGGTGTAAATCTACTTTCCTAATTTGGAGAAATTGGCACCAACCATGACTATGTTGGTTCAGAAAAGGACACTTTTAAAATCTTAAAAAAAGGTTGAAGTTTTGGCACAAAATACCATTAAAATTTATTTTACCAACGACACTTTCACAAAAGAGCTTTTTTTTCCTCTCATTTAGCTCAATGTTAAAATTCAAACGACAGAGATTTTCTGCTTTTCTTTTTCTTTTTTCCGTATCATTCTGGTCACATGTCTGTTTTTGGTGAAACTGACACACTTCCATTTGGCTGAAAATCGTAGATGGAAGTCATTTATCACTGCCAGCATTTATTAGGAAGGACTGTTAGCATTCCATGCCCTGCCATCTGTGCAATGTGAACAACATCCACATTTCACAGCTGGTGTTTAGTATTGACAGATCTACAATATGTACAGTGGCCTGAACGCAGAAGAAAATATGAAAAAAAAAAAAAAAATGCGAGACTATTTGACTTTAATGACTTGTTCTTGCGTATGTTGTTGCACTTTCATCACGCAATTTGTCTGTTCATGTTGGTTTACAGTCTTTTTTGTTTTAATTTCATAAATGTAAACTTTTTCGGACATTTAACGTCATATATATATTTTTAAATTCTACTTAAAATGATATCGAATGGCAGTCAAGAAATTTTAGGACCAATTTAGGGTTTATTGTTCAAAAATGTAAAGCAAAATAAAATTAACGGTGGTTCTAGAGTTCGTATTCTTTTCTTTATTGTTTTATTTAGGTTTTCTTTTGGGCAGCGGCTACCGATCCTGATATCTGTACGTGGAGCTAACATGTTAAACGTTCAAAGTTTTTAACCTGCAGTCGTTATCACATCCAGGGGCGGATCCAGGGTGGGGTTGGGACACGCCCCCTAAAAAAATTAAAAAGGAGAAGAAAGGTAAGGGGACTGGTCAAGCCATCCCATTGCAGGGTCAGCAAATTGGCCACAAAATTGCAATAAATGACTGTTATTTTTCAAAATGTACTGGAGGGAACGCCTCCAGCCTCCTATACTGGCTTTGTCAATATCCTCTTGGCCCCCCGTCCCCAACCCTTCGCACCCCCATTAAAGTATGAGATTCTGTTTATGAATATATCTGCAGTTAATATTAATTCAGTTCATTTATTGGGGTGGCACGGTGGTGCAGCGGTTAGCACAGAGACCTCACAGAAAAAAGGTCAGTGTTCGAGTCCCGGGGTGTCAGAATTCCTCACTTGCCACCAGAGGGTGCTCTGGATGTTCCCAATCAATCTGATTAGGATCACCTGAGAATGATTTCTGATTCCACTAATCTGTGCACCCTGCCATCTATTTGAGGGGAATCACCCCGGACTTCCCTTGTTGGGTCTTACTATCCCTTCCAGCCAGGTCACCCTGGTTGCCCGACCATGTTTGAACTTTATTATTATTTGGACTTTTGAAACCTTGAGTTAATCCCGTGCTTCTCGCTTTACAGACTTTCCTGAATTGAGTTAATAAACCTTGTTTGAAGTCCTGCAATTGGGTCCGCATCCTTTCATATCCCTTAAAAACCCTAACACAGATGGGACGACTCTTGGAACACTGTCCTTTCTGTGTGGAGTTTGTATGTTCACCCCGATATGCATGCGTTTTTTTTCCAGGTACTCCGGTTTCCCCCAACTCTCCAAAAACATGCATGTTAAGTTGATTGGCTGCCACAAAATTGCCCCCAGGAACGAATATGTGTGTCTGTAGATGGTTGTGAGTGTGTGGCCCCGAGACAAACTGGCAACCTGTTTGCGGTGTACACTGCCTTTCTCCAGAAATCAACTAGGATAGGCTCCCTCTCTTAGGGAATAGGCGGGTTAGAGCACGAAACAAAATCCATTTACTGCCCAATAGTGTGGCCTTACATTGATTAAGACTAGGATGTAACCCTCATCGTACACCTTGATGTCCAAAAACCTGAATTAACTGATTCATAAGCCTTGATAGTTTCTTGAAATGAGTGAAATAAAAGTATCATGTAGAAAAAAGTTCTGTCGGCGCCGCCATCTTGTATGTTTGAAAACTAACAACAATAAGACACGACTTGTGTGACCAGGCCAAAACCAATGAGATTTGTATCTGTCTGTATTTTTAGTGTGTTATTAAAAGGATAAAGGATTACTTTATTCATCCCTCACCAGAGAAATTTGTGCGCTACACTCCTCAAACCGCAGCAGGCTGCCCATGGCAGCGCCAATGGGGGTTAGGTGTCTTCTCCAAGGACCCTAGACGTGCTCTCTGTGGGATGCGAACCCGCGAACTTCCAGTCAGCGGGCGAACATTCTAACCACTGAGCGGCTGTCTCCCCCAAGCAACTTCCTTCATTTTAACGTGTTCATATCTTATGTTGTTATTGGTTCGTTTCTTTATTTTCACCAGATCGTCAACCAATTGGAACCTTTGATACTTCAAAAAAAAAAAAAAATGACCTTCCAAATAAATATAAAAACTTTCAAATAAAATAAATTTTCATTTCTACCGCAGAGTCGAACATCTCTTTTAAATGGAACCAATATTTTATTTGTTTTTGCCTTTTTTAAAAAAAAATAAGACAAAAAGAACACAATGTTCTTCTCATGTTTTTAATGCCAAACGAGGATTCTAAATGGTTCAGTGATTAAAAATGAGATCACAAGTGGGTGCATAATGATAGCAAATAACTATGAAGATGAATAACATATTAGTCTGTATTTGTAGTGATATTAAACAGTAACAAGGGACATGATTGAGTGGATCTCAGAGCTTGTCTAATAGCAGCATAGTTTGGTTGAAGGTAAGTCTGCAAACACAGGACAATAACGTCCCAGACTCTTCATTAATATGGACTCTGTGTTACATCAAATGTTCCTGAAGGAAAGGACGAGACACACAACAAAAGAAGAAAACGTCCTTTATCCACCACGTAGCTGCAAAACATATTGATCTCCATCAGAACGTCAAGGCTTGGATTTAACAAAATATGATAAAAACTTTCACAGAGTTCTTCTGCAATATCAAGCCATTCCTTTTTGGATTATCTTCACAAAAAAAAGCAAGATCAAATTTATGGTTCAATTTTTTTTTTCACATGTGACACAAAATTCTGTTTCTTCATGTTTAAACTAGTGCTGTCATTTAAACGCATTTATTCGATTAATTAATTATGCCGCATTTTAATGCATTAAAAATTTAATGTAACATAGGCAGCATGGTGGCGCAGTGGTTAGCACAGTGGCCTCACAGCAAGAAGGTCGTGGGTTCGAGTCCTGGGTGGGAACAAGGCTTGGAACACTGTCCTTTCTGTGTGGAGTTTGCATGTTCTCCCCGTGTTTGCGTGGATTTCCTTCAGGTACTCCGGTTTCCTCCGACCCTCCAAAGACATGCATGCTAGGTTGATTGGCCAGTGCCAAATTGCCCCAAGGAATGAATGTGTGTGTGGATGGGTGTGTGGCCCCGCGACAGACTGGCAACCTGTTCGGGGTGTACCCCAAACTCCACACACAAAAAAGCCAGCATTCCAAGACTTGCCCACTCTCAGGACTCAAACCCCAACCCCTTTTGCTGTGAGGCCACTGTTCTAATCCCTGAACCACTGTCACCCTCAGGCATTTGCAAAAGGTGAATTTTGTCAAACTGTTGGGAATTCTTTTTGGGAGGTTGATTTTCAAAATGAATCTTATAGGTGTAGAGACCAGTCAACCCAGAGGACTCAAATTGTTGTGGAATTTTGTCAAAGAAAGAAAAATAATCCCATAATCTCGAACTCAAAGACTCAAAGAGTTGGTCGTTACGGGCTCTTATGACCACAGAAATGACCTATTAATTTACCACGAGGTTCCAAAAAAAAAAAGATCTAAATCAATCAAATCTTTGGCTTGAACATAAAGTTTTTTTGTTTTGTTTTTTTATATGTATATATTTTTTTCTCTGACCTTTAACAATGCTTTTGAACACCTACCAAGTCAGCAAGTGTAAAGTAGAAAATAAGGTGACAAGTCAAACCCCTTTAGGCTAGTTTGATGGTGAAGAGTACAGCAAAGTGACATTATCAGAGGAGAAGAAGAAAAACAAGAAAACAAGGGACAGAGTAAGAGAAAAGACAAGGGATGCCAAAGGACCGGAGAGCTCACAGTTGGAAGGCAAAGATGTCAACATCAGCCATCATTAGGGAGCTTGGTATTGAAAAAAATCTTACCAAGTTCTGTAGTTCTTCTGTAGAGCATAGGAATGGTGGATTGTGACCAAATGTATCACAAGATGTAAAGTTTCACAGTTTATTCTACATTTGACGGGAACAAACCTACAAAAAAAATCATTCAAGTCCAAAAACAAAATGGCCGACAGCATGTCTTCAAATCGGACAATGAAAATAATGCTCTATTCTTACAAATTTAGCATGACTGGTAGGAAAAATGAATGTTCCAAAGTATTTATTTGTGTGGTACTTTTACCTGACCCTCGTATTTCATCATTCTTTTGATATTTATCGCAGCTCAGTGCAATTCAGAAAAGGTGCTACACCAATAAAAGAAAAAGATCAAATAATGAGTATGAAGGAATACTTCACATCTCCTGAGTTCAAACATAGCAGCTTGTTAGATTTTTGGACTTTACTCTGATGTGTCAGCTATACCCATGGGCACTCACTACAGCCAGGCTGAGAATACAAGCTAGCACTCATGGACAGGTAATGAACAGAAAAGTTCCAGTCACACTTTGTGGCATACCGCATCTTAGGGTGTGAGTAGAGTTGGTAACAGATTAATTAACTTTCATCACAAAAAACACTGGACAATTATCTGATCTAAGGAAAAATGTTATATTGAGGTACATTATTACTTGAAATAAATTCCTTCTTTGCATCATCACAAAATTATATTTTAATTTGTCCCAAAGAAACATCAAATGATTGAAATGCTTAATAAGGCAAAACACTCCAAGTCTTTGTTGATGGGTTTTAGATTTGAAAGTCGCTAAGCTAACTTTTCTTAGCTTCAGTGCATGAACCGTAATTCCCCAAAGTGCTCCTAGAATTCTTGATGAATAGTAGTCCAGTACTTTAACACGTGGAATCATCTGCGTCTGAAAACATGGGGGTATGGTCTGAATCAGAGTATGTTTCCAAAGGTTCTGTTCGTTCCGTTCTGTCGTCTTCCGCTCATCCGGGGCCGAGTCGCGGGGGCAACAGCCTCAGACGGGAAGCCCAGGCTTCTCTCACCGCGGCTGCATCCTTCAGCTAATCCCGAGTCGTTGCCGGCCAGCTGTGAGACATAGTCTATTCAGCGAGTCCGGGGTCTGCCCCTTGGTCTCCTCCCGATGGGACATGCCTGAAACACCTCACCAGCGAGACGCTCGGGGGGCATCCTGACCACAAGCCCAAATTACCCCATCTGGCTCATCTTGACCTGGACGAGGAGTTTCCAAAGGTGAAAGAAAATTCCCCATATGCATGCGTTAACGATACGTATGTGTATATATACCAGTGTGGAAGATCGAGACGATGGAAGACCTGGTCCCAGAGAAGCGAAAGATGAAGGAATGGAACGAAAGGAAAATCTGGAGGTGTTCCTGGGCCAAATATGGCACTTTAGGCCTTTTTAAGATGTGCCGGGCGGACACAGCTACAATCGGTGCCGGGTTAGTTTTGTGTTCGAGATGCCACCGATCTGCTCTGTGGTCTGTGCCAGACCACCTGTGCGTCGGTGGTCTGGCATTTCTTCATACTTGGGAAGATTTTCATATTCTACAATAATAACTCTATAAAAAGGATTCTTAACACGACAATTGTTATAACTATCCAGTTTTGCAACAGTTATGAAAATCTGTGGAGATATGAAGAACCTACAAGCTTTACTATCAGATTTTGGTTACTTTTGCCAGAAGTTTTGTGATATATTTGTTCCGTGCATGCGCATAATTAAGGCAATAATAATTATGTATATTATCTGATGTATTCATTTTTATCCTGTCCATCCTGGTCACTCCCAGAGAGATCCTCAGCATCTTCATCTCTGCTACCTCCATCTCTGCTTCCTGTCTTTTCTTCAGTGCCACTGTCTCTAGACCAAACAGCATGGCTGGTCTCACCTCGGTTTTGTACACTTTCCCTTTCATTTTAGCTGAAACTCTTCTTTCACACATCACACCTGATACTTTTCTCCACCCGTTCCAGCCTGCCTGAACACGCTTCTTCACCTCTTTTCCACACTCTCCATTGCTCTGTACTGTTGATCCTAAGTACTTAAAATCTTCCACCCTCTTTATCTCTTCTCTTTGTAACCTCACTTTTCTGAATGCCGTTCTACATTGTCATGCAGATAACAGAAAATCAGTGGATTAAAACATCGGGCACTGTTTTGCCTATTCACTGTACATCATTGGTTTCGTCTTTAGGATTCACCATTGGACTTTATACTCATAGACAAGACAGCCAGTAGTTGTTTAGATCTTATTTGTTTAATTAATATTTGATTCTACGATCTTAATATTTTCTTGGGGTTTAATTTATTGGGTATTTTTTTGTTTTAACTTCTGCCAAATATTAATTTCTTCATACCTCTGCCTCCGCCTGTTCCACCCAGAATATCAATAGAAAAGAGATTATTATTATTCTAACTCAATTCATTTTACTTGTTTGAAAAAATAAAATACTATTTTGTGACCAATGTTTGGTGGGAAACCATCATTCGTTGTTTGGCCGGAAAAAAAAAAATGAGAAAGCAAGCTTTTGGGCAACTAGTACATTAAATCTGAATGAATTGAGTGTCACCTAGAATATAAAACCTGTGAACAGTGCAGTGGGAGATGAGGCGAGTGAAGAATTAGGAAGATTCTGCTTCTTCCCACGTAGATGGGATTATGAATGTAATCTTCTTAACTCATGTAAATCTGCATAGTCTAATTTTTTTTATGCAGAAAGGTATTTATTGCAATCATAAAATGCATAACTTGAAAAATAAACACTTTTATTCCATTAAAATTCACTGACTTTATTCATTATTCGTATTTAGCATTGACTGAACAAAATATTCCATATTTACATCCGTCAGGTCGGTCGTTGAATTTGTTGTGTTCGGTTTGCCGTCATTATTTATTTCTGAGGCCAGGGGTTTTCACACGCTATTATATCCAACAAGCTGTTCAATTTGTTGTGGGGTGTGTAACTGCGGTGATCAGGTGGCCATATTGTGTGTGTACTTGTGTGTGATTGTATGAACATGAAGCCTCATTAGACCTTCAATGCCCTGGCTTGACACAGCCCCATTCAGACACAATAGCCTATCTTATTATATCTGCCTCTTCCCCCACCTGACCGCTCCACGGAGAGCACGGGCAGCCACAGCCAAGCTGTTTGAGTTCATAAGTGACGAGGACCTTCTGTGCTCTGTAACATCTGCAGACCGACTGCTTTCGATTTCTGCTGAGATTTTTAACAGAAATATATTCCAACCCAATTCTTCTTCTTCTTTCGGAATTTCCCTTTAGGGGTCGCCACAGCAAGTCAGTTTCTTCCATCTAATCCTATCTGCTGTATCCTCTTTGGTCACACCAACTATCTTCTTGTCTTCCTTCACTGTGTCCATGAACCTCCTCTTTGGTCTTCCTCTAGGCCTCTTTCCTGGTGGTTCCAAATTCAGCATCCTTCTTCCGATGTACTCTCTCTCTCTCCTCTGCACATGTCCAAACCATCTCAGTCTTGCCTCTCTAACTTTATCCCCAAAACCTCTAACATGTGCTGTTCCTCTGATATACTCATTTCAAATCCTGTCGATCCTGGTCACTCCCAGAGAGATCCTCAGCATCTTCATCTCTGCTACCTCCATCTCTGCTTCCTGTCTTTTCTTCAGTGCTACTGTCTCTAGACCAAACAGCATGGCGGGTCTCACCTCGGTTTTGTACACTTTCCCTTTCACTTTCCCTTTCATTCTAGCTGAAACTCTTCTGTCGCACATCACACCTGATACTTTCCTCCACCCGTTCCAGCCTGCCTGCTTCTTCACCTCTTTTCTCCATTGCTCTGAACTGTTGATCCTAGATACTTCAAATCTTCCACCTTCTTAACCTCACTTTTCCATTTGGATCTTCTAGAACTGACTTGGATATTAATATTTGGCGTTGTTTTACGTTGGATGCCCTTCCTGACACAACCCTTGTGATGATCTGGGCTAATGCCCATTGCAAACCATTTGGATGGTTGTTGTTTAGATGTTTCACTGAGGATTACTACATCTAAGCGTGCAATGAAATGGAAATGGTAAATGGACTCTACTTATAAAACGCCTTTCCACCTGCGTAGTAACTCAAAGCGCTCTACAGTGAAGCTCACATTTACCCATTCATATATTCCAACCCAATGTTCCCTCTAATTTTTTATGTGTCTGAGCAAACACACAAGCTTCCTGAGCAGAAGGGGGTGGAGCTAAAACTTGTACTCTTTTGTGACGTCAACAGAAGTGACGAGCCAAATTCCGAAGCTTCAATTCGAAGCAATTTGTTTCAGAAAGAAAGAAGAAAGAGATATGCTTCGGAGTTTTGTCTCATTTTTCCATCTTTAATTGAAACAGATTTTTATTTTACACGCTGCGTAGGTTTTCCTGTGCCCTATTATCCTGCGAGCAGTGCGTAATTGCGCAGGCGCGTAGCTTAGATGGAACATTGTTCCAACCTACCGTATTTTCCGCACTATAAGGCGCACCTTCAATAAATGACATTTTTTAAAAACTTTTTCCATATATAAGTCGCACCGCATTTCAAGGCGCTACAGTAAAGGCTGGGGTTACGTTATGCATTCACTAAATGGTGCTGTGCTAAAGGGAATGTCAAAAAAAAAACAAAAAACTGTCAGATAGTTCAGTCAAACTTTATTAACAATTACAAAACAGCTTTCTGTTTTTTTTCCCAAAATGAATAAACAGCTGTTTTATTATTTTCTCCGAGATAAAGTATTAGTATTTTCGTGACACAGTTTATCTTCCATTAGAGATAAACTCTGTTTAGTCTTGTTTACTTGGCGCAGCGCATCCTCTTGTTTCCTCCACTTCCTCACCATTGATTCATTGATGTTAAACTCTCTCGCTGCGGCTCTAATCCCGTGTTCTACTGCGTGACCGATCGCCTTGAGTTCAAACTCTGCGGTGTAACAGTGTCTTTTGATAGGAGCCGTTTACGGGTCTTTACACAAACACACAAATGGAAATGAGACGCCCTTTCATATATCCCAGCATGCACTGCGCACTACTTCTTCTACGGGGGAAATGGAGTCGGCGGCTGCTTACCGCAGTTGCGACACTTGTTGTAGCTCATTATTAATTCACATATAAGACGCTCGGAGGTTAAAAGGCGCATCGTGGACTTTATAGAAAATTAAAGGTTTTTAGGTGCGCTTTATAGTACGGAAAACACGGTAATCTTCCACCCTGAACTTTTTTCTCTTTTACTTTTAATCTTTTTTTTTTCACCTCGACCTCATATCAAGCATGTTCTTTTATCTTTACTTAAATATAAAAAAACATTTCCATTCGTGTTCAACCTCCATTTTACTGTGTTGTTTCTGATTCTACAAGATTTTACTTTTTCGCCTGTGCTCTTCCACTTCGGTCCATTCTTAGTCTTCCTGTCGGGATGTATAACCGTCTTCTATCCTCCACACACACGCACGCCTACGCACGTACATCTGTCTCCTCTATCTTCCTGCCTGCAAAGCTAAAACTGTCTGGCTCCCCACTTGGACAGTCCTTGGAGAATGGTGACTTTAAGTACTGTATATTCTGGCATGCAATGCACCATGGGAACATACTTTTATACAAGAGTGAGAAAGGTCGTGGAGGATGGTGTGAGCTTCAAGTGATGGAACAACTGAGAATGACATGTACCGACAGCTTGTTTGATATGACTTTTTAAAAATGGCTTTTTCTGCTCATTTTAGATAAAAAATGAAGCAAATTAAACAAGAAAGCTGGTCATTAAACCAGTGTTGTTTTTGTCAACGATGATGAAAACGAAATGATTTTATTGATGAAGCATTTTTTTATGACGATGACGTAACGATAACGAAATAAATGCGACATTTTGGTGACGAAAATGTGACGAGACGTTTGCAAGTTTCTGTTGACGAGACGAAAACGTAACGAAATGGGCGTCAGACTTTCACATTTCTGTGAAAAGAAAAAACACAGCAGCTGCATTCTGTCTCTCACGGCGGCACGCCCCCCACAATGCTGCGCGTCCACACCATCTACACAACACACCTGCAGCCACGAGGAAGTCACACACCATGGTGAAAACAGTAACAAAGGAGCTTGGTGGTCAGAAACTTAAAGTTTTCCACATATTTTGCGCAAACAGCATGCTAACTTCAAGCTAATGCTAGCTTGTTGGCGCTGCTAACTTCCTCAGTTAGCTTGGTTGCGCTAACGACTGATTTAAAGACACAATGCAGTGTTTACGTTGTTTACAGGGTTATTAAGAGGTGTCATTTTTAAGTATGAATAAAATACAACGTACCTCACTTACTGAAGAATTTGGATTTATTTTACGTTGTTTTACAATGTTTGTTGTTTTTCGCAAGTTAAAGCTCAGTAG
The DNA here is from genome assembly GCA_902685375.1 of Neostethus bicornis. Lineage (NCBI taxonomy): Eukaryota > Metazoa > Chordata > Actinopteri > Atheriniformes > Phallostethidae > Neostethus > Neostethus bicornis. The sequence continues at coordinate 9,931,343 of LR738553.1, read as the reverse complement.
TTTTTTTTTTTTTTTTAAGCAAATAACTTGCATCATTCCCAGTAATAAAGACACGATTGTTGAAGTAAGTTTTCTTTTTTTTTGTTTTTTTTACACTAAAACTAGACTAAAAACGTTCTAAGTCTTCCCTGACAAAAACTCTTTTGGGTTTTCGTGACTAAAACGTGACTAAAACAAAAATATAAAGAGATGACGAAAACGTGGCTAAAACTTAAATTAATATTTGTCCAAAGACGAAGACTAAAACGAAAAAATGACCGCCAAAAACAACAATGCATTAAACAGGTGTTTTTCAAATATATTTACCACTTGCTACAGAGCGTATGATAAAATAAATCAAGGTCAAACACGTTTTTGATTAATTTACTCTTAATTGAAACGAACACAAAAGAAGCTAAATCACACCACAATGTTGGGTATTCCATCATTTTGCAGCCGAACTCAGATCTGTTGTGACACGCCCCTGCCTTCAGAGCCTGTGGCGTGATGACAGATTACCGAAACGCGGCGTAACAAACAAGCGGCATGTGTTACTTTGTTGTGATGCTTGCTTTACTTCCAACTTGTAATAGAGTGCATGTTTCTTCAGCAGCATGGATAACACGTAGGCGGGACAACAACTACAGACAACAGATAATCATATCAGGCAAATCAGCAATATGCAGTTTGGAAAGCCTCGGGATAAGATCATTAATAATGTCGCAGCTGTGGAGGAAGGCATTTTTAACACGGGATGAACGGTTTTAAATAACATGCAGGGAAATTATTAAAGCAAAGTTTGAGCTGTGCAGGATTTCAATTCAGTTTTATTCTCTTAGCCCAGCATCACAACAGAGTCATTCAAAGTGTTTTAAGTCTTAATAGACTTAAAATAATTAAACCAGTACTAACTAAACT